>VDFB02193867.1:660238173-660581941 GCA_007258455.2 Sequoia sempervirens
GTTCACACAAATCTTTAGCATTACAAAACAAACAAGACAAATTAACCATTTTAGATCCATACAACTTAGATAAAATATAAACTCTCTAATTATATATTTTTTCTCAGTATAGCAATATAGTATTAGATTCAATATTAAAATTAAATGCAATTATGACGTAATCACTGCACAAGTTATACACGCCAGATCGCATATTGGGTTCATTCTATTCAATCTGATCATGGTAATATTCCCATCCGAAATCTCCGTAAGCATGTAGGATTATCTCCCGTGGGCATATAAGTGAGATGCAAGACAGAACTAGAATTTTCAACGCTGAGTTTGACGTAGGAGAGGAGTTATCTTTGTGAACTATCACTGGAAACGTCGAGATCCCCGTATTGCAAAGAGTTGTTCGAAAGTAGAACAAAGCTTTTGGCTCCAGACGGATCCACCTGAAGGGAAAAAAAACCAGGAGCTGGATCCAAATAATTCTTCCATGAAACCAACTTTTGAACTCTTACCAAACTTCATCCCGGTACCAGGTATTTCCAGGATGGTCGAAGGTCTGCCAAACAATCTCCGATTTATTATTGGCGGCAAGAAATACAAAAGTACCAGAATCTAATACCACAGCATGGGACGCCGCCATGCTCACCTTGACCGACCAAATAGATGCACCTCTTTCGTCAAACAATCCAAGAAAACCATCTCTGGACAGCTTTAAAACACCAGCCATGTTTCTCAGCGGAGTCTCCCTGTTTGCTACCCAAACGACTCTCTTCATTTGGACACTCCAGATACCAATATATCTTTTATTTATTCAACTGGGGCTGAAAAATCGCAATTCAAACCTCCCATTCATTGAAATTATGGTCTGATTCCCCGTTAACGAGGCGTCCAAGGTGAGCTTGTCAAGTGCCACTGAACCAGTCGTTGGACAGGATAACTATTGCTAAAGTAACGACCGTACATATTAGCAGATCTTTCCTTCCCATTTTCATATTTCTTCGGTTAATAAGAATACATAGAAGAAATATATGATGAGAAACTTGGACAAAGTGACTTGACTAAATCGGGAAGTCAGTGACAAAAATACAGATTGTCTTTCGAACGTCTATCTCATTGAAGAAAATTAAGCTCAGTAATTTGTAGTTCATTTCTGGAGTCTTCATCGCGTGCAGCACTAAAACACAACTAAATTGCATTTTTGTAATATAATTTGTCTGCAATCGTTTGGACAGATGTGGTATCAGGACGTTATATTCTATTTCAGTTTAGCTCTGAAATCTAGTCAAGTCAATTAATCAATTTATTTTATTTATTATATGTTTTTTTGATGAATAGGCAGCTATCTATATTAAAATAAAGATAAAATTACATATTCATAAGAGAAGGCGGGTGGTAAGAAGCACACCCCAAGAATCACTTGAACTCTACATTTTTTTATTGTATGCTTTTATGTTTGGAAGTTATAATCATCTTGAGCTCCAGTTTGCTATTTGAATGAGTCTAATTTATTTAGAAAACATTGTTTCCCACACCCCTAGAAGAAAAAATTCTTCCATGTGAGTATGTTTTTGCACAACTCATACTATTTATGTGATGATGCCTTGAATGATATGTTGAAATTTTTATTTCAAAATAGTATTGCTTAACAATGCTCAAATAACTGAATTATGAGATGATTTGCATGCACTCCAAACTATCTTAAATGAATCTAAACCTTATACTATTTGATTTTTTTTTAAATAGCGTATAAAGCCTTATAATTTACACCTAAATTTCTTAAACATCATATGATTTGTACAAAATAGTAACATCCTTATTACTCCCAACATTCTTCTCATCTCTAGATAAGCATCTTATATCAATATGAGAATGTCTATGAGTTCATCTTTAGTCACCAGTTTCACATTTCTTTTTATAAAATGAGATATAAAGTAATAATTAAATTATAAGATAGTAGTATTAAATGTCACATAGTTAAAAATTTCTCATGAGCTTGGTTAATAATGTATATTATAGATTTCAGCTATTATGAGACTAGTATCAATAAATTCTACAAAAGTAAAACTAGGCTCTCTTACATTATTGAGAATAATATGATCAGAATCCAAACCATCTATAAAAGTTATAAATTCTTTATTTTTTTATTCTCTTTGTAGCCACATAGGTTCAATGAAAAAGTGTTGTACCCAAAATATAAATATCAAGTATGTGGGTTTTAAGATACAAAAGAAAACATAAATATATTTTAATTTTGTAATCCCACTTTGCAAACAAATAATATATATTCATTTGTTCCATGATCTTTTTAGGAATGAAATAGAATGATATAGGGGTGGATATGAAAAATCGATAGAGAAAATATAATTCATGAATCAAGTTGATGATATTTAAATCCTTACAAACAACTAATCATTTGATCAATTTTTTGCATCCTAATGAAGATCACTATTTTATTCTATAAGGCTATTATAAATTAAAATGGGATTGAGAGAAGTAAAACAAATTTACTTTCATATAGGTAGACAATATAATTTTGATTACATTGTTTTCTTTAAATGTTATTTATGGGAGATGATTATGTTGAGATCATTGAACCTATAATTGTCTATTGTTTGTATCCTATAAATTATAATAATATACCATTTTCATGCTTTCAATTTATTTATTTTTAATGAATGAAGTGTCTTTAATCTTATTATAAAATTTTAAAAATAAAAGTTCAAAGAACAAGATAATTTTTTGATTTTTTTTTTAAAAACTAATAATTATTATATCAATGAAAACATACATATCAACATCCTATGCTTGTTGAACTACCTTGACATTCTTATGCGAATTAAAGAGAAAAAATAGTTTAACCTCCTTAATAGTATAATTAATCATATGCAACATAATGCAGAATAAACTATATTTCCTACAAAATGAAAAGCAAATCCAACTCAATATATTATTAATGTAGAATAACTAACTTTGAAATTATGGTATGATTTCCCCTCAAGGAGGCATCCAAGGTGAGCATGTCAAGTGCCATTGAATCACATTCATTCAACAAGATAACTATTGTTAAAGAAACAATTGTATATTTTAGCAAATCATTCCTTCCCATTTTTCATATTTCTTGGGTTGAAGAGAAGACAGACTAAATATTTGATGAGAAATTTAGGCAAAGTGACTTGGCCAACCTGAACAAAGAACTAAACAAGGAAATGGGTGAGGAAAACACAGGCGATTTTTCTAAAGTCCATCTCAAGGAAGAACCTTAAGCTCAACAATTGTCATTGATTTCTTGAGTCTTCGTTGCATGAATCACTAAGACAACTAATTCACATTTTTATAATATAATTTGTCTCTAATAATTTGAATAGATGTGGTATCAGGACATTATATTCTACTCCAGTTTACATTTGTTAAACCTAGTCAATTCAACCAATCAATGTGTTTTATGTATTATATGTTCTTTTATAGATTACAGTCATCTTCAACTCCAATTCACTATTAGATAAAAAAAATTCTCACACCTCTACAAGTAAAAATTCCTTCTTGTAAGGACATTTTCACACAACAACTCATATATAAAGTAAACTATTTATGCAATGATTCCTCAAATGATATGTTTAATTTTTCATTTCAAAGAAGAAATGTTGAATGAGGTCCAAATAAATGATTTATGCGATGGTGTGCAAGCACTATAAGCTATCTACAATTATTCTAAACCTTATACTATTAGATTATTTAAGTTTCTTTAATGAAGATTTTTAAAAATAAGGGTTGTATTGATTATTTGTTGTAATTTGATGGATGGGTATTGTAACTAAAACATAAATATAAAGCATGTGTTTTTCAAGATCTATGAGAAACTATAAATACATTTAAAATATTTAAGCTCAATCAGAAAGATAAAGGGATTCAAATCATGGAAATTGAGCCTTAACATCAACTATGAGTGTGTGGGATAAAAATGAATTAATAAAATTGAAGCATACATTGATAACATGATTTCAAAAATTTAGTATCTAAAAGTGTATATGTTTTGATTATAATAAAACTAGAAGGGCCATTACCTATTACAAACTAGTCATAGAGGCAAACCAAAGACATAAGAGCAAGAAAACCAAAAAGTAAATGGAAACTAAAGCTTAAATAGTTTGTGTGGATGTCAAAATCTGCATTTTGGTTAAAAACTAACATAGACAAGCATGATTAGTATTCAAACAAAGAAAACCTTCAACATCCCAAATAATGCAAAATGCTTCCTAACATGATAACAAAACAAACTAAACTGAAAGCATGAAAAATACATAATGCACACTTATCTCATAGTGGATTGGTGCTACTTTGATGTGAAAAGTAGCCCTTTCCCAACCTTGATTAAGCTCCATGATATGATATGTTGATGATCAAGATGATGGATGGGAAAAATCAGTTCTTCAATGAAGAGTGACTTTGCATAAGCTTTTTGGATGAAGTTGTGGAGTTGTGGATGATTTGCTTGAGGATGAAGCCTCTATTTAAAGATTTTCAAATGCTAAGTGTTGAAGAGGGACCAATGTGGGACTAAGAAATAGGCCAATGAAAAGAGGCCACTTGTCATCATGTGAATGGTTGATGCATGTGCAAGATTTGGGAAATGTGCCCAAGAGGGGGGAAATTTGAATTCAAATTTGTGCAATGAATGCTGAGTTTGACCTTTGGAAGGGGACATGTAAGAGCCATGTAAGAGCTCATAAATGACTTGTTGGATGTACATGTCCACTTGGGGGGAGATTCAAACTTGGAGAATATTCTCCCTTTATGCCAAGTTGAAAATAAAGATTTTGATAAATCAATTAAATGTAATTTCATGTGCAAGTGGCCAAATCTAGAGAATGCAAGTGGTTAGGATGTGACATGCATTAGATTAGATTTAATTAGGATTAATTAGCTAGGATGATGATTAGGGTGTTTTGACTTTTATGACTTAAATATTTGATTTATTTAAATCAAAAAAGGATGGAAAATTATTTGGGGATTTAATTAAATAAAGGGCTTGATTTATTTAATTAAAAGGAGGGTTATGGGATCAAGTTGATTTATTTGATTTAAACTAATGACTTTAGGAGATTGGTAAATAAACTTGATTTATTTATTTTATGAGCGAATGTGATGCATAATGTCAATTTGACATGTCTACAGTTTGACTATTAGGAAATAACAACAAAAAGAAACCACAGAACCGTGACCAGCACAAAACCACAAAACACCTACAAGTCTCCTAAAAGCTTGAGACCAGTGATCGCATTCCACTCCTAAGACAGGAACTCAAGCTTCTTCTCAAAAGTCATAGGCCCCTAAAGAATGGCCTAGGCATCCATAGTAACATCGCAAATTTAGGTTTCCACCTTCTTACACTTCTTTTGCACTTGACCATCATCCATCCCTTCCACCAGCTGCTTCCCTAGCTCTTTCTTATCTCATCCTAAAAAACATGAAGACTAAGGGTATTATTCTTCATAGTTTCTTTGTTGTAGTCAATGATAACCCTTAGGAAAAAGTGTATATGTTTATTAAATTGCTTGTTCCAATTTAAATGACCATAAGAAGTCAAAAAATTAACACATGAGGTAAAAGATATGCCTCCTGGAAAACAATTTCCCAATTCTTCTATAAGGTGGTTGTAGGTGGTGGCAAGGCCGACCCATTGATGGTGGTAGTGCCACTTGGGTGGCATCCCGCTAATGGTGGTTGATGAGAACTATTTGTGTCTCATTTTACGCCACATTTTAGCCTTTTTCATATGTCTTCATAACCATTGCCACATTCCATTTCCATTCCATTTTTATATCATTTTACCATTTTATGTTGTATATGATATAATATATATAGTTTTAAGATTAAAATATAAAAAACAATTTTTTTTTTTTACTAATAAGCATATGCATGCAGACTTCTTATCACCTATTTGACAGGAACCTTCCTATCACTCAACTCTTTCTTCCACATGAAATCTTGCCACATCAAATCAGGGCTACATTCACATCTACCAATGAATTTTCTAGAGGCATCGTACATATCTTAAGTGGCTACACACATTACCATTCAATTGAATATATTGGCAGTGACCTCTACCTCATTATTCAACACTATTACAAGACACCTCCTTCATATCTTCCACAATCTTCCAACTGTTTACATGCCACTTCAACATATAGTATGGTCCACCAATCATTACAGTTATGTTACATGATATTTTTGTGAGCTAGTTGAGGACAAAAATCTATGCTAGAGCATGTAAGTTTCACACATCCCATTCTATGATTTAAACCTCATAAATTTTAACAAGAGATGCTCTCAAATAGCTAGTAATCCAACCTTAGACAATCACACATATGTTTACTTTTATAAAAAAAATATCACACAAAGCCTCCAAGTGGTATTACATAGAACCATGTCACTAATACCATGAGCTTACAAACTATTAACCCTCACATTTACTTTTTGTACCAAGTTTTTCCAATATTAAATATTTTCCAAATGTATAACCCCATATTAAATATTTAATTACAATGTTACATAGAACACATAAAGTGGCCCCAAGAATGCTAACCCATGTGATGCACACAACCCTAGATTCCCTAGGTGTACCATATAATTGGAGTGACTGAAAAAGTAACCCTTCTACTTTTTCTAGCTTGTTTGGTCCCTCCTTGTGATTTTGTCTTAATGTTGCCTTGATTTAGTGTTGTAATGTGGATAACACATTCACATTGAGTCTTGGGCCCTTGTGAACTAATGGATTTTAATGGAACCTTTCTAAAGTATTGTGAAGTGTTGTAATTCACTTTCACACTTTTCTAAATTTTTATCAAATAACTAAGCATAATAAACCTATTTTTTAATTAAAATAAAAATAAATCTTGTCATATTTAGAGTTTTGTAAAGTGTTGTAACACACTTTCACATTCCTCTAGGTTTTTCATTAATAATTGATATTTCTTTTGCTTTAACTGGCCCTATTTTGCATCCACAAGCCTCATTTATTGCATATTTTTAAGGATAATCTTGACACCAATCAATTACCAATCATAATTCAATTGTTTATGGCTTGTGTGTCCCAGATTTAGTGATATGGGACTCACCCACCACCTTGGGTGAATGGGTCCCACCTAGATCTTTTGGCTCTGAACCAATTTTCACACATTTCTAAGCACTTTTCATTTTTGGTACCATACATTATGTGTGATGGAACTCATTCACCACCTTGGGCGAATGAGTCTCGTGTGGCCCAAAATCAAATTAAATTCAAATTTTTGGTGGGATTTTATTCTCCTAGATTTGATATTAGCTTGTAGTGTTGTAATTTCAGAAATTCTTGCATAATTAAGTATAAATACAAGGTTATTTCACTCATATTCACACCTAGCATTCAAGAGAGTTCACAACAGTATTCAAGAGAATTCAAAGGAAAATTATCAAGCATTTTAGAGAAACATTCAATTACCAATCATCATGTCAAAGATTTCATATATCATGTTTGTTATTGTGCTAACAATTGTGATGTAATGTAGGGTTTATGATTCAAGCAAGTGTTTCAAGCAAGATCAACATCATGCAAGAAAGAGTCAAGAAGCACATCCATTGCAGTCATTTCAAGCATATATGCAACACCTTATTGCTAGCATTTGGTGAGTTGCAACATTTTTATTTTTTCATTCATCATTCTCCATTCATAATTGCTTTCATTTCAAGGTTTAACTACCAACAAGGGGTTTAACCAAGGAAAACCCCTATCCACTAACCCCACAACATTTCCCCCTCTCCTTTGTGTGTGATTTGCAAGTTTAGGTTGCATATTTCACAAGGAGAAAGATTGGAGAAAAGTTGTTAAGTGATCAAAGTTGTCAAAGTTGTCATTAATCCTTGGAGAACATTGGAGATCACCTACAGGTTGCAAATCAGAGAGTCGGATCTAGAAATCAATCAAGAAGGATACAGCAGATAGAGAAGACCTAGATCAACTTTTGAAATTGTAGAAAATCCCAACTAGACTGATTCACCACTTATGGTGAATGAGTTTCAGTTCTAGTAAATTTTTAGGATTTTGCATATTTGGACACCCTTTTGGTAGATTTTTGTTCCTATACATTTTCCCAAAAATTGGATTGATTCACCCAACTTGGTGAATGAGTCCTAGTTATAACTAAAAGTAGATTTTCCAAAATTCTAGACCTCCATTCTATCTTCTATAGATTCTCAAGTGCAAACTTTCTATTTTACAGTTTTCCATTACATTTCATTCACTTTTCTAGGTCATTTAGAGTTATTTTACATTCAATTAGGGTTTGGCATTACGCCTTGCATTTCATTGTCTTTTCCAAGTTTACACTTGGTGGTGAACCCCTCATTAGATCATATTCAAACCCTAGGACCACACTATTACAAGATCTCTTTCTCTTTTGCATTGAGATCTCTAGGGTTATCCTTGATTGAAACATCTTAGAAAGTGGGTGTGATAGTACTTGATATCCACATATCCACCATTTTCTTCAATTCCAATAATAATAAAATATTAAATTATAACATTATTCAAGGTGGATAACACATCTTTTCCTAACAAAAATTAATAGTTTCTAGTCCTTCATATGTCCTACCTTTGTATTCTATGATCCACCTAGTATAATGCAACTTACTAGACTATATACTTTATATGACTTACCTTTTTACATCTATGGTCACCTAGTGCAATTAGGGAAAATTAGAATTAAGAAAATATGCATTTAATCAGTAATTCTAAAATCCTATTAAACTACGAAGCACAATAAAAAGTATGAACACTAAACAAAATGAAATGATATTATCTAATTCATGTGTCCATTGGATGACCTCTGTAGGTCTTCTTAATTTTTCTATAATATAAGTGTTTCCCTCATATTTATAACTTGTAATGAAATCCATTGACTATGCCAGCAAAATATTGAAGATTAATTATCTCAACAACACATAGTTATAAACTCTAGATCCCAAAATGATAAATGACAATGGTATTTATAAAGAGGTGAACTTTAATGGACGATCGAAAATGACTGATTTTTAATTTCAATCAATGGCCAAAATTAAATGAGATAAAATGGGATAAGATCATAAGTGAAAGAGCAAGAAGAAATTAATTGATTTAAAAAAAAAACACTTTAGTTTGATAGGGAAATTGCATTTTGAAATAATGGAAACATTATCTCATTGCAGGAGGAAAAGATGAGTTAACTTTTTGATTAAATAGAAATTTAATTCAAAAAGTGAGAGAAAAGATAAGTTATTTAATTAAATAAAATTGTATTAACTCATGACGGAAGATGCCAAAAGTGAATAATTAAATAATTGTCATAATTATTTAATTATAGTGGAAAATGATAAATGATTAAATAAATATAAATTTATTTAATTATAGTGGTCAAATATATTAATGAAATTAATTAAATAAATAATAACATTAGATGATAATTAAATAATTATGTTAAATATTTACTTATCAAAGATGAAAAAGGGGATTTAATTAATTCACAAGCCTAATGATAATTTTTAGGTGTCTACACCTAGCAGAACACAAGTTACTAGAACATGACTCATTTTTATATAATCATTTACATGACCTCTAGATAGAGCAAGATAGTGTCTAAGTCATTCCCTCCCATTTGCATTGTTTGCTTCCCTATATCTTGGATAAATTCTCTCCTTGAATCAATCCATTGTCTCACAAAATTAAATTCTCTTTGTTTAATAATTCCTCTACATGTATTTTCATTGTATTTTGGGGACAACATATAGTATTGAGACAATATCCCACATTGAAGTATCTTTCAATTTTTTGACTCAAAAATTTATTATGTTTAATTCTATGTGTTATTCCCCTTGTGTATATGTGTTATCTACATATGATTTTATATAATTCTATGTTTATGATGTTGTAACCCCATGGATTTGTAGGTTTTTCCTTCTAATTATATTGTTTATTACAAATTTTTTTTGTATAATGTATTTATTTTATAGATTTTTAGCTTGGGGGCATGGTTCCTCTACTTGGATATTTTTCATCATCCTCTATAGTATCCTTTTTGGTGTTATAATATTATTATTTTTTCAATTTATTTCCCTTTTTCTTTATCATGCATATTCAAGTAGGTTCACAAGCCCACTAAAGTGGGGGGAAAATGTAGTGTCATAAATTGCATATCCTTACAATTTAACTCATGTTGTACATTTACTTTGGTTTCCATTCCCTTAATGTTTGTATAGGCTCATTTCATCCCTTCCATCAAATGTTTTCCTTCTCAAGGTGCTCAATCCCCCTTTCCAACAATCACTTTTTCATGTTAAATTTTATGTTATCCCTATATTTTCCTTATCTCTCATTATTTTCTAGCATAAATTGTCTAGACACTAGTGCCTAGCATGAACATCTACTCGTTACACTAGCACCTTGTGACAACTTGTCATTTGAAATCCATTTCCAAGTATTTTCCACTTGTCACCTTTTGAGTTCAGTTAAAGCAACTTAGAACAATTCCAAATGGTTCATTAGCAACCTTCTTTCCCTCCTCTTCTCATTTTTGAAACTAATAATTCATTTGACAACTCTCTCTCTCTCTCTCTCTCTGCTCTCTTGGCTCTCACAACACTCAATCTTATAAACAACTCTCTTAATCTATTTTACAATATTCTCTCTAATTCTCCTACTCTCTTTAGCTTTCTCAAGAATCTAAGGTAATAGTGTTCTTTCTTATTCCAGCTTTTCTTCTCTTTTGTCCCCCAAGCAGGGGCTATCATATCCCTTCTCTCTCATTTCTTCACTTTTCTTATTTCTAGGTGCACTTAGAATAAGAACACATATTATTTATCTATCTATAAATTGTGATTGTTTATGGAGGTCAAAATACTAAATGGAGGTTTGATTGAGGTAAGCCCCAAAGAAACCCCAACATTTTTCCTCATCTTGTTGTGTTTTCTTGTTAGGTGGATTTTGGAACTTAAATCATACATTTTGGGATTTTTTTGGAAACTAGTACATCATGATAGTGTGACATCAGGATGTTTATATGATCCACTAATGCTTGAGGTAGAGACTTCTATATTTTGACCCTATGTTCCTATAGTTATTAATTTATTTTTTTCTATTAGCCTATATTTTCACCAATTCACTTTCTTTAAGCATTTTAGCTATTCGATTTTTCTTGAGTGTAACTAGTGAAATTTACTCTAAAAAAAACTAGCATAGTGTAAAAAAATGTCTCCCTTTATATTTTCACTCTTTTTTGGGCCCTTCCTATTAAAATTAGGTTTACTTATGTCTTAACTAGTCCTATATTACATCCACAAGCCTTATTTAATGCATTTTTCTAAGGGTAACCTTGACACTTAATAAATGACAAATCAAAATTCAATAATATTTCTTTATGTGTTCCAAATCTTGGGATATGGGACTCATCCTACCACCTAGGGCCAATGGGTCCCACCTAGGTCTCAAGACCTAAATTTAAATGTTGTATTGAACTTAACACTTCTTGGATTTTGTGTCCGAGGTTTAAGCCATTGGGATTCATATTCCCAAACTAGCGTATGAGTCCCACTTTAACTTGTACCTATTTTAAATAAAATTATTGGATGGATTTTATTATCCTAGATTTGATGTCAGCTTGTAGTGTTGTAATTTTAGGAAATTCGACATAAGCAAGTACAAATAGAATGTTATTTCACATAATTTATATAAACAAGATCTAAGATTTCAAGTATTCAAGCATTATATAAAATTTATGATCAAGCTCTAATTCAAGAGTGAATCATCAAGAATTTGGAGCTACAGTCAAGATTCAAGCATCATGTCAAATTCTTCATTCATCATGTATGTTTTTGAGCTAAAATTTGTGTAGGCTTCCATGATTCAAGTATTCAATCAAGAGTCAAGATCCACATTCATGCTAACCATTTCACACAATTTTGCAACATTTATTTCAAGGGTTGTGTGAGTTGCAACATTTTATTTGTTCATTCATCATTCTTTCATGCTATTTCATTTCATTTCAAGGTTTAATTACCAAAACAAGGTTTGACCAAGGAAAACCCCTATTCCGTAACACAATATTTTTCCCTCTTTATTTGTGATTGCATATCTAGGTGAATTGGAGCTTGAAGATCCTTTGAAGAAAAAGTTGCAAAAGTTGTCAAAGTTGTCAAGAAGTTGTCATCTTCACAAAAACTCACCTATAGATCATAATTCAGACTTTCAAACTTGAAGATCAGACAAGACATAAGCTAAAAAAGATCACTATAGGTTATAGAAATATCATTCAAACCTTAATACTGGGACTAAATCACCACTTTTGGCATATAAGTCCCAGTATAGCCCTTTTTGGAATCTTTTCGTAGATCCTACACAATCCCCAAAAGATTCTAGATTCTACCAAGATTCTTGTAGTAGGGCTAAATTGCCCTACCTAGTATACATGAGTCCCAATACACTTCAAAACGTATAATTTTAGTGTTGTAGACCTTGCTTGGATTCCATCATTCTTTCAGATATCCTTTTGTTTCATTCTCTTTTGTCAATGTGATTTATTATTTTCAAGTTTCTAGGGTTTTGTGCATAGCAGTTTGCATTTCTCCTTTGAATCTTAATTTAATGGTGAACCCTCATTTAATCACATAAGGAAAACCCTATCCCTTCCTTTAATTGAGCCACTCGGTTGAGGGATCTTGGTTTCCTAATGAACTAAAGTGTGAAATATATCCCCAAGTTCCATCTCCTAAAACGTGGAACCCCTATTTCGTTTGGTTCATTTTGGTGAACCCAACCATTGGACCCTTTAATTTATAATTTTGAGAAAAATATAAGTCCTAGATCTATTTTTCATTAACTTTGCATTAGATTTACATTATTTGAATTCCATTTAGGGCTTCCAAAACTCACATTAGTGAAAAGTGCATATAGGTTGCATTTTTTGCATCTTGCATCATTAAATTTCCTTGGAAAATTTTACTTACACACAATCATTTGATAATACAACCTAGAAAAATTAACATCAACTCAAAAAAAATTGAATCTAGTTTAAAACCCCTAATCTAGGACTCATTCGCCCACTTAGGCGATTTAGTCCTTGTACAAGTGGTTTTTCCAAATTTTTGGTAATTCTATACTTCTATTTTTCACTATTTGAACCTTCAAGAAACCCTAATTGGGACTAATTTTCCCATCTAGGTGATTTAGTCTTGAATCATTTTTGAATTTGCATTTTATAGTATTAAAATGTTTATTTTTGTGCTTTTATTTTCATATCTCTATTTTAGTTTGTTGATTTCCTATTTTATTCATTTCATTAGATCTAGCTTAATTTGGTTTCATTTTGAGTTCATTTGTAAACATAAGAATTATAATTAAAGAATATAATTTATCTTGTGTTCATTGCATTTATCTTGCATTGTCCTTTGCATGAGCTTTACAACTTGGTATCCTATTGCTAATACTATAGTGAGGCATAGTTCAAGACTCGTGTCATCTCGTGATAACACACTCATCTTGGATCTTGGGTTATCTAGCTCTTTTACTCATAGTTTTGACACTAGTTCACTAGGTATGGAGCATACCCTTGACAACTCTTTATCTTCAAGTAATGTGACAAGTGTTAAAACAATAGTTGCTAGTATCCCTCAAGAAAACATAATCCAAATCCATGAAGAATTGGCACATTTTAAAAACCAAGTGAGTACTAAAAACATTTCCAACACAACTATTCTTGCCATAGATAACATACAATGAATGATTGAAAGTGAAAAATGAATAGATATTGCATGTAACCTAGCTCAGATTTTTGGAAAACATCTTAAATCTCAACGACTAGTGGTCAAACCTTGAACAATGCTCAAAGTCAAGGAGGAACCCAAATTCCTCCTCCTACAACCATTTCCTCTATTCCTACCCACACCAACCCTCAAGTTACCATGTAATGATGTAACCTTCCAGTAATTTCATTCCTACTTGGGTATTTCCAATAACAATCCTTGTACCTTTGTGGCATCTCACATAATATCTCCTACCACTTTACCTCACATAAGTGTTCCATTCACTTTCCCCTCAAACACATATACACCTCCACCATATTCACTTCCATCTGAAAACATAACCAATGACACCATTCTTAATCAACTTTTGGAAAATGTTTCATCCCTTCAATGAGGGTGAAGCCACAATAGTGGTTTACAATTTGATGGAGGAAGGAAAACTGAGAAAAAATGACCGCATGGAAAAAAAAATGGTTTTAGGGTTTCAAATGAACCAAGTTTGATTGAACCAAAAAGGGGTTCAACCAAACTAGGGTTCAAGAAAACCCATAATTAATTATTGGGCCCACATTTATTGCCCAAAAAACAAAAGAAAAATGCAATTTGAAAGGGGTTCGAATGAACCGTGGTTCGAGCGAACCCTCTTATTCCTTATTCTCCCCCTGAAAAACAAAAAAACCAATTTTTTTATGCTTCAAAGCTCAGGTTGAGGGTGAAAATGGAGGAGTCTTCACAAAACCAATTGGAACCAAGTAGTCCTCAGAATGAGCTATCCAATGAATATAATTTTAATATGTTTTGGTTTTATTATGTATTTGTTTTTTTAGTTTTATTAAACATAGGTTTTTCATCTTAAAATGAAGGTCTCTATTCTGCACATGTGGAAAAATAGTAGATTATCAAAAAATCTATGAGTGCACCAAATATTGAAGTCCTTGATCCAACAAAAAAAATGAATTTTGATATATACAAAAAAAGTTATGCATTAAACGGTTGCGCTATGTCTAAATTGTAATTGGTTTGACTTCAAACTTGATTAAAGAAAAAATATTCAATAAAAAACTATATAACCAAGTGGAAGCACTAGATATCAGAGTTACAAATCTAAATTCAAAATAATTAGAATTAGTCCTTCATGGGAAAAAAATTATACATTATACAATGTGTGTCACTTTTTAAAAATGTTGTTTTTCGAAAAAAAACTGGTTTTCGTGGGAGATTGAAAAAGAAATGCAATATGATTCCAAAAATTTTGAAAAAATATTTTTAGAATCTAGATACAAAATTGATGAGACTCTATTTTTGCATCATCTTCAAATTCCTCACAATTTAGCTGCTATAGGTGCCTGAATGTGAAGATTTAGTTAAAAATATAAAAACTTGTATGTTGACCACCTTAACTTAGTCAAGACTTCATGAAATTCATTTTTTTGTTTAATCCTATAGTATGTGAAGCATAGAATGTGATGCATTTTTAGGATTCAAAAAAATTGATATTGTTTGAAGCTATAGATTTTTTTCAGACTTTAGTTATAATTCAAATAGAAAATAAATAATAATTATTTATTAAATTCAAATTAAAGCATAATTTATATTGATGGAAAGCTGAGAATCTCCTTTAAAAACCCTTTTCATTTTATCAATTTTGGGTTAAAAAAAAGTCGCCAGCCACATACCCTACACATACCCATCATATCGCCACTTTTTGGCTCATCCTGATCTTGCACATACCCCCTTACCTAGTATAGATAATCATGAAAATCCACCCTTTTCTTCTCCTAATATCTTCTCTACACATTAAGAAGATAGTTTAGTGTTAGAATACATTGTGATAGAAGATCTATTTGAACAAAAAGTCCAATCATTAGTAACCATGAAACTCCTAGTTATCCTTCTCTTGATGCCTCTCCTATGAGCGATGCAACTATCTTACCAAATTCAATTATGACATGTGATGAACATATTAGATCTCCTCCTAGGGTCGATATTATGGAACATAAGAATGATACCTTAGAGAAATTAGATAATCAAATAAAGCATTCTTCTCATATCACCACTATTGATATTCAACACAAACCAACTATTACTCATTCCCCCATGTGTGTTAAAGTTATTTTGGACACACTTAAGAATCCTATTATTCCTTACCCACCATTACACAAGAAACAAGCTCACAATACATCCAACCTCATTCTTCCAAATCATGGTCTTTGTGATTGTCCTTTCATAGAAATCAACCCATCCAACAAACCTTCACTCAACATCCATACTATCACTCAAGATGCTTCTAAGAAAACTCTAACCTTGGTACATCCTAAATTGATAGGTATCTCATTAAACATGTGTCAAGCATAAAATTTGTTTCCTTATCCACATAAATAACATTAGGTGTTGCTCCTTACCATGCAATACTTGTAAGATCATCGCATACTCACTATTGCATGTTTTGCATCCATTGCAAGGGGCAGCATACCATCATCAATTCTAGGCTCACCCTTGTCCAAAACTAAGTTGGGGAAAAGGGTTAGAAAGCCTTATTCCTATATGTCACTTGTCATGGTTTATTTTGACTAATCATTAACCTTTCATGAGCATATAAGAGAAAGCTTGGGTTGTGGATGCCATGTCTTCAAATTGACTCACATGTGGCATACCCCCTTTCCTCATGATACAACTTATCAAAAACATATGACTTGGCATATGGATTTTTGAATAAGCTCTCATACCTTCTTCTACTTTAAAGAAATTTCTCATATAATGGTGTGTAGCAACTACTTTAAAGTGGGGGAAAACATAGACAAAATATTTTTGCAAATTTCATGGAATGATTTACTTTTTCTTGTGATCTGTCCTCTCCTTGGTGGTGTCATTGGGTTTGATGCCTTCCAAGAGTGTATGATCAACTAAAGTGGCCTGATGTGAACAAAGCATCCCATGGATACCAATCTGACTTGAGGGAATAACGATCAACTGAAGTGGCCTTAAGTGAATGAGGCATCCCATGGGTAACAATCTGAAACCTTGACATGTCCTCTCTTAGAGACATTAGGCACAATGATCCCTAAGAAGAAGACCTTATATGAACAAAGAAAAATCCCCTTTAAAAAAAAATTTACACAACATTCAAAAAAAATTACAAAAGTATTACATTGTGGTGCCTTATCAAAGTTATCAGGAGGATAACTTTGGTATGGTTTGTATAATGGGAAGCTAACAAGCTGGCATGACTTTCTCATTATACGGTGGTAAGCTGACATAATGGCATGAATTTCTCACTAAACCACTTCTTTGGGACAACTCACCTCATGTAAGACCTAATGTTCTGTGGCCCTAGAGTGAGCACATCTTTTCCACCCTATTTTTCTTTGCTTTAGTTCTTAACATGGCATGATTATGTATGTTTTTGGTTTGACTTAGGATCCTAGATCCTAGGGGCTTGACTACCTTCTTGATCTTTGTCATTCTTTTTCATCTGCATTTGTATGCTCAAATCTCTCTTGAATGTCTACTTTATTGTGAGTTTGAAGCAATTTCATCCTATCACTAAAGTGGGGGGCTAAATGTGTTGTAGAAAAAAGGACCTATTGCTTGACATGGGAATAATTCATGATAAGTCAGACTTAATGAGGCCTTGATTTGGTGTTGTGAGGTATTTTATGCATCCACACTAGGTCTTCAACCCTTGAAAATTGAATAACATGCTTTTAATGATGTCTTGTAAAGGTGTTGTAAAGCCTTGTTAAGGGATTTCACACTTTTCTAGACTTAATAAAACCATTTCTCCCTAATTCAACATTATAAAATGTGTTTAATGACATTATCACATCAATCGAGAAGGCTTATAACTTAAACTTAATGTTAAACTAGTATTGTAATGTGTCTTACACATTCACATTGGTTCACGTGCCTTTTGAGGCTATGTGGACCTCATTTTAGTGTTGTAAAGTGTATTTAATTACACTTTCACATTTAATTTTGTGTCCCAAGCCCTAATTGACCTTTGCATTATCATTAATAGGCCCCTATTAACCCATATTGTGCATCTTGAAGCTTAAATTGATCAAATACCCGACAAGGTTGCATTTTAAACCTTGTTTCATTATCTCCTAGCTTCCTAGCTATCAAAATGGCCCCTGTAGGACCCATTAACCATCCATGTAAAATCAGTCCCATCTAGGTGGGACCCATTCACCATGGGTGGCGAATGAGTCCCATTTGGCTCATTTTTTACCTTAGAGTAGGAAAATTTTGAAATTTAAATTTATTATTTTCACATGTCGGCCTTAGGGATCTAATTTTTGGGAAAATAAGTTGAATTTCCTATAAATATAAATATTTTAACCCTAATTCACATCTCTTATCATTCATTCATCCACCAATATTACATCTCAAGTCAAGCAACTTAGGGTTTCATCATTTTAAGCCACCAAGATATCAATTTTTAAACATTCAAGGGAAGATCCTTCATGTTTTACTACAGAATTTCATGATCAAACATCATGTAAAGGTAATAAACTCCATTATTTTATCATTTTGGTTTAATTACCTAAAAGGAGTTTGACCAAGGAAAACCCCCATGCCCTAACATTCAACATTTTTCTCTCTTGCTTGGTGTGTTTATAGATTTAGGACTCTTGGAAGCTTGGAAATCATTGGAGATAAATTTCCAAGGTTTCTCAAGTCTTCTCCTCATTCAACAAGTCAAAATATCAACAAAAACTCATTTTCAAGCTCAAAAATTAGAGTTTTGGAAGTAGACACCTGTAGAGAACCAAACTATAGATTGGAAGTAATGGATTCCACTTTTGAATATTTAGAAATTCAAAAGTGGAATAATTCACCATGAGCGGCTAATGAGTGCCAATTTTAGGTCGATTTTGATTTTTCTACATTTTTAGATACCCTTTTGTCTGAAATGGGTTTTGGCACAGTTTTGCAAAACTGGGACTAATTCACCCAAAATGGTGAATGAGTCCCACCAGGCCTAAAAATCAACATCAACAACATTCTATAATCCATTTATAGTCTCCTTCTAGATCACAGGTGCACATTTCCAGTTTGGCTCATTTTCGTTTAGTTTTACATTCATTTCTACTTGTTTTCTACATATCACAATGTGTTTTCAAGCATTACTTGTTTCTTAGGTTTTGCATTCATAATTAGTCAATTTCTTATCCTAGTTGCATTTAAATCATCTCATTTAGCCTTAGCAATATTATACACATCTTAATTTAAGTGAACCTAGCTGGATCTTTTGTGTGGGGTTTATCTCTCTCCTTTTAGGTGAAACATGCTAAGAGAGCAAGAGTAGCCTATAATCCCTACCCAAAAATCTACGGTTCACCATCAGATTAAGATGGAGCTACATCGTCAACTCTTCCACCAAATATTAATGAATCCATTCACAATACCTCACTACCACTAGAAGGTCAAGGTGATATTTTCATTGAGTTAAATGTATCAAATGAGGATGGAAATATTGTAGAAGATGTTCTAAGAGATACCTTGGTTAGCCAAAATGAGATAGTTGACTTGGATCAGGATGATGTTGGTAGAAATGAAACAAAAGGAAAATAAAAAATGAGCATGAGTAGGAAATGATAAGGCATTTTCAACTTGGTTGGTTGTCAAAGCACCCATTCATTGTACTAGTGGGAAAAGCAAATAATGTTGAAACTACAACATAATGCATTTGTATGATTTTTAGTTGGAAATGTAAAAGAGACAAGAATTTGTAGCTAAATCTTGACACTATAGAAAATCATATCGATAAAGTTTGTGAAAAACAAATCATAGATGGAAAGAAAAAATTAGTCATATGATGGAAGTCAAAGAAAGAATGCCTTCATGTTAAGTATCCCCTGGAATATGAAGAGCATAAGAAAAGAATTTTGAAGCTTGCTACATGTCAAGGTACACTTGAGGCTCAATTTGGAAAAGTAATGAAAGGAGAAAATTTGTCAAAAACTATTTAGATGAGTGTTTTTTTCATATTTTTTCCAAAGGCCATCCTATGAAAGACTACCCAGAATATTGTAATTTATTATATTTTTTGTGTGTTCCTCACTTTCCTCTCTCACATTGGTCAGTAAAGGCTAGATGGGAATCAAGAAATAGTCTTGCTATAGTGGAAAAGTGTGACTTAAAGGAGAAAGTAAAAGAGTCAAACTTCATTGGATTATCTTTAGATGAAGTTACTGTGGAAGATAATACTTCTTGGGTCTATATGCATTTGGATAATGTAAAACAACATGTCCACCAAGCTCATATTTTGTGTGTTCATAAAGTGAAGGAAAGTTCAACAGAGCAAAATCTATTTGAACTAGTCAAGAAATATTTGAATGAAATTTTAGGTATGGATGAGTTGAGAATTGCCAAAAAAATTGTGTGCATAGGAGTTGGTGGAGCTACAGTGATGCAAGGTCAAAGGAGCAATGTTTGCAAAAAGTTAGAAACTACTTTTGCACCATACATGCTTGGAATTCACTACATGGCTCACATAATTAGTTTATCATTCAAAATTCTAAGCAAGTTTCCTACAGTATCAAAAGTTGAAAATCTAGTCCATGAGCTCTATGCATACTTCTACCAAAGTCCCAAATGTTTCACAGAATTTCAAAAAAAATCTGAGGGAAAAATAGCAGGAAACAAGCTTCTCAAGGATGTTGATACCAAATGGATCCACCTCAATAGACCAACGCAACAATTTCTTTTAGAATATCAATCCTTTATTGGAGTAATGTACATGCATCATAGCATGGTAGATAAAGGTCAAGGTGATAATATCCCTTTCTATTTCTCATGTGAATTTTCCTTCAAGGAATATCATCAAGTTCACGAAAATGAGAACAAAGATTTAGGTTGCTATGGTCCCTCTAACAATTTAGGGTTTTTCACCTAAAGGAGAAGGATAGACCAAAATGGCAATGGTCACACTTATAAAACCACTGTAATATTCCTTGCAATATATGACCCTAATTTATTGATTAATGCCTCAAGGAATATTGTCAAACACTTCTCATACAACCTCCAAACTTGCTATTTTAGCTTTTAATTTATTGATGTTTGCTTGAAATGTTGGAAAATATGCTTCAAATGAAAGTGCATCTACAACCAATTGACATTTTTTCAAACACTTGGCATGAAAAATATTATGTTTTCTATGAAGATAATAAACATAAACATTACATCAAAAATTTATCAAGCAACATGTCCCTCCTTTCATTTATGTTATACTTCATTACAATGTTGATATAGAAATGAATAGCCAAGACTCTTGGCTTTATAGTTTAAATGCAACTCTGATATCAGATGCAAACCTATAGTAGCAACTTCTAAGATTGATTTGATAATGAAACTACTCTAAAATCATGAAGAACCTAGTGTATAGAAGCACTAATATTTGATGAAGACTTGGTAGCTCTGTGCTTGGAAAATGGTGTCTTCTCCTAGCCAAATCAAACCTTTTTTGCAGCCACCCCCTGTTCTAACTTGTAGCATTAATACAAATTATTTGCAGACTCCAAAAAATCTCCAACATGCATCTAAAATCATCTTCAAGTCCTCTAGAGTGAAGCTCTCTAGCCACATGAGAAAATCAATGCAAAGAATGGCCAATATGAATAAAATCGTGGTCTCCTTAGCTAGCCACCCAAATATGGAAATTAAGTCAGAAAATAATGTTATGAGTATGTGCAGGATCATCATGGAAAAAATAGGCCCTTAAGTGGAAAAAAATTCAGAAAATTTAGAGTTAGGCAACTTGACGTAGAAAAATGAATAAGTTATCTATATTATTTTAAAAATATGTAAGAATAGAATCTATACCAAATTGAATGTAGTTTCTAAACTACTAATATTACTTATAAAAAAAAGAATATATTTGTTGAGATTTTGAAATTTCAATGTAGTAACACTTAAATTTCAAGTTAAAAATAAGTAGGTGTCTATTTGACCTCCCGAAACCATTGATTTTGAAATTTCAATGTAGTAACACTTAAATTTCAAGGAAAAAATAAGTAGGTGTCTATTTGACCACCCGAAACCATTGATTTTGAAATTTCAATGTAGTAACACTTAAATTTCAAGGAAAAAATAAGTAGGTGTCTATTTGACCACCGGAAACCATTGATTTTTGGTTCTTAGGGATTCTCTAACTCTTCTAGGTTTGTTCACCTAAAAGGAGAGAAGTAGGCCAAAAATGATAATGGTTCATTCAATTTAATGCTATGTGTGATTTTTTCTAACCTAAATGAAGTTAAATAAATGTAGTTGACTGATCTAAATGAATGAAAATGAATGGAAAAGTGCAATTAAAGCTATGTTTGAAAACACACTATGGTATGCAAACAACTAAGTAAATGAAGAAATTATGCAAAATAGAAAAGGAACATGATAAATCTGAGTGCACCTGGATGAAATGTGAGTACTCATTTTCCCAGGGTGATGAATTAGTCCTCCTCCTAATGAAAAACTGTTGGAAGCAAGTTTCTATCTATCGGGATCCAAATTCAAACAAAATTTACATTTTTAGTCTTAAGGTGGGACTCATTTTCCATAGATGGTGAATCAGTCCTCTCCCAAACTTCTAAAAAAATAGGAGACAACTCTACAACACCAAATCTGGAAAATTCTGCTTGTCAGGTTGCCAAAGTAAATTCTACAGAAAACAGACAGAAAACCTTCTCCAAGCTTTAAATAGACTTAAGTTGACTTGAATCACCTAGTTGACTTGTAAACCACTCTTCAACACCAAAAATCTTGTCAAATTTGCATACCTAGTTCTGTAAACAAACATGCAATAGGGAAAAATTGTTTAAGGTTAGTGAATAGGGGTTTGCCTTGGTCAAACACCACTTTTGGTAATCAAACCTTCAATAAAGTAATGAAATTCAAAGGAATGATAAACTAACAACATGCAATTGCTATTAACTTACCAAACCCTTGATGATGCAATTATGAATTAATGTCAATGGTTGCTTCAAGTTTCTTGAATAGTGCTTGAATTGATGTTGTAAAATGCTTGAATATTTGAGTGAATAGGTGAATAAGTGAACTTGATGAATTAGGGTCAGAATGAGATGAAAATCACTTATTTATACATAGAAATTCTTTAGTTACCCATTTATACCTTATCACAGGCCAACATCAAGTGATTTTGAATAAAATCCCAAAAGGAAATTTAAAATATTTCAAATTTGGGGCCAAGGGGGACTCATTCGCCACTCATGGAAAATGGGTCCCACCTAGGACCTAAAAACAAGTATTGAGAAATATGTTGTATTTAATGTTGTTTATCGAGATAATACTCAAAAATACACTTAATTAATCATGTGCAAGCATAAAGGGGAAAAATAAAGCATGAAAAAGGGATAAATAGTGAAGATGTGCCTATAAAAGCATGAAAGCTTGTTACAATACTTTACAACACTTCAAAATAGGGCTTGTTGATAAATAAAAAGGTGATTTATAGGTGAATTGTAATTAATTAATACAGTCTAGAAGAATGTAGAAATATCTTAAAAAATTTCACAACACCTTCACAAGATGTCATTCTTTGAGATTTAGTACCTAAATAAGCATGTTCAAGCCATGTTACAATATAAAATCAAAGCAACATAGTTCCAACACCATGAAACAAGACCTAAAAGACCATGAAAATTACAAGGGGCCATTTTTCTACAACACATTTAGCCCCCACTTTAGTGAGAGGATGAACTTGCTTCAAACTAACACTAAAGTACCCATGAACATTGAGAGGAGGGTTCAAATGCATGTACACAAGTAAGATGGAATCTAGGAGTCAAGAGGGATGATCAAGTGCACAGGATAAAGATCTCATGGCAAACTAAGCATAAGAAAAAAGGAACACACAAGTGTTGAGATGAATTGAATTAAGAAGAGAATGTGTACTCACTCTATGGAGATAGAACACATGACAGTCTTTCAAGTGAGAAGGCCCAAATATACTCACTATGGGGCCACAAAACTAGTTGTATGTGGGGTGAGAAAGCCCAAAAGGTAATATACATATGCTATTTTGTATGCACTCACAAACAAATAGAAAAGTGGCTATAGGGAAAATTCATGCTACTAGGTGGGCTTCCCACTCAACCATGCATACATTATACCCATTGATAACTTTAACTAGGCACCACAAGGAAACAAATGCTATGAAAAAAAATTCAAAGTACCACAGTCATGCAAGTCGTGTTATGCAAAGTGGAAAAAAGGTAAAAATGCAAAGTGTAATGTTCAAAGGAGACTTGTTCATTTTATGCAAGGTTATTCACTTAGGGAACATTGTGTCTAATGTCTCCAAGAGAGGACCAATCAAACAATAGTATATTCACAACTTAGGAGATGTAGTACATCATATCAAACCACCAAGAGGAATGTAATATGCTGAGATAAATCACACTTATGAAGGAAATCACACCCAATGTCATCCACAAAGTGATGAACACATCACATAATGACAATGCTACACTAGGAACTAAGAATTCAAATGAAATTATGGTAATGTATGCCCCCCACTTTAAAGGAATTGGTACACATCATGTAGTGAGAAATTACTTTAAAGTAGAAACAAAAATGAAAAAAGAAAATAATACATGGCAGCCAACTTGGAAAGCCCTATGCCAAGTCATATGTTTCAAAGTTAGGATGTGTCATGTCAAGGAAAAATGAAAAAAAAAAAGAAAGGGAGTTGCCCCCCAAGAAAGAGTACACCAAACACATAAGGGATCTATGGATTTTGGGTTAGTATGTTTGTTGTTGCAATGTATGTTATGAAAGAGCATAGAGCTGTCATCATTCCACAAAGCATATAGAACTAGAAGAATGACACAAAGAGAGTGAAAAAAAAGGAAAATAAAAGTTTTTTTTGGGTCAACATGGAAGAGACATGGCAGTCTCGATGCTTTGCATCATCCCCAAAAGGAAAACACAAGAAAAATGAAAATGAAAATGAAAATGAAAAAATAAAGAAAAAATAAAATGAAAAAGAAGCTTTTGGGTCAACATGAAGGAGACATTTCAGTCTCAGTGATTTGCATTGTCCCCAAAAGGAGAATAAAAAAAAATAGAAAAAGACAATGTATGGAATACAGAAGAAGAGAGATACAAATAGAAGAAGTGTATGAAGAGAGGGAATATCAAATGTATGATGTAGGGGAACACCATATGCACATGAAAAGAAAAACAAAAAGAAACAACTAATGCAAATGCAAGTCAACCATTAACTAAGTTATTGATTTCTCATTCTTAAATGGATAATCGAAAAAGGAATAACATAGTTAGGAGACAAAGACAAATGCATTACAAGGATAAGGCTAACAACTTCTTTCCCTCCATAAAGTGTAAAGGCAAGAATGAGACAAGGTGATTGATGGGAATGGATCATGCAATAGTGAGAATATGGAATTCTACAACTATGGCATGATGAAGGCCATTGGATTGTTTTAAGGTATAATAGGGAAACAATCGATATAAATGAAGTGATACTTATCTGGTATTTCCTTCGATGTTTGACATTCTTCAGTACAATGTCCAAGGATGTGATGATATTTATCAAAATGGTATGTTAGAGTCTTTTGGATGAATAACCAACCTATTCATAGGTATTAAAAGTATAAGAACTTTTTTAAGAGTAACTGAAGTCTCCTTTCACATTCCAATAGAGGATGTACAAGAAACTTAATTTTTTTGAGTATGTAAGGTCATTTTCACTTCCTAGATTCACCTTGTTCATGAATAGGAGGAATATGACCCATAGGGATTGTAACATCCTTGTCATTAGCAAGAGATAATGGTTGTTCATGTGGAAGGAGAATGTTTAAGTTAGGAGGAGCATCCAAGATCATTGTACTAGCATCCCAAAGTCTCCTAGGTTGAAGAGATTTCTATCAGGATGAGAAGAATCATGATATCCTTTTCCTGTTGTGTGTGCTTTGGTTGATTTTTTTTCAAGAATTTTATGGATGCCATGTTCATGTTTTTTGTCACAACCTTGTTTACTTAAGAGAGTGAATCTTTACCATATGTCTCTTCAAGGTTGATAGGAGTGATTGTGACTTTGTGATCATAAAAGGGTTGTGAATGTGAGTGGTGAGAGGGACTAGGTCCACTTGAGGGAGGAACCTTAGGTTCTATAGTGACTTCAAGATGTAAGTATGCAAAGTGATCATGAGGTGCAATAATGGGAAGGTCTTGTGACCTCATGGATGGATAAAAGGTTTTATCAAGTTAATCATTGTAGAACTTGTTCATGCTAGCATAATCTTCTTCAATGATGTCTACTTCATGTGGAGGAAAAGGAGCATGAGGTTGTTCAAGGTATTATGGTCATAGATATGTGCAAGATCATCATGGAAAAAATAGGCTCTTAAGTAGCAAAAAAATTAGAAAAATCGGAGTTAGGCAACTTGACGTAAAAAATTGAATAAGTTATCTATATTATTTAAAAAATATGTAAGAATAGAATATATATAAAATTTATTGTAGTTTCTAAACTACTAGGTTTCTTTAAAAAAAAAATCTATTTGGTGAAAATTTGAAATTTCAATGCAATAGTACTTAAATTTCAAGGGAAAAATAAGAACTAAGTGTCTATCTGACCACCCTAACCACAATGAGATAATAATATTTTTTTATAATATTTTAGATATAAGTAGAGGACTCATGTCCCAATGTGATGCATATTTTTTTGTAATTTTTTGAAGTAAATAATTAATTATGAATTTTTTATTACAACTTTTAAAAATATAAAACTCATCTATTTGACCACCTTAACTTGGTCAAAACTTCATGAAATTTTTTTCTTTTTAATCCTATATTATGTGAAGCCTAGAATGTGGATGCTTTGGATTTAAAAAATGTGATATCATTTGAAAGTTGTAGATGTTTTTCAATCACCTATCAATTAGGACTTTAGTTTAATTCAAATAGAAAATAAATAATAATTATTTATTAAATTAAAGTAAAGAATAATTTATATTGGTGGAAATTTGATAATCTCCTTTAAAAACCCTTTTTTTCATCAATTTTGGGTAAAAAAAGTTGTCAGCCACATACCCATCATATTGCCACTTTTTGGCCCATAATGATCCTGCACATACCCTCACCGCCAAAGGCACAATTGGACATGTCTACCAATGACTTTAAGGAATTCCAAAAATTATTGAAATAAAATGCCATAATGTAAATAAAATAAGATGCAATATTTATAATGAAAAAAATAGTCTGTAAAGGAAAGAAAAATACAAAAACAAGAAGCAGTAATGCAGAAAAATGCTAAAATATTATAGATCTATTGTTGAAAAAGTTAGAGGGATTGATTCACCCTAGGTGGCGAATGAGTCCCAGTATGAAATTTTTTTGTATTTTTCAAAAATTTAAAGATTAATTTAATCTTCTACAGAATGTAAACAATGATGTATAATGCAGAATTTCTATTTTTTCAATGATATGCATTGCAAAACTGAAATCTAAATGAAGCTTTCACTAATGCAAGATAAAATGTTTTAGAATGCAAAAATAAAATAATGTACTAATTGAATGTTAATGCACATGAAAACTAGGATTAATATGAAATTATAAATGCAAAGATCTCAACCATCAGGTTCACCAAATTGAACCACTGATTATTGGTTGCTAGGGCTTCTCTAACTCTTCTAGGGTTTTTCACCTAAAAGGAGAGAAGGACAAAACTGTTAATGGTTCATTCAATTTAATGTTATGTGTGATGTTTTATAACCTAAATGAAACTAAATAAATGAAATTGACTAATCTAAATGAATGAAAATGAATGCAAAAGTGTAGTTAAAGCTATGTTTGAAAACACACTATGATATGCAAACAACTAAGTAAATGAAGAAATTATGCAGAACATAAAGGAATGAGATGAATCTGAGTGCACTTGAATGAAATGTGATTATTCTAGAGTGTTCTGAATGCTGATATTACTAATTTTTCACAGTGGGACTCATTTTCCCAGGGTGGTGAATTAGTCCTCCTCCTAGTGAAAAACTGTTGGAAACAAGTTTCTATTTGTCAGGATCCAAAATTTGACAAAATTCATATTTTCAGTCCTAAGGTGGGACTCATTCTCCATAGGTGGTGAATCAATCCTCTCCCAAATTTTTGAAAAATTAGGAGACAACTCTACAACACCCGATCTGGAAAAGTCTGCTTGTCGGGTTGATGAAGTCAATTTTGCAAAAAACGAACATAAAACCTTATCCAAGATTTAAATAGACTTAAGTTGACTTGAAGTACCTATTTGACTTGTAAACCAATCTTCAACACCAAAAATATTGTCAAATATGCATACCTAGGTCTACAAACAAACATGCAATAGGGAAAAATGGTTTAAGGTTATCAAATAGGGGTTTGCCTTGGTCAAACCCCATTTTTGGTAATCAAACGTTCAATAAAGTAATGAAATGCGAAGGAATTATAAACTAACAACATGCAAATGCCATTAACTTACCAAACCCTTGATGATGTAATTCTAAAGTAATGTTAATGGTTGCTTCAAATTGCTTGAATAGTGCTTGAATTGATGTTGTAAAATGCTTGAATAATTGAGTGAATAGGTGAATAAGTGAACTTGATGAATTATGATTAAAGTGAGATGAAAATCACTTATTTATACATACTTTTTCCTTAGTTACCTGTTCATACCTCATCATAGGCCAACATCAAGTGATTTTAAATAAAATCCCAAAAGGAAATTTAAAATATTTTGAATTTGGGGCCAAGGGGGACTCATTTGCCACCCATGGCGAATGGGACCCACCTAGGACCTAAAAACAAGTATCAAGAAATATGTTGTATTTAATGTTTTTTGTGAGGATAATATTCAAAAATACACTTAATTAAGCATATGAGAGCATAAAGGGACCAAATAAAACATGAAAAAGAGATAAATAGTGAAGATGTGCCTAGAAAAGCATGAAAGCTTGTTACAAGACTTTACAACACTTCAAAATAGGGCTTGTTGATGGATAAAATGGTTATTTTTAGGTGAATTGTAATTAATACAATCTAGAAGAATGTAGAAATGTCTTAAAACACCTCACAAAACATTCACAAGAGGTCATTTTGTGAGGTTTGGTACCTAAATAAGCATGTTCAAGCCATGTTACAACACAAAATCAGAGCAACATAGTTCCAACACCATGAAAATGAGAGGGTGAACTTTCTTCAAACTAACACTAAATTAGCCATGAACATTGAGAGGAGGGTTCAAATGCACGTACGCAAGTAAGATGGAATGCAAGAGCCAAGAGGGATGATCAAGTGCATAGGATAAATATCTCATGGAAAACTAAGCATAAGAACAAAGGAACACACAAGTGTTGAGATGAATTGGATGAAGAAAAGAATGTGTACTCACTCTAGGGAGATAGAACACATGATGGTATTTTGGGTGAGAAGGCCCAAATGTACTCACTATGGGACCACATAACTAGTTGTTCATGGGGTGAGAAAGCCAAAAAGGTAAGATACATATGCTAGTTTGTATGAACTCACAAACAAATAGAAAAGTGGCTATGGAGAAAAGTCATGCTGCTAGGTGGGCTTCCCGCTCAACTATGCCAATGTTATACCAGTTGATAGCTTTAACTAGGCACCACAAGGAAAAAAATGCTATGAATAAAAAGTCAAATTACCACAATCTTGCAAGTCATGTTATGCAAGGTGGAAAAATGGTAAAAATGTATAGTGTAATGTTCAAAGGAGTCTTGTTCAGTTTATGCAAGGTTAGTCACTTAGGGAACATTATGTCTAATGTCTCCAAGAGAGGACCAATCAAAGAATAGTATGTTCACAACTTAGGGGATGTAGTGTGTCACATCAATCCACCAAGAGGAAAGTAATATGTTGAGATAGATCACACTTATGAAGGAAATCACACCCAATGTCATTCACAAAGTGATAAACGCATCACATAAATGACAAAGTTACACTAGGAACAAAGAATGCAAATGAAATAATGGTAATGTCTACCCCCCACTTTAAAGGAATTGCTACACATCATTCAAAAAAAATGAATAATAATTGTTTATTAAATTCAAAGTGAAGCATAATTTATATTGGTGGAAAGCTAAGAATATCCATTAAAATCCCTTTTTGTTTCATCAATTTCTGGTAAAACTAAAGTCGTTAGCCACATACACTACACATACCCATCATATTGCCACTTATTGGCCCATCATGATCTTGCATATACGCCTATGTAAAAATCATCCTAATTTGATCAATGTTGGCCTCTAAAATCTACAAATACTTTCCCAAACATCACCAATTTGATTCTCCATTAATTTGGCCCTTGGCCACTAAATTTGCAATGGTGAGATAACTAAAGTATCACCTCCAACAACTGCAACCCTCTAGTAGATAGTTTTACTACCTCAATTATCTAAATCAATGGGAGTTACCATTCCCAAAGACCTCCAATGGAGACTGTAGAAACCCTAAGGCTTCTCCACCACAAAGCATATCAAAATCAAGTATCAAATATCCTAGATAATTCCAAGCCAAGCCCACCCCCTCTTTATATACTTTTCTCTTCTTGAGTTTGGCCACCCTCTAGAAGCTTCTAATTAATCATTAATTATTTTATTATTAATTTTCGCTTTATAATAATATTAAAATACAACTTCATAATTCATAAAGTGCAAACATGATGGAAAAACATTATGTTTTCCAACATCCTAATAATACATTATGTTTTCCAACATTTAGCATAACATAGGAAACCCCTTTATAACTATTGAATCCAAGAGAAGAAGCCAACCACTAACTAGGTAATTTCCTGAGGAAGACCCCCTCACCACACACATTAGCCTATGAGGGTCAGGAATAGGCTAAACCATCGATAAGAAACATCCAAAAAAAAGGGTTCATTACAATCCGCCAACCCAGAAATTGCTTATCCCCAAGCAATCTCGGCTGCAAAGAGAACTCTCCCCCACCTAGATCCCAAGGGAAGATTTGTGTAATGTCCTTTCTATCAAAAAACATACCCTGTGCCACCAGCACTAACAAAACTAACTAGACCTACTGAATCAACTCAATCTCATCATTAGGGGCTGCAAGAATATGGGCCTCAAAAGGAAGCAACCCAAAAGATGTATGCTTCCAATCTCTACACCAGGTAGGTTAACATGCAAACTTTCCATCAAATGTGCCACTAAACTATGCATCTAAAATAAATCATGTACATGAGGATCAAATGTAAATTTTTATGCACTCCTCACCATGTACTCCTCTAAAATCTCCTTTATGAGTCCTGCTTGAAATCCTGATGCACTGGAAGGACCCCAAACACTATAATCAATGCTCATCTTAGGACTGGAATCAAGAGTGTGATCAACATCAAACTCAAAAAGTGAATTATCGCATGACCATGTAGCATATGTCTCAAGAAATGGATTGTAGATCATCTCACACTCCTCCTAAGCCACCTCCATCTTGTTCATGCTCCCATATTAATTGATAGAATGCAAGCTCCCATTGACAATTCCCCTCAACATGTATTTCCTACTATCAATCTCAAATTTCATTTCCACTTTAGGCATGTTGAGGGTAAATTATCCTAAGTCTTGGAACCATTTCATGCCCAACACTATGTCCATCTCACCCATATTGACCACATAGAAATTAGTCTGTAACTCATAACCATTTAACAACAAAGTGAGATTATTAATCCATCTAGTGCATGTGAGGGTATATCCATCAGCAACTCAAACTCCGAATCAATCAAAATCCTTGGCCTTTATTCTCCATCTAGCTACAAAGACCTCATCAATAAAATTATGTGTTGCTCCCATGTCAAGCATGGTAGTACAATGTTGTCCTTTGATTGTTCCTTTGAATCTAAATGTAGTCTCATCATGTACATTAGCAAGGAATTTTAGAGGAGAAAATTTACCATCAACTAGTGCCTTTTCATCTTGATCAACCCCTATATCTACTTATTGATCTCTATTTTTAGAATCAGAGTCCTCATAATATGCCCATGTTATACAATTTTCCTTGCCCTTAGGTCTCAAAGGGTAGTCATGATCCCTGTTATATGGTTCCTTACACAAATAAGACAATTATTTTTCCTTAACTCCTCAGGTGACTGCTCATCCACCATGGTTGTTGATTTCTTTTTCTTATCAACAAATTGTTGAAGATTCTCATTGCTAGTACAAGGAACATCCTTATGTGAAATCTTTATTTTTGGGGTTGTGAACTCCATACTCCCAACCTTTTTCATTAGATCTTGCAGTTTTGGTGGGTCAAAGGCTTTTATCCAACCCTTCAATGGCTCCATCAATCCTTCAGTAAACCAAACTACCAATATCCTTTCAATAATGTTAGGCACCATTACTGACAATCTTTGAAAATCAGGAACATATGCTTCAAGAGTTCCACGTTGCTTCAATTGTTCCAATTCTCATAATCTCATCTTTGGATCCTTAGAATCAAATATTTCTATCAACTTATTGGTGAATTCCTCATAAGTGTGGATAACATTATGGCCAAGAGTGACCAAACTGTGGTACCACCATTGATGAGCAGCTCCCTCCAAGTGTAGTGTAGCAAATTTTATAGCATCCTCTTCAGGCATCGGTCTTAATGAAAGATAGTTGTATAGCTTTTGCACCCATGACATGGTTGTAAACTTGTCACCCCAATCAAAATGGGCCAAAGTAACCTTTCTAAGAGCTTGTTGATAGTCAATTCTTAGAACTATAGGAAGATGATAATCATTTCTTCTGCCATTTCTTGTATTCCTTCGATTCGTGTATTGATCAAAGGTCTACTGGTCTCTAAGATCAAGAGGTAAGGTGGAATATTCCATGTACGCTTGTCTTGCATCATCCATGATAGGTATTGTGGCCTCCACTTTTGGTTGTTCTTCCTTTGGAGTGAAAGTGGGAAAAAGATGTCTAGAGGTTGATCCTCCAATGTTTGTTGTTCTATTTCTTCCATTGACCTCCTTATTTTTGCCATTATTCCCATTAACACCACTTTTTTCTCCTATATGATTGCATTGAAGTTGGGGCTAATTTTGAATAGCCTGTTGATCCATTCTTGAAAGAAATCATGACATGATATCAATCATTCCATCAAATTTATTCTTCATTCTAGCTTCCCTTTCATCCACGGTCTTCCTATTATTATCTGACATGTTTTCAACTATTTCACCCATACCTTCAAATAATTTACCTATCCACCTCAAGGGCTCTAAAAATGTATCTGGATTTTGATTTGGGTATGTGTAGGATCATCGTGGAAAAAATAGGCCCTTAAGTGGCAAAAAATTCTAAAAAATCAGAGTTAGGCAATTTGACATAAAATTTTGAATAAGTTATATATATTATTTCAAAAATATGTAAGAATAGAATTTGTAGAAAATTTAATTTAGTTTCTAAACTACTAGGTTTTTTTTTTAAATCTATTTGGTGAAAATTAAAATTCAATGCAGAGTACTTAAATTTCAAGGAAAAAATAAGAAGTAGGTGTTTGTCACAACCCTAACCATAATAAAATAATAATATTTTTATAATATTTTATATATAAGTAGAGGACTTATGTCCCAATGTGATGCATATTTTTTTGTAATTTTTTTCCAAGTAAATAATTAATTATGATTTTTTTATTACAACTTTTAAAAAATAAAAAAACTTGTATGTCTAACCACCTTAACTTGGTCAAAACTTCATGAAATTTATTTATTTATTTTTAATCCTATAGTATATGAAGCATATAATGTGACACATGTTTTGGATTCAAAAAATGTGATACCATTTGAAAGCTATAGATTTTTTCAATCAGCTTATCAATTAGGACTTTAGTTGTAATTCAAATAGAAAATAAATAATAAATATTTATTAAATTCAAAGTAAAGCATAATTTATATTGGTGGAAAGATGAGAATATCCTCTAAAAACCCTTTTTGTTTCATCAATTTTGGGTAAAAAAAGGTCGTCAGCCACATACCCTACAAAAAGCCATTATATCGCCACTTTTTAGCCCATCATGATCCTGCACATACCCATTTCTTTGTTGTACTACTCTTTGACATGTATAATATCTATGTGGACCAAATTATTGTGGCTACATGAAAAGCTTTTAACCCTCCACGATGGCAGGATCAAAGCTCTAATACCACTATAATATCCCTTCCTAGTTCTTATGTGAATTTTCCTTTGAGGAATATCATGATGTTCACCAAACTGAGAACAAGATTTTGGTTGCTATGGGCCCTCTAGCACTTTATGGTTTTTCACCTAAAGGAGAAGGATAGACCAAAATGGCAATGTTCACACTTCTAAAACCACTATAATATTCCTTGCAATATATGACCCTAATTTTTTTATTAAGGCCTCAAGGAATAATGTCAAACACTTCTCATACAACCTCTAAACTTGTTCTATTTTTCAGTTTGTTGATTTTTGCTTGAAATGTTGGAAACTATGCTTCAAATGATTGCAATAGACTACTAATGTATCTAACAATGAACTAAATGCAAATATAATTCTCTTTTGATCTTTTTGAATGCATATAAATGAATTCTATATGAAAAAAAAGTGCATCTATAGCCAATTGACATTTTGTCAAACACTTGGCAAGCAAGCTATTATGTTGTCTATGAAAATAATAACCATAAACATTACATCAAAAATTTATCATGCAACTTGTCCCTCCTTTCATTTATGTTCTGCTTCATTACAATGTTGATATAGAAATGAATAGCCAAGACTCTTGCCTTTACAATTTAAATGCAAATATGATATCAAATGCACACCTACACAAACAACTTCTAAGACTGATTTGATAATGCAACTACTCTAAAATAATGAAGAACCTGGTGTATAGAGGTGCTAATATTTGATGAATACTTGGCAACTCTTTGCTTAGAAAATGGTGCCTTCTCCTAGCCAAATCAAACCTCTTTTGTAGCCGCCCCTTTTTCTGACTTGCAACATTAACATAAATTATTTGTAGCCTCCAAACATCTCCAACATACATCTAAAATCATCGCCAATTCCTCTAGAGTGAAGCACTCAATCCACATGATAAAATCGATGCAAAGAAAGGCCAATATGAATAAAATCATGATCTCCTTAGCTAGCCGCCCAAATCTATCAATGAAGTCAAAATATAATGTTATGCAAATATCAACCCAATTTGATCAATGTTAGCCTCCAAAATTTGCAAAAACTTTCTCAAACATCACCAATTTGATTCAACACAAATTTGGCCCTTGACCACTAAATTTGCAAAGGTGAGATGACTAGAATATCACCTCCAATAGCTGCAACCCTTCAATAGATAGTTTCACTACCCTAGTTAGGAAAATCAATGGGAGCTACCATTCCAAAAGACCTCCAATGTAGACTATAGAAAACCCAAGGCTTCTCCACCACAAAGAATATCAAAATAAAGTACCAAATATCCTAGATAATTCCAAGCAAAGCCCACCCCCTATTTATATACTTTTCTCCTCTTAAGGTCGGCCCCCCTCTAGAAGCTTCTAATTAATAATTTATTATTTTATTATTAATTTTTACTTTATAATAATATTAAAATACAACTTCATAATTCATAAATTGTAAACATGATGGAAAAAAATTATGTTTTCCAACATCCTGATAACACATTATGTTTTCCAACATCTTGCTAGCACATTATGTTTTCCAACATCTTGATAACACATTATGTTTTCCAACATTCAACATAACATAGGTAGCCCCCTTATAACTACTGAATCTAGGAGAATAATCCAACCACTGACTAGGTAACTAACTAAATAAGACCCCCTAACCACACGCATTAGCCTACAAGGGTCAGGAATGGGCTAAACCATCCAAAAACAACATCAAGCTAAAAAGGGGACATTACAGCTCCATGCCTCTTATATAGGTTAAGTGATATATAGACACTCTTGACTTTAGATAGGCTTCTCCCCATGCTGGATGAAATGTACAATCTTGTGAAGAAATCCCAAGGTAGAACTATGTATATTTATGAATATTCCAAACTATGTAAACATACATACTTGGCCCTTGATCATCTATATCTAGATCTAACACAAGAAATCCCAAACTATTTCATGTGGTAGAAAATTATTGATTTGAATAATCCTGATAATTATTTATAGTTTAATGCAAGCAGGCACTTATGAATCTTTGTACGTGGATATGAGATACCAATGTACCATTGTAAGATAGGCAAGTGCTCTAGCAGAGAAGTGCATGTTAAAGAGGAACATTTTAACATCATTTTTAAATCTGTTAGTGATAATTTGAAGGAAATTTCAAAATCTCTTTCCTTATAGATTCATGAAAGACTCCCTCTACATGAAATACCTAAATCCATGGGTATTGTGTATCCTCAATTTTGGGTAAACCAAGATAGCCCAAAATATTTTCATGAGAAAGTAAATATCTTGATCACACAATTTTTGAAAAGTGTAACATACAATGAGCAGACAATAGAAGGAATTTTAAATAAAGATAAGCCTAGAAAATAATGTAAGAATTTTGCAATAGCTATGAGGGACCAATATGATTCCATGGGCATGGAGAAGGCCTTTGAACTAAGATCAATAACAAAGGTTTCGATAAACTTAGGCTAGAGTGAAATATTGCATGTTACGATATCAGAATATTTCAAACTTGTTAATTTATGTTAAACAATGATATTGGGCTTGGTCGAGCATGAGATAGTCTTCAATTCAATGGAATTTTTGAAATCAAAGTTAAGAAAAAAACTAGACATGAATTTGGAAAATTGCTTGTGGAAAAAGAAGGAACTGCATATAATATCAAAAAAAAAAAAATTGAAACGCACTCACAATCTGGAGGTCCACATGCAAAAGAAGAGGGACTAGGTTGTGCAACACTCTAATTCCAAATGCTAGTACTAGTGGCACTATTGGTACTAGTAGTCGCAATGGGAAAAATTATAGTGACATAATGAATGTTGAATTTGAGATGAAGGTTGAAGAAAAAGAAGAGAAAACTCAGAATCAAGATGACTCTTTTACTTTATCTCAAGTTGAATTTTAGTTTGAGGGCCCTGACTCCATTTGGGAAATGGAAGTGAATTAGCAAGTTTTACGTATTAATGTTTCACTTCATGAATCATATTCCAAACTGTAGTTGATGATAGTTTATACTGTATGCCATGGTATTGAATTTGATATGTGATTCTACATCATTTTTAAAGAACACTTTTTACACTACTTTTAAATTCATATTGCATTTCCATTCACACAATATTTTATAAATAATATAATCCTTTATCATATAATTCATAATTCATGAAAAAAGTACATAGGAGAGAAATGGTTTTGAATTTGAATCATTTTGTATTCAATTTCTAGTATTGTTATCAAAATTACATATACAAACTGATTGACTCAAAACCTAAGACAGAACTCTAAAATTTTCTATGTATTCCCTTTAAAAAATTATTTGTGATCAATACAAAACAATGAACTAGTACTTTTGGCCTTGAATTCCTTCTTATAGAAACAAAGGAGAAAAAAAAAGCTTTGGGCCAGAAAGTACACATGTCCCTTCTCAATTGGACCGATACAAAATACATTCCCTTTTCAGTTATATTTGCATTTCCAAATGAAATGAAATGTTACATGAAACAAAAGGGTATGTGCAAGATCATCATGGAAAAAACAGGCCCTTAAGTGGTAAAAAATTTAGAAAAAATAGAGTTAGGCAACTTGACATAAAAATTTGAATAAGTTGTTTATATTATTTCAAAAATATGTAAGAATAGAATCTGTAGCGTATTGAATTTAGTTTCTAAACTACTAGCTTTATTTAAAAATAAATAAAAATTATTTGGTGAAAATTTGAAATTTCAATGTAGTAGTGCTTAAATTTTAGGGAAAAAATAAGTAGGTGTCTGTCTGACCACCCTAACCATGATAAAATGATAATATTTTTTTATAATATTTTAGATATAAGTAGAGGACTCATTTTTGGATGTGATGCATATTTTTTTATAATTTTTTTCCAAGTAAATAATTAATTAGATTTTTATTACAACTTTTAAAAAATATAAAAACTCAGATCTGACCCTTTAACTTGTCAAAACTTCATGAAATTTTTTTTTTTAATCCTATGGTATATGAAGCATAGAATGTGACATAGGTTCTAGATTCAAAGAATGTGAAACTGTTTGAAAGCTATATATTTTTTCAATCAGCCTATCAATCAAGACTTTAGTCGTAATTCAAATAGAAAATGAATAATAATTATTTATTAAATTCAAAGTAAAGCATAATTTATATTGGTGGAAGTTTGAGAATCTCCTTTAAAAACCCTTTTCGTTTCATGAATTTTGGGCTAAAAAAAATCATCAGCCACATACCCATCATATCGCCACTTTTTGGCCCATCATGATCCTGCACATAACCAAAAACCATTTTCATTTTTTTAAGGAGAACATATTATACCTTCCAAAATGAATCTTCAAGCTAATGTAGCAATATCCATGTGCTCCAAAATTGTATTGACGTACACCAAACATAAAAGAGAGAAAAGCATAAGGTGTAGAAAGGCAAATGAGACAAAAGATCTTCCACATATGCATCTTTGTCACAAAATTTACATTGGGGAGAAAACAATATTTTATCCATACTTTATAAAAATCCTAATATGTACTATTTCCAATATATTAATTATATTTCTCCCATCTGTTGCTCACCATATTTGCAGACTTAAGACCCAAAATTTTATTTTCCAATTGGTTCAGGAGCACCATTGGATAAAAGTTGTCAATTCTTGAAGTTGTTGTCTTGGCTTTAGATTTTGGTGCGTTAAGCATAAAATAAGGTCTATTAGATCATTTAATATTTTAGTTAGTCTTATTTGATGGTATATAGGTGTCTAGAGGGTCTAGTTTGCAAGAAAATAAAAAGTAGTGAAAAGTTGTCAAAAAGTTGTAAAATTGTTTTAAAAGTGCAAAAAATAGATTTTAGAGGAATACCAATAGTTGGAAATTCAAAAATAACTTTTTGGGCATTGGAAAATTAGTTTAGGAGGTAAAAATTATAAATATGATGTAAAATAAGTGATTGAAGGTTTAGGACAAGTTTCAAGACAAGGTCCTTTATAAAAGAGGCCTAGTTGGCATGAAAAATCTAATTTTGAAGGACAAGTTGCAAAGTAACATATTTAGATCTTTTGGTATGTTATTGGACACCTTAATGGGTCCCTGAAATAGTATTTGTTCTAGTCTAAAAAGATCCCATTGAGAAGATATACTTGATTGAGTGGGTTGGTTATGCTACAAGGAATGAGGTTGATTTGGTGAAAAGTGAAGAAACTTGAGAATTGTGAATTGTGATTTGTTGTTTTACATTGGTTTTGTGTTGGGTTGTGTTGAAATACCTCCCCTAGTTACATAAAGTGGTATCAGAGCAAAGGAACTAGGTCTTTGTGGAAGAAAGTTGAAGATCGTGAAAGAGAGATTGGAAGGTGAGGAGGCAAGATTGTGAAGATGCCTCCAAAGGCCAGTGTGATGGAAAATGAGATAAAGGAATTGAAAGAGAATTTTTTACAAAAGGAAAGGCTCTATAGAGAGTCTCAAGAAGCCACCTTAGCTAGTATAGTAGTTCTAGAGAAGAATTAGAGAAGAGGAATGGTGAATGGGGACCAGAGTGATAAGGAGGATGAAGGGGAAGAAGGAAACCATCTAGTTGGAATCCAGGATGATAAAGATGACTTAGATCCTGAAGATAGGATAATGATCAAGACGCTAAAGGTAGAAAAAGGTGACAACACTCCAAAAGTGAAAGTTGAAGTGCCTATGTATGGAGGTAAGATGGATAGTGAAGAGGTTTTGGCTTGGATTGATGCATTAGATAATTTTTTTTGTTTTAAGACATAGAGGACATTAAAAAGGTAAAATATGCAAAGAAAAAATTGAAGGGCCCAACCCTACATGGTGGAACTTTGTTCAAGAAGATAGGGTCAAGAAAGGTAAGTCCAAGATAAGCTCTTGGGATAGGATGGTAGAAAAAGTAAAGGCTTAGTTTTTACTAGCAAATTATGCCATACAAACCTTTATGAAGTTTTAATATTTGAAGCAAAGGGAGTTATATGTGATGTATTATACTGAGGAATTTCATCAGTTATGCATTAGGGTAGGTCACAATGAAGATGAGGTTGAAAGAGTGGCTAGGTATTTGAGTGGTTTGAGATTGAACATAAGAGATCAAAATAGTTTGAATCCTCCTAAGAAAATGGAAGAATGTTTCCAAATGGTAGTAAAGGTAGGGGATAGAATCAAGATAAGGCAAGAAAGACAAGGAAAGGGCAAAGGTAACATGAATAGAGGAAGAGACACAAGACAGTCCAAAGAAGATCATGAGGATGTTGATAAAATTAAAGAGCAAGCACCTGAATCAAGAGGTGGATGGAGAGGTGGAAGAAAAAAAATTAGGAAAAGAAGATATTCTAAAGTGTTTGTAGGTAGGTGTTACAAGTGTGGTGAGTTTGGTCACCCTTTCTTCAAGTGTCTAGAGAAGTTTGGAACCACATCAAGTGGAGGAGAAAATAAAAATGAAAGAAGAGCACAAATTTTTCAAGAGGATGAGGCTAAAAGTTCAAACTCCAATAGTCTTTGTGTTGCTCCTAAACTAGGTGAGATATTGATGATGAAAAGACAAATTTTCAAGACCTCCAAGGAGAAAGAGCTAATACAAAGAATATCTTTGTTTAGGACAACCTGCAAATGCAAACATAATGTATGCAAGGTAGTAGTTTATTTTGGATGCATTGATAATATGGTGTCTAGTGATATGGTGGACAAATTAAATTTTCAAAGAGTGCCTATAGAAAATCCTTATAGATTTTCTTGGATTAGTGATCGTCAATCTATAGTGGTGAATGAACAAGCTATTGTTGACTTCCAAATTGGTTAGTATAGGTATCAAGTTGTTTGTGACATTTTTCCCATGAGTTGTTTCCATATGTTGTTGGGAAGGCCTTGGTAGTTTGATACGTCAGCCATGTACAATGGAAGACAAAACACATAATCAATTGAGAAAGATGGGAGAAAGTTCATTATAACTCCATTGTTTGAGGATACAAAAGAGAAAGGTTAGATCATCATAATTAGAAGGAAAGAGTTTGTGAGTGTTGAAGAAAGTGAGAATAAAGAGTTCGCAACCAGTGCAAGGCATGGTAAAGATTGGATAGTAGATAGAGGAAGAAAAGATAATTTGCAGTCAATTTTTGTGAAGAAGAATTCTTTTGTGTGGAAAAAGAAAGTTGATGGGAATGGGTTTCAAACTAGTAAAGTGTAGTGTAATATTGAAGAGCCTGTGGAAAGGCAAGAAATGAGTGATGGCATACTGGTGTGGATAGTCATGTGTCTTGTAGTTGCAGTGAAAGGAGTGAAAAGGAAGATGAAAGTTGTTAGTATAGATATTGATGAGATAGTGGATAAGAGGAAAGTGGATTGTGATGGTGATGCAATAGTGAAAAAGGTAAGTGTAGGTCTGAAAGAGACCATTAAATGCAATGGTACAAAATTTTGTGGGACTAACAGTGGGAAAGGTGTAGATAAAGAGGCTAGTGGATAGAGGATAAAGAAAGAAATAGAGGAAGTGATGGTAGTGGAAGAAATTAAATATAAAGAGGTAAAGAGAGATTTGACATCAAATTTTGATGATGGGAAAGGTGAAAAACACCCCATAGAGCAGTATGACAGAGTGAAGCATGAAGCAAGTGAAGACATTGGCAAGAATGATAAGGATAGTGCAAAAAAAAAAGCAACAAGAACTTGATGAAGGAGTTCCAAAAGGAAAAAGGCATGAAAAGTGCAGAGGCAAAAAATTTGGTGAATCATTTGCAAGAGACTTGGAAAAATTCAAAGTTGGGTGTATGGTGTAGGAGCACCATTGGATAAAAGTTGTCAATTCTTGAAGTTGTTGTATAAGCTTTATATTTTGGTGTGTTAAGCATAAAATAAGGTCTATGAGACAATTTACTATTTTAATTAGTCTTATTTGATACTGTATATAGGTGTCTAGAGGGTCTAGTTTGCAAGAAAATACAAAATAGTGAAAAGTTGTCAAAAAGTTGTAAAGTTGCTTTAAAAGTGCAAAAAATGGATTTTAGAGGAATACCAATGATTGGAAATTCAAAAGTTTTTTTTTGGGTGTTGGAAAGTTATTTTATGATGAAAACATTATAAATATGATGTAAAAGTATTGATTGAAGCCTTAGGACAAGTTTCAAGACAAGTTCCTTTGTAAAAGAGGCTTAATTGAGGCCTAGTTGGTGTGAAAAATCTAGTTTTGAATGATAAGTTGCAAAGTAACATATTGAGATATTTCGGTATGTTATTGGATACCTTAATAGGTCCCTAAAATAGTATTGGTTCTGGTCTAAAAAAATCCCATTGAGAAGATATACCTGATTGAATGGGTTGGCTATGCTAAAAAGGAATTAGGTTGATTTGGTGAAAAGTGAAGAATCCTAAGAATTGTTACTTGTAAGTTGTTGTAGATTGGTTTTGTGTTGAGTTGTGTTGCAGCACATCCCCTATTTATATCACCAATCCACATTACCCCACTTTTCATATATATATATATATATAAATAGCTACTATATAGGGAAACACCCTATATTAATAAAAAAAGGTTTTTACAATTATCAAACAATATCAAACCCTTGAACCAGATGCTAGCGATGCATCCCATAAAAATTTAGCAAGAATCCCACATCTACAAAAAAAAAATTAGACCCAGACACATAACAGATTGACCTTTGAAACCAATGTGTATTACTCACAAACCCACCACAAAAAAATTTGGTGATTCATTTGATCATTGACAACACATAGACCCACCACACCATTGTGCAATACTAGGCATTGATGCATCCAACCTCATTGGTTTGTTTGGCTTTGGTTGAATTTTGGATAATCGGGAAATCACCACCATAGGCACTGAGACCAAGATGTTTCACTTGCTCCTCTCAACTACTGGTATCATTCAAAACCCATTATTCTCCAACCCCTAGCTCCCAGTCCTCATCTAAGGGCCACTTCTCCACATCAAGAGCCTCCACCACCACAAACGCATTCACCCATCCCTTTGGTCGGTCTTTGAGAATACCCATTGCACTATAATGCCCCCATTTTAGCCATATGGTTTTTTGTGACTACTAGCCTATTTTAGAAGCTCGTAGTCTTGTTGAGGTGAAATTAAGGTTTCCTTTTTTTGGAGGTTTTTTGAATTTCTTTAAATTTACTATTTTTAGTAATTTTTATTTTTGGTAGTATTTCAATAAGTTTCCATTTCTATTGGAGCAGTAGTGCAATATTGGTTTTGGCTTTAAAAGAGCATTATTTGGAGAAATAATTTATCTCAAGGCATTAATGTTATATTTTTAAATTGACCCCTTGGCCTAGTGCATTAACTTGAAGTTGTTTTTAAAAGGTGGACATTAAGGGGGATGCCTCATGGAGAAAATAAATGTTATTAAATTATAACATTATTTATGCCTTGAGGTAGGGACGCCTAGCATTTGGCTTAGAGGAATGCTTACCTCCTAGCATTTATCCAATTTCATGTTTGAAAGATAACACCTAGTTGGTTTTGTGGTTGCTTCTCATCTAGACTAGTAGATTGCACTTCAAAATTGGTGAGATTTGGTGATGGTTTTAGTATTTTGAGTTGCTAGTTTGAATATGCTTGAAGATTATTTTTGTATACAACTCCTTGAGTAAGTTTTATTTCATTATGGGTATTTTAGCTAACCATTTCTATTCCTTAGAGTGATGCTAATTGTAGAAAATTGGAATTTATTATGAAGTGTGGATTTTTCTAGAAAGGTCATACCTTTTCTAGGGTCATACCATTAATGAGCAACTTGCATTAGGTTTCAAACTTGAAGTTTGGTGAATTTTTGGTCCTTAAAAATTCAAGGTTGTTGGTTGCCCATCCTTCTTGAATGCTACTCTGAATTTTGGTGAGCTTTGAAGATGATTTGAGGTAGATTTATGCATTTTGGATTGAATATAGTTGTTGGTTCAGTACATTTCTATAGCTGAATTTCTATATTAGATTGCTTTAAGTTCAGATTTTGGCTTGGTTTTTAGTAACTGAGAAGGTTATTATTGAGAGAGATCATTTAATTTCATTTGGATAAATGAAAATATTGTAATAACACTTGTAATTTGTAGTTATTTTTCATTATAAGACTGTAAATAGTAGTACTATTCCAGTCATTTTAACTGCTGCATATTTTTGTCTTTAATTTCACATTTGTAACACATGGATGGTTTACTACCAGTGTGGAGAAAGAAAAATTTAATCTCTCTTTATTTACCCACTGAAAAGTGGTGAATGTCCACAATGATTGGATGCCTACTTAGCAAATGAATTGTTAAAATTGTAATATTTTCCCCCCACTAATAAAGTGGTAGTGTGGAAATTCTTGTGGCTAGTTTGACACCACCTATCGACAATTAATTGTAATTCAATTCCATTTTGTAGCTTAGCTCCTCTACTAGATGCTATCACCTTGCCTTCTAAGGGATCTTGGTGAACATTCATGGCATTGGGATCATTTAATTTAATTATTATTTTGGAGCTCATGCTAATCATTTGGCATAGTGTTGGTTTGTGTTGTGTAATTCTTGGAAAAAATTAAGGGGGCTTATTTTAGTGGTATTAGAGCATAATATTTTTCCATATTATGAGAAAGATAGATTCATTTGACAAATGAGTGATAGAGTAATTAGAGTCTACTCTAGAGGTCAGCCCAGAGTTCATTTCCAGTGGCCTAAGGTTGATACTTTTTCCAAGGTTTTGAGGAACCAAGAAACTCTTTTTTCTCTAGCTGTAGTTCTTGTAAAGAAGAAAGATAATTCTTGGTGTGTATATTTTGATTATCATGCATAAAATCAGCAGTTACTAATCTTGTGGGCAGATTTGAGTTCAGTTAGAAGTTGGCAGTTAGGCATGGCTAATGAAGAAGAGATGAAGTTGGTAGAGACTCTATATGGATGGAAAAAGACTTGACCAAGAATTTCATTCAAGGGAAAATGAACAGAACATTCTTCATTTGATAGAACAATGTTTGAGACAAGTGAAATAATCACATTATGAGGAGATGAAGCTCACATTAACACTTGTAGTAACCTTTTTGAATCAGCCCTATTGATTGAAGCATCCTGATGTAGAAACCAAGTTGCTTATTTCTTCTTGTTTCATAGAGATAATAGTAATTTTAATTCCCAAGATTCCTTATGATGATGAAACCATGAAGATTATATTAAATATGATAGAGGAAAGTTTTCAAGACCTTGATGAAACTGATAGCAATCAGTACTCCATAAGAACTGCTATATTGGAGATATTTTTAGAACTCAAAACAAGTATGTTGCTAGTTGAATTGGGTATGCAAGATTGAATATATTATTTGATCCATTACCTCTTCATTTCAACTTGGAGTGTACAAAAGGAGGATGTAGTTTCAGCAATGAGAAACAGTTTAATTTAACTATCAATGAGATGGATGATATTCCAAAATCCATCTTAATTTTTTTGTTAAAAATTCATGAACAAGAAGGAATGAACTCCTCTACTACTGGCATGTTGATTAAAGATTTGTTCATTCAATGTTAGGAGAAACTGAAGCCCATTTTGATGAATTCAGTTCAGAATAATATGGAGATTTCATTTACTAAAGAGAAGAATGATCTAAAATTAGAAGATTGTTTGGTTGACTCTCCAATTCACACACAAGAAGAGCATGAGAATGTGAAAGGTCAAGATAGAGATAATAATGCACTTGAAAATGAGAGTAGAAATGTTTTTGATGATGAAGAGAAAGTTCCCAAGCTAGAAGACTATCAAATTGGTTCACTTGAGTTTACAAATAAAGAACATGTTGAAATGGAAAAAGATGAACCTACAAAGTTGTTATTTGAAAAAAGAAGATTTCATCAATCAAGAGGAATGTATGGTAGACTTTCAAAATGATTTATTTGAAGGAAATGCAGCTAATGAAGAGTTTGAAGTTGCGGAAAATCTAAAAATAGCAACTAAGTTGGAGCATGTTCATCATTTTGATGATAATTTAGAATATGAGTGGGACTCTCCCATGCCAAAATTACTTCAAAATTACTTTGGGGAAGAATTTTTCGAGTTAGGTGTTCCTAATGATAGAGCCCATTATTGTTATAACTCGAGTGTGTTTGATGAAGATGTTTCTAAAGGTGATGTCTTCAAGAGACCAACCATCCATGAGGAGTTTTTTGGGAATAGTTGTTCAAAAAAAAAAATATATTCATGAGACCATGGGATCCAAGTGTTTTGACACCAAAATTCTTATGGAGCAAGCAAGGGAATCTTTTGATGATTCATTGATTGAAGATATTGTTGATAAGCCTTCTATTCAGGAATTATGCAAAAAAAAAAATAGGAGAGGAAGTTGATTCTAAAAATCATGTTAATGAAAAAAAATCAGAAAAATTAAGGTATGATAAGCAAAGCCTCTTTGCTGATTGAGATAAAGGGCCTAAAGAGCTGCAAAAATTGAAGGATAATTTATTGGTTTCATAAGAGAAGATTGTTAAAGTGTTATCAAGATTTTATAGCACATACCATTTCATTGAAGAACTCTACTGGAAGTTTCAATTTGAAGAGAAAACAAATGGAGTTAAAGATGGATACACTCTTTCCAAGATGTAGTCCATCGAAGAGGCATTCAAATCCATAAAATCAGATTATTTTCACTTTCTCTCAGTTAGAGATAATGCCATTAAATTTTTAGAGAACTATGATTCCTACCAAGAGAAGGAGGAAGAGATGGATATGCTTTTCCTTGATCTTACCTTAGCTCATCATTCATTATGCAAAACAGAAACTCAATCACCGATTGCATCCACACTTAAGGAACAAGATGCTAATACAATGATTATGGAGATCAAGCAAATAGTTGAAGGAATAAATGAACTCCATGATGATGAAACATTGCAAAATACTAAGGTGATCCCACATGTTGACAGTGATTGGAAATTACATCAAGAACATGAATTCATGAGTTTAGAAGAGACTTTACCACAAGAAGGGATAGTTTGCAGCTATGATGTAGATGATTTGATATATAATGAACATGATATTCAACATGCTACACTTTGTGGGTCAAAAACTAATGATGGGCATCCACAAGTTGAAAAGGATGAGCTTGAATTCTATGAATAAACCAATGAAAGGGATGAAGAACGTATTGTTGAGAACAGCATTCCATTATCTTCAAATGATTTGGTTAATCATTAGGTGATAGATAATTTATATGAGTAGTAATCATCCAAGGCCTTTTGATAATGAAAGAATAAGTGGATTTGAGGATGAAGTCTTCACATGGGAAGTGTGGACTCAAGGATATTTCTTCATTGTTGGCTTCAAGGTGACAATAAAACAACTCTTGGTAGTTGTTGGTCACTCCATTACAGCAACAAAGAGTGAAGATTCCAAACTTATTACTCATGAAGTTTGGGAGGAAGATGGACCAAATTAGATTATTTACTTTCTTGACAATCCATCCCTTGAGTTGAGTGATGTTTTGGCTCATCCTAGTCATTTGAGGGAATGGGAATTGAGGAAAACATTTGTTTTGTGCTCCATTGATGTTGAAGCACTGCCAACTAAATCAGTGCCAAAAATATTTTTAAATTGACCCCTTTTCCTAGTGCATGGAAATTAAGGGGGATGCCTCATGGAGAAAATACATGTTATTTTATAATGTTATTTATTCCTTGAGGTAGGGACACCTATTTATGATGGAATAAAATATTTTCAAATGAATATTATTTCAAAATCAAGGATTGGCATCCCATTCTTGGAGGGAGTTTTGAAATGTGAAAGGTCATCTCCAATTCTATAAAAGAGATAGCTTACTCCAACTTTTTGCATCTATTGTTTATGCTACTATTATGTTGTCAAAATGAATTTATGCATTTGGCTTCAAGGAATGCTTACCTCCTAGAAGTTATTCAATTTCATGTTTGAAAGATAAAATCTAATTGGTTTTGTAGGTTGCTTGTCATCCAGACTAGAAAATTGAGCTTCAAATTGGTGAAATTTGGTGATGTTTTCAATATCCTTAGTTGTTGGTTTTAATACAGTTGAAGATGGTTTTTGTATATAGCTCGTTGAGTAAATTTTATTTCATTATGGGTATTTGAGCTAACCATTTCTATGCCTAGGGAAATGCTAATCATAGAAAATTGGAATTTATTAGGAAGTGTGGATTTTTCTAGGAAGGTCATACCTTTCTTAGGGTCATGCCATTAATGAGTAGCTTGCATTGGGTTTCAAAATTGAAGTTTGGTGAATGTTTGGCACTTAAAATTCAAGGTTGTTGGTCACACATCCTTCTTGAATGCTGCTTTGAATTTTGGTGAGCTTTGAAGATGATTTGAGGTAGATTTATGAATTTTGGATTGAATATAGTTGTTGGTTCAGTACATTTTTGTAGCTGGGTTTCTATATCAGATGGATTTAAGTTCATATTTTGGCTTTGTTTTTAGTAATTGAGAAGGTTATTATTGGGAGAGATCATTTACTTTCATTTGGCTTTGAAAATATTGTAATAACACTTGTAATTTGTAGTTATTTGTCATTGTTATACTGCAAATAGTAGTACTATTCTAGTCATTTTAATTGTTGCATATTCTTGCTTTTAATTTCACATTTGTAACCCATGGATGGTTTACCGCTAGTGTGGAGAAATAATTATTTAATCTCTCTTTATTTACCCACTAAAAAGTGGAAAATTCCCACAATGAGTGGATGCCTACTTAGCAGATGAATTGGTAAAATTGTAATGTTTTTCCCCCATTGATCAAGTGGTAGCGTGGAAATTCTCATGGCTAGTTCACCACCTTGTTAGATCTCAGTTGTGTTTATGGTTTGTCCTTGATGACAAAATCTCCATCAGTTAGTTCTCTTTACTAATCAGTCTCAATTTGGATCCTTATGATTCATTATGGCACTTCTTTAATGCCTCTTGGCTATTACAGAAAGTTATGAATTTTATTTCTTTGAATGATAGAGTTTGACAGTTGGTCAAGATGGTTCTCTTTGCATATCATAGGTATTGGTTGTTTCTCATTCGGGCTTACACATTTTGGCATGAGAATGGTAGGGTCTCCCCGATCATTTTTGAAATGTCTGTGTTGCTTATCAGCAAGACATTTTTGATGTCATGTAGATTGGATTTTACTTTCAGGTAGGTTTCGGCATGACTTTCCCATAGTCTCAGCGATAGTGGTTATATCAGCATAAGTTATTACCGTCGGTGTGAAGTCACAGTGAATTATTATGTCTCGCCAACCATATGTCTGTGGACATTTATAAGTGAGACATTCACGTGGTTTTGGCGATGGAGGATGAACTTTTTGGCAGGAGTTTTGTTATCAAGGTAGTGTCTCATCGAACTTGAAATGTCTCCCCAACTAGTGCATATGGAGGTTCATCGGCAGAGCTGGGCGGTATCGGAATAGGTCTCGGTGAAGTGTTTTTGTCTTGCTGACAACACTTTAAAGATTCACTTCAGCCAGACTTTTTTCCTTCAATGTGAAGTCATAATGAATATGCAATGTTACACCGACCGGTGGTGGATGGATGGGTATCGGTAAGAGTTTGCATACCGGCAGGAGGTCTTAGTGATTCCATGGTGTCTCACTGACTTTTTTGCAAAGGGTTATTTCACCAAGACTCTTGTAGCATCAGAGTAATGTCATAGCGAACCTGTCAAGTCTTGGCGACTAAGTCTTATGAGGAGCTTTCAGCGAGAGATTGGTTTTGTCACAGTGACTCATAATGGATAAATCCCTTCGGTGAAACATATTGTAGTCTACAAAATGTCTCCCCGATAATGATATGTCATAGTGGCAAACAGAGGATGACAGATGGCTATAAATATTCCTTCAGCATAGGTATTGAATTGTCTTGGCGTACTAGAATGATCATGTGGTCTTTCGGTGAAACTAAATGAAATCTACATAAGGTCTTCCCAATAACAATTTGTTGCAGTGACTTACAAGATGATGGGTGATCTTCAGTGAAACAAAATCTTAAATATTTGAGGTCTCCCCAAGAGCGATTTGTCACGGTGACAGAATTATTCACGTGGTCTTTCGGTATGACACAAGATGCTCTACAAGAGGTCACCCCGACTATACTGTGTCTTAGCAAAGATGAATGATGATTTAATTTTGGTGAAAGATACTTTTTGTCTCAACAATCAGAAGAATGTTATATGGTTCTCAGAAAAACATTATGAAATCTCCAAGAGGTCTCCCTGATGAAGGTATGCTATAGTGACACTCATAAGAGATAAAAGGAGACTTTCAGTGAAACACAGTGTGATCTGCATAGAGTCTGTTCGATATCAAAAGGTTACAGCGATAGTGAATGAATCAAAAGGGTGTCTCAGTGAGAAAGACTCTTGTGTCTCAGTGACTAAAACAAATTTAATAGAAATGTGATCTCGGGGAAACATAAAGATCTTGAAAATGGTTTCTCCCTGATGGAAAAACTTCATGGTGATGCATAGGGATAAAAGGAATGATCAACATTATAATTTCCTTCGGCAGAACTATCTGAATGTCACAGTGACACATAACAAACAAAAGGGCTTTTGGTGAAACTTGATGTGGTCTGCGAAAGGTCTTCCCAACATCACTAGGTCATGAAAAAATCAAATAAGGAAAAATAAATGCAGTTCGCATAAGGTCATAGAAAATCACAAATAACACATGGCGATTATTGTCTCAGCAAATGATTTTCAAAGACTCATTCACTATGGCCGACATGGATTTTTCTAAGTATAGTTGCATGCAGACATCTTTGGTTGGTATCAAATCTCTGGCAAGATATTCTCTAAGATTTTAGAGGTTATGATTTCCTATTGAGGGCAGTCATGGCTTTGATGAAAATCTTTCAGTTACAATTTGAATTCTCCTAACTTAGCGTAGAAATTAAAGCTCTCTAGATATGCATTACTTTGATTTTTTCCATCATCAACAGGTCATCATTATCCAGCTTCAGATTCTAAAAATAGCAAGAGAGTTTCAAAATCTTGTGAAAAATGCTTGTTGAAGATTTCTTGATAACAGACATACTTGAAATGTATATAAAAACTAGTGTTGAAAACTGTAAAGAAGCTACTAGCCTGTAATTCTGAGAGATAGTTATTTTGGCCATAACAAGAGATGTATTGAAATACTCTGTATTAAAAATCTTAAAAATAGAGAGTTATGAGCTTACTAGAAAATAGAGAGATCCTTTGATATTGTTATTGTTCTGAAAATCATTTGAGGGGATGGTTTTGAAGAAATTAAGGCAAACAATGGTTTTTGAAGATTAAGCCAGTAAGGCAATTTAGGAGTGGTTTTTCTACCCCAAGAGGGTTTTCCACTTGGTAAATCCTTTGTCTTTTGGTCTCTTTGTTTTGGTGTCATAATGTTTCTTGATTGTGATCACTTTTATCTATCTGAACATTTTTGAATGATGTTTCCTTCATATCTACAAATATTTAGTTCAAATATCTTGCACAAGTCATTGTTGAAGAGTCTAATTCAAAAGGAAGCTTAAAAGTTCTCATTTGATTCATTGCTCAAGAATATTTATAATTTTCTAAATGTGTTTGTTGTCTCAATACCTTTCTTGTCTTTAAAGCTGCATTCAAATCATTTGTTTAAGAAGTGAGTCAATAATGTTGATCATCATTTGCACAGTCTTATGAATTGCACCTGCACTGTCATCATGCTTTGATTGTTAATCAATGTCAGCCATAATTGTTTTGGAAAATGAAAGATATCTCACTCAAATCGCATGTTCATAAGTTGTCTAATATTCTGAGTTAATTTTGTCATATCCTTGTGCTTTCAAAAGTGATTACTCTACTCTATTGTTGAAAGAAAAGGAATTCGGAATTAAAAATATTGGTCGAAGTAGAAAAATTTTAAACATTGATTCACCCCCCCCTCTCAGTGTCTGTCCATAACTCCAATAATTGGTATCAGAGCTTAGGGTCCTCTGATAGGTCTAAACCACCTAGGATTGTTCCTAGTTTCTTCTAGTACTTTGGTTAATATGGGAAAGAATAGAAGGAATAAGGGAAAAAGATGTTCTCAACAAAATGTGATTCATCATGTTCAACCTGAATCTAGTATAAGTAACAACGAGGAAGAGTTCATAAACAATAGCTCTGAAATGGTAGAGTATCCTAGATCTGGAACTCCTCAGTTCAAAGAAACAAGCTTTATTATATGGAAACATAGGATGGAAACATACTTAATTTCTTTAGGATCTAAAGTGTGGGAAGCAGTAGAAAAGGGTTGTACTACATCTGCAACATATCCTTCCTCTCTTGAGGAGATGAAAGCTCTTGAATTCAATACTAGATCTATAAATGCTATTCTTAATAACTTGCCAAATAAACTCATTACAAAAGTCATTCATTACAACAGTGCTAAGGAAATTTGGAACAAGTTGACTGAAATGAATCAGAATAGTGAGTTACAAGAGGAGATATCTTTGGATACTGAAATAAGTTGTGAAACTTCTAAGAGTGAAGAAGGTGTAAACCTTCATAGTTTTGAAAAGAAGTCCAAGGAGATCATTAATGAATATTTAAATGATCAAGAAACTTGTGTAAAATTAGATCAATCTTTGGGTGAAGTTAACTCTGAACAGGAATATGATGAACCAGAAAGTGAGGTTGATTTGGAAGGTGAACTCCTATATGCCTTAGATACTATTAAGTAGCTTAGAAAAGAAAACCAGTTTTTAACAAGACAGCTTCAGCAAGTAGAGAGTTTGGAAGTCAACAAGGATGAATTATGTAATAAACTAGAAAATGATATTGATTCTTTAAAGAATTGTTCTGATAATGATCCTTGTTTAAAGAACTAACTCTTAAGGACGATATGATTATAAGTCGGAAAATTGAAATTGAAGAATATAAGAGGATTGCAGATGTTGTGAGTTCTGATTTGGAGATTAAAAAGATTGTTTGTCTAAAACTTGAAGAAGAGGTAGTTGCTTTAAGAAAAGAGGCTGAAAGTATCAATGCTAAATCTGGTAAAATTCAGAAATTTGATCATAGTACTAATATATTGAATGAGATGTTGGGCAGACAAAAGCATTCTAAAGATCCTACAGGAGTGGGATATGAGGTTGGACAAAGCTCTGCAGACAAATCTAAACATGAAACAGTGTTTACTACTTCAGATGGAAAGAAGTTTACAGCCAAGCAAACACTAAGGATGAAGGTTGATATTGGTTACAGTATTGATGCATCAAAGGATAACATTGACACTAGAAGACAATCTAAAGGCATTCATAGAGAAAGGAAAAATTTCTTCAGATCTTCACATCCTTGGCATGATCATTCATTCAGGTATAATCATTCTTTCCAAGGATATTGTTATGTTTGTAATGACTATGGTCATAAGGAAATTGATTGCATAAGATGGTCAAATAAGAATCATTCTAATGTCCCTAGAAATAAGGATGTGTTGTGTTACAACTGTAACAATTTTGGTCACTTGAGAAGAGACTGTAGAATAAATACAAGTGATAATAATGTAGGGAACAACGCTGGAAAAGTCTATAGGAAGTCTTCTATTTCTCAGAACAATCACAAAGTCATTTGTTTTAGATGTAATAACATTGGACGTAAAGTACAACAATGCAGATTCAATAGAAGGACAGGTACTTTATGCAAACAAGTGAAAAAGTCTTCATTGGAGTGGAGAAGAAAGAGCAATTGAGATGACAAGAAGAACAATAAAGATGCCTCTGAGAAAACTCCTTGTGCACTCCTTGCACAAGAGTTTCCTTCCAGATCTTGAGAAGAAGAAAAGACTCAGGGGGAGTCTTTTATGGTAATATATTTTAGCCCTATGGAGTCTAGAATGAGGTAATGGATAAAACTCTGCATTAAGGAATGATTTTTTTTTTTTTGCTTGGTCTAGTGGTTGACAGTTTTTAGAAGTTTTTGAAATGATAGAGCACTTTTTTTTTAAAAGAACTATTTGGATGCTTGGGTTTTGGAAATAATGGTATGTCCTTATGATGTCTTTGAACAGTGTGGAGACATATAGATGAGTTCCTCAATATACTAAAATAAGAAATCCTTTGTTCTAATTTGATTTCAATGTATTTATCTTTGGAGAATAGTGATTGAAAAAACATGTTTGATATTATGGGTTATTTTTGTATGGGAGAAGTGTATCGAGACTTTCATGCATGAAGAAGCTAAGTTAAGATCCTGTGCTGCCTTGAAGATAGATTATCTGCATGATGTTATTAAGTTTCTGATTTCAAAGTGGGAGTTATAGCACGGATTTTTTTGCTGATTTCTTTGATAATTTATGTGCATTTGAAGTGAGTGAAGTTGTGTTGTTACAGTATGATGCTCTATCTTGCATTGGTTATGTGAAGTTATTCAATATGTCCACTGCACTATTGCTCTATTTGCAGCCGGTTCTTATGGTATTTGATTGGCATCTCAGTTGTGTTTCCTAGCATTGCACATTCTTCTCTTCTATCCTTTGTCATTGAGGAAAAAAGGAGGAGAGTCATTTGTGTTTTTCCATCAAGGACAAAGGGGGATTTTGTTGGATCTCAATTGTGTTTATGGTTTGTCCTTGATGACAAAATCTCTTTCAGTTAGTTCTCTTTGCTAATCAATCTCAGTTTGGATCCTTATGATTCATTATGGCACTTCTTTGATGTCTCTTGGCTATTATAGAAAGTTATGAATGCTATTTCTTTGACTGACAAAGTTTGACAGTTGGTTACGATGGTTCTCTTTGCATATCATAGGTATTGGTTGTTTCTCATTCAGGCTTACACATTTCGGCATGAGAATGGTAGGGTCTCCCTGATCCTTTTTGAAATGTCTATGTTGCCTATCGGCAAGACATATCTGATGTCATGTCGATTGGATTTTACTTTCAGGCAGGTTTCAGCGTGACTTTCCCCTTGTCTCAGCAACAGTGGTTATATCGACATAATTTATTATCGTCGGTGTGAAGTCACAGTGAATTGTTGTCTCACTGACCATATGCATGTGGACGTTTATCGGCAAGACATTCACGTGGTTTTGGTGATGGAGGATGAACTTTTTGGTAGGATTTTTGTTATCGTGGTAGTGTCTCATCGAACTTGAAATGTCTCCCCGACCAGTGCATATGGAGGTTCATCGGCAGAGCTGGGCGATATCAGAATAGGTCTCGGTGAAGTTTTTTTGTCTTGCCGACAAACTTTAAAGATTCACTTCGGCCAGACTTTTTGTCTTCAATGTGAAGTCATAATGAATATGCAATGTTACACCGACCGGTGGTGGATGGATGGGTATCGGTAAGAGTTTTCATATCGGCAAGAGGTCTTAGCGATTCCGTGGTGTCTCGCCGACTTTTTTTCAAAGGGTTATTTCACTGAGATGCTTGTAGCATCGAAGTAATGTCATAGCAAACCTATCAAGTCTTGGTGAATAAGTCTTATGAGGAGCTTTCAGCGAGAGATTGGTTTTGTCACAGCGACTCATAATGGATAAAGCCCTTTGATGAAACATATTGTAGTCTGCAAAACATCTCCCTGATAACGATATGGCATAGCGAAAAAAAGAGGATGACAAATGGCGATAAAGATTCCTTCAGCATAGGTATTGAATTGTCTTGGAAAACTGGAATGATCACATGGTCTTTCGGTGAAACTAAATGAAATCTACACAAGGTCTTCTCGATAACAATTTGTTACAGCGACTCACAAGATGATGGGTGATCTTCGGTGAAACAAAATCTTATCTATTTGAGGTCTCCCCAAGAGTGATTTTTCATGGCGATAGAATTATTCATGTGGTCTTTCGATATGACACAGGATGCTCTACGAGAGGTCACCCTGACTATACTGTGTCTTAGCAAAGATGAATGATGATTTCATTTTGGTGAAAGATACTTTTTGTCTAAACGATCAGAAGAATGTTATATGGCTCTCAGAAAAACATTATGAAATCTCCAAGAGGTCTCCCCAATGAAGGTATGCTATAGTGACACTCATTAGAGATAAAAGGAGACTTTCGGTGAAACACAATGTGATCTGCATAGGATCTTTCCAATATCAAAGGGTTATAGCGATAGTGAATGAATTAAAAGGGTGTCTCGGTGAGAAATACTCTTGTGTCTCAGCAACTAAAACAAATTTAATAGAAATGTGATCTCGGGGAAACATAAAGATCTTAAAAATGGTTTCTCCCCGATGGCAGAAGGTCATGGCGATGCACAGGGACAAAAGGAACGATCAACGTTATAATTGTCTTTGGCAGAACTATCTGAATGTCACAGTGACACATAAGAAACAAAAGGGCTTTCAATGAAACTCGATGTGGTATGTGAAAGGTCTTCCCAACTTCACTAGGTCACAGCGAAAGCAAATAAGGAAAAAGAAATGCAGTTCGCATAAGGTCATAGCAAATCACAAAGAACACATGGCGACTGTTGTCTCAGCAAATGATTTTTGAAGACTCATACACTATGGCCGACATGGATTTTTCTAAGTATAGTTGCATGTAGACATCTTTGGTTGGTATCGAATCTCTGGCAAGATATTCTCTAAGATTTTATAGGTTATGATTTTCTGTTGAGGGCAGTCATGGCTTTGATGAAAATCTTTCAGTTACAATTTGAATTCTCCTAACTCAGCACAGAAATTAAAGCCCTCTAGATATGCATTAATCTAATTTTTTCCATCATCAACAGATCATCATTATCTAACTTCAGATTCTAAAAATAGCAAGAGAGTTTCACATCTTGTGAAAAATGCTTGTTGAAGATTTCTTGATAACAGACATACTTGAAATGTATATAAAAACTAGTGTTGAAAACTGTAAAGAAGTTGTTGGCCTATAATTCTGAGAGATAGTTATTTTGGCTGTAACAAGAGATGTATTGAAATACTTTGTATTAAAAATCTAAAAAATAGAGAGTTATGAGCTTACTATAAAATAGAGAGATCCTCTGATATTGTTATTGTTCTAAAAATCATTTGAGGGGTTGTTGCTCCTTGAGATAGATATCTCTAAATGAGGGGTTGGTGCTCCTTGAAATTGGTGTTTCTAAATGAGGGGTTGGTTCTCCTTGAGTTGGTACTCATAAATTTGCCTATAATGCATTGTTAACAGTGGTTTTTCAAGATTAAGCCAGTAAGGCAGTTTAGGAGTGGTTTTTCTACCCCAAGAGGGTTTTCCACTCAGTAAATCCTTTTTCTTTTGGTCTCTTTGTTTTGGTGTCATAATGTTTCTTGATTGTGATCATTTTTATCTGTCTAAACATTTTTGAATGATAGTTCCTTCATATCTGCAAATATTTAGTTCAAATATCTTGCACAAGTCATTATTGAAGAGTCTAATTCAAAAGGAAGCTTAAAAGTTCTCATTTGATTCATTTCTCAAGAATAGTTATAATTTGCTAAAGGTGTTTGTTATCTCAATACCTTTCTTGTCTTTAAAGCTACATTCAAATCATTTGTTTAAGTGATTCAATAATGTTGATCATCATTTGCATAGTCTTATGAATTGCACCTGCACTGTCATCATGCTTTGATTGTTAATCAATGTTAGCCATAACTGTTTTGGCAAATGCAAGATATCTCACTCAAATCGAATGTTCATAAGTTGTCTAATAGTCTGATTTAATGTTGTCATATCCTTGTGCTTTCAAAAGTGATTACTCTACCCTATTGTTGAAAGAAAAGGAATTCATAATTAAAAATCTTGTTTGAATTAGAAAAAGTTCAGACACTAATTCACCCCCCCTCTTAGTGTCTTTCCATAACTCCAACACACCTATCTACAATTAATTGTAATTCAGTTCCAGTTTGTAGCTTAGTTCCTCCACCATATGCTACCACCTCACCTTCTAAGGGATCTTGGTGAAAAATCTTTTTGTTGAGATCATTTAATTTTATTATCATTTTAGGGCTAATGCTAATCATTTGGCATAGTGTTGGTTTGTGTTGCATAATTCTTGGAAAAAAATTAAGGGGATTATTTCATGCATGTAGGAGGAACTTAATGCACCTGTATATCTCACCCTAGTGATTTTTTAGTGCTATGTGGTTCAGCTAGCATACCAAAGGGAATTTTGGTATCGACCATTCATTCCCACAAGCATTGTAATATTATAGTGGTAGAGGGGTCATGAATTTTCCATCAATGTTGTCCAATGCCATGTCAATATTTTCTAGAAGTGAATGCTGAAATATCACTTGGAATAGCTTAGATTCCCCCAATATTTCAACACACCCATGTACATGAGCATTTCCAAAAACATGGAAATGGTTTATGAATTCGCCCTAAGCTTGTGAGTTTCCTATAGAAATTCTGGACCAAGGATCCCCTTCACCGCTTAGAGCACTAGTTGGTGCTTGGAAACCATTATCCCTTACAACTGCTTCTCAATGACTTCACCATAAAATGCATACTAGTGCTTCATGGAATTCAAAAATATTAGAGTCTCCGTAACCCCCTTAAGAGAGTGTTGAGAGCACAAAAATAATTAGTAAAATTGATCTCTACCACCCCTATTTCAAGAAAAACCCCACACAACCATGTGGAGACCATACCAAGTATTAAAGGCCTTTGTGTCCTGCAACTTCAATGCTCATATATTTTGGAGATCCTATCTCGATCTTCACTATTTGAGTAAGCCTAGAATTTAATGTGAAATGTAGCAACCATCATTTCACCAATCTCCAATTGGCTTAAGGTGGCATTCTCAATTTCATAGCTCTGGTCAAAAGCGTTTACAATCACCAATCTCCAACTTAAGTGCATTCTCAATTTCAATGCCCATCGCTTGTGTGTCATCAATCACTTGGGTACTATCTTTCGTTACTTTTCCCAACCTGTCTACCACCTCATTCCCTTCTCTATAGATGTGGCTTACTCAGAATGTGTCAATTTTCATTACTCATCATCAATTTTCATTACTAAGAGGATACAACATTTTACAATACTTCAACATAGGCTTAACCTGTAAATTTTTCAAGCCATGTGTTGTAATAATCCTTACCTAGCCATTACATATCCAACAAATTCTATAATTTTTTGTTATGTTGGTTGTACCTTGCATCAATTAGCACCCTCACCTCTTTGAAAAATGTGTCCATCCTCATTTCTATTTTGTCATATTATCTATGTTAGGATTCAACTTAAAATAATCAACAACACTTAGAATCATCCTAGAATGAGCAAGTAATTCTCCCAACTCTTGTTCCCATTTGGAAAACTCTTTTAATTCACCCTTATCATTCAATATCTTGGGCATAGTAAACCCTTCCATTTCTCTGAACATTATCAATTTATTCTGGAGTTGCATTCCCAGCTTTCCATGAAAAGTTTTGATTTCATTTACTAAATCAGTGGCCTTTAATAAATCAAGAATTTTGGTGGGAGCTTCAAGGTTTCCTACATCTGAGGTATCATTTCTTTCAATCTTCATGTCCTATCACTCCACTTATTCCACTCAGTTTGGAATGCTTTCTAAACCTGCAAGTATTTCACATTTACCTCATGAATATTTTGTATGCATCCCACACATTATCAACTTTATTTAACAATTTTGTTACTCTATGTTTTAGCACATCATCAAAAATATCATTAGCCACTTTGACTGTCTCCATTTTTTCTTTCTCTGCTTGCACTTCCTACTTCAAGTTTTGAATTCTCAGTGATAGGGTTTCTCTATCTTGTGCTAAAAAATATGAAGTAGAACTTGTTGGAGAGGGAAAACCCCTCGATGTACTAGTAGTAGTAGCAAGTACCTTGTTGTGTTCATCTATTATTTTAATGTACTTATCCAAAAATTATTTATAATTAGCTTTTGTGATTTAGGTTGTGTCTACACTCAACATGGCAGCATGGATTGTCAACTGTGTAGTTGTAGTAGTTCTTATTTCAATAGCCTATTAACAACCACAACTCTAATCTCTTTCTCCATAGACTTTATCACTTTAGGCTTCCCATTATTTGGTGTCATATACCTAATAGCATGTGTATGTAACTTAGGACTAAATCCTAACCCAAAAAAAATTCTATCAAAAATCTCCTTAGAGATGGAGGCATTTGGATCTTTCTTGATTGCATCTCATGCAATGGTTGATGATAGTTCCCATCTAGGCAATAGTAGAATCCCACTTCCTTTGACTAGGGATCTTGCATCTTGTGGTTACATAGCAAGAATTTCCTACATTATTTTTCCTTCTTTCTCCTTCTCAGCTTCATCTTGCAAAGAAGGGTCAACCTTTCCTTTTGCCTCTTCTATTCTCTTTTTTATATTAGAGGCTTTCAAATGGATAAAAAAAATTGTGAGTTATTTTTTTTGAACAAGAGCATCATCACACATGAAATTGTCACAAGCCTTTTATAACATAGATTTTTGGCACCCACTTCCTTTCTATTGCTTCTAGGGTTTTTCACCTAGAAGGAGAAAGATGGGCTAAAAATGCTTATGTTACATTCAAAATCAATGCAATATGGATTGAAAATGCCTAAATTCCTAGATTCAATTCTTGAATGCAAGAAACTAATAATATTGATTGATTAATGAATAGAAACTAAAGGAGAAGAAAATTTTTTAATACACATTGTGTATAGCAAAATCACCTACAAATGAATGGAAAAGTGCAACAAAAATTAATTAGACTAAAAGTGTGCACCTAGAATGCGGATGGAGACTGGAAATTTCTTTTGAAATGTTGTTGATGTTGAAATTTAGGCCTGGTGGGACTCATTCACCATTTTGGATGTATCAGCCCCAATTTTGCCAAACTCTACTAGAACCCATTTCTGACAAAAGGGTACTCAAAAATGTAGAAAACTCAAAATTGACCCTAGAGTGGGACTCATTTGCCACTCATGGAAAATGAGTCCACTTTTTAATTTTTGGATTTTCAAAGGTGGATTCCAAAGCTTCTGATCTGCACTTTGATGCCCTACAGGTGTTTGCTTCAGAAACTCTGATTTACAGGTCTAAAAATAGATTTTTGTTGATATTTTGACTTGATGAATGAGGAGAAGACTTTAGAAACCTTGCAACTTGATCTTCAATGATTTCCGAGATTCCAAGAGACCTAAATCTACAACATAGAGGACAAGAGAGAGATATGTTGAATGTTAGGGCATGGGGGTTTCCCTTGGTCAAACCCTGTTTAGGTAATTAAACCAAAATTATGAAAGAAAAGAATGAAACATGCAATAATGGAATGGACTAGGGTATGTGCAGGATCATCATGGAAAAAATAGGCCCTTAAGTGGCAAAAAATTTAGAAAAATCAAAGTTAGGAAATTTGATATAAAAATTTGAATAAGTTATCTATAATATTTCAAAAATATGTAACAACAAAATCTATAGAAAATTGAATGTAGTTTCTAAAATACTAGGTTTATTTAAAAATAAGAAAAATATTTTTGAGAAAATTTGAAATTTCAATGTAGTAGTACTTAAATTTCAAGAAAAATTAAGAAGTATGTGTCTATTTGACCACCCTAACCACAATAAAATGATAATATTTTTTTATAATATTTTAGATATAAGTAGAGGACTCATGTCTCGATGTGATGCATATTTTTTTATTATTTTTTTCCAAGTAAATAATTAATTATGAATTTTTTATTACAATTTTTTTAAAAAATAAAAAACTCGTATGTTTGACCACCTTAACTTGGCCAAAACTTCATGAAATTTTTATTTTTTTTTAAATCCTATAGTATACAAAGCATAGAATGTGACGCATGTTTTAGATTCAAAAATATGATATTGTTTGAAAGATATAGATATTTTTAATCAGCCTATCAATCAAGACTTTAATTGTAATTCAAATAGAAAATTAATACTAATTATTTATTAAATTCAAGGTAAAGCATAATTTATATTGTTAGAAAGCTAAAAATCTCCTTTAGAAACCCTTTTCGTTTCATCAATTTTGGGTAAAAATAAGTCGTCAGCCACATACCCTACACATACCCATCATATCTCCACTTTTTGGCCCATCATGATCCTACACATACCTATTACCTTTCCATGATGATTGATCTTGAAAGTCTACAACATAACATGCAAAATTTTCCCTTGAATGTCTTTAGAAGCTTTCTTGATATCTTGCAATGATAAAACCCAAAGTTTCTTGAAAGATTGGTGGATGAATAATGAATAATGAATGTGAATTGAGTTATTGGATGTAAAAATGAGTTAAGAGAGGTGATTTTATAGGAAATTCACCTTATTTTCCCATTAATTAGATCCCTAACGTCGACATGGAGAAAAATTATACTTAAAACCTAATTTTTCCCACTCAAAACCCCAAAAATGGCTCAAATGGGTCCCACCAAAATGTGACTAATTCGCCACTAATGGTGAATGGGTGCCACAGGAGCCATTTTTGCTAGTTGGAATGTCGAGAAGTAAAAAAATTAGGCTTATATGATGACTATGTCAGTTATTTGACTAAATTATGCCTCAGGATGCACAATATGGGTTAATAGGGGCCTATTAAGGATGATGTGAATGTCAATAGGGATTGGGACACAAAATTCAATGTGAAAGTGTACTTAGATACACTTTAAAACACTAAAATGAGGTCCACATAGCCTAGAAAGGTACAAGAACCAATGTGAATGTACAAGATACATTACAACACTACTTTATCATTAAATTTAATTCAAGAACCTTCTAGATTGGTGTAATAATGTTATTAAACACATTTTATAATGTTGAATTAGGGAGAAATAGGTTAATTAAGTCTAGAAAAGCATGAAAGTCCTTTACAAGACTTTACAACACCTTTACAACACATCATTAAAAGCATGTTATTCAATTTATAAGGGTCCAAGACCTAATGTGGATGCATAAAATGCCTCACAACACTATATTAAGGCCTTATTAAGTCTATTTTATCATGAATTAATCCCATGTCAAGCAAAGGGTACATTTTTCTATGGAACATTAAGCCCCCACTTTAGTGAGAGGATGAACTTGCTTCAAACTCAAACTAAAGTAGACATTCAAGAGAGATCCTTGTGTATAGATGCAAATGAAAAAGAATGAAAAATATCAAAGGAGATGGCCAAGCCCCCAGGATCGAAGATCCTAAGTCAAGTCCCCCAAGATACAAAATCATGCAATGGAAAGGAAGAAGGGGTGAAAAGGATGTATCTATGAGCACCAATAAAATCTGCATACATTCTAAACTCCATGACAAAGGTTATTTCATGAAAATTTATTAAATACTCCTATGAGATAATGCACCATACTTCACAAACAAAATGACCAAATAAACTAATTGAAAGTATCAAATAAGAAAAAATGCATACCTATCCAATAGTGGATTGGTGTCACTTTGTTGTGAAAAGTGACCCTTTCCCAACCCTTGACAAATCAATAATGCAAATGATAATGGAAAAAATTAGCTCTCAATATGAAGAGAGTAACTTTGCATGAATATTGTGGATGCTAAAATGAGGAATGAGACCTCCAATTTATAGAATGATAAGATGGATAAATATGCAAAATGGGTGAATGTGGGACAAAGATTCAACCAATAGGAAGGATCCACTTGTTCAAATGTGAGTGGATAGAGGATGTACAAGTTTTGGTTAATGTACCAATAAATGACATAATTGGCCTTTTCAAATTTCAAATTTTGGCTTGTTGGAGGGACAAAAGGGGATTAAATGCCAAGTGGGGAACATGTAAGAGGGGACTTAATGCCATGTTGGAAGGGACAAGTCAACTTGATTTGAATTCACAATTGAGGGAATATTCTCCAAAGATGCCTTGTTGAGGGAAAATGAGGATTTAATAAATGAATTAATTGATTTATTTGTGCAAGTGGGAAAATCTAGAGAATGTGACATGAATTAGATTAGATTTAATCCTAATTTAGTTAATTTAAAAGAAGATTAGGTGATTTTAATTTTTTTATTTATATTTATGGATTAAACTAAATCAAAAAGGAGATGGAAAATGACAAAGATTTAATTAAATAAAAATTTTATTTATTCAATCAAAGAGGGTGATGTTAGGATCAAATTAAATAAAGTTGGTTTATTTAATTTAAATGGATGACCATAGAGATAAATAAAATGGACTTGATTTATTTGATGAATGGACTTGATTAAATGCAATATGCTAATTTTGCATGTCTAGATAGTATCAAGCTTCAATCATTTGTCTAGCTAGTTGTGGATCAGATCTAGGCTAATTGTTTGAAAAAGAGAATGTGTACTCACTCTGGGGCAACAAAACACAAGATGGTCTATCAAGTGAGAAATCCCAAATATACTCACTCTAGGGCCACAAAACTAGTTGTCCATGGGGTGAGAAATACCAAAAAGGTAAGATACATATGCTAGATGGTCTGCACTCACAAACACAAAATGTGGCTATGGGGAAAATTAATTCCGCTAGGTGGGCTTCTCACTCAACCATATTAAAGTTATACATGTTGATAACTTTAACAAGGCACAACAAAGAAAAAATCTCATGAACAAAAGGAAAAGGTACCATAGTCATGCAAGCTGCATTATGCAAGGTGGCAAAAGAAAATGGGAAATGTAAAAATGAAAAAATAAAAAAATGTAAAAATGTTAAATGTTTGAAAGAGTCTTGTCCAATTCATGCAAGGTCAATCACTTAGGGAACATTGTATCTAATGTCTCCAAGAGTGGACCAATCAAAGAATAGTATATTCACAACTTAGGGTATGTAGCGTATCACATCAGGCCACTAAGAGGAATGTAATATGCGAAGATAGATCACGCTTATGAAGGACATCACACCCAATGTCATCTACAAAGTGGCAAGTTCACATCATATAAATGACAAGGCTACACTAGGAACCAAGAATGAAAATGAAATAATGGTAATGTATGCCCCCCACTTTAAAGGAATTGCTACACATCATTCTGTGAGCAATAATTAAAGTAGAGAAGAAAATAAAAATAAAAAAGAAAACAAGACATGAGAGCCAACTTGGAAATTCCTATGCCAAGTAATATGTTTCAAAGTTAGGCTATGTCATGTCAAGGAAAATAAAAATCAAAGAAAGGTTGTATGTCACATTCAATTCAATCTTAAGACATGTCGTTCACATCTCAAGCTTGCTCTTATATTTTCATGGAAAGTTAACGAGTAGTCGAAAGAGGAAAAAAAAAGTAGCATACAAGGGATAAGGTTGTCTAACCTTTTTCCTCATACTTATTGTAGGACAAGGGTGAGCCTACAGTGGATGATGGTATGCTGCCCTTTGCAATGGATGCAAAACAAATAATAGTGAGTATGCTATGATCCTATAACTACAACATATCAAGGAGCAACTACTAATGTTATTTATGTGAATAAGGAAGAGTCTTAGAAGAGTCTTGTGTGATAGTATTGATGTTGAGTGAAGGTTTGGTGATCTTGGTCAAAGGATAGTAACCAAGACCATGAGTTTTTTGTTGTGTGTTTGTGTTCAATTTCTATGTTGGATGTGGGAATAAATTTTTTCAAAGGACTTGTAGCTCCTTTTTCAAGGTGCAAGCAACTTTCAAGTTTGGGATCTACTTCAACTTGATAAATGTTTTTGTTATAGACATATTTCATTATATGATGAAGATTTGAAGGCAATTCATTCATCTCATGAATCCATGGTCTACCTAAAATAAGATTGTACAAAATATCATAAGGCATGACATGAATAGGAGTTCACAAGGTAACCACCCCAAACGTAATAGGTAAAGTGATTACACTAAGCGGTTGCTTTGTTGTATTATCAAACCATTGAATAGAAATAGAATTAGGTATTATTTGTGACATGTCAATATATAATTGATCAAGGAGACTCACACTACATACATTAAGGGAAGAACAATTATCTATGAGAGTGCATTTGATACCTATGTGATTGAATCGAGCAATTATCATAAAGGAATCATGTTGTTTATGCAACTCCAAAGGAGCAAGCTCATGTTGATGGAAGGTAACGTCAAGATTATTTTTATGGATGAGAGGTGCTACATCATTTATAGTTGTACCAAGAGGAATTGTGATTTTTTTTAAGGCTTCTTGAAGAATTTAGTTGTCTATGCTGAGTTTTGAAGTCCCAAAGGGAAATCTTTGCAAGAGTATTATTTAATTTTTCAACAAGATCATACTCCTTTGTGTGTGTACTATAGTGAGTAGCACTAGGCAGAGTGGTTAAAGGTAAAGAGGGTGGGATTGGTTGTAGTGGTTGTGGATTATTTCAAGTATTATATGTATGATCAATGATATTATAACTCAGTTGCTACAATACATTAGTTTGAGGTGGGAGGAGGTTGTAGTGAGGTGTATTGGAAGGATGAAGTGAATTCGAAGGTCGGTAAAGGTTTATTGGAAGGTGGGTAAAGGGTGTAGTGAGGTTGAATATTGTCAACATCCTGTAACAAGTGAGATTTTTCATTGTCTTTGAAGGGCATGCTATTTTTGTCTTGGGTCATAATATCCTTTCTAGAAGAAGAGTTCTTAGGAGAACAAAAAATCACATGTTCACGACAATTAAGGTTTGGTTCATCCAAAATAACTTTGTCACAACCAAGGGAGTTATTAATGGCTGAATGTGTGTGATTTTTAATAATGAGGAGATTAGGGGAAGATTGTATGCAATCATTTAGTGTTTGTAATGTCTCATTATCTTGTTCCATATTATCTACCCTACTAGGAGAGCTTGTAATATGTGCATCTAAGGTTGAAGTGTGTAAAATAGCTTCATCACAAGTGGGAGAGGCATCAAGAGAAGAAAAAACATCACATTCTTGTTTTTCAATGATTGGATCTGCTTGATTAAGTATGTGTTCTTGGATGGGGGAAACATTAGAAAAGGAAGCAAGAAGATTCTCATGATTATCTTTGATTACCTCCCTTTGTCCAATAATGTATTCCAAAATAGGGGAAGAAAAATAAAGAGGATTGTCATAGGTCTTAAAGGTTTGAGAATTTAATGTCAACATATCCTCTTCACAAATAATGTGATTGTCATGATTACTCACAAGAACATTCTCACAAAGAGGGGAGGAGTTGGGAGATAAATATATGGTCTCATTGTTATGTTGTTTTGTGTGATTGTTATGATTACTTAGTGTGATGTCCTCTTCTTTAGTAATGTTATGGACTATAATAGGAGAGATCTAAGAGGAGAGAAACAACTCAGATTGTCACAACTCTCATGAATTGGTTCTTCTAGCACTAAAATACCTATTTCACAAGTGTGAGAGACAATAGGAAAAGAACAAATGTAAGTGTTATGCTTATCCAATGTTTCTTTCACTAAACCAACCTCATCCACAAAAGGGGAACTAGGAGAGGGATCTATGATGAACAAAAAGAGAGGGGGAAGGACCTCATATTCATATGCTTTTAATAAAAGTTTCTTACAACATGCAATAATATCTAAAAAGAGAACATGCAAGATGAGAAATATAGAATTTTGTAATGAAAACATGATGGAATGATTAATCTACAATCTTGAAATGTAACAATGATAAAGAAAAGATGCAGATGAAGAATAATGTTTTAGATTTCAAAGATGACAATTGACTGATTATGATATGTAACAAGATGATAATGCAAACTTGAAATGGAAACCATGCATGAAATGAGCTAATTAAAGCTAAATTTTATGAAATACATGTTAAAAAAATGCAACTAACTGATATAGGTAGGTTAAGGCACCAAACAAAAGCTGAAAAACAAGGTTCTAAATTCTGTAAAATGTTGTTTCAAGGGTCAGAAGAGACTAATTCGCACAGGGTGGTGAATGAGTCCCAGTATGGACTTTTTTTAGAATTTTCAAAAAAAATTAAGTGATTTTAATGTGTTTTGAGTGCTATGATCCAGACCTAAATGAAAAATGTAGAATTTAAGAAAATTTAAATGAATTTAGATGCCAAAAATGCAACCTAAATGCACTTTTTATGAATGCAAAATTTAACACCTAGCATGCAAATGAATCATGCAAACCTTAATGCAAGCTAGATATATTATGATGGAATCCAAATTAGAAAAAGAGAAGTATTCAAAAAGTAGGTTCCTAGTGTAACCTTATCATTTATATGATGTGTTTGTCACTTTGTGGATGACATTGGGTGTGATTTCCTTCATAAGTGTGATCCATCTCAACTTATTACATTCCTCTCGACATTTTCTTTTTCCACCTTGCATAATGCAACTTATATGACTATGGTACCTTTTCTTTTTTTTCATGAGAATTTTTCTTTGTGGAACCTTGTTAAAGTCATCAATAGGTATAATTTTAATATGGTTGAGAAGGAAGCCCACCTAGCGGCATGAATTTTCCCCATATCCACCTTTTTTGTTTGAGTTCATACCAACTAGTGTATGTATCTTACCTTTTTGGGATTTCTCACCCCATAGACAACTAGTTTCTTGGCCCCAGAGTGAGTACATTTGGGCTTTCTCACCTGACAAACTGTCATGTGTTCTCTCACCCCAGAGTGAGTACACATTCTCTTTTTCAAACAATTAGCCTAGATCTGATCCACAACTAGCTAGACAAATGATTGAATCTTGATCTATCCTTTTCACCCCTTCTTCCTTTCCATTGCATGATTTTGTATCTTGGGGGCTCGACTTAGGATCTTCGATCCTGGGGGCTTGGCCATCTTGTTTGATCTTTTTCATTCTTTGTCATTTGAATCTATACATGAGGATCTCTCTTGAATTTCTACTTTAGTGTGAGTTTGAAGCAAGTTCATCCTCTCACTAAAGTGGGGGCTAAATGTTCCGTAGAAAAAAGTACCCTTTGATGACATGGGATTAATTCATGATAAAATGGATTTAATAAGGCCTTAATCTAGTCTTGTGAGGCATTTTATTCATCCACATTAAGTCTTGAACCCTTATAAATTGAATAACATGCTTTTAATGGCATCCTATAAAGGACTTTCATGCTTTCCTAGACTTAATTAACCTATTTCTCCCCAATTCAACATTATAAAATGTGTTTAATAACATTATTACATCAATCTAGAAGGTTCAAAAATTAAATTTAATGATTAACTAGTGTTGTAATGTGTCTTGCACATTCACATTGGTTCTTATACCTTTCTAGGTTATGTGGACCTCATTTTAGTGTTGTAAAGTATATTTAAGTACACTTTCACATTGAATTTTTTGTCCCACGCCTTATTTTACATTCACATCATCATTAATAGGCCCCTATTAACCCATATTGTACATCTTGAGGCATAATTTGATCAAATAACTTAGTCATCATATAAGCCTAATTTCCTTACTTCTCAACATTCCAACTAACAAAAATGGCCCTTGTGGGACCCATTCACCATTAGTGGAAAATTAGTCCCATCTAGGTGGGAATTATTTCCATTAGTGGCGAATGAGTCCCATTTGAGCCATTTTTGGGGTTTTAAGCAGGAAAAAATAGGTTTTAAGTTTAATTTTTCTCCATGTCGGCCTTAGGGATCTAATTAACAAGAAAATAAGGCGAATTTCCTATAAAATCACCTATATTAACTCAATTTACATCTATTAACTCAATTCACATCCATTCTTCATTCTTCATCCACCAATCTTTCAAGCAACTTTGGGTTTTATCATTGCAAGATATCAAGAAAGCTTCTAAAGACATTCAAGGGAAAATTCTACATGTTATGTTGAAAACTTTCAAGATCAATCATCGTGGCAAGGTAATCTATTCAATTTTTGCATGTTTCATTCCTTTATTTTATCATTTTTTTTTAATTACCTAAATGGGGTTTGACTAAGGCACACCCCCATGCCCTAACATTCAACATCTCTCTCTTGTCCTATATGTTTTAAAATTTAGGTCCCCTAGAAGCTTGGTAATCATTGAAGATCAATTTTCAAGGTTTCAAAAGTATTATCCTCATTCATCAAGTCAAAATATCAACAAAAATACATTTTTAGACCTGTAAATCAGAGTTTTGGAACTAGACACCTGTAGGGCATCAAAGTGCAGATCGGAAGTTTCAAAATCCACCTTTGAAAATTTAGAAATTTAAAAGTGGACTCATTCACCATGAGTGGCGAATGAGTCCCACTTTAGGGTCAATTTTTAGTTTTCCACATTTTTGACTACCCTTTTGTCATAAATGAGTTTTGGTACAGTTTGGCAAAACTAGGATCGATTCACCCAAAATGGCAAATGAGTCACACTAGGCCTAAATTTTAGCATCAACAACATTTCAGAATTAATTTCCAGTCTCCATCCACATTCCAAGTGCACACTTTTAGTCTAATTCATTTTTGTTGCACTTTTCCATTCATTTTTAGGTGATTTTGCAATACACAATGTGTTTTCAAACAAGTTCTGCCCCTTTAGTTTCCATTCATTAATCAATCAATCTTATTAGTTCCTTACATTCAAGATTTGCATCTAGGAATTTAGGAATTTCTCATCCATATTGCATTGACTTTGAATGTAACATAAGCATCTTTGGCCCATCTTTCTCCTTCTAGGTGAAAAACCCTAGAAGCAATAGAAAGCAAGTGGGTGCCAAAAATATTTAATACACCTTTATCTTGACATCATCATCCTTGACTTCATTATACTCCAATTTCACAATTCTATTGGGAGGAACATAAATATTCAAAGCATCTTCTTTAACAGGAGATTGGAATATCTAATCCACTTCCTCCTCCATTAGGATGTATTATGTAGATACCTCAAGTGCATATCCTTCACCTCCTTGTTTTGTTTCAGAATAAGTCACCAATGGGGTGACTGTAGGCTATTTTCTTGTCTCCTTAACTTGCACTCCAATGCATTGAGCAGAAGATTAAGCCAGATGCCTCCTTATTTGTGCTTCATGATTTTGTTTGGCTACCATGGCTGTTATTTCAACTTTCTTAACATTTTCAAAGAAATTTTTTTCTTCAAAATCTCCATTCATCAATTTTCTTGAACAAATTTTTCCTATACCTTAGAGTAAGGACTAATGTAGAAAGGATTTTCTTTTAACATATTCTCCTCCATTGTACAAATTTTCTTCCATGCAGTTTTTCTTTTTGCAACTTCCTCATCAGAAGAAAGGTTTTTTATCACATCCTCTTGATAGAGGAATTTTGATGTCTTCCTAATAATCCTCTGGCTCTTCTCTCAATAGTAATAACTCCTTCAAGGTCACAAAACCTTATAATATCTTGTTTCATTCTAAGATTGTTTTAATATAGAGTCAAACCTTTCAATGCCTTCCTTTGAAGTGCAATTGAAATAGGAAAAACCACAATTAGGGAGGGATTCCTTCCTTGATTTTATAAAATGTTCCTTATCCATGGAATCAAGTTACCACATTATCTCCTTGAAGGCTTCTTTGTCTAACATATATATAAGCAATCTATGGGGTGGCATCGGGGATCCATAAATTCTTGTTGTAGTATGGTCAAATTGAAGGTACCAATCCCCCTAATTGAATTTATGTTTAGTGCCCTCCTCATACTCCAAAGGCCTCAATATTTCCTTCATACCTTTTGATATTTTGTAAACAAGATTTAGGCCCAACTTCTCTAGCAACAACTTAAAAACATTGCAAAACATAGCATAATGAGATTGAGTACAATGTACATTCTAAATATAGGTCCACCGTTGCATAGGCAACTCATTATCCATGTTATCCCTTTCTCTCAATTTCATAAATTTTTTAAACACCATTTTACATTTCCATAGCAGCATATGGATCAATAAATAATAGTTTCTGCATGAAAATGGAGGGGTTACATCTTTCAACTTAATCAAATCCTCATGCAATTTTTAGCAATATAGGAAGAATAATCCCAAACCCTATTTTGATGCTTATTCTCAATAACAATTGCTAAAACCATTAAAGAAACATCCATTTTTATGTCAAAATTCTTGTGCAAGACCTGACACAATGCATATTCTGTAATTTTGAAATAGCCCTCAAAATCATCACAATAAAATGGTTCTAACTCCAGAGGATTTAAAGGTACACCATTCTTCTTCATATCACGTCTATTGTGCCTTGGAAAAACATTTTTTCTATATGAATTTTTTTCTCATATTCATTATATAGTTTATAGAAATTAATGGATTCATAAGCAAATGGATTCAAGTTAAAAATTTCCATTATTTAACTCCCTAAAATTTCCAACATTGGAAGAAAATTTGGAAACCTTTTGATTTTCCTGATGGTTGGATCATAACACCTAGCCAATTCAAGCATCAGGTCCACCTCCACAAACACATTGGGGCACACCAATTTTCCAATGTCACAATTCCATAATTGATAGGTGGGATGACTAGAAAACCTCCTCTTGAAATCATATATAAATAGATCCCAACCACTTTGAAACAGCACCACATCACCAATCCCAATAGCCAAATCCTAAAAAATGAGCTTTCAGTGTCCCCTCACTAGTCTTTCTCTTTCCAACTGGCTTAACCTCTGCCCTTAGAGGCCTCTTCCATAAAATGAGGGTAATCTTTCTTAACGACTCTCTTCTTTGCTTTTTTTTGTGTTGTGTGTCATGCTTAGGCTAATCATCTTGAGGCTCAAGCCTTTTAACAGCTCTCTTCTTTGCAATTTTTCTAGGCTTTACGTCAAACTTAGGCTTATCATCTTAAGGCTTAGGCCTTTTAACCCTATTCTGGGTAGGTTTTCTCTATGGTTTGAAGGAGGATTCATCGAGCTCACTCATTGTTACAACTCAATAAAACTAGGGTTCCAAGATATCTATGAATTATAATATTATTCTTTGAATTCATAGGGTTCAAACTTAATTTCAAACAAACTTCACTCCTTTACCCCCAAACCCTATGTATAACGACTACAATTCCCTTACTAACCAAAGAGTAATAACCCTAAATAACAAACCCTAGCTATCTACTCATTTTCTCAATTATCCAGTGCTACAAATGGGTATGTTCAAGATCATCATGGATAAAACAGGCCCTTAAGTGGTAAAAAAATTAGAAAAATGAGAGTTAGGAAACTTGACATAAAATTTGAATAAGTTATCTATATTATTTCAAAAATATGTAAGAATAGAATCTATAGAAAATCGAATGTAGTTTCTAAACTACTAGGATTTTTTTTTTTAAATCTATTTGGTGAGAATTTGAAATTTCAATGTAGTACTTAAATTTCAAGGAAAAAATACGTAGGTATTTGTCTGACCACCCTAACCACAATAAAATGATAAAAAAAATTATAAGATTTTAGATATAAGTATAGGACTCGTGTCTAGATGTGATGCATATTTTTTTGTAATTTTTTTCCAAGTAAATAATTAATTATGAAATTTTTATTAGAAATTTTACAAAATATAAAATCTCATATGTCTGACCACCTTAACTTGGTCAAAACTTCATTAAATTTAATTTTTCTTTTCTTCTTTGATTAAAAGCATGAAGTATGATTCTCCTTTACCATCACTTTATGCTTTCCCAAGTGTGTTTTAAAACAATGACAATACCCCAGAGAGTTTCTAGGTATCCACCCACATGTTCATTAACCCTTTAGATCCCCATCGCTCATCGTCATAATGCTTTGAGGTTAAGTCCATCATTGTAGTAATACTTTGAAGTTAAGTCCATACTTCGTCGATGAGTGACAACACCTCCAATGGAAAGAATATTCCTCATTATATTCTTTATCGCTTGTTTCCAAAGTGTTACAAAGATACACTTTCACTTCAACGAAGAGAGAAACCCAACGATACAAAGATATGGCCTTAGTCTATCACTTATCTCCGTAGTTGATTAGGAAATGAGAATGCTTTCGATTGACGGGCGAAACAAGCGATGGCACTAGATGTGAACATGTGGAAAGATCACAACCCACCATTCCTTACCTTCATATCGCTCATCGCAATAATCCAAATAAACAACAAAACTTTTCTATGATGGCACTATATAAAGGAGAAACTCCTATTCATCACACTTTGTTGAAGTGGAACCAAAGAATGAAAGATCTTCAACGATAAGCGATATGAAAGGAAACAAGCATATCCCTCATCGTAAAAATGAGACATGGAGACCAAACACCTTCTACAATGTGTGATACAAGAGAAAATCAAGGCTCATCACTCATCGCAGTAATGACCTCGATGGGTTGAAGGATTTTGGTGATGAGTGATACAAGAAATTCAGTGGCAGAAATATGCACATTCTTTAAGTTTGTTTTAAAAGAAGGACCACCTACAAAGAACGTAGGACCAGGGCTTAAAATCCTAAGAATGATTTATGCAAAGGAATGAAAGAATGTAAAGGCCAAACAAGGATAACTTATCAACCTTAGAAAATAATTGAATCCCCAGACTAAAATCACCAAATTAATGAAGGAAATATGTGTGATGGGTAAATAGGGAACTCTAACCACAAGGGGTCAGTAACATAATGAACCCAAAGGCATAAGATATAACTGAGACAAATTGGAACTAGCCCTAATATTTCAATGGAGGATTGAACCAAAAGACAAGGGTTTAGACAAGGGGGAAATGTACTAAGTAAAAACCCACCCCTAACATAAAACCCTAAACCATATCTTTGTAATTCTGACTAAAAGCCACCAAAGAAAGGCATATTAGATCAATGGAACAAGAAATTTTGAGGGCGCGACTAGTGATTCATCACTCAACTCAATGCTTAATAAGTTAATAAGATATAAACAATAGTAGCATATAAAACAATGAACATCAACAATTGTTTAACGTGTGTCTAGTAGTTGAAATGAGACTTTTCTTCAAATGATAAAATAAATAAATAATAATATAGATAACTGAACATCAACACATTACTCAAGTCTGAATTTGAGTTTTTTTATTAATTTTCACATGGAGTACATAGAGGCATTGGAAATGAAAAAACTTGCTCAAAGAAAACCATGCACAAAGTTGATTTGGAACTTGGAAACTCATATTATCAAAAATCAAGTCATTGTATCACCTTTTCTAGAAACTTCCACTATTTAGGTGGTGGAATTGTCATTTGTTATGACTCATGTTGTTTGACTTGAAGATTTGTTAACATTTCATGATTGAAATTGGAACCTATCTTGAATTCTTTAGTCAATTTTTCATTCAAGGTTATTAGTGGTTTGATGGAATCCAAATAGTTCACCACATCTCAGCTCTGAGGACACTTAATTTATCCAAATTTATCCCCTTTCATCTAAGCATCCCCTTATTTGCATTAATTAAGTAATATTGATATTATTTAATTAATATTCTTAATTCTACCAAAACCCTAAGGTATCTAGTTAAATAATTAAATACCTTTCCCCCTTTCATCAAATAAATTAAATAAATATGACATTTATTTAATTCCTCATATGTCACAACCCCCATAATTTTTAGCTAATCCTAATCCATATTCTAATCTCATCATTAGGGATGTGCACATGCCTAATTCTTGATTAGGATGTGTCACATCCTCCAACTTTTGCAAGTTGGCCTCTAACCTCTCTTAGCCACCTAACCTTCCTCTAATCATTCACTAACTAGCCTAATCAACCTCTCAAGGAATTTTTAATTCCTTTTATCCTTCCAAGGAATATTAAATTCCTTTTACTCTTCCCCATGTGAATTTTTAATTCACATTTAATCCTCCAATGCACCCCTTGCAATTTAAAATTCCTTCTCTCATCCCCATGAGAATATTTGAGAAATTTTTAATTCCCCACATGTCCTCTCACCCACATGGGGATAGGGACCACATAAAGCACTCCATTCTCCATGTGAATTATAATTCAAATTTAATCCCCCAATGCACCCCTTGGGATTTAAAATTCCTTCTCTCATCCCCATGAGAATGTTTGAGGAATTTTTAATTCCCCACATGTCCTCTCACCCACATGGGGATAGGGACCACATAAAGCACCCCATTCCCCATGTAAATCTTTAATTCACATTTAATCCCCCAATGCACCCCTTGGAATTTAAAATTCCTTCTCTCATCCCCGTGAGAATATTTGAGGAATTTTTAATTCTCCACATGTCCTCTCACCCACATGGGGATAAGGAGGAATCCCAAGGTACTATGTACTATCCTTTGACCTCATGTACACCTCATCTATTTTAGGCCATATCACATGCCACATGTCAAGATGTGAGGGGATGTGAGTTCTCAACTCACCTTATCCCTACATCTTAATCTTGGTGGCTCAATCTTGACCATCCATTTCCCTAGAGAATTCCAAACTCTCTATAAATACCCCCTCTTTTCTCTCATTTTGGGAGAGATTATGCTTTGTAGCCAAACTCTTGCAAAATTTTCCTAGAACCCATACTTAGCCATTTTCATGCTTCCACCCACTTCCACTCATCTTCTCATCCTCATACCACCATCTAGCTTGCATCTCTTGCCATCCAAGGAGCATACACATCACAGATCAAAGGGCCAACCAAAGGATTGATTTGAGACAAGGTATAAAGTTCCATTTGTTTCTTTTATTTTGTGTTGAATCCAACTTAGGCTAATCTCGAGGTGTAGGTTGTTCTTAGTGTTATTTTGTAACTTCTTGTTTGCTACTCATTTTCTAGCAACCAATTTTGACCTATCACAAATACCATGGTTCTTGTAGGCTTTGAAGTTACAACAGATGCACTCTCCATTAGTTGCTTCTTTTCTTTTTCATAAAAGTTTGATTTCTTTTTAAACTCTTCAATGTAATCAAAACCTAGGGACGCAAGAAAAATGGAATGCTTGAATGGAAAAGGAATAGGAGAACTTGTAGTTGCTAATGATGTCATAGCCACACTAACTGGTAGTGGAGGAGTGCCTAGAAATAACCCCTTTTTGGTGGATCCACTGGTAGTGTGACTTGGATCTATCAAAATCCTTTTCCTCTTTTGTATGCCTTGATCACCTAGTGTTTGTGTGGTATCTTTTCGTGTTGTCCTCTTGTGTGTAATTTGTTGTTGTAGCACATGTTGACCACTACTAGTACTACTACCCATACCATTGCCACTAGTGGAAATGCTAGTTGCACTAAGCTCTCCACCATAGGCATGTCCTAGTTGTGATTGTATCTGACCATTAGGATGAGGACTTGAAGCTCTTTCAAATTGAATTGTTTTAGCTCTACTTGTATGCCCTTGGTCTACATTTTCACCTCCAAGCCCAAGGCCAGATTTATCAATTGGTTTTCTATGCTCTACATATATTACCATCCAAGGGCCTTGTCTTTGGGACCCCAAAGGACCACCTTCATAACCTATTTTTTTAGTTATGGCTACTCCTCAAGTATATGCTTCTTTTGCAGCCTCACTTAAACCAGGTTTGAAATTGATATGGTTTTTTCCTTCCCTATCATCATTAGATTCATCATTAGTTTCTTTATCTTCACATTCATTGGGATGCTTTATATTCCACAATTTACTAAACTCACGATCTTCTTCATTATCTCCATACTCTACAAGAGCTCTTGGATCACCTAGCTCCTTCCTCATAGACCAAAAGGTAGTAATTTTTTATCATGACCAATTTTTAGTTGTAACTTCCTTATTTAGAAAATATGGCACTTTTACTCTACTAGATGGTTTATCACTTTTTTCATTAAAAATTGTTTGTACCTCTTGATTTTCTTTCAATCCAATGCCATAATTTTTGCTAAAAATTGTTCAAAAGAAATACCTTTTTCAACAACACATTTCTCCATTGCTATTTTGACCTCATCCCAAGAATCCTTGTTTCTCAAGTTTTCAAGCAAGGGTTTACTTTGATGTTGAATTCTACTTGAAAAATTCTTATTGGCCATAATTATTGATTTAATGGTGTCACATGGATCATATTTCCAATGAAAAAAAACATCAAAATTCAAAAATTCAAAAGATCATGAGCCACCTTAAATGCTTTCTCTCAAATCTGAACCCTCCACATGAAAAAGGTAAAGAAGGAAATAAGGTCTTCTTCTGCTGATTTTGAAAGTATAGTTTATTAGTACTCTTCATTTTCCTTACATATTCCAATACAAAAACCCTTTCGATCACATGTATTGGAAATTTGTATGGCTCTTCTCCCAATCCCTAAAATCTTAGCACAGTATATTCTTCCATTAAGTACTGATCATCAAATTGTATTTCTTTTCCTGGTTGAATGTAATTTCTACATGAGATAGGAAATCTAGGCATTGTAGTATTTGTAATTGCTTGATGCAATGGATCCAAAAATTAGTCTACAAACTGATTGTAGTTCCTTCAAGAATCATGCATCCTTATCTTAGTGGTCCAATCATATACTAGAGACATTTTCTTTTCCTCAACATTATTATAGGGTTGAATCTAAAGCTTGTTGGTCTAAAACATTTCTCTAAATTTAAATAGAAAAAGATAGCACAAGTAGGTTGTGAACCTAAATGTCTTAGTGGAACCTCCTTTAATCATTAAAAATTGTTTACACATGGATTCTACAATGTGCTCAATAAAATTAGATTTGACATGTGGAACACCATAAGGGATATTATATACCATTTCAAGGAGGCTTGTGCCCACTTCCCAATTGCTATCCATTCCAAGGCAAAATTCTAGCATGGAGATAGTATCATAAACCCATGGTCTAAAAAATATCAAAATCATAAGGAGGCTTATGATTACCTTTCATTTTTTCTCTATCTTCTTTGGTATCCAAAACTATTTTATTTACAAAAGCATTTTTCTCCCTTTCATCCACTACTTCATAATCACTAGTAAGATTTTCTAAATCAATGTGGAAATTTCAAAATTATTTGGTTGTAAACCCCAACACTTTTCCAATTTCTTCTACATTAATGGATAACAATTCTTTTTTTTTATCTTTATTAACAATTGATCTTTTGTTATCATCATAATTTTGGGCACAAACCATGACAAATTTTGGGCAAGGGAAAACCTCATGTAACACCATGCACTCTAATCCAGTTACCCATGGTGCACTAATACTATTAACTTACATTTCCTTTGAATCCTTATTCTCAAATGAAAATCTAAGTTCTAAGGTATGCCTACCATAAATTTTAGGATCATAAATATCATGGTATTCATTAGTGAAACCTAGGGGTTTAAGCAATATAGCATAATATATAGTTTTTATCCAACATTTCTCTAATGGTACTGGTGGTAGAGAATCTTATACAATGTGAAATTGTGAATTCCCTATTAGTCCTCATTTTTCTTAATTCATAAGTCTCTTAGTTTCAACCCTAAACCCAAACTTCAAAGTTTGACAAAATAAGATTTTAAGAAATGTCAAATGATGAAACGTAGCTGCAAGAATTCTTTCAATTACCCAAATTTTGATTCTTAAGAAGATTAATGTTGACAATCATGGAAACTACAATGAGCAATCTGAAGACTGAAATCTCCCCATGTGTTGACCCTCTCACTTAAAAATAAAATCACTTAGCAGTAGAAAGTGCTTTCTTTTTTTAACATTAAAGTGAATGAAATGTCTACGTGTTGCTTCCGGACTACACAATTAGTACATGGTTGAAAACATTTAGAAATTCACAATTAGTACATGGCTAACAACATTTAAAACAAGTCATTTATTCCTACATTGACAGTAAATTCTAAACCCTTGATATTTGTAAATATAACAGTTATAGGATGATTTTGAAGCTTTAAGTTCATAAGCCTAGCACTCTGAGCATTTCATTTTAGAATGAAACTACAACCATACATCAAATGTTCATCAAATGGTTGAAACATGAGTAATTTATGATATACACAATAAAAATGTGGTTTAAATAGGTCGGTAACTTAATGTTGCAAAGAACTTGATAAAATGAATAGCGATACTGAGAAATATGGGGGATCAATGAAAAATTAAAGTGAATGAAACATTGAAATTTCCATGTGTTGCTTCTAAACTCAAGACTACACAATTAGTACATTATTATCCTGCATTGATAGCAAATTCTAAACCATTGATCTTTGTAAATCTAATGGTTATAGGGTGATTCCAGAGGGTTATGTTTGTAAGCTTAGTACTATGTGCATTTCATTTTGGAATGCAACTACAACCATCCATCAAATGTTCATTGAATGGTTGAAACTTGAGTAATTTATGATATAAATAATAAGCATGTGTTTCAAAGTTGTTTTAAAATTTAGTGCTCTAGGATTGACATCAAGGCCAAGGGTTTAGTAACTTAGCATTGTAAAGTACTTAATAAAATAAATAATAATACTAGGAATCAGATGAAAAGGAAAAGAAAAAATTTGAAATCAATAACATTTCAGTAAATCCTAACTAATTTGAATAGATTCATAGACATTGAACTTAGAAAATAATTATTTACTATAAATGAATAACGAAGAATGACACAACCATTTATTTTATTACAACTAAATTACAATGTCACATTATTATATATCTTTTTAAAGATGAGTAGAGGATGCAAGCGCCAAGATCCTATTTCATATAAATAGCATATGTTACTTTACATAATACAAATACAAATTTAAGCATCAAACTTCTACTAGACCACTGATGACAATGTAGTACAAATGTCACTCTGAAAATAAATGCATAGTGACGACTGATGGGACTTGTTGATTCAACCATGGGCTCTAAAAATAAATGCATGAAACATGCCCTAGAAATCATGTGCACTCAAAATAAATGTATGGGGCTTTCCTTGCAAACAATGCTAGGGAAATGGGAGTTGTGAAGATACAAAATGTACTTATCCCCTTTGAGAACTAGAGTCATGTAGAAGATGAGGGGTAGTAAAATTGCTACCATATTTTACCTGTAGCCTCCATGCACTAGGATAGCACTTATCTCCATCAAAGCTCCTCGTCCTGGTTCAAAACCTATATGAGAAGTTAGGTCAACCAGATCAACTTCTTTCCAATTCCACCCATTATAAACTTGAAGGAAATTGGTCTTTTACACTACAAGTACATAATTGGAGGTAGGAGAATTTAGTGTATCCCCAATAATACCACATCATCTTCTTCTTGAATCCTTATTAACCCTACAAAATGAAAACCCTTATGACAATTTAGAATATTGTACTCAATAGTAAAGCCTTTAGCCTTCAACAAATGATTTTAGTTATGCTCACCATCCCTATTTATGGATCACCAGTGCCACTTAAACAATATGAAATCATTACAAATCTTGTTTCACTAGATCATTGGATTAATGACATCATCATCTACAATCCTAATGTACATCATGTAGTTTTCAATATAAATCTATCCAATCAATCGCTTTGGATGTTCATATGGCATTAATCATTGCCCGTAGTACAAAAACCAAACTTTCTTCAAAAATATTGAGAATTTTAATCAAATGAAATGTAATACATTGAGGCATTGAAAAGAGAGAATGAGCAATGAGCAATGAGCAATGAGCCTTGATCTCATCATATGTCCACATTTAATGGTTCTAGTGTTATTCTAGAGGTTTTAATTCGCAAGTCTATTACTTCAAAGATTTATTTATGGAATGCAACTACATTCATCCATAAAAAATTTATCGAACAGTTGTGGTTACATTGATTTGTGCTTACATCTGGCTACAGATATGGAATATCCTTCACACATATTTCCTTCATTAGTTTGGTCCAGGGATTGAATTATTTTATAAGGCTGATAATTCAACCTTGTTTAGCCTTTACACCCTTTGTGTAAAATGTTCTTAAGCTTTTAAGCCCTAGTCCTACATTCTTCCTAGGTAGTCCCTCTTTTAAAATGAACTTTATGCATGTGCATATTTCTACCACTTAAGTTCTTGTATCGGTCTTTGCCAAAATCCTTCAACCCATCAGGTTCATTACTGTAATGAGTGATGAGCCTTGATCTCACCACATGTCCAAATCCAACAGTTCTAGTGTTATTTTGGAGGTTTTAGGATGTAACTTGTAAAACAACCTCCAAGATTTTAGAATCTAGTTCTTCATCAATTTTTTAAGGAATTAACTTCAATTTTTTTAGGAAAAGAGAGAAGGAAATAGAAATTAAATCCCATCTAAACAAAAAAATACCAATTTAAAACTCCCTATTATTATACAACAACTAACTATCCTAGGATCTTGTAATCATAAAATAAAAGAAATGAAAATACAATAATGAAAGAAAAATATATGCATAGTCATTAATTTGTAAGAGGTCAATAGTTTTAGATTCATTAACCAATATTGCATATGCAATGATTAAAAAAAAATCATTAGTGAAATTAAATGGTTCATAATAAAACAAGAATGCTTCATTCATTCAAAAAAATAGATTAAAATACAATGTGAAAATTTAAATGCATAGACATAGTTGTTTATGAATGAGGATATTTATACAAAAAGTGTTTCATCATTTCTAGATCTCAAACAATTTGAGCACTAGCATAATACGTAGGCATCCATGTGATGCACTAGCATCATGTGATAGTTTCTCATTCAACATTCATTTTTGAGTATTTCACCACCTATCACCTATCCAAGTCACTAGTAACAACTCAAGAAAAATTTGAACAATTTTCCAACCTCTTAATCTTTCCTCTCCCTCTTATTTTTGTTCTTTCATTTTGAGTCTCTATCTCACATTGAATCTCTCTAACATTTAATGGTTTTCTAAAACTCTCTTTATAGATTTCTTGGATGTGGCTCCTCCTTGTCAATATACCAACACTTCTTCAACTATCTTCTCAAAGATAATGTAGCATTCTACAACATTATTACTCTCTGACTTCCTCAAGATTTGATATTTTTCTTTATTTATTTGTACTCTTTTCTATTTTCTAATGTTTCTCCTACACATTTCAATGAGGTTCAGGCATTGCATAACAAGCCTTATAAATATGATTGGTCTATAAGGCTTGGAGGTAATTATAGACAAATGATCCCAAGTAATTAAAACCAATGATACCAAGAGAAACATACCCCTAATCCCCTAAGGATGGATCATGTGAGTCTTCAAAATGATTCATTTTGGTGTGACACATCTTACTTACCTCATGACCAATCCAAGTGCATTATTATAGCTACACTTTATTAAAAAACATCTAAGAGCATGTGGGTATGCCCAATTGCTATAAAGTTGAAAATATGGATTAATTATATGTCTATGAGGGTCATGAATTCTTTCAAAATTATTATGATTTTCATCATGTTCCATATGAGATTCCAAAAAATATTTTGAACAATTCAAGGAGCAGATGAGTCAGAAGTACAACAAAGCAAAGCCCTATAGTGGGGACATTAAAAATCCCACTGAAGTTGTTGTCACTCAAGTACAAAGTGATTTTAGCTGAGAAATAGGTAAGTAGGTTTCAAGGAAAAATTTTAAGGTCTAGTTGCTTCAAATGTGTTATTTTCACCTTTGAATAAAGTAAATAAAAAGGAACATAATTTTAATAAGACAACAAATAGGTCTGCAAGGAATTTTCCATTGAGAAAGAAAATGCATTTATCAAATGCACCCCTACAAAAGTATATGTCCCAAAAAAAATGGTTTATGTTTCTATCAAAAATGAGGGAAATCGATAAACCATTGGTGATGTTGTAAAACAAAGGGTAGAAGAGGAGGTTGGTAAGTTGACCAATGTGAAAAAAAAATCTATTAATATGTAGGTAATTCCTTTCATACCTAACACTAGTTCTATAAGCTACATCTTCTACTTGTTTTCTTGCATATTATCCAATTGTCACGGCTCAAGCCTTAAGTTGATAAAAATTTCAAGTTCCAATCAAATTTAACTCCTATGTATCCTTAAACATAAGAAAAAAAACTGTTTTACCTCAATGCCCCCACCATATTTGATCTACAAGATGAAGTTGAAATTGTTCCCAATGATAAGATAGAAAACTTTAATGTGCAAGAGGCCCTTAAGATATATATGGGTATTACTTCAATAGGTAATAAATAAACCATTGATCCATTGTAAACATCTCTATTAATAAATGGTTGGTTAGTTCATAATTGTATGTTAGATTCTAGAGCATCCAGTAATCTAATGTCAGTGGAAGTTAAGAATCACTTAAGGCTACAAGTTTTTAAATCCTATGGTAAGTGTTATACCATGGATTCTTGTGAGGTAAATTTGATTGGAATTGTAAATAATATTTTGATAAAAAAATTTGCATACCCAGGTAAGAACTTTTCAATGGACATTATCATAGTTAATTGTCTAGCTAGGTGGGGTATGTTGTTGTTGAAGAAGTGGGTAGCTTCAATGGGTCGTAGCCTTCAAATGGATTTATCTTATGCTACCATTTTGTTGTGTGGGAAAGATATCCAATTATAGAGAAAATAAAATTATGATCATTGTAGAGAATCCTAATGAACTATAGAATAAGGTTTGTTACCTTGATGTAGAACAAAATTGTTTAGTAGGATACTGTGATGATGAATTTGATAAAAAAATTGATTTTTATTTTGTGGCCCATCTTCATCCAAAAAAATGGACTTTGAAATATGAATTTGATGGTGAATTTTCAAAAGAAGGTAATGATCTAGGAAATATATTGTTGTCCCTTAAGGGAAAACGTTACAGTTCTTCACTTTTAGACTGAATTTTGAGTGCACCAAAAATGTTGCAGAGTATGAGGCTCTACTTCTTGGTTTAAATTTGGTTTTAAAATATGTAATTGAAGGCTTTAAAATATATGGTGACTTAGACCTTGTAGTGTCTCAAGTTAGAGGCACATATGATGCAAAGGAAATAATTTTAAGAATACATAGAAATGCAATTTAGGATTTCATTGAGGATTTTGATGCATTCTACATCATTTGGGTAGAAAGGGAAAGTAATGTAAGTATTGATGCACTTATTTCATTAGCTTCTAAATTTGATGCTTCTTTTGTTCCTCATCACTATATAAGATGATGTTGATATTTTAACTAGGACTATCATTTTGAATAACATATACAATTGGTAGGTTGTCAATGATGACCAACAAAAATATTATTTTTTCAATTGTATAATCATTTTGAGAATTGATAGATTGAATAGTAACCCATGGTGAAGGATGAAGAAGGTAAGGAGACTATTTTTGAAAATGAGATCATTTAGCTAAAAAATAATACAATTCTTAAGGGTCTTGTTGCCTTAAAGAGGATTGATATTTTTTAATTTTATAAAACAAGACATAAGCCTATAAAGGAAGAATATTTAGAAGGTATTAATATAGGAACTGAGTCATCTTATAAAATGATTTATATCGATTTAATAATTTTAACCAGTAGAGAAACAAATGTTGATAGAACTATTAAGAAAGTATGAAAAATCTTTCTTAGTCTTATGATGAATTAAAGGCTTACATGGAAAAAAAATTTCACATAACATTCCATTGAAAAATGATGCAAAGTCATTCAAATAAAAGAAATGCTCTATCAACCCTATTTTTGTCCCTCAAATGCAAAAGGAATTGATGAAGATTAAAGGAGGAGATATCACTAGACCAATTAAACACTCAAAATGAGTGCCCAACCTTGTTTAAGTAAGAAATAAGAATGGATATATTATACTATGCATGGATTTCAAAAATTTGAATATCAATTCCCTCAAAGACAATTATCTATTGGCTAGTATGGACCATTTATTACAATGAGTGACAGGGTCAAAGTTTGTGTCTATGATAGATGACTTCTCAAGTTACAATCAAGTCATGTTCAAAGATTATGACAAACACATTACAACCTTCACTACATCAAGGGGAACCCTTTTTATGTTTGAATACCATTCAAGAGTTTAAAAACATTGGAGAAAAGTTTTAATGGGTCATGGACATATCTTTTGTTGTCCTTATAGATTAAATAATGGTTTTCTACCAAGATGATTTGATTTCCTACTCCTAGAATCAAAATGATCATTGCAAACACTTGGAGTTAGTCTTCCTAAGATGTTTGGAATATGGGATATCATTGAATCCCAAGGAGTGCATCTTGAATGTAGAAGTAGGTAAGATTCTTGGGAATATTGTAACTAAGGAAGGCATAAGGATTGAGCCAAAATGTTTCAAAGACATAGGTCTCATCCCACAGTCCAAAATAGTAAAGGTGGTCAAATATTTCTTTGGATAGATAAAATTTTGTTTGAATATGTGTTCCCAACTTTGTTGAGAAGAAAATGGCCATCTCTAAAGTATTGAAGAAAGAGAAATCTTCTAGTTGGGATAAGGAATCAACTAATTTTTCTTCTTGGAGATAAAAGATGGACTTAAGAAGGCATCGATGCTAAAAATTCCAAACTACTCTGAACCATTCCAATTATTTTTATATATATATTTATATACTATTGTTGTTGTTTTATTAAAAAAAAATGAATATGGTTATAAATAGCCAATATTTTTCTTCAACAAATCATTGAGAGATGTTGAATTGAACTACTTTATGATGGAGAAGCATGCATATGCTCTTGTAAATGTTGTGAAAATTTTCAAACCTTACCATATAGGGGTCAAGATCATTTATTTTGTGCCACATATAGTTTTCAAGGACATATTTGTACAACACATGAGGCATCGAGAAAAGGTGTAGATGGATCAATAAGATTCAAGACTATAACATGGGGTGCAAACTACAAATTTTTTCAAAGGTCAAGACCTATCAAACTTGATGGCTAAGAAAAAATTAATTGTAACTAAAGAAAATTAAGTAAACTGGCACCCAACTTTTGTCCCATGTCAACTAAAGTATTTTCCTTAGTATACGAACATAATATTTTATTTAGAGAGCTAAATTTTCCTCCTAAGTAAAATGATAAGAAAAAGAGGACTATAAAATTTTCAAAGCTCAAAGGTATATAATATTAGAAGGAAAATTGATGTGGAGAAGCATATATGGTCAACTCCTAAGTTTTCTAAGTGAAGAGAAGTAAACAAGAGTTGTTGAAGAATTCTACCATGGATTATGAGGTGGACACTATATGTCAAAGACCACCTCTCATAAAATTATTGGACTTGGTCATTAGTACTTTTTCAATTATTTTTTATATACTTCCAAACAATTTACATATCTTTTCTAAGTACTTTTCATAACATACCTTGCAACTTCAAACCTAGTTAGTGAAAATGAAATATGGTGATAATATTCATAGTATTGCATGATTTAAACATGAGAATGATGCATATGAATAGAATTTTATGATCTAATTATGAAGGTTAGTTTTATATGTATGTTGTGTGGATTAACCTTTTTGTAGCTCAGCGTATGGCAACAAGAATGAAGCATTTGTAGCAAGAACCAAAGCAACAAAAGTTCAACCTGCCTAAAGTGCAGGGAATTATGGAGCTAAATGTGAACCATCATTGAAGGAATAAATATTGAATGAGGATACTTGTTATAGAGATCTAAACATTTTCTTATGAGTTTCACATGCAAGCCACTTCATTGAAGTTCTTAGTTGAATAGGTCTCTTCTTCCTTTTCAGTTAGAATAAATAAGCCAATCTTAGTTTCATATCCTCATATTTAGGAGTGGGACTAATGGTTGCAATTAGTTGGAAATTTCAATAAGTCTCTCTCCATTTTTGTTTAAATTCATGGGATGAGTTTGTAGAAAAGTTAGTTGGTTGTTACAAGTTATTAAGCAGTTAGTCATTTTCCAATTCTAAGTAATCTAAAAACATGTCGAAATGCAATTACTTAATACAATTTGCAAGAAGGATTTTCTTTAAATATCTAGTAATATGCAATGAATGGAGTTGTATGTTACATGGATGCCTAATAATCTGAGTTATATTTGGTTCTAATTTAAGTGAGACAATCTCCTGAGCTGGCCACTTGAGGTACTACCCCTCACTTCATTTATTTACTTATTTATTTATGCATTCCTAATAATTTTGTTTTTATTGTTTTATAAATGAATTACAAAGTAAAGTAGAGTAGCTCTTACAGTTGATTACAGTAGTTGTTGTTCACGAATAGTCATGTAATTCATGAATCATAGCACTCCAAGTATTAGAATTAGTTATTCTATTATTCTGAATAGTTTTGGATTGATTTTATACTTGTTATTATCAGTCACCTATAGCTTATGTTGTAGGTGTAGTGTAGAAAATTATGCACTCTTGAAAAAAGAGGAAATTTCACACTTAATTTGGACCTATTTTGGCACCTTTACATTAATTACCCTTTTTAAATCACCATTTATAGGCCCCTAAGACCCATTATTTCAAATCTCGAGGCTCATTTCACTCAAAAACATGTAAAATCATTCAAATCCCTGGAAATCCTGAAAACCCACCTCAAAAAGCTAAGGTGGGACTCATTCACCACCTTGGGAAAATGAGTCCCCTTAGGTGGGACCCATTTTCTAAGTGTGGTGAATGTGTCCCATTTGGGGTCTTTTTCAAATTTGAGTAGGAATTCATCAATCTAATTCATGTTTTTGGTGAATATTGGCCTTTGGGATCTAAATAATGGTCAATTAGGTGTCAATGCCTATAAAAGAAAGCTCCTAAGTCATTTTTCACAATCCAAGAATATCTCTAAGTCATTTTCAAGAGAAAATTAAAGAGTCAAGCGTTGAGAATCATTCACAAGAGCATTCAAGTTTAAAGAGAAAGTAAAGTTGAAGCATTAGAGCAACATCAAAGCATTTTTGCAGGTCCTCAAGATCACTTTCAAACAATATCTAGTATTTTCAAGGGTTGATTATGGATTCTTATGGTGAATCATGATGGATTCTAGGTTAGGGAGGTGCAACTAGCCATCAAGCTAATCCTAAAGTCTTGTTTCCTAAATGATTCTATCTTCCATTGTCACTATACATTCAGCCTAAGGAAGGTATTAGCATCATGAGAGCTGACTTGGGATGATTAGATATCATCACAAGTAATTTATTCATCTTTTCATTTCCAAATATTGCATCATATTCTTGCACATTAGAATAGGATTGCATCATCTTTCATATTTCTTAGTCTTAGACACACTTAAGGCTAGGGTTTTCATGCACTTATCATTATTTCAATCAAGGTTTAATTACCAAACTAGGGGTTTGACTGAGGCAAACCCCCCATTAGAAAATCAAGTTGAATTCTATTTTGTAGGTGCTTTTCATAGATTTGGATCTAAAACTCAAGTTGGAAGCAAAGGGCAGGTGTTGAAGTGCAGATTAGAGCTTTCAATTTTTGAAAAGTTAGAATAGGATTGATTTTCCATGAGTGGAAAATGAGTCCCACTATAGTATTTTGTCAAATATATTTGCATATTCTGATACCCTTTTTCCTGAAACAAACTCCCATGTAGAAACCTTGATTTGGGACTAATTTTCCCAAGTTGGAAAATGAGTCCCATTTGGTCAAAGATTCAACATTTTTAGAATTTTAGAGCTATTTCCAATCACTGCAAGGTTTCCAAGCATACACTATTTACATTTTTTCTTTTTTGTTATATTTTACTAGCATTTCTAAGTTATTTTCTAGGTCATTTTGCATTCATCTTGATTTCACACTATGTTTTCCAATTCATTGTCTTTTCCAAGTTTTACACTTGGTGGTGAACCCCTCATTACTTATCATTCAATCCCTAGAACAATCCCTTTGTTATATTTCAATCTCCTTTGCATTGAAATCTCAATGGCTTGTTCTTGAGTGAAGAGAAAAAAATTGTCTCTCTCCTTTTAGGTCCAAAACCCTAGAAGAGAAAGAGAGCACACAATTTTTATATTTTCATTTTCGTGAACCTACATATAGAGCATTATAATTCTAATTTGGGATGCATTTACATCCTATAATTAACATTGCATTAGGTTTTTACATTGGTTAATTTGCACTCTAGGGTTTCAATTCTTGCATTAGTGAAAAGCTCATTTAGCTTGAATTTTTGCACTTAATTTCATTAAAAATTATTAAAAAGCTACATTTCCATCTTAGATCTAAGTCATACAGCATAGAAAACATAAAAAAACAACCAAAAAAATCTGAAAATTTTGAAAAAAAAAATCCCTACTAGGACTCATTCACCACCTTGGGTGAATTAGTCCTAGTGTAAATTTTGTACTATTTACATAGTTAAATTTCTAGTTTTTTAAGCTTTTGTTTGCCTGTATTACTTTTTTGTTTCAGTTCAGTTGCTTTCTCTTACATTTAAGTCATTAGAAATAGCATTATTTACATTCATGGCAATTATGGATAGCATTATATTTTTGAAAATTTCATTTTCAGCATTAGTTCATAGTTCACTTAGATCAGATTCTTTAGAAAACAAAAACTAAAAACTAAAAACATCAAAAGAAACAATTTAGAAACATCAAAACTAAAATGCTTAAATTTAGTAAAATCATATCATCCAATCCCTTTAGTAGTGATGACTTAGACATGTTAGATGAAGTCCTTGAGTACTTCCTTTCATTAAGTTCATTCACTAAGGCTTGTTATGTAGAACCCAAACCAAGCGAAGTTAACTTAACCCTCAAACCTTTTAGTAGTGATGACTTTGACATGTTAGATGAAGACCTTGAGGACTTCATCTCACAAATCCCATCCACTAAGGCTTGTTATGAGAAACCAAAAATAAGATAATTTAATGTGATCCAACCTCAACTTATCCTTTACCCACCTTCACGTAAACTACAACCTAAAAACAAGCCTAAGTTTATCCTTTATCCACCTAAGAATAATGTCTTGCAGCAATTGAGTCATAATACCATTGCTCATACATACAACACTAGAAATAATATGCAACCACAATAAACAACCCCAACACCATTACCTTTTCCTAATCCCATTTTTCCTAGTGCTCCTCATTTAACTTTGAATAGTGGGAAGGAGTATAATCTCATTGAAAAACTTAAGAATACTCCTGCAAAGATATCCCTATGGGACTTAATTCAAAATTCACCAAACAATAATAGTATGCTTCAAACAACCTTACAAAAAATAGTGGTTCCTCTTGGCACAAATACAAATAATGTGGAATCTCTCATACAAGGAATGAATATAGTTTTAATGTAGACATAACATTTCACCAACATGAGCTGGCCCCTTTGGAATTAAGACAAAAAAATGAGGCCTTTATGATAATTTCTCAATTTAATTGAATAGGCATAAAAAGGACCATGGTTGAAAATGCCTTAGCCCTTAATGTTTGTAGTTCAAAGCTCTTAGATAGGTTGTGAGTAGAAAAATCAATGATGAAACCTAACTCTTTATCAATTCAAGAATTCGACAATGTAGGATGGCAACCGCTCGGTGTGATTACTTTACCTATTATAGTTGGAAAGGCTACCTTAAAAACTCTTATTCATGTTATGCCTCATAACCTTTCATAGAATCTTCTTTTGGGAAGACCATTGATTCATGAGATGCATGTGGTTCCTTCGACTCTTCATCATATTATGAACTATATTTATAACAACAAGTTATACCAAATTGAAATGGACCTCAAGCCTGAAAGTTACTTACAAGTTGAAAAAGGAATGACAATTCCTCTTAGCACATTAATTCTAACATCCAACATAGAACGTTTAAAAGAAGACAAGCAAGAAATGGAAACAATGTCAAAATTATTAGATGATGATTGGGGTTCCTTGGAGTTCACACCTTCATTTATGGGAGAATACATAATCACATGAAAAGAAGATGACAAAAAAAAGCAACCAATGGTCATGTCAACTTAGAACTTGGAAGAAACTTCACAAACATCTACCTCAACCACTTTGCAAGAAAGTAAAATTTACACAACTAACTTTGATGAGATCGATTATCAACAACCACCAAACCCGAAAGAAATGGAAAAAATTTATGGGAGATGTTATGAACTTGTGAAACAATTGAGTTACAATGGTAAAGGATGTGGGAAGAAAGAACAAGGAATTTGGGTTCCTATAGAGCCTAACACACAAGAGACAAAGACTAGTTTGGGATATTTTCCTTCTAAGATTACACAAGCATCAAAGAGACCATCGTTACACATCAACACTATCACATGCAAACCAAAAATTAGCCTCACTATGAAGCACCTTGAATTTCTTGATATGGATCTACCACCATCATGGGAGTACTTTGAAGATGATGAAGCCTTGAAACAAAGGCTAGGAGTTTATGATAAACCATATACTCCTCCTCACAAGAAAAAGGTTACATGTGCTATGATAAGAACTAAACAAAAAGACAGAGAAAAAGAGAGTGGTGAGATAGACATGGACAATGAAGAATATAATCCTGAATTTCTAAGATCAAACGCACTTCCTTCAAGGGATATAGTGGATATAGCAATGGACATCAATGATAAAGAGAAAGAAATTAAAATAGGAAAATTCCTTGATGATGAAGAACAAGAGGATACTGCAACCTTGCTTTATGAGTTTCCTAAACTTTTTTCTTGGAAATATTCAAACATGCTAGGAATTGACCCTAAGATCGTAACACACAACATAGTCCTCACTGAAAATGCTAAACCCATTAGACAAAAGATTCAAAAAATGAACCTTAAAATAGCCATGATGGTTAAGGATGAAATTGAAAAGCTCCTTGACATTGGTTTAATAAGACCCATAGATTACTCCCCATGGATCTCAAACATTGTCACAGATGTAAAACCTGACAATCGTATTAGGATGTGTATGGATTTTCATGATTTTAATAAAGCATTTTTAAAAGATGGCTTTCCCCTTCCTAATATTGACATGATAGTAGACTTGAATGCAAGACATGCTTTGTTGTTATTCATGGATGGACTTTTTGGATACAATCAAATCTTCATCAACCGTCAAGATCGGTACAAAACGACATATACAACTATTTGGGGAACATTTTGTTGGGTTATGATGCCTTTTAGATTAAATAATGTGGGCACAACATATCAGTAGTCTATGAAAATGATATTCCAATATTACATACATAATATTTTGGAAGATAATGTTGATGAAATTGAAGCCAAATCATTAACAAGACAAGACAACATGAATTTCCTTCAAAAAATCTTTGAGTGAATGCAAAAATACAACATGAGATTGAATCCAAAAAAATGTGTCTTTGGTGTAGCTAGTGGGAAACTTTTAGGCTTCATTGTATCTCACAAAGGCATTGAGGTGGATACAAAGAAGATTGATGTTATCGTCAACATGCCAACTCTTGAAAACATTTCTTAATTGTGCACCTTACAAGGAAGAATTCAAGCCATCTATCATTTTGTCGCATCCTTAGTTGATCGAACATTACTATTTACACATCTCAAAAAGGATGTGCAATTTGCTTGGAATGAAGATTGTAAATAGGCTTTTGAGAGTTTAAATGAATACCTTACAACACCAGTTTTACAACCCACTATGCTAAACAAACTATTCATACTTTACATAGCCACATCAGCCCATGCCATCACAACATTATTGGCTCAACAAGACAAAAATGGTAAAGAGCATAGGGTTTATTACATTAGCTAAACCTTGATAGATTATGAGAAATGATACACAACAATAGAAAAAAAATGTTTGGCTCTTGCATTTGCTACTAGTAAATTGAAACATTACTTATTGAATGTGGAAATACAAGTGATGACAAAATTTGACCCTCTCAAACATCTTTCCAATAAAATAGATTTATTAGGACACCTAGCTAAGTGGGTAATGTTGTTGACTGAGTTTGACCTGAAGTTTCTTTCACAAAAAGTAATTAAGGGTCAAGCCTTGACTAACCAATTGGTTGGTGCTCCTTCCCCATTAGCATTACCTAGCAATGACTCTGTCCTCGATGATAATGTGTTGAGAATCAAAACTAATGCGTGGAAATTATACTTTGATGGATCTAAGTGTAGAACAGACTTTGACACTAGGGTTATCTTAATCCTTCATGTAGGAAATCCTATTCCCTTATCATATTAGTTAAAATTCCTATGTACAAACAACACTACTAAGTACAAAGCATTGCTCACTAGGTTATGTGTTGCTTTAATCTTGGGTTCAAAAGACATTAAAATCTTTGGCAATTCACAATTAGTAATCAAACAAATAAATGGGACATATCAAGCAAAGCATGAAAATTTATCAAAATGCAAGGATCTCACAATGAACTTGTTAGAGAAGTTTGAATCATTTACCATTGAAAACATCTCATAAAAATATAATCAGCATGCAAATGCAATGGTGAGTGTAGCTTCTCTTATATCACCTCAAGATCCTTCAAAATATTTCACATTTACTATTCACCCAATCATGAAACCATCCATTGATGATAAACTTGAAGAAGTATTTGCAACAACCAAGCAAGACTTTAGTGAATGGTATGATAGAATATTCAATTACTTGAAGGATGGTACTACTCCTGATTCTACAACAAAGAACACCTTACGTCACTTACGAAAACTAGCAACGAAGTACATCATTCTTATTGACATCTTATATAGAAGATCCTTTAACAAAAAAAATCTTAGATGTCTTAACGAATCTGAAATCCCTATAGCACTTGAAGAGGCACATGTGGGTGCTTGTGGAGGTCATTTTGGAGGAAAATGCTTAGTGCAAAAACTCATTTGTATGGGATACTACTAGAGACATATGGAGAAAGATTGCTTTGTGTACATTAAGAGATGCCACAAATGTTAGGAACATAGCAATTTGATTCATGCTCCTGCTTCTAAGCTCTGTGCCCAAATTCCTATTTGGCCATTATCAGTGTGGGGATTGGATCTAATTGGAAAATTTTCACCACCTTCATCCATTGGACATACATTTGTAATCACAGCAACAAATTGTTTTACAAAATGGGTAGAACCTATTCCTCTTTGATCCAAAACTACTTATGTAATATGTTTTTTTTATATTGGAACACATTATTGCTCACTTTGGACTTCCTTCCACATTAATTTCAGATAATGGAACAACATTTAAGAAAAAATGATGTGAAGAAATTCCTTGACACATTTAATATCCAATGTCACTTCTCAACACCTTACTACCCACAATTTATTGAACAATCTGAAGCAACTAATAAAACTCTTGAACAAATCCTAAGAAAAATAGTAAATAAACATAGCAATGATTGGCACAAGCAACTAACATATGAGTTATGGGCTTACCATACTAGCATCAGAAAATCAGCTAGAACAACTCCCTATAACCTTTTCTATGTTACTAAGGTAGTTATGTCATTGGAGTTAGAAATCCCCACATTAAGGATTGCTCTTCAAGGACTTATTGATGGCAACACTTACAAAAAATAAAGATTGCATCAACTTGAAATGCTTGATGAACAATGCATTAACACTCTCAATCATCTTCAAGCCTATGTTAAGCAATTACAATGTAATTATAGTGATCATGTCATCCCTTGCATATTTAGTAAAGGTGAATTAGTCTTGTACAAAAATCAATGAAACTCCAATGTCAAATTAACTAAAAAAGGAAAATTTAGTCCTAATTGGTTAGGACCCTACATAATTAATGAAAGCTATGGATCTAGTGTGAACACGTTAACAGAAATGGATGACACGCCTCTCAAAGATTCTATCAATGTCACACATTCGTGCCAGTATTATGTCTAGTACCCTTGAATAGTATGAATGATAAGTAGTGTTGTTAAAGCTATTGGTTTATATTCCATATGCTTTCATGTTGCTTCATTCTTAACAAACAATCATTTGTGTGTCTAGAACAATAGAGTGGTTATTTAATTTATTTTTAAGTAATTGCTTTAGTTTTCATGTTATTCAAGTGCATTTTGTATGTTGTGTTAGATTATATCCTTATATGCATTTAATTTTCTTTAATTAAATCATAAGTGCATTTAATTTTCATAACATAATTCATCACAATGTTGCATCTAGGAGAAACTATAATAAGTTTTTGTTAGATCACATAAAACATGTTAAATCATGGAAGAATTAATTAAACAATCTTATGGAGGTTATTTAATTAATCACATTGAAATTTAACATTCAAACACAAATAATAAAACATCAAGTTCTCATATATATATATATCAAAGTTTTGTGTACATGTCATCAATATTTACAATACTACTAAGGCCTATGAGTACTAGATCCCTCGAGATCTAGTGGTTGCATCAGTCTAATGACATTTTATCGAGAGGCAATAGTGTGTGATCGTGATCACAATCTAATAAATGTACTAATAGCAAACTCCAAGCCTCGTATTTGTCGAAGGGCTTCTTGATGAGCTCCTACTATTTTATCCCTCTCCTCCTGTAGCTTGGATACCTCTACCTCTAGTCTCTCGAACTCTACTAAAGTCTAGGATGACTATGCCTCGAGGGTAGCATCGGCTTGGTGGATGCACCTCCTCAATCTCTCATACACTGCATGTAGTCTAATGTTGGCCAAAATGACTCTAGGTCTTGATCCACAATGGGTGGGGGAACATAGTCTAAGTCTATGGCCTCCTCATTGATTGATAGGGGCACTATCTCTACAACCACCTATTAATATAGATCATGAAAGTCTCTCACAGATCCTACAAGATAGAAACAATAAAATATTAGTACACATCATGATATATATATAAAGTAAGCACAAGCATGAAGGATAAGAATAAATAAAATATCATCACCTATATCCCTAGAAGTTTATGTAAAATTAGCCTCCTCATGTGTAGCCTCCTCATGTGCAAGGGGGCATGGATGATGTGCTACCCTCTCCATGATTGTAGGTATTGGTGCTTGCTACAGCTATTGCTCATGATCTAGTCATATGAATGTGAGAGGTCCTCCCCACTCATTCCCTACTAGATCCTAATTTTTTTCCTCATCACCCTTTCTCATGGACTAATCCTCCTCCTCATCCTGCTCCTCTTCCTCATTATCCTCCTCATCTCCTATCCTGGTCGTCATAGTCAGGATTTGCATCCTCATTGCAGTCCTTATCTATGAAATTTGTAAATATGTTAGCAGCCCTGTAGCATGTCTCCTCATCCCTATCCTCTACATCATCTCCCTCATTTGGGAGTGGTCCTACATCACCTATTGGTTCCTCCATTGGAAATAGGAGAGCTAATCGTGATACTATCCACCATTCCTCATAGTCATATGTGGCACTAACATCATCTTTGTCAAAGATCAAAGGCATATCATGATTTGAGTACCCAAATTCACTAAATACAATATCCTATATAGTGAATTGTACTAAATCACCAAGTCTCTAAGCACTCTGCACTAATCTCTTGAAGAAGGGTCATGCCCTGGGTGCTATTTGCATCTTTCCAAACTGTCGCATGACCAAATCAAAGTAAAAAGGATGCACTACATAATTGTTTCTTCCAATCAAAAACCTATCAAGTTGTAATCTCTTCATCTATCAAGTGTGATCTAGCCACTGAAGCATGAGTTGATAAGGTCTCCAAAGGATCTCTTCCTCTTCTAGTCTATCAAATCACACTCTCCAAAAGTGTAAATCACCATACTACCAAAATTGTCATAGAGCATAGTTGAAGGCTCGAGGACCCCAAGGTTGTCAGACATGGAAAGTCAGTAGGTCTAGTACAAGTGATATGCTCAAGGCACCAAACCTATAGAAGTGTATAATGTACCATATTGTCCACCTCCCAGAAGACAAATTGACCAAGATCATAATATGGGTGAGCTAGGATACAATAACCCTAGATATATATTATCCAGTGCCTTGCCATCCCTCATATTAGGTGTATTAGTCCTCTCTATAGGTGTGCTCCTCAACCATATAGGATGAGTAATATTGCAACTATAAGAATCATAATCTATCTAACCAGTGGAGCCTGTGAGTATAGAATCATCGCTAAATCTATTTGTTCCCTCACTCTCATCATGTACTAGTCTACAAAGGAAATACTGCATTTCATCTTTCATCTCACGAAATGATCACTTGCTCAAAAGTTTACTTGCTTACCTCGAAGAGGAACTTGAAGTATGTGGTGTATTTCCTCCAGTGTGATAGTCATCTCTTTGATCAATAGATGGAATGTGTATGTATTAGCATCACATTGCTCCACTAGTGCCATCAACATCGCAACATGGTACCTCATAGGAGGCACGAGGTACACCCACTATACTCCAATAGTATGTAATAGCTTTGTATCCTCCACTAAAAGAGTTGGGGATAAATCTCATAGAAGACTAATCTACCTATCATCGAGACGCTAACACGAATGGGTGGGAACCTAACAAAAAAAGAAAAAATGTCCTATAAGCAATCTAATCTCCTCAATTTTTACATCAATAATCATAAAAGTGTACTAAAGCTACTCTAGTGTGATTTCCTAAAGGCCCTAGACACTTTAGAACCCTTTTGGGAAACTTTGCAAAGAAACGAGACACCTTGCGAAAAAGTGGGACACTTCACGAACAAAAGGGACACTGTGAAAAAATGGGACACTTCACAAAAAAAGGGGATGCTTTGAAAAAAAAAATCCAAGGCCCTAAATTAACCTAGAAATGCATTAAAATCATAAAATCACTGTGTAAGGACAAAGCATAGGAAGAGGAATCAACTCACCTCAAGATGATTCTCATCATGTGCTACCTAGTCCTGTAGCACATCCAGCCTTGCAAGTCTATAATCCTGACTGCTAGGCATCGTTCACTCCTCATTAATCACTTTCAAGCTACAAAAAGTTAAAAGATAAAGTAAGTTACAATTTACTTCACTTTTTGCTCTTATATAGGTTAAAACTATGGTTTTTACTATATTATAGTTAAAAAGTCCATTTCACTAAAACAAACATAACGGGTGCTAGAGAGCTCCATTTTTTATGTCATTTGTTATGTTGGAATCATGATTCCACTCCCGACATCATCAAATATGTATCATTATGTGGCATGGTACTTGGAAATTCCCTATGATATGACCTACCTTATTCGACGTGGCTAGATTGCTACCTTGATTCCACCTTCGTAAAGCAAGAAGAATCAAGGGGGCATACATCTACCTTCGAATGTGATTTCTAGATAGAGGTCTGATAAGAGGGTTTTTTACAACTAACGGATTCATGTTGCAGGATGTGGATACTAACATTGCAGTTTTGCAAATGACTATAGTGGGGGCTTCATTCTCCTATATCATAATTGAACTTACATCTATATCCTTTGATGAAGCAAAGGTCATCATTAGATTCCTTTAGCTTACATATAAACGTAGTCATATGGGCACTAAAGTGGGGGCTAAATGTAGTGTATAAAATTGTGCACTCTTGAAAAAAGAGGCGATTTCACACTTAATTTGGACCTATTTTGGCACCTTTGCATTAATTACCCTTTAAAAGCACCATTTATAGGGCCCTAACATCCATTATTTCAGATGTTGAGGCTCATTTCACTCAAAAATCATATAAAATCATTCAAATCCCTAGAAATCTTGAAAACACACCTCAAAAAGCTAAGGCGGGACTCATTCACCACCTTGGGCAAATGAGTTCCCTTAGGAGGGACCCATTCGCCAAGTGTGGTGAATGGGTCCCATTTGGGGTCTTTTTCAAATTTAAGTACGAATTCATCAACTAATTCAAGTTTTTGGTGAATGTCAGCCTTTAAGATTTAAAGAGTCATCAATTAGGTGTCAATGCATATAAAATCAAGCTCCCAAGTCATTTTTCACAATACAAGCATATCTCTAAGTCATTTTCAAGACAAAATTCAAGAGTCAAGTGTTGAGAATCATTCACAAGAGCATTAAAGTTTCAAGAGAAAGTAAATTTGAAGCATTGGAGTAGCATCAAAGCATTTTTACAAGTCTTCAAGCTCACTTTCAATCAAGATCTAACATTTTCAAAAATTGATTATGGATGCCTATGGTGAATCATGATGAATTTTAGGTTGGGGAGGTGCAACTAGCCATCAATACAATTCTAAAGACTTTTTCCCTAAGTGATTCCATCTTCCATTATCACTCTACATTCAGCCTAAGGAAGGTATTAGCATCATTAAATCCCACTTGGGATGATTAGAGATCATCACAAGTGAGTTATTCATCTTTGCATTTCCATTATTGCATCATATTCATGCACATTGGAATAGGATTGCATCATATTTTAGATTTCTTAGTCTTAGACACACTTAAGGCTAGGGTTTTCATGCACTTTTCATTATTTCAATCAAGGCTTAATTACCAAACTAGGGGTTTGACTGAGGCACACCGCCCATTAGCAAATAAAGTTGAATTGTGTTTCGTAGGTTCTTTTCACATATTCAAATCCAAAACTCAAGTTGGAACGAAAGGGTAGGTGTTGAAGTGCAAATCAAAGCTTTCAATTTCTAAAAAGGAAAAATGGGACTGATTCACCAAGAGTGGCAAATGAGTCTCATTGCAGCTACTTTTCAAATTTGTTTGCAGATTTTGATACCCTTTTTCTCAAAATAGACTCTCGTGTAGAAACCCTGATTTGGGATTGATTCACCCAGGTTGGTGAATGAGTCCTAGTTGGTCAAAAAGTCAGCATTTCTAAAATTTTAGAGCTATCTCTAGTCACTGTAAGGTTTCCAAGTGCACACTATTTACACTTTTGCTTTTTTTTTGTTTTACTTGCATTTCTAAGGTTTTTTCTTGGTCATTTTGTATTCATCTCGATTTCACACTATTCTTTCCAATTCATTGTCTTTCCCAAGTTCACACTTGATGGTGAACCCCTCAATAGCTATCATTCAATACCTAGAATAGTCCCTTTGTCAAATTTCAATATCCTTTGCATTGAAATCTCAAGGGTTTGTTCTTGAGTGAAGAGTAAGAAAATTGCCTCTCATTTTAGGTCCAAAGCCCTAGAAGTGAAAGAGAGAACACAGTTTTTGTTTTTTTAGTAGGTACCCATAGCCATTAGGTTTTGTAACTACTTTTATTGTTTTTTCAATTCTATAAGATTCTAGAAAAGTAGAATAGTTTGAATAGGTTTGCATAAGATAATTTAGGTGAACAAGAGTCCATGAAGGCACATATAGTGCAGTACCATCATAAGTTTACACAAAGAAATGTGAAATGGATTTTTTGACCAACTAACCCTCTAAATTGAGTAGATGTTACCAAGTTTACAATACATTAGCTTAGAATCTACATTTTTGGCACCATTTTCGGGGATGATGTTATCTTCATAGACTTTTACTTACTGGTTTTCATAGTTAAATTTCTCTTTTCAAGCATTAAGATTGTTAGATACCACTTTTTCAACACCAGGCTACTTGTTGAGAATTGTGACTCAAATTACTGGCTTGATTGAATTCTTGGAGTTGTTATGCTTTCCTCCTTCATCAGCCTAAGTTAAGTCATTAGTTTTCAAGTTTATCTAACTAAATTCATAAGGTTATGAAATTTCTTAACCTCCCGACTTAGCGACTGTGAAGGGAAGGCTACTTCCTTTGTTGTCGACTCATCACGGGCTTCAGGAACTTTGTAACCTCTGACATGAGGTTTGGAAGTTTAGGTTTTGAGCGATGGAGCAAACCCTTTGTCGATGTGTCATGGGTTTTAGGAACTTCATAAGTTTTAGTTTTGGGTGACAGGGCGATCCCTTTATCAGTGAGTCGTGGGTTCTAGGAACTTCATAACCTTCATCAAGAGGTTTTGAAGTTTGGTTCTCCACTGATTGGTGACTTGGATTTCAATGGATGTGGGGACTACTTGGGCCTGATAAGAATGGAGGATCATGATGAAGGTCGATAAGTGGTGATGACATGAAGGATAGATGGCATGTGGGCCCATGTGCTCGATGAGATGGTAATGAATGTCTCTTTGACTGGGTGGTTAACCCTAAGTTTGAAGGTGGAGATTTGTTTGACTAAATATCTGATTGCCAGGATTGCATGTTGGATGATGGTGTGTAGATTGAGGTGAAACCCTAAGGGGTGTGGTAGTTGAAGAGTTGAAGCGATAAAGAATGTGATATTCTCTTGAATCACTTGAGTCTCTTGAATCGCTTAGAGCTCGAATCCAAACAATAGTTACCAGGGAGAAGCCAAGCTACAAGTTGTGAGGTTAGATGTAGCGAGCACTAAGCTATAGGCTAAGAGGTTGGATGTGGCTAAGGCTGAGAGATGATTCTCTCAAAGTACAGTGTGGTGGCAATAGTGAGTAGTGGTAACCAAAAGACATAGAAGCTGAGCTACAGGCCATGAGGCTAGATGCAGCAAACATCGAGAAACAAGTTGAGAGGTTGTGTGGAGGTTGAGAGGATGCATGAAGGCCAAGAGGCTACGTGGAGGCCATAGAGTTGGGAACCAAATAACCTAAGAGGGTCGAGGTGTTGGATGCAAGCTAAGAATCCAAATGTAGACAGAGAGGCCATGATGTTAGGCATGGATTGGTCAAGAACCTAGGTGCATATTGTGAGGCTGAGTGTAGGTCGGGTGTTGCCAAATTGGTTGTGGGGCTGGGAAGCTGAGAGAAATGGATCTCGCACAAGGTGAAGGTCAAGCAACTATGTGATAGAGAGGTTGAGAGGCTGGTGGTTGAGTCATGTGGTTGTGTAGCCATAAGATGTCTCCCATTGAGAGAGGTGGTTGTGAGGGGTTATGCTACTGAATATTCTTCAAAATGGAACAAGATGTAAATTTTGTAAAGGCCATGAGCATGTTATTGTATTATAACTATATTTTGTTGCTAAATAATACGATGGAAATCTAGGCTTTTGGAGTGTGTGGTTTTTTACCCAAAAGGATTTTTCCCACATATATCTTTGTGTTCATGTCTTTTGTTTCATCTTTCATGGTTGTTGGATCTGCATGATTGAATCTATTAATGGTGTTTTTGAAACTATTTACACGATTTTCTCTCTAAGGGTCAATGTGGTAAATGAATTATGCCTATTTTTGCTTTATGGCATAGTTGATGCATCCATGCTTGTCTCTTTTTTACCAACAAGTGGTATTAGAGCTATGTGACAGTAGGAAGAGCGGATTCTAGGAATCCCTGATACCAACAAGTGGTATCAGAGCCTTCTTCTAGGATGTGTTTCTTCCTAGTGTGTTGCTAGTTCAAGGTACTCCTTCTATGAAGATTTGTTAGTCTAATAGGCTTGATGAAATTTGGAGGAATTTGATGAGTGGAAATTCTTGCTCTTTTGTTTAATTTTTTGAGACAACACGCAACATGGAAGATGGTGAATATGGATAGATTTGAGTTGGACATATTGAAATGATGTGACCTGAAGCTCATGAGTTGGCAACGATATAACTCGGATGCATGGGGTGGAATATTTTTTTCTTCATGGTTGTGTTGCAGCAAAAGCTTTCATATTGGGTGTTTTCCTAAGGGGCTCCCTAATGATATGGAGAAGTTTGGGTTGTTCAGTTATGGAGAAATGTGCTTATGCTAGTTGGTTTTTCTTGGTATTAGAAGGCACAATTTTTTTGGTACCCCGATTGCATGAAGGCTATGGAGTTGATCATTAGATGATCTAGAAGCTTTTGCAATAGACTATATCTTGAAATGGGCTTGGAGTTCCTGAACTGTTGTTTGTACTTGCATGGCTCTGTGGTTTTGTAGGTTTTACACAGTCAAGTAAAAACTTGTGGTTATGTGGAGTTGTTGTTAAGCTATTTTCTAAACCTTGGCTTCTAGGGTGTGACTAGGTGAGATAGTTGTAGTTCAGAATGGTTTGAGGAGGTGTGATGTCTTCTCTGCATGGGAGTGTTGGTATGTGATATGTCACTCAACATTCTTGTGGTGGTACTTGTGGGTTCCTTGACTATGGTGCTCGAGTTGTGAACATGATTGGAAAATCAGATCTAAGCTTGATCTAGTGTTTGAGTGATGATGGGTTTGCATGTTTTTGTTGAATGGATCTATAGGTTGTGCACTATTGTGGTTTGTCTTTACCTACATGTTTGTTGTGAGACAACTCGAAAGTGGATTGTCTATATCCACAAGGTTGATTCAGTGTTGGTGCAACCTTGTTAGTTGGCCTTTTATGTGGTCGCTTGTGTATTGGTGAGGTTTCTTTGAAATGAGAGGATGGATGGTGCTGACTACCTAAATATTCAATTATGGGAACCTATAGCATGTAGTATGATGATATCATGGATGGCTTGGATAAATTTCCTTGTGTAAGCTTTTGACAATGATGTTTTTGTCTGCTTGGTTTTGGAGATCTTGATACTGCTTAGCATTGTTGTCAAATCGACATGTTGATGTTATGGACCTACAAGATTTTTAGTTTAGCATATTTTTTGGTCATGATGCTTGGAGAGCTCGATGTCATGATTTAGTGGGAGGTTTATCAATGACTATGGATTCATCACTTGGTCATGAATGATCTTCTTTAGTGTTGCAGATGTTACTAGGAGGGACTCTTAGATCCTATTGTTGCAGAAGGGTTATTTTGCATTTACATGGACACTACTTGAATATGTGTAGCATCTCAGAGCCATGGAGGACTCTTGGAGCCTTTAGTTGAGATGTTGGCAGTGCTTGATAGGTGATTTTGGTTTAGAGTTTTTTTTCTTTCATGTCATGGTATACTCTTGTTTGTGCATTAAAGTTTTAGCATGATGCATTGCTCTTGAGACCATGTTATGTTCACTTGGAGCATGGTATCTCCTAAGGGGGATGTGTAGATCATGATGTCATGATAAGTTCCTAGTTTAGATGATTGGAGCTTTGACAATGGTCTGGTGATTCTTATTTTTTGTAGGATGGCTTCACGATTGTGTTCGTGTTGAGGGATTTGATGTTGATGTTGTGTTGCTTTTGTATAGCTTGTGAGCATAGTGGAGTGGTGGTAGTGTTGGTGCCCTTTTCCATTTGTAGGATCTGATGCTTTTTTTCTTGAGACTAGTGCATGTACACCTTGGCTCATTTCTTTCCCTATGGTGGATGTTGGAACTATTGTTTGAATTGGTAGACATCTTGGATGTCATTTCAAGTGTCTCGATTGGAGTGTAGAAGCATTGTTTAAGATTCTTGTGTTTTCTTTGGAAGGATCCAATAAGTTCTTCATCAAGTGGGAGAATGTTGAGAATTATGACTCAAACTACTAGCTTGATTGATTTCTTGGAGCATTTTTTTTTCCTCCTTCATCGGGTTGAATTAAGTCACTGGTTTTCAAGTTTATCTAACTAAAGTCGCAGGGTTTTGAAGTTTCTTAACCTCCCAACTCGGTGACTATGAAGGGAAGGCTACTTCCTTTGTTGTCAGCTCGTCATGAGTTTTGGGAACTTTATAACCTCTGACATAAGGTTTGGAAGTTCAATTTTTTAGTGATGGAGTGATCCCTTTGTCAAGGTGTCACAGATTTTGAGAACTTCGTAACTTCCATCAAGAGGTTTGCAAGTTTGAGTTTTGGGTGATAGGGCAATCCCCAATGAGTCACATGTTCTAGGAACTTCATAACCTTCGTCAAGAGGTTTTGAAGTTCAGTTCTCTAGTGATTGAGCAATGATGTGATGGAAATATGGTATGTGGGCCCATATGCTCAATGAGACAGTAATGAATGTCTCTTTGACTGGGCAGTTAACCCTAAGTTTGACAATGGAGATTTGTTCAACTACTTATACAATGGCCAGGATTGCATGCTAGATGATGGTGTGTGGCTCAAGGTGAAACCCTAAGGGGTGCAGCAATTGAAGAATCGAAGTAATAGAGAATGTGAAATTCTCTTAACTCACTTAAGTCTCTTTCGAATCAATTGGAGCTCAGAGTTGAATGACGATTACCAAGGAGAATCCAAGTTGTAGGTCATGAGGCTAGATGCAATGAATGCCAAGTTGTAGGGTGAGAGGATGGATGTGGAAAAGGCTAAGAGATTATTCTCTTGGAGTAGAGTGCGGCAACAATAGTGAGTAGCAGTAACCAAAAGGCATGGAAGTTGCATTGCAAGCCATGAGGCTAGATGTAGTGAATACCAAGTGACAAGTTGAGAAGCTACATGGAGGTCGAGAGGATGCACAAAGGTTGTGGTACTAGACATCAAACAAGCTAAGAGGGTTGAGGTGTTGGATGTAGGCTAAGAAGCCAAATGCAGACAAAGAGGCTATGATGTTGGGCATTGACTAGCCAAGAACCTGGGTGCATGCGGTGAGATTGAGTGCAAGCCAGGTATTGCCAAAATGGCCACAAGGTTGGGAATCTAAGAGAGACAAATCTCATAGAAGGTGAAGTCCGAGCAATTGTGCAATAGAGAGACTGAGAGGCTAGTGTTCGAGTCATGTGGTTGTGTACATATGAGATGTCTCCTACTGAAAGAGGTGGTCGTGAGGGGTTATGCTGATGAATATTCTCTAGAATGTAACAAGATGTAAACTCTAAAAAGGTCGTGAGCCTATTATTGTATTGTAACTATATTTTTGTTGCTAAATAATACAATGGCAATCTGGGAATTTGGAGTGTGGGGTTTTTTACCCAAAAGGTTTTTTTGCCATGTATATCTATGTGTTCATAACTTCTATTTCATCTTTCATGGTTGTTGGTTTTTTGTAATTGAATCTGTTAATGGTGTTTGTGAAACCATTTTGTATGAGTTTCTCTCTAAGGGTCAATATGGGAAATCAACTTTGCTTGTTTCCACTTTATGGAATAGTGGATGTGTCCACGTACATCTCTTTTTCCCAACACTACTAACATTTTCTAGGCCCACTAAATTTAAATTTATATTTTATGTATGTGGAGGAAGAGAGATCTCTTGGGTAGGTTCCTTCCCTTCACATGCTAGGAAGCTAATGTAGAAATTGGTGACCCTAGTACTCAAAATGAAGGCACCACTGAAGAAGAAATTTCCTTTTCACCAACCTCTAGCACACATACAGAAGGAACATACCATACTATGGGTGATGAAGCAAATGATGATGATGCCTGACCAACATTTGAGTTTCTTATTACTGACCAAGAAAGGGCCACAATGTTGAAGAACATTCCTCCTTCGGCCTTGCCATTTTTCTATGGGTTAATGACTAAATACCCAAACACATTCCTCTTTGAATTTGATGTCTTATGCAGAGGTTATGATTATACTTGTAATTCACATAGGTTAAAACTTTCTCCTGCCACCCTCAAAGATGTAGCTTTAAGATGGTTCATGGGATTAGGTAAAGATGTTGTTCCTGACTAGGACACCATGAAGACACTATTCTTGGAGAAGTATCGGGACTATTGTAGAGGACTTGATAGGAGGAAGGATGATATATTCTAAATGACACAAAAGGATGATGATCCTTTAGAGGATTATGTTGAAAGATTTTAGTTTTCTCTTAAGGAAACCCCCAAAACAAGTACTCAAAAGAGTCTCTCAAGCTAGTCTTTTTGAGAGGGGTTAATGAAGACTATATGGATGCCTTGAACCTCATTGGCTAGGGAGATATTTCTTAGAAACCATTTTTAGAAATTTTTAAGACCTAGAGGAATTATTCCAAGACCTTAAAAAAAAGTCCAAGATAAAATAGAACATCAGTTCTTGGTAAGTCATCTACTAGGGTTTCAAAAGTAGAGCTAAGCAATTTGGTATCCAACATGAAGAAGGATATAATTATTCATTTGGAAACATAGTTGGATACTCTCCATATTTAGGAAAAGTAGGATGCAGCTAACACTATGCTCACTAAATATTGTCCAAGTTGTAGGCAACGGAAAGAAAATTGTAAAGGCAAAAGAGTGGCCAGTATCCAACAAGATAAAGTTGAGAAGCCTGATTCTCAACCCATTGAAGGAGATGATGGAAAAAAAATTTATATAGCACAAAGGAGGCCATGGAAATAGAGACAATGTATGCCACAAGACCCCTTAGCCTTAGTTCATCTTTTCCTATTGGTAACCAAAATATTTTTGCTTAGAACTCTTAGCCTTGGCAATCAAACCAAAACCAATTGCAGAACCCTTCAAAATGGACACAATCCTAGCCAAATTGGAACCAAGAGCCAAATCCTTAGCCACTATAGAATCTTCAAGGTCCCAATTATAATCCATAATGGCCAACCCAATAGAATCAGTGGCAAAAAGGCCAGTAATTGTAGTAGAAAAATATGAACTATCAGCAGCCCATGCTCCCTCCTCCACAATAGAAAAATGCTCTAATGCCTCCATAAAATCCTACATCCCAACCACCCAAGAAGAAAATACCTATCCAACTTACACCTAACCCTAACACTAAGCCTGATCAACAAGCTTAAACTAATGAAGCTATGCAATACCCCACTTATGGGGTAAAGGTGAGTGATGTCCACCTCAAATCAGGAAAACAACTTGTTGCACCTTCATCTCCCCAAATTATAGAAATGTAGGATGAGGAATCTATAGTTGAAGCTTCTGATAAATGATCTTTAGAGCCTAAACCAAATCAGGTACACCAAGCTACCTCAAATCCCAAGCCACCTTTTCCTAAATGCCTAGCTATGCAAAGGCATCACACATAGGCTAAGACAGACCTTTTAGGATAGTTGAAAGATTTGATCAAAATCCCTCTTATCTAAGCTATCAAAGACATCCCTATCTATACCAAAACTATAAGGGATCTTTGTCTAAAGAAACTAGGTGAGAAAAGGAAAGATCCAAAGATAGTCCATGTCTTGGGAAATCTTGCAGATATCATGTTGGGGAACATTACAATCCCTAAGTATATTGATCCTGGTACTCTAGATGTAGATGTTAAGATTAATGGGACCTGTTAATAAATATTTAACTAGCTCCCTTCAGGTGTATTTTTCTATATGTGCAAGCTCGTACGTCACAAATTCAACTCGGCCTTTTATCTAAGTTTTTCTTTCCTACTCCACATGTCTACTCCTCGCAACTCTGAGTCTTGGAATTCCTTTCGCATCCCAAGAAACTCCGCTATGCTTCCACATGTTGTGGCTACAGGATAATTTTGATCATGTTTTCTTGATGCCTCATCAGGCTCTAAAAGACTACCATGAAGCCCTCATTCCTAAAAGGTTTTGACGTGCCCCATGGTTTCTATCTATGGTGTACACTTGCTATGTGTCTTCCATTCATAAATCTTTCAGTGCAGAGATCAAGTAGTAACTGTGGGCAGCAAAATGTTGCCCCACGTCTCTTTTGCGCCTAACTGGGAATCATTCCCTTTATTACTGATGAAGTGCTTGGCCCATTTCACATGTGTAGCATTTACGCAAGTCCTCAGTAGCAAAAGAAAAGGGGTTCATATGGGCAATGAAATGCTACCATGTGCCTAGCCAGTGGATCCTACATTCGGGTGATAGACTAGATGAAACAAATGATGTTATTGGCCACTGCGTGTCATAATCATTTGCACAAGAGGGTGACACTTGTTTGATCAGGCCTAGCCAGGACCACCGCCATCATTTGTAGAGGATGCACCTGTGCTTGGGAGGACCAAATGCTTGGTTCTAGATTGATTATGTTGCAACAAATTTGGGAATATTCTAATTCTTGCATCATTGTCGGGGGATTGTGAAATCTTTTCTGTTGCTGCTCTCTGAAGTGGTGGGAAGTTTCCCTACTATATATACTTTTCTCTTATATGAGAAAAGGGTCTGAAATTTGAAGAAAACACTGATTTTAGTAAAAGACGCCAGGCCTTTATTGTTATTTTATTTGATTGAAAAAAACTCTCAGACTATGCCAATTATTCGACCTTTCTATTTTTTCATGCTATTTCATCAAACTATAAACTATGTTTTTTATTGTCTAGACATTTTATTTAAGAACTTTTATATATGTTGAATGCAATTTTTCTGACCTAGATCATGTCTAATGACTCTTCTTGGCAGTAGGGATGTATGCAATATTATTTTATGTCAAGGAATGGATTGTCTATGATGTAATCTTCAATTTCTAATGTTCTGGAACACTTCAAACACCATTCAGGCCCTTAAATCTATGACTAATCATGCATATCATTAAGTCTTGGTGCATCACCTTAGGTTGGACTTTATTTTACTATATCTATTTTTGTTTCCTTTTCCACCCCCCATTATAGAAGAAGTCGGGTTCTCTAAGAACCCAGAGGTCACTCGATTTAGTGCAAAAGGTCCCCTATAAACTAAGTTTCCCATAAGACACTGTTACCTCATCAAATTTTGGCATCAACAGTTTGTTTCTTTTTTTGGCATGCCTAGTGGTACCGAGCTTAAATGAAATTGTGTTTTAGAAGGGTGTATGAGCCATCGACCTATAACTAGATCTCAAACTGCAGGCAACCCCAGTTTACTGGTACCTCCACTAGGAACAGTTCAAGTCACAAATCAGTTGGTAACCGTTCCGCTCCTGCCACCCATTCCTCTCACCATTTTGTCAACCTCCAATAGAAATTACGTGGCATGGGACGTCGTAAGTCCCTTGGTAGCCCCAATAGCACCCACTATCTAGAGTGCTATCCTGATTTCAGCCATGAAAGTTATACCCAAGTTTACCAGAGATGGCTCAAGAACACCAATAGAACATTTGCAGGATGTGGTGAACGTATGTCCGGTACACATTATTACATTTCAAAATGTAGCTCTAAGGCTTCTTGTTGCATCTTTCAAAGGAAAAGCATTGGATTGGTACCGAACACTGTCACCTAATGCTATTCACACCTGGGATGAGCTCAGAGATTTTTTCTATGAGAGGTTCTCAAATGATGGAGATCGTTCTTCACTATATTATCAACTATCAGTCATAAAATGAGCCCCCCAGGAGGCTTTGATGGACTTTAATGCCTAATTTCACATAAATTGGCAGAGGATTCTTATTACTATATGCCTGACTCCTAAGTTGGTGTTCATATTTTATCTAAAGTCCATCAATTCCAACATTTATGTGATGATCAAGTCTTTGGGAGGAGCTACTCTACCAGATGCTTACGGTGTTGGTATCAAAGCCGAGAATAATTTAATAGATTGTGTAAAATTTCCTCCTCGACCTACTATGTTGATATTTCATGAAATATCAATTCCCCTACAAGAGGTGTTTTCTAATGACGCATTCATACCCAAAATACCGCAAGTGCAATTTGATTATAACATGTACTCAAAGAGAGATTCACCGGCGAGTCAATTGTTTCACATCTAGCCAATCCACCACTCAAAGGTGTTTCCGATCAAGTTCTTGGTACTTCTACCACCCCACTGCACCATCACCGGCGAACCATTTGATCAAGTTCTTGGTACTTCTACCACCCCACTACCATCCCAACCTTTGAAGGAAGTTATTACATGAAGAGCCAAGCAGTAGAAACCTCCAATTTTGTTACCTTTTAATGTGGTCGAACAATTGAATAAGTCATCCGCTAATGTATCTCTATGGAATATTCTAGCTATCCCAAAGCAAAAGATGCTATTACAGAGGACGCTTCAAGAAGAGGTCAATACAAGGCCAACAGAGCAATTTTCCAGTGCAGAGGTTGTCAATCAAATACCACCAGCTAAACTCCTTACAAACAATACAAAGGAATCCCCTACCAAGGTTAGGGATAAGTTAAAACCTCAACCCTTCTTCTTGACTCTCATTATAGGAAAGAAGTTATTGCACAATGTTATGATTGATTTTGGCGCTAGTAGAATGGTTAGGCCTAAATAGATAGTTGAGGCTTTAGGACTCAGCTATGAACCTATGAAAAGGGGGGTAATGCAACTTGATGGGAACAAAGTTGAAACCATAGGTGTCATCAAATCAATTCCTTTAACTCTATTTGCTTGTCCTAGTATCACGGTACCGCAAGACATTATGATCATATATGTTCCTCCTATTTTTGGTCTTTGTCTATCCCGAGAATTTACTTCAAAGATGGGTGGATACTTGTCCTTGGATTGGTCACATCTGATACTCAGGACCAAGCACAACACAAAAATGAAGATAGAATTGGAGGCTTTACATTTTGAACATGTAGCGAATGAAGCCTTGATCAATTTTGAATCCATGCATACCTCTATCACCAAGAAAGAAATGTATTGCATTGAATTACTGGACGAAGAAAAGGTGAGCGAAGACCGAAATGACAAAGAAGATGCTCTTTTGAGTGAACACATGAACAATGATCCTTTCGGAAATTATCATGCTACAAGATTGGGCACCTATGTAATTTATGATGAAGACCAAGTGCTTCCAAAGGTCATGAAGGAGTCTGAAGGTAGCCAAGAAAATGAGCTATGGACATTGAACTTTGAAAGAGCAAGAAACAAAGTGGGTGCTGGAACAGGGATATATCTAATATCCCCACAAAATAAAAAATTGTTAAGGTCTTTCTGTTTTTATTTCGCCTATTCAAACATGCAGGCTGAATATGAAGGATTAGTTCAAGGTTTAAGCCTTGTGGAATGGATGCACATTAAAAAATTAATGGTGTTTTAAGATTCTGAAATGGTAGTCAACCAAGTCCGAGGAGTTTCTAGAGCAAGGAATGTCCACATGAGATCCTATTGGCACCGAGTCTGGGACCTAATTGATGGTTTTGAAGCTTTCAACATCTAGACTATTCCCCAAGGACAAAATAGCGATGCAAATCACATGGCCATGATTGGTGCTTAGTTTGATCCTGTTTCTAACCTTATACATAACGAACATTCAGTACAAGTACTAGTTCGACCAGCAATCCCTGACAATTATTAGAGTTGGAAAGTTTTTGAAAGTGATGAACACATCGCCTCATTTATCCAACACTCAAGGGAGTTCACCGAAGCTTATGAAGGACAAATTATGCAGCTCAAATCTAACAAGCTTCTGAAAGGATTGGTTACTCTAAAAAAAAATTGATTGTGATGATGCCCGAAATGATAAACAAAATTTCATAGCAGAAAAAAGTGACTATGTGGACCTTTGGGTCTCATATGGTAGGAATCTCCAAGTCAGAAAAAATGTCTCGCACCATGAGAAAGAAAGATTCATCAGTTTCTACAAAGAATATGTAGTGACCTAGTCTTATGAAGATCTAGAGGGGTATGATCTTGATATCATTTAGCACACAATTGAGCTAATGGAAGGTGCAAAACCAGTCCAAAAAAAACAAAGGCCATTAAACCCTAAAATTGAAGCGCTAATGGTGCAAGAGTTAACTAAGCTCATTGAGTCGTGCATTGTCTTCCCAATCAAGCATAGTACCTGGGTATCTAATCTGGTCCCAATCTGAAAGAAGAATGGAGATATCCATTTGTGTGTGGACTTTCGAGACCTAAACAGAGCATCTCTAAAGGACCACTATCCATTGCCTTCTATAGAGTCAATATTACAAACAGTTATAGGATCTAAAATGTTTTCTCTGCTAGATGGTTTCTCAGGCTACAATCAGATCCGAGTTAAGGAAGAGGATCAACACAAGACTACGTTTATCACAAAGTGGGGAACATTTGCATATGCAAAAATTCCTTTTGGTTTATCCAATGTAGGGGAAACATTCCAGCAAGCAATGGACATCACATTCAATGAACTAATCAATAAGTTTATTCTAATTTATTTGGATGATCTTACTATGTTTTCTAAATATAAGGATGATCATTTTGATCACTTAGAATTAGTTTTTCAATAGTACCAGGAGTTCAGAGTTTCCCTAAATTTGAAGAAATGTGTATTCGAAGTACCACAAGGCAAGTTTTTAGGACATGTATCTAAGGAAGGGGTTTCAATTGACCCCGAACAGGTGAAAGCTATCAGAGAACTTCCCCTTCCGATGAATAAGAAAGGTGTTCAGTCCTTCCTAGGAAAAGTAAATTTTGTTAGCAAGTCTATTTTTGACTTTGCGGGGATAATTAAGTTGATCACCCTGATGCTTAAGAAGGACTAGGCATTCAAGTGGAAGACCGAAACTTGAGAAGCCTTTGAAAAGGTCAAGGAAGCTATTTCCACAACTCTAGTACTAGTTAATCTAGATCAATCTAAGGATTTTTTAATGTATGCATTCAGTAATAAGTCCAGTATCACTACTTTCCTAACCCAAAAAGATGATGAAGGAAAGGGGGAACATCCAATGGCGTTCTACTCCTGGACCTTGAAGGAATATGAGGCGAATTATAATTTCATCAAAAGGCAGGCCTTTGCAATAGTGAAGGGACTTAAAAAATTCCACCATCTAATTTCCTACAACAAGGTGTTTGTGTATGTCACACATTCTAGTGTGCACGAATATATCATGGAAGGGGAGATCATAGAAAAAATAGTTGATTGGATCACCAAGATCCTTGAATATGAAATTGAGGTCAAACCTACTAAAACTATCAGAGGAAGAGGAATATGTGAATACATGGTGCAGAATGAGGATATACCTACGGCAGCGGAGCAACCAAAGCTCATCTTCATAAATGAATTGGAATCGAAGGGTTGCTAGCTGACTGATAGAATGAGGTTCATGTAAATTGGAAAGTATCTGCTAGGTCTCTCTTCCCAAAAAAGTAGATATAAATTGTGGATATACACTAGTAGAGTGAGTCCTTTTCAAAAGGAATTTCAATGGTGTTCTCCTCTAATGAGTTACTTCAGAGCAAGCAAAGAGGATCCTTGATGCATTCCACAATAATGTTGTGAGCGAACACTTCTCTGCTAAGACCACCACCATTAAAATCATGCATGTTGGTTACTATTGACCTACACTTTTTAATGACTCCCACTCTTTGGTAAAATCTTGTAAAAAATGTTAGTTCTTTACTGATAGAAGGAAGAATTCCACAATTCCTCTCAAACCCATAGTGGCAGACGAACCATTTGTGCAATGGGGCCTAGACTTCATCGGAATGATTAACCCAACTTCTAGTGTCAGACACAAGTGGATTCTAACTGCTATGGATTACTTCACACGATGGACGGAGGTTGTTCCACTTAAGAGCGCAATACAAACAGAGATTGTAGATTTCCTCGAAGAGCTAGTGATAAGGTTTGGTCCTCTGAAGACTATCATTTTGGATAATTCTAGAGCTTTCCTAGGCACAAAGGTATGTCACTTTTCCTTAAAAAAATGGAATATTCCTCAAGACATCATCAAATTATTACTCACAGGGAAACGGCCTAGCAGAGTCAACAAACAAGAGCCTAGTTTGACTCCTTAAAAGAATTGGTTCAAAACACTAGAGGGAATGGCATAAAAATCTTTGAGGGAAAACCGCATAACTCCTAAGCAAGTCTTAAGACTTTTCCTTATGATTTGGTATATGGGAAAGAGGCATTGTTACCTATATCTATCGAGATTCTGGCACTCCAATTATTGAAATCCCTCGACATAGAACAAAATGGCGCCATGGAAGTTAAGCTTGCCGAACTATTAGAAGTGTAATAAAAAAGGGAGAATTCCTTAATAGCCATGAAAAACCATCAACAAGTGGTCAAGCAAATGTTTGACAAGAAGGCTTCTTGATCCAGGGGATATTTTCACTAAAAATTGAAATGTTTCCAATATTCCAAATTTATGCACCATTAGAAAGAGCTTGACATCCTAATTCCAATGCAACTTGAATGGGGAAAAAAGGAGTCTGTTTGCACGAGTTATGGTCAAACCTTGGGTCAAACTGCCATCAGGGGTCATACAGAAAGCAAAAAAATGATCATCTCAGAAATTGATGGAAGTGGTGTCAAATCGAGGAGCTTGTTGAGACAATTCTGGAAACATTTGTTTCGTCAAAATCCAACATCGTATGCTTGAGATATGGGAAGTCAAATTTCAGTTGACTTTGTGGTACAATGGGTGATGTCAGCATGCTGACGCATCAGTCTATACTATACAGAATCCAAAGTGGAAAAACTGAGGCATGACACATGGCCATTGAGTCAACATTGTATGGACCAATCAAATGGCAACACGTGTCATCCGTACACACATCAATGTCCCGTCAGTGCATAGTCAACAGCCACCTTAGCAGTCCAGTCAACACAAGTCACCGCGAATGTCACCTTTGTCAGCAAATGTTTGTCCGCCATGTGGCACCTTCTCCATCGATACCCTACATCGGCTTGACAGTTTGTTTGTTCTGAGAAAAAGGTTAGGGGGATTCAATCCCCTAACCTCCTAACTAAGAGCACTCACGTCCACCACTCGGCCGCGCAGAATCCTCAATACTATTCATGGCAACGATTTCTTTTGTTAAGGAATAGACAGAAATTGGCTATTAAAATCCAGCGGCCAGGGTTGAACCCCCAACCACTGGCTTACCAAAATGGTATGCCACCAACATGCCATCAAATGTATTTGTTATTATCACGGCAGTGATTATTTTTATTCATTAGTTAGACTCGATGCCTAACTAAATAACTTTAAAAGGTTATATTTAAGTTTTAATTAAAACAAAACAAACAAACCCCCTGAAATAATGATAGCCCGAGAAAGGATTAAAACAAAATTTTATTAACTTTGAAGGGTTAGAATAATTTTGTTAAAGATTATGGGGGATATATTATAGATTTTTATTTAAAAAGGGTATTTCTATGTAAAAATGGAGAGATAAGGTGGATTTGGTAAATCATATGGTTTTCTACCATATTTGGTAAATTTGATGTATAAAAGGGGAGTTTAGGAGTGAGTTTGGTACTCAGAATTTTAAAGTCTAGGTGGTGAAGTATTGAATCAGAGGAATAGGGAGATTTTCAAGTCATTTTTGTACATCAGAGTTTTGTCATGCTACCGAAGTGCTAGAAGGAAATGGTCTTGGTGCAATTGTGACGAGGGAGCAAACCCGAGACACAGAAATACAATAGAGAATAATATTTTCTATTAAAATATGGAACTCTTACATGCAGAGAATTCCAAATCCTCAAGCTCTATGATACATGCAAATTACAGAAGTTCAAAAAATTACTCAGATCCCCTTTCGCAGCGTTCGAATTCTTTTCCCCCAAAAAGTTACTCAAAAATTAGAAATTAGCCCATAAATAGCCTCTTTCTAGTTTGAAGCCAAAAATAACATTCGAGATAATATTTTGGTGGTTTGGCGCCAAAAGTACAATTTTAAATTCAAAAACTAAGTCCTAATTCGAAAATTGGCAATTTCCCAAAAATCGGCCAACTTCCAGAAGCCATAACTTTTGATCTGGGACTCCGTTTTTCAAACCGTTTACACTGTCGGAAAGGTCTCAGAGTGAAGAACACGCTAAAAACCCACTCTATTGGTTCCAACGATTTTTGGGCCTATACAGGACCGTTTAGTGCCTCAAATTGGACTCGAAAGGTTTTTCAGGGCAAAAAGCAGAAACTGGAACTTGAATAGCTTTCAATCCGTGAATGATCTTGACCTGATTCTTTCTCCAAAGTGCTTATTTTTCCCCCAAGAACCTTCCCATAAATTTTTGTCTTTCCACGCCTTAAAATTCCCACTTGCTAAAAATAACAGTTGAGCAGAAAAAAGTAGAAAAACAGTTCTGAAAGTTGGAAACTCTTATTCGACGAAAAGGGTATCCAAAAATGCAAAAATATCTACAAAAATTTAAAAAAAAAGAAAAAAAATGGAAAGCATATTTTGGGTGATGCAAGATTTCCCTCACACCACTGGATGCTCCTGCATCAAATTGTAATTCTATTTTTGGAGATTAATCGGATCGGTCTCACTCTATTGGAGCAGACCCAGAGACGTAGTCACATTTTTGGCGAACTTCGTTATCAAATCGTTTGCACTCTCTCTCTCTTCTTCCTTCTCAATTTCATTCTTTTCACCTTTAGTTTTTAATGCATAATTTCAATAATGTATGCATGAATTGTATTTCCGCTTAATTCACATGTTAATGTGTTAATTTTGTTTATGTAATTTGGATTTCATGATTTGTAAACATTAAGCATTCATATGCAATTAGTCTAGATCCTAATCAGACCACTTCCGACCAAGGCCTAAAGTGTGGAGACTTAGTACTAAAGTATGATAAAAGGTCTGCTAAGCCAGTTAGCATGGTAAATTTGATAGCATATGGGAGGGTCCCTTTAAAATTATTCAGTGCAAAGAATATAACACTTTTGAGCTAGAAAATATGGAACAGGAACCCTTAGGAATCTTTGTTAATGGGATTCATCTTAAGTTGTTCCATTAGGTGTTGAGTTCTATTTTTGTACATACGTGAATAGTGCTTTCATTTTATTTCCCTTTCTTTGGCTAGTATTTTTCAAAATTGCTTTGTGCTTCTGTGGAATTAACCCATTATTACAGAGGATGGAATAACAGGATTGCTTTACACAAAACACACCCACGTGCAGAAATAACATGTATGTTATAAAAGAGCCCATAAAATTGAAATGTAGAATGAAAGAAAGAGCATGGATTTCCTTCAAAAATATATATATATCTATTTATATATATTCTTTACATTGAAAAAATGGTTGGGGAAGCCATAATCCAAAAATTATAAAAGTATTCAAGCTATTCTTTTACATATGCAAAATGATAGCCTTTTTTAGGTTTATATACAAACTATTAGGCAGGTATTTTTTTTGGGGCAACAACGGGAAACAGAGAAAACAGGGAGACATTTTTTTTTGTGAGTAGAGAGGGGTTTTCATCCAATGGAATGAGAGGTAGCAATTGATGCATCAATGGTAGCGTCTACCTCTTCCTCATCAGCAAGTTCTTTGGTAGCAGAAGTAGCATCATTTGGCACAATCGCCATTAGTGAGGGAAATACCTAGTTCCTAAAGTCGGTATACCAACCTATGTCGTAGAAAGGTATCACATTGTAACTACGGAACATGACATGTAAGGCTTGGGAAACCCTCTACTAATGCTCATCGTGTGTCTGAATGCATAATCCACTGAGAAAAAATAGCCATACAACTACTGCTTCTTCCTCGATGTAGCGACGGAGGTCATTGGCTGACTACAAACCTACTCCATATGTGGTGTGAGCAACAACTTCAACAAGGCCATTTAAGTATTTTTTGGGAAACATTTCTTTGACCAATTTTAGGATGAGAGGGCTGGGATACCAATATCTAGCATAGACGCCACAAAGTGGGAACATATATCAATGTTCACCCGATACTTGTCCTCATACTCTATGCAGTCCTTACCCATAACCCATTTTATGGCTATCAGGACCAAAGAATGCTTATTCTTGGTCATCCTTTTTAGCCTCCTAGTAGAAACCTCCCCTAAAAATGTTGTGTGTTACTTATATGAGGTTAGACAAATAGGAGTGTCCATGATTTTGACACTATTCCTATGCTTTTTAGCCTATTCTAAAATTTACCTATCACCTAACCTATGAGAAAACTTGCTTAAAACTCTGCTAGCAACCAATCACTGCTCAAATGCTAAGTATGATTTCCTCACTACTTATCAGCCTATTTATAGAAAAAATGACAAGATGCATGCTAATCCGTTTTGACAAAATGTGATAATAGCTAGTTGCCAACTTGAAAGGCATGTCTGCATTTGCTCACATTTCCGAACTAGTTGCATCTGTTGAGGTATGGCTCAATGCATGCTAGATTAATAGGAGCTAATTAATTAGCTTTAAAAATATGGTGCTCATCGACAGTAAGCTACATAGTCGTAGGCTATTGTGTCATTTCACAAGCATTTCCCAGAGCCCAAGGCAATATTCATATCTTTTAAGGTTGTGATCATTTGCTTTGGCGTAATCATTCTAGTCAGGATATTAATTACCAGTGCATACTAATGCAAGGTTAGAAAGAGCTCAAGTTCCAAGGGAATCACAACAAATCACATGATTGTCGAACACAATAATGAACTCTTGCCACCTCAAAATGGCAAGTAGTTCATTTTGCACAGATTGCAAAATTAACAGTACATGTCGAATTAAATGCAAAAAGCATGTTTTCATCTACCACCTTAAGAAAAGATAGGAAAATATTGCATGAAAAGGCTTAATAATTCAAATTATTTTCACAAACACCAAAGCTAAAGGTGCAGAGTTTTTCTTATTTTTTGTATCCAAAGCTGAGAAAAATTGCAGAGTCCACAACTTGTAGAAGTCTTTATCCAAAGAGAAATGTCAGAGAGTTCATCTCAGCCAATACAAGAGGAAAACTTCCAAGAGTTGTTTATAGCCATACAGTCATCTGAAAACATGTATGTCTATGAGGATTTGGTGTACGCTATGCCTGGTATACCCAACAGGCTGAAGAGGGCCTATACAAAAGAGTTGAAAAGGCCATAGGATTGCAAAAACAAGAAAAGGGTTGAAGGAAAATGGGATAATATCTATGATCCACGGCTCACAAAAAACCCTAAGCCTTTAAGAGAAGTAGCATGTGCAAGGTTGATGGCACCAAAGCCAGTCAAATCGACAATGAGAAAAATTTGGTATAGTGGTCTTCCACAATACATGGTCTCATTGGTGCATTACTGCCCAGAGATAGTCGCCGCTACCATTCAGCGTTATAACCCTAACACCCACTACATCGAGGGTCGAAACTTAAGAGTTCACATCACCCCATAGGCCATCTGGCATATGCTATGCATCCCAATCCCAAGTAAAAGAAGAGAGAACATTGAGTCCTTTTACCCTGGCAAAGGGGAAAAAACATGGAGGGTGATGAAAAGGAACTTGGAGTTCTTATTGGAGGAGACTGGTAAGAAAGGAATCCCAGCTGCTAAATTGCCAAGTATTTTGTTGTCGCGTGGTGCATTACGGGAGAATTTACAAGATTCCATGTCCATGCTATTATGCAGTTGAGACTCTGATGAGATGGTGGAAACTTTTCAACTGGGACCGGAATTCCAATTCCGCAAACAACATGATACCTTCTGGTATGATTTTGTTGAGTTCGCGGTAGAGGAAATGATATGGAAAATAAAGAATTACCCAACGGAGGGAAAAAAAAATTCTTTCTTTCCTGGTTCATATATTTTTGCATCAAAACCCTAATTTTTTTGCCCAGTATTTTGAATTATCAATTTTTGATGAACAGGGTAAGAGGAAGCCAGTGTCCACATGGACGCCTTTTCTTTCCGCATCATATGATTATTATGCATTTTTTGACTATTTCATAACTCCAATCTTGCATGATTTAATCAGAAAAGGCTATATAATTTGGCTCGACAGGGAGCAAACTAGATATATGCAGAGTTTCACTCCCGCCTATGACTGGTTCTTAGGAAAGGATTTCATGATTCTTCGGATGTGGGGCTTTACTGGTCAACCTTTCTTACTCCCAGCCTGTGTCATAGATAGGGTGCTCACACTGGAAATGTTTTGGTAGGTGTGTATCATTGATTTTACCTTATGCGGCAACAAAAGTGTCAAGAAGAAGAGATTCTTCTCTTGTTTGAAGAATTTCAAGTCGGTAACTCTGATAAAGAAACAATTGGACTAGTTATTAGAGGATAAATTGGCTTATCTAGGATTGGTGCTGGTAAATGGTAAGTGAGATTTCAATGAATTATCGAAGTTGTACATAAGAGTTACACATGTTCCCTAACCTTACTGGGAGAAGCAGCGTAACCCGCAGGTAGACAAAGATGAAAATTTTGTTGAATTGGCACATATTCCTACGCAATATACTAGAGGACCATGGCACAAGTTCTACTTTGTTGTGGTAGTGGCCCAAGATAATTTTCACATGGAACACACCATGTACAATAAGTTGAAGAAGGATGAGGAGTGGCCTACTAAAAAAATAGAAGCTTTCTGGGAGTATCACCAAGAGACTAGGCAATTGGATGCCCCTTACGACAGTCTGAAGGATGACAAGGAATTTGAAAGATGGTGGAATGAGGGCCACCCCAACATGAGCTCTATTATTAATATGAGCAGAGACCCAAGGGATGAGTCTGAGGAGCATGAAGAAGAAGCAATGACATTTTCCTCCTCTACATCAAAGGAGAAAGGCCCTAGACAACCTACCTATGTGGCCATGAATGTGTGCTTTAATATATCAAGAGGCTCGCATACACTCACTCGAGATACTAAAACAACCAGGTTATCATTGAAAATAAATTCAATGACTTTTGAAGCTCAGGAGACCCCACCTGTGAAATGGCAGTGCACAGAGACCATTATCGGAGAAAGTTCACAAGAACCCACCGGAAGAAAAGTGCTTACGGCTAGCCAGGAGCCTGAGGTTGAGGAGGAGTCGCTGAAAATTCTGGAGCCACCATTGATAAGTCAATAGGTAAAATTCACTCCTTCCCTTGCTTCTCATTCCTTGGTATCTGCCCCTGCCTCACCAACGATCGCTACCATGAGTACTGGCCCTCTCCCTTCCACTTTTAATCCAACATATTCATGAGGTTTTTCTGAAATTTTGCAAACCACTCTACTCATCCTTACTCCTCCTTGGACCCCTAACGCCTACTGCTACCACTCAAACTCTCCTTTCCTTGCTTTCAGAAAACATAACCCCTACGAGTATCCCTTCTTCCACTATTACTGCAGATCCTCTTCCATCGCAATAGGCTGACACCACATTAACAACTCCTCCACCATCCCAATCTATGAGTCTTATGGCTGATTCACCAATTCAGTCATTACAAGTGACTAGCCCTTCTATTGGGCCTCAAACCAAACTTTGGAATGTGCCCCACTTCTCCCTATAAATTGTCACTCTCTAGAAGAAACAAATGCCCGTGCCTATGAGGGTTACCTATCCCTATGCCCTACCTTCTGGTGCTCCTTTTGCAAGTGAACTAGTTTCATCGCCAGCTGAATTTATGGTACAGATTGATTATAGAAAGGAGGCATGCACAAGTAGAATGTGAAAGTGCAAGGAAAAAGATGATAGGGCTTCCACTGAGCCAAAAATATAAACTCTTTATGATGAGGCCTGGCAGGAATTGAATTTTGCAACCATGTACCGGAGGGTAACCAAGCCTCGGGGGGGATGCACTCAGAATATTATCAGATATATGCGGTAGGGCTCAACATGAAGGTGGCCCAACTGCAGCATACGGTTGAAATCATGGAGGAAATGAAATAGGTAGTCACTTTCAACTTCCTTAAAACTAGCTGCCAGCTAAAGAAGAAGGATGTGAAACTTAAAGAAGCAAGAGAAAGGGTTAGTTTTTTGGAGAAAAAAGAGAAATCCTTAGAGGCAGATGTTGTCCGTATGACAAAAAGGGCACTAGCAGCAGAGGATGAGAGGAACATACTTCAAGGTGAACTTGCAAAAACTTAAGCTACCAACCCTACCATGATAAAAGAACTATGGTCTAAGAATCAAGAGGTGGAACATAATCTACAACTGAAGAATGAAGAACTGGAGCAACTTCGCCTTGACTATAGTCAAGGAATGGTGCAAAGGAAAGAAGCTTTGGAGCACCAATAGGCTCAATATGAGAAAAAAATATAAGAAAAAGAGGTTGAATTTAAAGGCCTAAAAGCTCAAATAGAAGAACTCCAAAAGACAAATTCTTCTTTGGATGAGCACTTAGCAAATCACTCCCAAGCCAAGGAGAATTGGAATAAAGAAATGAGTAGCTCTGTGGAATAGCTAGGGTCTGAGAAAAAGAAAAGGGAAGAATTGGCTAAGGCCATTATTTCAAGAGATGCAAAAACAACCTATCTTAAAAGCTCTCACCTATCTCCCCCTGCACAGCTAGACATCATTTTGTTGGTTATGCAATTATACATCTCTCACTGGGAAAAGATTAAAGCATTTTTCCTAACACTACAACCTCCCCTCTGATTCATCGCCAAGGCATCAAAGCTGAGCCAGGAGGCTCATAATATGATTGAGTTGTTCCCATAGTTCATCTTGGAAAAGGTTCTAGAAGAAAAAGATCTGCTCAACAAGCTATACTTGGTCTCTGATGAAAACCTTGCCAGAGTAGGTATTGAGGATCAGGATGCTACTGCCCAAATAGAAAATTAGTTCATCCATTGCCACTCCACCTTCCGGCACACTAATGCAACTATGGCTATTCTAAGTAAGACACTAGAAAACATATGGGGAAGTTTTACTAAGTTAAGCAAGATGGGTTTACCATCCCGTTCCTTGAAGATGGATCGATTGATACGGCCGAGCAGATTGCAGAAAAGATAGAAGAGAATGAAAATGATCTGAAGGCTTTCAAGGATTTCAGTCATCCTCCCATGGTGACTGACATTGAGGGAGTGATTCATCTGCTTGCACAACTACTATTTCATTGCAAAGCAGGGGCCAGTTTACCCAATGCGTTGCCTCACAAAGAAACTATTGATCTAAGTGGAGCATAGGAGAATTCGTGCAACATGGTGAAGCCATCTGAGGATGAATGGTAACCTCTGCAAGTGACTCTTTCCAATCTCTGACTCCATTGTCTAAATGAAATGGCACTCTGGCCTGAAAACTAGAGAAATTTTGGGTTCTCCATTCCTTAGTCGAAACACCCCTAATAGTCACCAAAAGTTAATAAATATTTAACTAGCTCCCTTTGAGTGTATTTTTTTGTATGTGTCGGTTTGTGCATTGCAAAGTCAACTCGGTCTTTTATCTAAGTTTTGTTTTCCCGCTCCACGTGTCTACTCCTCACAACTTTGAGTCTCAGCATTCCTTTCGCATCCAGGAAAATCTGTTATGCTTCCATGTGTTGCAGCTGCGGGATACTTTTGATCATATTTTCTTGATGCCTCATCGAGCTCTGAAAGGTTGCCATGAAGCCCTCATTCCTAAAAGGTTTTGATGGGACCCACGTTTGCTATATGTGGTGTACACTTGCTATGTGTCTGCCATTTGCAAATCTTTCAGTGTAGAGATGAAGTAGCAATCACAGGCAACGAAATGTTGCCACATGTCTCTTTTGTGCTTGACTGGTAATCATTCCCCTTATTATTGATGAAATTCTTGGCCCATTTGACACATGTAGTTTTTATGCAAGTTCTCAATGGCACAAGAAAAGGGGTTCATACAAGCAGCGAAAGGTTGCCACGTTCCTAGCTAGTGGATCTCACATTTGAGCGATAGACTAGATGAACCGAATAATGCTATTGGCCACTACGTGTCAATCATTCACACAAGAGGGTGACACTTGTCTGATCGGGCCTAGTCGGGACCACCGCCATCATTTTCAGAAGATGCACCCATGCCTAGGACACCTAGATGCTTGGTTCTAGATCGATTTTGTTGCAACGGCTTTGGGAATATTCTGATTCTTGCATCATTGCCAAGGGATTGTGAAATTTTTTCTGTTGCTGCTTTCTGAAGCAGTGGGAAGTTTCCCTACTATATATACTTTTCTTTCTTATGAGAAAAGGGTCTGGAATTTGAAGAAAACACTAGTTTTAGTAAAAGATGCCAGGCCTTTATTGTTGTTTTATTTTATTGCAAAAAACTCTCAGACTGTGCCAAGTGTTTGGCCTTTCTGTTTTTTATGCTCTTTGATCAAACTGTAAACTGTGCTTTTTATTGTCTAGACATTTCATTTAAGAACTTCTATATGTGTTGAATGCAAGTTTTTTGACCTAGATCATGTCTAATGACTCTTCTTGGCAGTAGAGATGTATGCAATATTATTTTTTGTCAATGAATGGATTGTCTATGCTGTAATCTTCAGTTTCTAATGTTCTAGAACACTTCAAACACCATTTAGGCCCTTAAATCTGTGATTAATCGTGCCTATCATTAAGTCTTGGTGCATCACCTTAGGTTAGAATTTATTTTATTATATCTATTTTTGTTTCCCTTTCCACCCCCCATTATAGAAGAAGTTGACTTCTCTAAAAACCCAGAGGTCACTCAGTTTAGCGCAAAAGGTCCCCCATAAACTAATTTTCCCATAAGACACAGTTACCTCATCAAATTTTGGCGTCAACAGGACCCTCATTAAGAATACTTTGATAGACTTGGGGTGGCCATCAATTTCATGACAAAAGAAACAATGTACTTGCTTTAGTTGATCAAGCTCAAGCCACAAACTATTTTGCAATTAGTTGATAGGTCCACGGTCAATTCTAAGGAAATTATTGAAGACTTAGTTATTGTATTGGATTCTTGGGAATACTATGTAGACTTCATAGTGTTGCAACCCAAAGGTAATATTGTGGGTTACCCACTCATCCTAGGCTAGCCTTGGTTGGCAACAACCGATGCATTTTTAGGTTACAAGTCCAGTAAAATGATAATAGCCAATGGGGTCCAATCACAAATAACTTGGTTCTTTATTGACCTACCCAACCATATGTATACCTTGAGCATACCATTTGGCCCAATTTGGGTGAAGAGGAAGATAACTATTCTTTGCAAGCACTGATGACCATAGATTGCAACCCCTTATTGGATGACCAGTATGAAGATGAGCTCATTTCTCATATAATCTAAAATTATTGTGACAGGAACCCATAGCAGTAGGATTATCTCATAAGCCAACAAGAACCCCTTGCAAAGCATTATACCTATTGATTCTACAAAAGAGATATCACATCTATTTCATTAATTACTTCCTCAACAATATTTACCTATCATACCAAGCCTTAATCTCTCATCAATTCAAGAGTCCTCAAAGGAGTTGGAAACTATGCTAGGAAGTTAAATATCAACAATGCCTTGATAGAGGAACAATAGAATTCTCTACAAGCAATGTTGTAGGAACACTCAGTCGCATATGCATGGGATTACCATGATATCAAGGGCATAGATCCTAATCTATGCATGCATAGGATTTACATTAATGATGGCTAAAAACCTATAACATAGCCACAAAGATGCATGAATCCAACTCTAAGAGAGATAGTGAAGGTTGAACTGCAAAATATTTTAGATGCAAGTTTTTTGTACCCTATATCAAACAGTGAATGAGTTTCACCATTGGTAATAGTTCCCAAGAAAGGTGGGAAATGGAGATTTTGTGTTGATTATAGGGAACTAAATATTTCCATGAGGAAGGATCACTTCTCACTGCCATTTATCAACCATGTTCTTGATTCTTTGGTAGGAAAGAAATATTTCTCATTTCTTGATGGCTTCAGTGGTTATAACTAGATCAAGATTGCACCAGAAGATCAAGATAAGACCACATTCACTTGCCCCTAGGGAACCTATGCATATTTTGTCTTACCTTTTGGTTAGGGAAAACTTTAGTGGTGAGTCTTTGCCAATTAGTGAATAATTGAAATTGAGACCTCCATAAATGGTGAATAGTATAAGCTAAAAAGGATGTTGAATGGCCAAGTTTTTACAAAAAATTAATTTTGTCTTGATTAATTCACCTATACATTATTTTTTAAACAAATTGACATTGGAACCAATTTTCCAATAGTTTATACTATAATTACAAATATTAATTATATTCGCCAGTAATATTATATTACTACCATTAATTTTGGGGCGATATCACCACAATAATAAATTACCATTTAACTTTAGGGATATATTAGCCTTGAATAGGCCTTTTATTTATTACCATTAAATCATTGATTATTGTTTTAATTAGATGGTTGCAGGTTGATTTCATGACCTAATACATACATGCCTTGTAAAAGGCTTGTTGAGGCCCAAAATTTTTTTTGGGCCACACAATTAAATCTAATCGTGTGGACCAAAATAAATTTAGGGCTTCAACAAGCCTTTTAAAAGGCACATGAGTATTAGGTCAAAAAATCAACTTACATCCATCTGATTAAAAAGATAATCAATGGTAACAACTTAACTGTTCATTTAGTCTTAACTTTAAAGTGATATTTTTAAAAATAATTAATTCATGTGTGCTCCAATGCATTTTTTATAGTGAATTTATGCTTGGTGGTGAGGGGCTCTGCCCCTCAACCCCACCTGTATCATGACAAAAGTGTGTCGAGGTTGTTGTCCTTAGACCTCACGAGGGGGTTTTTCCTCCTCGACCCCCACAAGGGGGCTCTACCCTCTTGACCTCTGCAAGTGGCACTATCCCTTGACCCTATCGATGGCTGGCACCCCCTAGCCCCTACTTCAATATTACAGAAAACAAAAAAAATATGGGGAAATTGTGCCGACCAACTATGCAAATTCTTAAAGGAGAGATTTTCCATTGTAATAAATATTTTTAGTGATTATTCACTAGGATTTTCCACTATGATTATTATTTTTTCCAATTATTCATTAAGATTTTCCAAGATTTTACAAAAAAATTTACTAATGTGCATAGATTCACTAGGAAAATTAATAATTTTTTCAAATAAAAGGAAAGATTCACCAGGATTTTACACCTTTGTTGAGGGGTTTCTTAAAGTTATCCCTTCTTTTGGTTTGTGTAATCCTCCAGCTACCTTTCAAAGAGCAGTAGTCAACATATTTTTTTATTTTTCACATGATTGCATGGAGATATACATGGACGAGTTCACCACTTATGATGAAAGTTTTGAGGAAGCTCTTAGTAACTTGGAAAAATTGTTAAAAAGGTGTAAGGAACATAAATTATCACTCAGTAATGAGAAGTGTTTCATGATGATGACATAGGGAATAGTATTGGGACACTGTATATCCAATACAAGAATACAGGTTGATCCACAGAAAATTGAGATAATATCTACCTTACATGTTCCTCAAAAACAAAGAGATATTAGAAGCTTCCTTGGTCATGCAGGCTACTACAGGAAATTTATCAAAGATTTTAGTAATATTGTTGCACCTTTTTTGTTTCTAGTAAGGACATTGAGTTTGAATGCACCTTTGAGTGTCAACACTCCTTTGAAGAACTAAAGAAAGCTCTGACTCAAGCACTATGTTGAGAGGACCAAATTGGACTCTCCCATTTCACATACATGTAAATGCTTCAAAAAATTTCTATTGGGGTAGTCTTGGGTCAAAAGGATGGTAACAAGGAGTATGCAATTTATTACATCAATAAGAATCTTCAAGGGGTGGAATTAAACTACACTGTAATAGAAAAAGGGATGCTTGTTGTAGTTTATGCTATTAATAAATTTAGACACTATATTACTGACTATCTGGTCTTTGTCCATACCTGAATCACACAACAATCACGTATTTGATGAATAATCCAGTAGTTGGAGGTAGATTGGTAAGAAGGCTACTTCTCTTACAAGAATTTAGCATTATCATTGTAGATAAACCTAGAAGAGAAAACGTGGTAGCAGATTTCCTATCAAGACTACTAACACAATCAACTGAAGGAGTGGTGGATGATTCATTTCCTAATGAGCACTTGTTTTCTTTGCAAGTAAAAACACCCTCGTATGCACATATTGCTAATTATTTGATCACAGGGAAAATTTCACCACATTTCTCACCAAGAGAGAAGAGATAGTTGGTTCATAAATGTTTTCCTTACTCCTAGATATCCAGTTATCTATTTTATATAGGGCCATATAACATCATGAGAAGATAATATTTTTGATATTATGAAAGCATGCCATGATGATCCATGTGGAGGACATTTTTCAGCAAAGAGAACAACTTTTAATATCCTCACAATTGGCTATTATTGGTCTTCTCTACATAAAGATGTTAAATGCACCAAAATTTGTGATAGGTGTCAAAGGATGGGAATTCCAACAAAGAGTTATGAGATGCCTTTACAACCTTAGTTGACATTAGCACCTTTTGAAAAATTGGGTTTAGAATTCATTGGACCAATATCTCCTATATCAAACAACAAGGAATATATCCTTGTTTGTACTAATTACTTGAAAAAATGGGTGGAAGTTAAGGCCCTATAGTTTACAAGAGATGGTAATGTGGCTAATTTTTTATATGAAGATGTTATTATTAGGTATGGAGTACCTAGAGAAATACTCACTTAACAAGGGCCCCAATTTACTTGTAATCTAATCACCAAGTTGGTTGAGGAATACCAAATCAGACATAAGAAATCCACACCCTATCATCCATAGGCTAATGGTCAAGTAGAGGTCACAAATAGGGAGATTGAAAGTATTCTCACCAAGACAGTGCAGCTGCATAGGAAGGATTGGGTTTCAAGGTTATCTAAAGTAGTCTGGTCATATAGGACTACATAGAAAACAACCATTGGGTTTACACCCTATGAGTTAGTTTATGGAAAGACAATAGTCCTTCTTATTGAATATGAATACAAAACATTGAGGACAATAGTAGAGTTGGGAATGGATTTAACAAAAGCACAAAAAGAAAGGTTGCATTCTTTGAATGGGTTGGATGAGATAAGGATGGAAGCAGTCCATCATACAAAGGTAATACAGCAACAATGAATGAAATGTCATGATCAGTACATTAAAAAAAGAGTTCATTGTGGGAGATTTCCTACTATTAAATGACTCAAGGTATAAATATTTTAAGGGAAAATTCTAGTCTAGATGGTTGGTCCCCTATGAGATTAGCAAGGTTTACCCTAATGGAGTAGTACAATTGCATACCATTGATGCAGTCTGGTTCTCACTTTTGGTTAACAGTCATAGACTGAAGTTATATAAGAAACCAATGCAGCATGATGACTTCATCTTTTCATTGATCCAACAATATGGTGCTCACAGTGAACCTAAAATAGAAACTGATTCACAGAGTCCTAAATTAGTATTACGGGACATACCCAACACATCTGGTGATCCATGGGTTGAGTTACACAACTCCACCCCTAAAATAACCCAGGCATAATTTATAATGCTTTAAAACCACATGCACACACAACACATTATCTATGCACACACAACACATTATCTATGATGTACATATTCTGATCTAGAGGGACTTGTTCTTCAGTTTATTCAACATTTATTAGGACATATTTTTTATGGGAGCTAATTTAAGTAAATCTATCAAATGCAGATGGGCCTTGAGCTTGGAGTACCCATAGCAACACCTGTTGAAAGTAAAGCTACAATACCTCAGTGAAGTTAAATTGTTTTCCCTCCACATTACATCAATATCACATGCCTCATTTATTTCCTAATAAAGCACTCGTACAAATTACATCTCAAATCACCATTGCTAACTCTCCATCCACTTCCATGCACTTAATGCCAATCAAATCAATTGTGTTCCAAAGTACATTTTTCTCTAATTTCAAATGGTGCCAAGTAATAATTTCCATCATGCACGTACGACAAGTAACTTCTCATAATTAAATTGGATTTCCTTTTGTATTCATTATTATTCTTGGTTTCAGTTATGCATGCAAAAAATATTTCACCAATATTTTCAATTATTATATGAATACCCAACTCATGCAGATGTAGTGGTAGAAAGGGAGGAGTTATGTGAATGAGGAGAAATTCTAGACTTCACATCACAAGGTACAAATCAGATTTCCCTTCTATTCTTTTGGGGAAAATGTGCTAGTTCTATCGATAAATATCTTACTTGTCATGGTCATCACAACCTCTTATACACTGTGCATTTTAAGCTATTAAATCATTTATGACATGATCAATTGGTAAATGTACCCAATTTCTTGTATAATATGTTGAAGAGAATTGCAATTGAATATCAAAGGAAACAAATAGACACCACACTATCCCATCATTTCTTAATAATCTTACTAGTTAAAAGGAGTCTGCAAATTCAACATTTCAAAAACTGCAAGGATATCACCGAGTTGCTTGAGGAACCTGAAGGGAAGGATGAACCTCAACTTAGATCTGGACCAAAAATTGAACCTGAGCAAAATGAACTTGAGAGAGAAAATTCTCCTATTACACCATTGACTTCACCTACCCACAGCTAAAGTGGGTATAAAAACATGACCTACTAGAACATATGTTGGTGGTAACAGAAGATCCCTTATCCTCTAAAAACCCTAGAGCTAGGGGAGGTATTGCATCAATATCTTCTAAAGGGAAAAAGAAGAAGAAAGGTGTTGAGAAGCAGAAGAATATTATAAAGGGGATGTAGGGAAGAGGAAGGGGAGTGAAAGGAAGAAAAGGAGAAAAGTTACATAGGAAACTGTTACTCCCAGATGTTCAAGTAGGTTGAGAAGAGAGAATTTTGAGAAAAGAAGCATGGAACAGCACAAACAGGAAGAAAAGGGTGAAGGATAGAAACATCATGATGCAATGATGCTAGATATGGACACCAATAGGGAAAGAGAAGTCCCTGAAGATGTTTATGTAGATATTCCTAAAAATGTTAATGTGTCTATTAGGAAAAGAAGATATATTTCTTCTTCCTCTAATTCTGATTTAGAGAATATCTTTATTGCAAAGAAATCAAGGAGAGTAGTCCCTAGTAGCCCCAATAGGGAAATATTTGATATTATAGGGGATGATGAAGATGATTTTAATTTTCAAAGAGAGGAAGAATTGTTGGAAGATAGGAATATAAGGAAAGATATTCAATAAGCTCTTGATAGAATAGAACAATTGGAAGCACAAGTGAAAGGATATGAACAAAGATACAAAGAGAATGAAATAAGGATTCAAGAGTTGGAAGAGAAAATATAGATTTATGGCCATGGAGCTAAAATGGACTTATTATCACAAATGGTCGAGGGAAAAATAAGAGTTGAGGAGAATGCAACATTAAATCCACAACCTCCTATTACAAGAACACCAACATATCATACTACTTTGTCTTTAGGTTTTGAATTGTTGAAACCCACCAGCTAATTCAAACACGAAAAAGAAAACTTGGAAAAGCATAAACAAAATTTCAATGCATCACCAAGAAGTAAGAATTTGGAACTGAGTAAACTGGAGGGGAAATTGATAGAGGTGATAGACAGAGCTATTCACTTTATTGATTTTAGACCTCCACCTAGAGTGTATGCATTGTTCTTAAAAGAAAAGTGACTCAATTTCTAATTTAATAAGTTTACTAATGATTAGTCCTTTCCTCTAAACAAGAGGCATAGTTTTCTCAGTTTCTTTAATACAATCAATTTAGAGGAGCAAGATCAGTTGTGTGAGTATTATCTACACAACTATATGATGACAGGGTATGTTGGGGATTTTCAAGTAAGGTCCCTGGCATCCTATTTCAAGAATGAACAACTCCAAGGAGAAATAATGGAGAAATGTGAAGAAGAAGAGAAAATAGTGGAACTACAACTTAGGAAGGAAGCAACAGATCCTAATAGATTCATCACTCAATGGTTGATAATCCTTTCTCACCAAGGTCTATGAAAAATAATTGTGGACTTGAGACTTTGAGATTACAAAAGGATTCAGTAGTTGGCAATGACCATCCTATAGTACTGTCTAAAACATATGGAAAATAGGTGGAAAATCTTGACTCCAGAATTACAAAAGAAAGAGCCTCATTCTTTCCATAATTTTATGAGTATGTTTTAGAGATTGTGCAAGTATATCAAGGTTTCAGAAATAAGAGGAGTGGAATGGCTTCCACTTACTTATCCTCCTCCTATTCTACTTTATCCAGTACCACATTGGATAGGAGAAAAGAATGATCAATGTGTGAATACAGAATCAATTAAGCTGGATAGACTTGCATGTTATAATAGCTTTTATCTCAAACAAGGATAGGGATTCAATACAGTTATGGATCTTAGGAAGATTGCTTTGTACTAAAATATTCTCCCCTAGGTGGTTTAGTTAAGCATTTTTCTTGAGGACAAGTAAAAAGATAAGTTGGTGGGAATGATGGACTTGGTGATTAGTACTTTTTCTATTACTTTTTATAGACTTCCAGACAATTTACATATCTTTACTAAGTAATTTTTAGACAAAAACTTCCATCATATGTTATCCTTTCGTAACATGCCTTGCAACTTTGAACCTAGTTTGTGAAAATGAAATATGGTGATAATATTCATAGTATTTCATGATTTAAACATGAGAATGTATGCATATGAATATAATTTTTTGATTTAATTATGAAGGTTAGTTGTATATTTATGTTGTGTGGATTAACCTCTCTATAGCTCAATACGTGGTAACAAGAATGGAGAATTTGTAGCAAGAACCAAAGCAACAGAAGTTCAACCCACCTAAAGTGCAAGGAGTTGTGAAGCTAAATGTGAACCATCATGGAAGGAATAAATACTGAAGGAGGATATTTGTTCTAGAACTCTGAATGCTTGCTTATGTGTTTCACATGCAAGCCGCTTCATTGAAGTTCTTAGTTGAACAGGTCTCTTCTTCCTTTTCAGTTAGAATGAGCAAGTCAATCTTAAATTCATATGTTCATATTTAGGAGTGAGATTAATGGTTGTTGTTAGTTAGCAGTTTGAATAATTCTCTCCCCATTTTTGTATAAATTCAAGGGATGATTTTTTAGCAAAGTTAGTTAGTTGTTACAAGTTATTAAGCATATAGTCGTTTTCTAGTTTCAAGTAATCTAAAAACATGTCGAAATGAAATTACTAAATACAATCTACAAGAAGGATTTATTTTGAATATCTGGTAATATGTAATGAATGGAGTTGTATGTTACACAGATGCATAAGAATCTAAGTTAGATTTGGTTCTAAGTTAAGTGACACAATCCCCTGAGCTAGCCAGTCGAGGTACTACCCCTCACTTCATTTATTTACTTATTTATTTATGCATTCTTGTTAATTATATTTTTATTGTTTTATAAATTCATTGCAAAGTAAAGTAGAGTAGCTCTTACAATTGATTACAATAGTTTTTGTTGATGAACAATCATGTAATTAGTGAATCATAAGACTTTGGAGATTAGAATTAATTATTCTATTATTCTAAATAGTTTTGGATTGGTTCTTTACTTGTTATTATCAGTCACCTACAGCTTATGTTGTAGGTACCCATAGCCATAAGGTTTTGTAACTACTTTTATTGTTTTTTCAAGTCTATAAGATTCTAGCAAAGTAGAATAGTCTGAATAGGTTTGCATAGGATAATTTAGGTGAACAGGAGTCCATCAAGGCACATATAGTGTAGTACCATCATCAGTTTACACACCTTGTTGATGATTTAATGTATCTTAAGCAATCTGAAGAGGACTATTCAAATAGCTAACCCTCTGAATTGAGTTAATGTTACCAAGTTTACAATACATTAGCTTAGACTCTACAATTATGAAAATTGGTGGCCTACATTATTTAAGGATGTGGCCAAATTTATAAAGTGTGATCCTTGCCAAAGATTTTTAGGAAAGCTAAAATTTATAGGTACACTTCCCCTTACAACTATTTTAGTAAATGTTCCATTCTATTTGTGGGGTTTGACTTCATAGGGGGGATAACCAAAAAATCCAACAATGGATACAAGTGGATATTGGTGGCCTCTAATTATTTTACTAGACAGTGGAGGAAATCCCTTCAAGGAATACAACCTCAATGGTGGTGACTATATTTTTGATAAACAACATTGTAACTATTTTTGATGTGCCATCAATAATTGTTGCTAATAATGTAATTTTTGACAATGATTTTGGCACCCAAATGCTCTCTAACACTTCTAGGGTTTTTCACCTAAAACGAGAGAGATGGGCCAAAATGGGAAATGTCCTCATTCAAGATTAATGTAAATGGGATGCAATGTACATATAATTATGATATACTAATGCTACAAAATAAAAAAGAAATGATTTATTAATGCTAAACCTAAGAAATATGGAGTGCTGGAAAACACAGTGGTGTATGCAAACATGAGGAAGATAACCTAAAAATGCAAGTAAATGATGAAATAACTTTAAATAAAACTAAAGAGGTGCACCTGCAGGCTAAAAAAGGATGGCATGAAGGTTTGGAATCCTGATGAAACTATTGTAGAAGTCAACTGGTACATTTACATTAGGCTGGGCGACTTAGTCCCAGTTTCAAGAAAATTGCTTAGAAACCCATTTCAGCCAAATGGGTATCCAAATCTATAAAAATATCTAAAAAATAGATTCAATGGGACTAAGCTGCCACTAGTGGAAACTTAGTCCACTTCTAAATTTTTGAAAATTTGAAAGTGGAAACGGAAGCCCTTAGTCTGCACTTCGGATCCTGACTGGTGTCCGCTTCTAAAACTTTGATTTTCAGGCTTGAAAATGACTTTTTGTTGATATTTTAGCTTCGTAAACAATGAGATTTCTTCAAAAATTCTTCAACCTTATCTTCAATGATCTTCAAACCCTCAAAGTGTCTAAATTTGTAAACACATAATGAAAGAGAAAGAAATGGTGAATGTTAGGGCATGGGGGTTTGCCTTGGTCAAACCCCTTTTTAGGTAATTAAACCAAAATGAAGAAATAATGTAATGAAGCATGAAATAATATAATTACTACCTTTCCATGATGTTTGATATTGAATCTCTACAACAAAACATGAAGAATCTGCACTTGAATGTCCTTGGGAGCTATCTTGATGACTTAGAATAATAAAACCCTAGATTGCTTGACTTGAGAACATGATGAATGATGGAAGAAAGAGGAGTGAATGAATTACATCAAATGAGAGGGAAAAACCTATATTTATACACAATTATGCCTTAATTCCCAAAAATACCTTATCATAGGCCGACCTTAGGTCTTAAGGAATAAAAAATTGAAAGAAATTTGAATTAATTTTTATTTTTGTGCCACATGGGACTAATTCGCCCAAGGTGGTGACTTAGTCCACCTAGGAAATTTTGAGTGGATGTCAAAGATTAAGATGTATTAAATGTTGTTTATCATGTTCTTCTTCAACAAGACACTTAATTAAGGCCTATAAGTGCATAAAGGGGCCATTTAAAGTATAAGAGGTGTAACTATTGATGACAAGCCTATGAAAGTGTGAAAGTTTGTTACAAGACTTTACAACACTTTGAAATAGGTCTTGTTAAGGTTATTTAAGTGAATTATGATATTATGGTCCTAGAAAAGTGTGGAGATATGTTACAACACCTTACAACACTCTTGCAAGACATCACTAAATGTATTTTATTTAATTTGCAAGGGTCCAAGACCTAGTGTGAACACCTCACAACACTAAATCAAGGCCTCATTATGTCTAATTTATCATCAATTATTCCCATATCAAGCAAGGTATACACTTTTTGGTGGCATAGTAATATGTTTCATATCTAAGGACTTTGTTGATATGTGTTCACAATATGGGATCTCTTTAACACATTATTCACCTAATTATCCACAAGGAAATAGATAAGCTAAATCAAGAAATAGGAGCATCATGAACATCATCAAAATAACTTTGGATGCTAACAATGAAAGGTGGGATAATAAGTTAAAATGTGTTATTGGAAAGATAGGGTAACTTATAAAAAGGATGTTGGGAAGAGATCATTTGAATTGTAGTATGGTATTGAGGTCAAATTTCCAATTAGCTTTGAGTTTTCAGTGTATGAATTGGTTGAACTGGAAGAAACAAGAAGGTTGCCTACGAAAGGAACTTGATGAAAAAAAAAATATGAAGTACCTTTTTTATAAGAGGGTTGTCAAATGAGAAATTCAAATTGGGGATATTGTCCTCATGTGTAATTCTATATCAGAAGATAAGGTAAAACATGGAAAGTTTGATGCCTTATGGGTTGGGCCATCTCAAATTAATGAAGGATGCAGTTAAGGAACATTTTACCTTAGAGGTATGGATGGTGATTACATGGAGTTTTTAGTTTGTGGTCAACACCTAAAGCATTACTTTTCTTGAGGGTAAGGTTATGAGAGCCCTTGTAATATAGATTGTTTTTGTTATGTTTTATTATGTACATATGTGTATCTACTAAGATTCAATCCTTTTTGTTGTTTTTCCTACCCAAAGATGTAGATTCTCATTATGCCTACAAGAGATACACGTACCCAACTAGAGCCAATGTTGGCACCCCAAAATTGTGTTTCCTATTTTGAATCATAGTTATATTAGCTCATCAGTTATAATTGATATGTGGAATTTTATTTGGGTCATATTGCATGATTTTATATTTTTGGTCATCATCTTCCTTTTCCTTGCCTAAGTTATTTTACCCAAGTTGAGAGCTGGCCTAAGGTAATTCATAATGGGTTGATTGTTTTTCCTTTGGTTATGCATTTCCCGTTATGGTCTTTTATCCAAAATTTCCAAAAAATTGTCCAAGATTTTTTATGAGCTATCTCTCTAGGAGAGGGAGAGAGAGAGAGAGAGAGAGAGAGAGAGCTTCATTTGAACGTCCCCTTTTTCCATTTTTAGAAATTTCCCTCATTTAAAGGATTTTTTTTCATTTTTTATGGGAACGGAATACCTTTGAATGAAGGCCCCTTTTTTGACCTTCCACCCTCCCTTTCAAAATTTGTGCAATTTTTTAGCTTTCAAAGTCCAAATTGAAGCTCTAAATGGAATCAACTTAACAAATGAAGTTGCAAGATCATAGTCCTTGAAACAAGCTTTCCAACAACCATAATTTTAATATATTTTATTTTTATTTTTGAATTTTTTTTAGTTTTAACGAACATAAGTTTTTCGCCGAACATCAAGTTCTTTGTTCTACACGTGGAAAAATATTAAATTAGTGGGGAAAAAAATTAAAAATATCTGTTCACTAGGTATTTATGTCCTTATTCCAACAAAAAAAATGAATTTCAATGCATAAATTTTTTAGTCATTTGTACATTGGTATCTTTCACTGGGATGACAAGATGGATGATTAGAATGCATGGATAGTTGGTTATTGGGACTTGTAGCATGTTTATCATGATATCATGGATAGATTGAATACATGGTTTAGTGTGGTTTTTTGTAATGATTTCTTATTTCCTTGTCTTGTAGATCTCGGTTCTACATTGGTATTATTATCATTATAGTTGCATGTGTGTGGACCATGATGATCTTTATATTAGGAGATTATTTTCATGATACCATGGATAGCTTATGTCATGGGTCATTGGGAGATTTGGTAATGATTTATATTCAACATCTAGTGATGGGTGATCTCCTACAATGGTTGGTTTTCATGGATAATCTCTTGGATTATGATTCTTAAATAGTATGAGTGTTTTGACAACTTAAATTCTATTTTTAGGATATAGTTATCTTCATGTGATTTGAGATGTTTATTCTTGGTTTAGAGTATGTTTGCTATTGTGTATTGGTTTACTCTTGATTCTAGATTAGATTTTTGTCATGATATGTAAGTTCTCTTGAGACCATCATGTTTGCATTAGTGTATGTCATCTCCGAGGAGATTTTAGATCATGATTTCATGATGTGTTTATGATACCATGGTTGGAACTTTGACAAGATTTGGATAGTTCTCTTGGTATTGAGTACATTGATCATTTGTTTGGGAGCTTCATGATATTGTTGTGTTGCATTTAGAGCTTAACATGAATTGATTGATTGGAGGTGCTCATGGGTACTTGGAGACTTGGGTGATGTTGGAGTTCTATTGGGATTAGAGACATTTTTTTACATGACTCTTTGAAGGTTTTGTCAAGAAGTTTGATGATCCTTTCACTTAGATATGGATGTGAGTTCATGATGGACCTATAGAGGATATTATTCTTGAAGTGATTCTTGATGACTCATTTATCTTAGAGAAATATTCTCTTTCCCCACTTTTGGTCTACTTGATAGTTTATCATTTGACAGGTATTTTCCCATTCTTATTTTTATGAGCATTATGTTTATTCTTTGTCTTCTCATGGATATGGATCTTGAGGTATGGATAATTATTTTTGGAGAATTTATTTGAGGGTTGTATAGCATTGTTATCTCCTTGTGCATATGAGCTTTTTATGATTTAATTTATGACAATCATAGGAAATGTTTATTGGGTTGATTTTGTGGTTTTGGGAATGGATATATTGAGTTTGATCTCCTTTTTTAGCTCGATGCTTACATACATGTTGGTTGTACATAATACATATGTTTCATTTGATCTATGAGATTAATTTTTTGAGTGTTTTTGTGGCTTTTCATTTGGGGATGTAAAGGAGATCGTATGTGACACATCTTAGCACTTTGAGGTGTTGATAGGACATGAAATGATTTATAAGTTTTGGCTTTGTTTTATGGCTTCTTCCTAAATGTTCATGTCATATGATTTGGGAGAGTTATGATGACATGTTGTGAGAAAGTATGTAACTATTTTTGTTGTATGTGTGGATCATTGTGATTGTTCTTGGTACTACATGGTTTTGATTATGTGTCACACCTTTATTTAAGGTTTGATTGGTATACTTGATAAGTTATGATCTATTTTCATATTTGACATTACCCATACAATGGGATTTCCTAGATAAGTATGTTTTTCATTGAAAAATTTTATACATAGAACTTTTGATTGTGGTTTATAGGTTAGATATATATTGTTGGCATGAGTTTATTGATGTTGTTGATACCTAGGGGATATGGATGGTTGTATGCATTAGTATATGTTGTGGGTGCTATTTCCAATCATGTAGGTTCTTACCTTTGATAATGACTCGGAGTATTTGTTATCACTTGTATTTGATGCTTGTATTCTTTGGATAGGTTCATCTTGACCTTGGCTTGTTCCTTGTCTTCTATAGATGGCATCTTGGAGGATGAGAGGATTTATTGCTTGAGATGGTGGTCAAGTTGGTTTAATTGCAAGTATCCTGATGAGGCACAAGAGCATGTTGGAGATTCATGTGGTTTCATGTATGGCTAGTTTATTTCATTGATTGACTTGTATGCAATGTATACAACAAGTGAGAGAATATCAAGAATGGGTGTTGTACACCTTGCATAACAGAGTATTTTGATTATGTAGAAAAAATAATTATGTAGTTGTAGTACATCTAAGAGATGTGTTTAGCTACATTAGATATTTGTTTAAGTCCACTTGTAAAGTTATATGAAATATTGGGTTAGTTATTTTATGTGTGGGAGATGGAATAATTAATTAAAAAATATTTAATATTAGAAATCTTAATATTGAAAAAAGCAAATGAGGGGTCAATGTTTTTTTGTGCTCATGATTTTGTATGTGTGAGCTTGAGTTTGTAAAAGAAAGAACACATTTAGTTGTTAAGGTTAGCTAGGTGAGTGGGTTGTCATAGTACTAATTTTCTCTTGTGAGTACATATGTCAAGCATGGCATGGGATGTGTGGTTACATGCTTGGATATATGGAGAATGTGTTGGAGGAACGTAATGTTTTAGAAGTATTCATGGAAACTTAGTAAGTGCATTGTAATGTTTTATTGTTGAATAATACATAGAATTTGGATACTTTTGGAGGCTGGGATTTTCCCCAAGGTATTATGCGATTTGCATGACCCCTAGCAACTTGGAAAACTAGTCCTCCAAAATCATGTACTCTTTCTCATATTGATTACTTCCTTGTATGTAGTATCTCTTTAAAGCAATCAATCAACTCATTACATTCTTCTCTATGCTTCAAAATTCCTCTATTTATTGTTTCGTGTATTTTCATTACATTTTGGGGATAATACATAGTATTAAGACACCTTCCAAATTGAGGTCTTCCATTTTGTTGACGCAAAAAAATAATTTTTTATGCCCTTCTCCTTTATGTATGTGTTGTTTATGCTTCTATATCTTTGAAATAATTTGACACAATATTTTACTTTGCTTCTTGTTTTGGTTTTTGTTAACTAATGTATTTGGTTCATAGTTTCTCACCTTGAAAAACATTTCTTCCTCTATACTATCATTTTTGGGTGTTTATAAGGTATTTACTTTCTAATATATTACTTCGTGTACTCTAGCATGCACATTTGTAATGTCCCACCCTAGTTGGAACAATTTTTTGTTTGTTTTGATGTACTTTTGAAATGTACTTGCAATAGTTTTGAATAGAAAAAACAAGTGTGGGAAATAAAGAAATGTGCAGTGATTAATCAACTCAAGAAGCATACAATATTCAAAAATATAGAAGGCTAAAAATTCTAGATTTTAACTCAAGGAAAACTATACATTTTTTCTTGGAACTAAGAGCAACCTAGATGCATAAATGTCATTACATATCTATTTTTGACATACACACAAAATTTTATTGATATTTGCAGGCCAGATCACAACAAACCAGCATATTGGCACTCACAAATTTTCTCTTAAAACATCAAACCCTATTTTCTCCAACCTAAAACTGACATGCAACCATGTAGCAACCCTAGGCACCACAAATGGAGGTGATGACCGCCTAAAACCCTAGGTAATTTTCCAAGGAAGAATCCCACATCCCTACTTTAGCTAAATGGACCTATTGGAGGTGTACGACTAGCAAAGGAGTCACCAAATATGTAATATTTTTCTATTTTTGGAATGTTGCAAATACCTTCACAAATTTGTTGTCAAAATATCTCCTCAATCTACAATGAAACTCAAGTATATTATTGTAATGAAACCCATGATCAGATTTATGGTACCAGTAAACCTTTAGGAAATCCTCATTTCCAAACCAACAAGGATTACTTATACATCAACAAGTGAATCCTTCACATTTGAACAATAAATCTTTCAATTTCTTGTTAATCCATCAAACCCATAAAATGGAATTCTTCCTTGTAAATCGTTGAAGGTCAAATATAATCCTTAGATGAGATTATCTAATCAAGTGCTCTTGGGTGATCTTCCACACCTGGAAACACTGTCCTCTTTAAGGGATTTCGTTTTCAAAAAGCTATGGCTTTCACAACCAGCAAACACTTGTTGAAGCTCTTCTCAAATTTTGTGCAAACAAGAATAATAATAATGAATGTGCAAAATGAGCTCTCAGTGCCCTTTTATATTTTTCATGCCCAATTTGTATTTTAATTTCATTTCATTTCATTTTCTTTAATTTCCCCACCTTTCATTCTTTTAATTTTGATGCACAACTTAATAATGTAACATCCCTTTTAAAGTCATTTATATCTCCTTTTTAAATTGGCACTTAACTTTATATTATAAAGTGCACTTTAAAAATCACTTATAGCTTTTTATATATAAAGTCCCTTTTAATTTATTAATAACACATAAAGTTAAATTATTATTATTTTTATCATTTGATATTATTAATATTAAATGCATAGGACCAATATTAACCAATATAACTCCAAGATATAATTACGTCATCATGTCAAATATAAAAAACTTCACCAACTAACCAAACCATGACTTACTACAAATAGTACGTATGAGCAACACATCCAAGTGACATACTAAAAATAGTGTGGGTCAAAGTGTCCAGAATGACCTCTAAAAGGCACACCACAAATAAACTAGGACACTAAGCTGAAGAGTACTAAAAGAAGCACCAAAGGGTTTGTTGAAGAGTCATAGATCACCCTCAAAGGGGTCCCCTAGACAACCTATTAGCCTAAGGGGACCAGTTGATAGACTAACCATTGCATCCAACCACTGCCTAGGAAAAGGGGCCATTACAATATGCCCTCCCCAAGATTGCTTGTCCCCAAGCAATCCTCGCATGAATACCCTAGCCTATCACCTGAATGCCAGGATCCCAAATCAATCTATAAAATGCTATACCAAAGCCCCTCTACAACCACTCGATAATGATAGAACTAAACTTGGCAACTTTGTAGGTCACTCTCTAAAAAAGAAACAATCTTCCAAGGGTGGTGAATCTCGGATCCCTCATCCCAACTAGAAGTTTGTCATACTCAACACCTGGTGAGTTCCACTGCACTACTCTGATATAATCTTCACTAGGCTAAGAATGGTGAAGCAACTCATTGGGATCCAATTGAACTGGTGTGCCATTCCTATCACCACTTGGATCGCAACACACTAGAGTCTCACATCCATCAAACATGAGAAGATGGAGGTATCTCATAGTGCTATCTTCACAACACCTCTCTCCATCCTCTAAAAATCTCTTGTGGATGTAACAAGTACCCCTCATAGGTTTCAAAAAAGGTGTAACAACTCCTCTTAGTTTGTTGATATAGGACAAATCAACACCCTTAAGATTGTAATATTGTCTTATGGGGATGCAAATGACCACACAAAGGCCATAGGGTGATAGAATATCATCCCTATGCCACTCTCTCATGCTAAGGAGATGATGCAACTCTCCTTTGTACTCCTGAACAACTACTGTCCTCCAAAAATTATGAATGAGATCCTCATCCCATGGAATAGGACACTCATCTCATACCAAAACATAGAGAAAAACTCAATCACCGCGAGTTGGTCCAATGATACCATCATGCACACTTTAAAATGCAACTCCCTTGTGTCCTCGTCTTCCCAAGTATATGCCACACATGGGGTGTGTTCCCCCATCAAAATTCCCTAAGGCATGGAAGCTACACTCTCCTATGGACATTTCTCCTCCAATCTCAAGAGTTCAGACTCTTGAAGTACTCCCAACTCATTATCATCATATGGAATTATCATGGTGTGGAGAGTGCTAGAATCTCCATGCAAAACCTCATCTATATATGTGGCTTGAGCTTCCAATGGGCTCTCAGGTAACTCAAGGTCCACATGAAACAAACTATGAGTGCAAATAGAAATTTCATAATTATACCCCTCGTCATGCCCATGCAAATTCAATTGCTCCTCATGCTTAACCACCACAAGAGACTCCTCACTTAAATATTGAGTGTGAACAATAAAAGACTTCACACTACCATCTTCTTCATGTGATATGACTTCCATGGATGTTTGAACTACTATTGTGGATGATGAAGAACGAGTTAAACTCAATTCTATGCAAAGCTCATCAATCTAAATTTTTGCTTCTTGAAGGACCACTTGAGTGGACTCCAAGGAACCCCTAGTGTTCATAAGTTTGAAGGTGAGATGGTCACAATCTAAAAGATGTAAATAACTTGATTTCATTTCCACCGAGCCTTCTTTGATTATCTGTAAACTAGCATGAGAATAATCTTCTTCAATACCTTTTTTTCTTCTCTCAATTTGAGCCTTCCAAAGGTGATTTTCAATCAACTTGTGAATTCTATCATGATGTGTCAACGTTGCAACAATCTTATTTTCATTAACCTTCAATTAGTTCTTCAAATTATGTTGACTATCGACCTTATGAACAAATTCTACTTCACATGAAGAATCATTAGATTGGTCTTGAAGCACTTGAGTCACACAATTGTCTTCTTCTATGTCATCATCCTTACACACTTGCTGATTTGGAACTAGGGCAATGCTAGTCCCACACACAAAATCATCTTCTATACCATCATTAGGTGATAACACTAGAGGGCTCAATTTTCCCTTTGTACTCATCATCCAACTCAGCTAACTCACTGGATGATGTCATGCATTTTCATGTAGAGAAAGTGGGACAACATTAGAGTCACACATGGAACCATTAAAAGGAACCAATTCTTCACAAGATTTATCAACCACAATCTCCAAATCACCCACTAGGAGACTTGTGTAACATTTACCTGTAACATCATCACTAGAAGGGAATGTAGAATCATCATCGTCAATTGTTTTGTAGGCTCTAACACAATTGCTCAGAATATGCCCATCAATAGGTGTTGACCCATGAAGTGTATCACATTGTAATCCAACCTCATTGTCTGCTACAATGTCTACCTATGACTAAGAACTGCATTTCCAACTGCAAGTTGCTCCTTGAATGTGGCTAAAATAGATGTTTGTTTTTCTCATTTAATTTCCTCATTAACACTTATAGGTTGCAAGTCTCAAACCAAGGCTTCTTCTTCCTTATCCAACTGTTTTGGTTTTGTAACTATCCTTAAATATGATTTTTTTCATATAGGGTCCTTCATTAGCATGAACAAATCCTACATCAGCTCAAATATAGGTTTATTTGTAGCCATCTTTTAAATTTGTTTTAAATTTGTAATGATTACCCAACAGGATGGCATGATAAACTATGCTCTAATACCACTGTAATGTCCCACCCTAGTTGGAACATTTTTTTGTCTATTTTGATGTAGTTTCAAAATGTACTTGCAATATTTTTTAATAGACAAATGAAGTGCATGCAATAAAGAAATGTACAATGATTAATCAACTCAGGAAACATACAATATTCAAAAATATAGAATGTTGAAAATTCTAGATTTTAACTCAAGGAAAAATGTACATTTTTTTCTTAGAACTAAGAGCAACCCAAATGTATAAATGTCATTAGATATCTATTTTTGGCATACCCATAAAATGTTATTACTAGTTGCAGGTCTGATCACAACAAACCAACAAGTTGGGACTCACAAATTTGTTCATAAAACATCAAACCCTCTTTTCTCCAATTTGAAATTGGTATACAACCATGTAGCAACCCTAGGCACCACAAATGGAGGTGATGGTAACCTGAAACCCTAGGTGATTTTCTAAGGAAGAAGCCCACACCCCTGATTTAGCTAAATGGTGCTAGTGGAAGTGTACAGCCAGCAAAGGAGTCACTAACTATGTAATATTTTTTTTATTTTTGGAATGTTGAAAATACCTTCACAAATCTACTGCCAAAATATCTCCTCAATCTACAATGCAACTCAAGTATATTATTGCCAATGAAACCCACAATCAGATTTATGGCACCAATAAACCCTCAGGAAGCCCTCACATCCAAACTAGTAAGGATTACTTATACATCAACAAGTAAATCCTTCAAATTTGAACAATGAATCTTCCAATTTCCTGTTAATCCATCAAACCTTGAAAATGTAGTTCTTCCCTATAAATCATTGAAGCTAAAATATAATCCTTATATGAGATTATCTAATCAAGTGCTCTTGGGTAATCTTCCACACCTCCAAACACTGTCCTCTTTGAGGGATTTCGTCCTAAAAAAACTATGGCTTTCACAACTAGTAAACCCTTACTGAAGTTCTTCTCAAATTTTGTGCAAACAAGAATAATAATAATAAATGTGCAAGATGAGCTCTTAATGCCCTTTCATACTTTTCATGCCCAATTTGCATTTGAATTTCATTTTTTTTAATTTCCCCACCTTGCATTTTTTTAACTTTGATGCACAACTTAATAATATAACATCCCTTTTAAAATCACTTATATCTCCCTTTTAAATTGGCACTTAACTTTATATTATAAAGTGCACTTTAAAAATCACTTATATCCTTTTAAATATAAAGTCCTTTTTAATTTATTAATAATGCATAAAGTTAAATTATTTAATTTAACTTTATTATTTGGCATTATTAATATTAAATGCATAGGACCAATATTAGCCAATATAACTTTAGGATATAATTACGTTATCATGCCAAATATAGAAACTCCTCCAACTAACCAAACCATGACTTGCTATAAATAATAAGGAAACACATCCAAGTGACTTACTAAAAATAGTGTGGGTCAAAGTGTTTAGAATGGCCTTCAAAAAGCACACCACAAATAAACAAGGACACTGAGTTGAAGAGTGCTGAAATAAGCACCAAAGGGTCTGTTGAAGAGCCATAGATGACCCTCAAAGGGGTCCCTTAAACAACCTATTAGCCTACAAGGACCAGTTGGTCGACTAACCACTGCATCTAACAACTACCTAGGAAGAGGGGACATTACAATATTTATGTGGTTTCATAATCCCACTAAAATGGGGGAAAAATGTAACATTGAAAATTGCATACCCTAACAATTTTACACTTTGTTTTGCATTCACTTTGGTAAAAGAAGGTACATCCCCTTAGTGCTTCTCTAGGTTGATTTTAGTCCTTGCATTAGTCTTTTTCCCTCCCATAGTTTTAAGGCTTTGTCTCGTGTACTCCTTTTTGTCAAGTTGATGTTGTAGTTGTATTTAACCTTGTGTTTTTTTAGCGTTTCATTATTTTTAAAGCTAAAAATGTTCAAACATTAGCATGAAAAATTTCCATGCAATGTGGTAGCTTCTCATTTAGCAATCATTTAGAAGCATTTTGCTATCTATCATTTACCAAAGTTGATGGGAACCACTCAAGACAAATCTAAATAGTTTACCAACCTGTTCCTCTCATTTTGAACCAAAGTTGATGGGAACCACTCAAGACAAATCTAAACAGTTTACCAACCTGTTCCTCTCATTTTGATTCCATCTTTTGATTTTAGAACTCTCTTTCACATTGAAGCTCTCTAGCATTTTAACTTTCTTCAACTCTCCATAGCTCTCTACAACCCTCTTTATAACTTTCTTGGCTTTGATTCCTCCTTGGGAGTATACTAGCACACCTTTAACTATCTTATCAAAGGCATTCCGTATTCTACAACAACCTTGTTCTCTTTGACTTCCTTGAGCTTTAAGAGGTGATATTATTCTTTCTTTTTTTTTACTCCTCATTCTTTATTTTATTATTGTTACTGCAACATCTTTTCGTGTCCCTAATCACCTTGTAATATTCACATCATACAATCTCTTTCATTTTAGTATCATCACTACTCTTAATTCTCAAATGCACTTAAGATAAGAGCACATTATTTTTCTACTCTATTTATCATTGGTTGCATGTGGAGGTTGAAAGAACAACATAGAAGCTTAAGCATTCTTGAAAAGCTCTCAAATAGCCCCAATACATTTTCTTCTCCTCTACCTAAAAGTTCTCTAAAACAAAATATTTAACTATTTGAGAGTGTGTCAATTTCTTTTTCTTCGTCTTTCTATATCATTTTTATCATTTTCCTAGGACTTTTTATTTTATTGTTTTGTAAGAAAAGGTATTTTTTCAAAACAAAATATTTTTTAGACAAATTCATTGTATTGGATTATTGCACATCAAATAGATGTCTACGTTTAGTGCGAGTGTCCAAACCAAAGACTTCCAAATTTCACTGCTAAGTTCTTTTTGTTATTAATTTCTAGTTGTATTTTTTGCTTGTCATTTCTATAATTTCATTTCTATAAAATAACACCAATTCATTTATTTCACATTTTCTTAGCTTGCTTAATAAACTATAAACTTTCATGATTAGGATGCATTAGATTAATTAGCATAATCTACTACGTTTAAATAAACTAGTAGTAGATAAGGTTACTTTATTACATAGAGCTAATCAATCTTAGTATGGTGCTTTTGAGATCGTTTAGCAAAGGAAGCTAGCCTTTCTTTCATTGAGTCAAATTTCATATATTACAATTCACAATCATAACATTGAAATCATTTAGCACAAATAATGTAGCTGCAATTTCTTGTTTACATTTGTAAACAAATCCAATACATCATCTTTAAATGATAGAGTTAATCTTTACGATTTGTGACCTTAGAATTGATACCCATTTCTACCCTAATTGTTAGTCCATTTCTTAAAAGAGAGAATCAAACAATCATCTCTAACATTACATCAAACCTACATACAACACACTAAATCTCCTTAGCAAGCTAAAGAGGACTTCACCTACACGACATATAGGTACATACAAATAACTTAGGAAGAAGCGCCTATTTGATTGCAAGGATACCTCTTTGCTTCCAAAATTCCAGCCAAAGCCATCACCCCGCGCAAACACAAAAACTCGAGTTAAAAATAAAGATCATTGCACCGACAAGTTCTCCATGGTTGTTATCTTTGCCCTCCACCTTGTTTGTGTTTCTTACTTTCATTGACCAACATACTTTTAATTTACTCCATTGCAATATTGATTGCTCGTTTATTGCCTTGCATATTGCCAAATTTAAAGTTTTGAAAAACGCCTTGTATTTTTTAACTTTTGCACGTATTAGTTGTTTTTCTGTTAACATATAATGTGTGATTACTCCTCACTTATTTCCCACAGCATATTCCTAAATCATTTTGGTGCACACTTGGAGAGGCATAAATTTTCCTCCAATTTAAAAGCATTATTGAGTAGAATCTCCTAGTTCATACACTTTGTCATTCTTCTGCAACAATATAATGGCTGTTGTATATTTGGAAACAAAAGAGTGAAAGGGTGTTACATGATCAGGACTTGCCCGCACTGATGCCTCCGTTAAAACTATCTTGAATTCTCAAGTGCATCCTTACCAGCCTTGGTTCATTCAAATTTCTATCCCTTTTTCAACATTTTAACAATTGGTGCAATGGTCCACCACAAATCTAGCCTTGGTTAATTCAAATTTCTATCCCTTTTTTCAACATTTTAACAATTGGTGCAATGGTCCACCACAAATCTCCTCAAAATTATATTTTTTATAATTAAAGAAAGATTCCACTATATTCGGAAGGAGTGAAGGTTATTGACTAGATCCATTAAATAAGGTTGCTTATTTTTGTAGGCAATATGCTGTATTTTCATTACTAAGACATTTATATAATGTTTTCACACTTCTTTTTGGAAAATGAAGAAAGAATGATACAGAAGATATATTCAATATTCGTGGTAATATAGATCATAGAGGAGTATTACTGGGTACAAGTAACGATCTAATTAGTTCTTAGCACGTGCTGACGAATTCATGAAGTGAACTGAAACATTTATATGCACTGCCAATGGTGAAACAAGTTACTTTGACTGAAATGTATCATAGCCATATAATTACCCTGATATTGGATTAGGAGACACTGTAATGTAAATGCTAATAACAAGGGGATAGGTTAAAATCTACAATTCACAGATTCACCAGGAGGTCAAGCTGAGTAGAAATAACTAATTGCTTCTTTACCAAATGCCCCTTAAGGGAAAGAATTATTTAGCTATTTCTATATTAAAATAACAGCGGATATTTTCTCCTTGCCAAATTTTCAATATACAGTACAATCCGGGAAACGAACAATTTGAAACTATGGGATACAGACATTTGAATGTTACTAGTTTTGTATGCAATGAACTTCCCGCCTATGTTCTGGATTGCTGATGAAAATTGTTGAGATCTTATGAGGCAATTCAACTTTCAGGATTCAGTGGTAATTTACTTATACAATTTCTAGCTAGAAAAATACTAATAGTTGCTCAATTGCCAAAAATTGGTATATATCCCACTTGCTGCAGGGAAAAATGCTATTTTCTGTTTGCAACCCTCTATTTCTTGTGCAAACTAATCCATCCATTCTATTGGAAGATGGAATCCGTAAAGATTACAATACTTGCATTTTCAGTATGCTTTCCAAAATATTTAGGCAGAACCTAGTACTTAACACTCATCAGCGCTCGGGGGATGAGAAAAATATAACCACAAAGTACACAATAAACCCAGAGATTAAAATTCCACCATACATAAATGCTTGAGATGATTGTACAGGAACCTCATATTGTACTGAACAACATCTCATTTTGTCCCTCTCGGATAGTAGCACACGGTGCACATATCTGAATCAAAACAAAAGAAACAAATGTGATTCCAGAATACAAATATTCATCATGTATAATATATCTTCTAATCCTCCATCATGATACAGCAAAAGAAATTTGTATGCAGAAACATATCTGGGAACAAAACTATGTTTATACCACATCTGATGCATTAAAATAATTAAATTTGAAATTGGTTTGACATATTGATTTAGTCCTTCCAGCCAGATTTGTCCAAACTTCTCTCTTCATGGTTTATCCTAATTTCTGTTTTCTAAAGGAAGCCAGGATTTCCTCTTTTAATGATTATCACTTCTAAAGCTCAGCTGTTTAACAAAAAATCTTCAGCTTTCCTGAAAGAGTTATTGCATATTTTGCAGCAGCATGTTCATAGGACTGTGGTACAGGTACTAGCATATTAGTAAATTTCTTCTAGTTAACCTCAAAAAATTTAAGACAATAAGCTAGTACTTATGTTACACCAAGCCTTTGGGATGGGGACAACAAGGGACAAGGACACATTCGTGGGATAGATTTTTTGGGAGGCTATTTTTTGAAGGACAGCAGGGTGCGGCTATTAAAAAATAGGGAAATTTTACAAAAACAAGAAATTTCAAATATTTGTGGGACAACGTTCATAAAACATTCATCATAACATTATAGAACTTTAATACATAAGTTTAGAGCTGAATTGAGATTTCACCAATCTTGACACAAACGAACAAAATTCAATTACTTTCATTGTCAATGTGCATATATATTAATCCATATTAATAACTGGCATCTATATATATTAAATTGAACATGCTTACCCTTTGCAACAGTCAAATGTTTGTTCATTCATATTTAACTTTTAAGTAATTGCGTGATATTATTATAGAAATACCTCAAGGTTTGTAGAGCGCTTGTAGTTTAAGTACTCACACAACTGATAAGAGAATTTGATTGAATACTTTCTGCCTTTGCAATCATCTTATCTGACTTCAGCTTGACTTGGAGCAAATTTAATTTGAAAATACACTGGAACTGAAAAATGTTTTGTCCAACAACTGGCCTCAAACAAGTTTACATAAATAGCACTTAAAACTGATTCACACACTATCATAAGCATTGCATGGGTGTCAAGCTAAGTTACCAGTTCGGCCTGTTCTAGCTCCTGGTCTTGGTTCAAAACAGATCGGGTTCAAGGTACTGGTCCAGTTCGATAGTGGTCCGGACTCTGTGGGTTCAAGGCACTGGTCCGGTTCAATAGTGGTCCGGACTCTGTGGGTTCAAGGCACTGGTCCGGTTCAATAGTGGTCCGGACTCTGTGGGTTCAATCCTGCCAGACCAACATCAAACCCGGTTCGAACCCGAGGTTTTTCACGCCAGGCTGTGGTTTCAAGGCTACTTTTTGCATATTTTTATTATTATTTTGACCCTTTGTTGACTTTTAAAGACTAAAATATTCCTCCCAACCCTAATATTTGCCTCCGAACACATCAAATAGATAATAACATGCTCATTTAACAATTTGTGAATGAAAAACAAGATTTTTTGCCTCCATTGTTGAACTTTCTCTCTTACTTGCACAAGCTTGAATAGACTTGAAGGTTGATCATTGATTGTTCAAAGTTGTGGTTGTTGTGCTATTCCTAAGCACTTGCAAGTGTTCATTCATTGCCAAGAAGATTGTAGAGCAAGATTTCTTCAAAAGAGGTAGGTTTTTTGAAGTTTTTTGGTTTTTTTTTTTAACTTTTTTTTTTAACAAATGAACTCTTTTGTTACATTTTTTTTACAAATGAACTCTTTTTTTTTTGTTTGTTTTCATTCTGCTAAGTGTCTGTAATACATGTTCAACTTTTTCAGTTTTTTGAAATGAATTAAGTTATTTAGTTTCAATACCAAAATTTCAATGTGTTGTGCCTTAGGTATTACAATGGCATCTGGTTCTACCTCCTCAGGCTCAAACCAATCTCGTCTTACCCTCTCGACTTCTATCAACTTTAAACTCCACACAATATCAACCATGCAAGAATATAACAATATGAACAAGTTGATACCAATATTTTACATGGAAACCCTTACGGGAGAAAACCACAGTACAAATAATGTACTTTATGAATTATATAAGCATGACAATGAATGTAGGCACAAACCTACTTGAATCACCAACTTTCATCATTTAGTAGGCACCAACCCACAAGGAGCATCAACTCCTATCTCTGATTTAGTAGGCACAAACCTACAAGGAGCACCAACTCCTACTCACCAAGCACGTAACTCAGCAAAGATAATAACTTCAAGAATAATTCTCCACCTTCAATGTTGCTTCCTCAATAGATGATGGACATTGCTGCTCAGATATCCTTCTTACAAATCTGCTATAATCTTCTCTATGGATTTGTCATATATTCCTCTTCTATATCTGTATATGAGTCTTGTCAAATCTGTATATATCTGTGGTGTATGAGATTTATATTCAAACCTCTACACCCAAATCTAATCCAAATCAAGTACTTTTCCTTTTCACAAATCAGATCACTATTACGTTTACACTCTTTCAATAAATGATACATATAATATCTTCACAAAATATGTTTCACAATTCCTCCTAAAGTCTGTCCATAAACTTTCATACACTTACTCACAATCTCCTAGACCTGCTCATAAAATCTTCTATAACTTCTGCTCATAAACTTCCTTCAGGTCTGCTAAAAATTTTCTCCAATATGCTTCATTATACCATGCTTTTTATCTCTTGAAATCTGCATATTCTTTTAGAACTGCATATGTCTCTTTTGAATCTGCATATACCTCTGTTGGATATTGATTTGTTCTTTATCACACAACCCAACTTACTCAAGGATCTTCTTTCATTTCCACACACTCACACAAAACTGGTCATAATCATGACATTCTCTCCACATGAATTTTTGCTCATATCAACATACTGTCACATACATTCGTCATATATATATATATTTTTTCATTCATCCTTCATACATGGGCTGTACATATAATCAACTTATAGATCTGAATTACGCTTCATTTTCTGCCCCTTACACTTTTTCTAATTCTGCTCTAAAACGCAGAAAATATTCATTGAATTCTTATCCTTCTAATTCCCAATACTCATATATCTTCTCAATAGAAGGCAATGGACATACCTTTTCTTAATGGGTATCACCCATCAAACATACACAACTCTTCATAAATAACAAATTTGTCTTATCTTCCCTTCACATATTTTAATTGTCGCCTTCTTCCATATATACTAATCACTACCTTTTTAATAAAAAAATTTTGTCTTATATGAAAACATTCCAAATCGCACCATTTGATGAAGTGCTTAACTTAAAAAAAAATAATGTCTCTTCTTGAAAGGTTGCTTCACTTTTTTTTTGTCTTATTCTTAATTTGATTTTTCTTTATTATGTCTTTTTCTGAATTTTTTGTCTTTAAAATCTGAATCGCACCTTTTCAGTTTTGTTTTTTTCTTGTAGCACATTTACCATCTTTGTCTTATCCTTGATCATTATAGACTTTTTGTCTTATTCACTGCCACATGAGATATGAACTGCATATAATCTGTTATCAATCGCATACTCTATTTTAAATAAGAACTTATTTATGAAATCGTTTGGATGTAGTTTTGAATTATGCACACATCAGCATCCCTTTATCTTATTCAGATCACTTTGTCTCCTTCATAAGTTCGTTTTATGATGTGTTTCTTTTTTCTTCTCCAATACAAATTGAAATATATTACTTGTCTTCTAAAACATAGTCCTTCTTATGGTTGACCACCTCAAAGGGGTAGTAAGTTAAATTTGAATTTTATTCTTGGCTCCAAAGTATATGGGTTGGCCCATATTTATTTATCGTGTTTTTTTTTCCTTCAACGTCTTTCTCATAATTATATTCAATATTTTAATTTAAACATATGGAAATCTTCAAATTCGGCTTTCCAATATCACAATCTCTTCAATGGGAATGTATAACAGACAACTGTTTATAATGGGCCATACTTTACCTTGACATCAATGACTTCATATTCCAACAATCTCATTTATGCTTCCTTGACAACAATCTCATCCATCATGATATTTACACCTTGCATTCAATGTGCATTCAATGATATTGGTTTGTACATCAATCATGACTATCTTCTTGACATCAATGACGTTCAATCTCACCAACAATCTCAATCTTTGACATTAAATACAATAATCTTTGTTCATGTACCTTCTTGACATCAATGACAACATGTGTATGCACCTTTGACATCAATGACAATATTTCCAACACCCATTTACTTTTAACTCCTAATTTATTTACAAAGGGTTGTCTCAAAGAGAAGCATACCCCTTACACCCATTTGATCCAAAAGGGAGATTGTAATCTAACACCAAACCTATACCAACATGTTTACTACATTCATTGTAGCCTAACCTCATGTGCACTATCTCATAGTTTGCATACACAAACTCAACGAGCCAAAAGAAATTGACTAAGAAAAACTCAACAACTTTAAAAAATATTTAAATTCAAGACTTAAAAGACTTAAAAAAACTTGGCAAAAACTCATTATACACAAGTTTCTCCTGCAAACTTGTTGAGTACTTAGGAGTATGCACCATGAATTTGGTGTTGCAACTCTATAAAACTCATCCCTTACTACTCACAAGTAACCTACAAAAAACTTGCAAAGCAAATAAATATCACAAGTACTTGACAACTCTCATGAGTTAAACCTACAAAAACTCACAACCAAAAATAAATGAAAAATCGCAAGTACTCTGCAAGTTTGCAATCTATGCCCTATCTATTGCTTCTCTCCAACCTCCCAAGACAATCATTTTGTTGCTTTAGTTGGTGTACAATGTCTTCTATTATGTTTTAATAAAACTAGTTATTCAACTGTGTATTAATTGTTTGTTGATTTTAGGTAGTTATAAGCAAAGTCACAGTATTCGGCAAATATCATTTATGAAATTCAAATTTCGTTGAATTTCAAAATTTAATTAAAATTCGTTTAAATTCATAATTAAATTCATGCGATATAAGCCCTATTTTTTTTCTTGTTTTTGAATTGATTTTTAGGGTGCTGTGATGTGCTTAATTGCTTATCATTACAAGAAGGAACATCGATTTCAAGGGCGGATAGAGGAGTTAGCTACCACATTGGGTAGCAAGAAATGTGAGAAAGGTGATTCATTGCCAGCTGAAGGGACTTACAAAGGCTTTTATGCACTCAACCTTACACTTCCAATATCAATCAATCTCATCACAATAATATGCCCAAAGGGTATTATTTATTTGACCCAAACAAACAGATTATGTACAAGAATGCTCCCGAAATCAAAATAAAAAGGATTATGGACAGCTAATATATTGGCAGAGTAGCGAAATTTGGCGTCTAAAATTTTGTTTTTAGTTTTACACAAGGTCCATTTCCTAGAAAATTTTGGAGAAGTGTCGTGGAAGTAAAGTGGAAATTATATTATATTAAAAAACTATTATAAAGTTTATAACCATTTTTAACATAATATAATTTATAATTTATAAATTATATTTATTAATATATATTTAATTTTTTAACAATAGAATTTTTAACATGCTAAAAATTAATTGAACATATAGTATTAAAAAATTTAAATATAAATTAATTTAAATGTAAATTAATTTAAATATAATTTAATTGTTGTAATCATGAAATGTTAAACTATTTTGACAATTTTGTGGATATATTACTTATATTTATAAAAATTAAAAAAAAAAAAACAAAAATTATATAAGGCGAATTTAATCCGAATTTTTTACTTCTCAAATTTTTTCCTTGTCGAACTTCATTTGAATTTCAATGTTGTCGATCTCGAATTTGAATTTGAACCTTGTGACTTAGGGTATAAAAGTCGGTTGGTTGATGGTTGTGTTCTTCTTGGCAACCGTCAAATCCTTTAAATAGATTGTGTATCATCAAGGAAAGTAGTATGATCTAGTCAGATCAGCTTTGACCCTTGGCTAACCATCTTTGGTATTCTTCTGTAATAATTTCATGTGCAAATAAAGATATATTTTACTCGTGTATTTTGTATGCATTGTCATCTCTATTATTAATTCATGTATTTATTTTATTAGATAGAAAGTAAACATTTGGCATCATTGCCTTTAAAGAAATCGAGTCATATTTGAGAGATTCATGCCCTTAGACCCCAATAAAGGCAGGAAGAGACCACAATGTGGTCAAGATCAAGAGACCAAGCGATCTTTAAGGATCGTCGAGCAAAGGGAATGAAGGAGAAGATTATGAGAAACAATTGAGAAAAATACAACATACGATTCTTAAGTCAGAGCTGAGAATGTAGTCAAGTTGAAATGTCAAAAGTCCATTCCAATTAACCTTTTTGTACTAGCCAAATGTGACATATCTGAGCTTCAAAATGCCTGACCTACATTTTCATTACTTTCTGGCCACAAAATAATTTCAAAATAAAAAGGCATTTCCTTTCTCTTAATTAAAAAATGCATTTAAAATGTCATAAATCTTATCACCACCAGTTTAATGAATGAAAGAGATCTAAGTTAAGTTAGTTTTCCAGTACAACACTTACTCCTGGGTATATACTGCATTTTGGAAGATTTCAGAGGAATTTCGATGAGCATCTTCCAAGCGATGGTCATACAACAGTGAAGACAGACCAACCAACTCCTCTTCCAGATTCTGCAAAAAAGACAAAATTTCAAATGGTAAATCAACAAGTACCAAATTAAACAGCCTAAATTTTAATACTGCTGCTAAAACATCTTGACAGGTAGAAAATAATAAAAGAATATCAATAGAGTATAAGGCCATACATTAAGATAACTTTCTAGACGCTCAACAAGTTCATGTGGAAAAGGTTCTGGTAAATTGGTTTTCTTCGTGTAGAATTTGTCAAGCCACAACTCTGCTTTTGTCTTTTTACGTTGCCCTTTCACTGGCTCACCAATAGGCGTTTTCAAGTGCTCATTTGCAAAGGATTGAACAAGCTATAGATATCATGTAAAAGTTGGAAGATTTAAGTACAGGAATTGCATTGGCTAATAATCATTTAATCTATTGATACAAGGAAAATAAACTTGCAGCCATCTTTCTCCATGCAAATGAAAATAGATTTATAAATACAATCTCTTTCATCAAAATGTTCCCACATCTACACTACTGCTATACAATGGATAAAATCCCCACAATACCTTTGTAGTGTCACGAATTTTATGTAGTGTCGCATCAACGCGTGCATAGATAGTGTTGCGCTGCAGATGATAGGAATGTCAGAATGCTTTAAATAAAATGTAGAAACTTCAAATGATGTATTTTAGAACAAAACTCATAAAGCCTGAGAAAATACTCCATTCACGTTCAACACCTAAAATGCAAATGTAAAACACTTGAACCATAGAATGTACGGTATGACTCCTAACTTTCATTATAGATAAAATGCAGAGTAATATTGGTCCATGGCTGATTGAAGCTTGGCTATTCAAGCTTTTTCTCCAAATACAAATACAAGTATTCACTATGGAAATATTACATATGTATTTAAAGCTTGAGGAAATACTCCATTTCTGTTCAAGTTTGAAATTGCAAAGTTAACACACTTGAATCATACAATTTATGGTACAATTTTTAAATGCAAAACGAATATTTTTTGTTCAAATACAAATACACGTGTTCAATATACAAAAGGATTAAATACAAATTTAAATAAGTCCTAATCTAAGTATATCATGCATGGCTTCAAGATTCCACGTTTTAGTACAGAAAACAATGATGACATCAAACCATGAGTTTCAGTCTATAAATTGCCCTGATATCAACCCTTCAAGGCTGTATTGCTTTACAATGTAAATATTACCTAATTTATAATAGTTGTATCTTTCAGATGAATAATGCCTCAACATATAACGTTACCTGCAATTCTATCTTTAACCCTGTTAAAGCATCAACTCAAATAAGGTCCAATGGATTGAAGCAAGATGGTATGGCTGCAGAGATATGCACGGTGCCAGTATAGAGCACCTTATGCAGAACCTCAAAACTTGAGTATGTGGGTTCAAGGGTAAGCAAGGTGCAGATCTCTGAATTCAGGTATGCTGTGATATAATTGCAAAATTTGAACACAAGATCAAAACAAAACGTGATAAAAGAAAATACATGAAATCCAAATGCATTCTCTAGAATTATTAAATAATTCAATACATCAAATACCAAAATCTATTCAAAATATGCTATTAGACATGTGCTATATAATATTATAAGTGTTACAACAACAAAAACATTCATATCACATAATAATGTATATGGTATATGATATAAATGGTAAGTCAAAACACAAAATCAGCACACAAACACTAAAGAAGACATGAATGTAATGTATGTAAACAAGACTGAGGTTATGATGGAGGAGGATCTCCAGGATCTAAATCAGAGCAATCCTCATCAACATCATCATAATAATCGTGCCTCACCTGCTCAAGGATATGATTGATATCAGGATCAAACTCAACAGGATCATGATCATCAGCAATACTCAACTGTAAGAGCCCCTCTACAACATTTTATTCCTTTATAGCATTATATTAGTGTCTTCAATGTCCATCTTAATGCCTACAACAAACCTCCTTAGCCATCATCTTGCCTTGATATCAATTGAAGTTTTCTATGGATGAAGACCAATTTTTCTTCCCTCTATGATTCCAATCAATTTCTCCTCAAAATGTAAATCAAACCATGAATACTCCAATTTCTCTTGCAAGATACTCAATGCCAAATAAGATCTATCTTGGATGGATTTATCCCAGTTCCATGCATAGCTAATGCGGCAATTTATTGAAGTCATATTGGTTATTGTATTTTCTTGGTGCTTCAATATCAAATCCTTTTCAAATTCCAACCAAGGAGAGCATGTTACATGTGTATTTAATCATAATTAATTATCAACAGTCATTACCAAGAGACATAACTTATTGCCTTCATAGGAGATGTCCTATCAAATGTGTCCATTGATCAACGTATAACTAACCTATCACCTTATTCATTCATTCTCACCTATCAGATTATAAGTTTTATATTTCAATATGTAAATGCATTTTATAAGTACAATGTGTAACTAGTAGGTATACTACAAGTGGTATCAAAGCTAACCATAATAACTCATGATATTCTTGAATTCTCCATCAATGATTAAAAAAAAATTAAATAATAAATAAATTTTTTTTGGCTTGTGGCCAAATTGGACTAGCTCTATCTTTTTAAAATATTCTTAAAATTTAAAAATATTTTTTTATTTATATAAAACAAATAAAACACAAACCAAAATATTATGCCAAAAAGAATCATTAATATTATATAAAAGCAAGGAAAATTCAAATCATATATAACATTTTAAAAGATAATCTTTATGACAAAGGAAAACATAGGTGAATTGAGTATCTATGTTGCATAGAGCCTCAAGATGAGGAATGGGAGATGCATGGACGAGAGGACCAAGGGCCTAGATTTGGGGATGGTAGGGGGATGGTGGTGCAAATATATATAGTACTTAACAAAATAGTTATAAAAAAAAACATATAAGAAATAACAAATGAAACTTTGGAATACTCGAGCATATTGCATTCAACAATGGAAATGCTGAATATCAATATATTTATATTATATTCAAATGATGATTACATTCAAAATTCAAATCCAACTGGCCAATGGCCCAATGCCTCCAATCATCATTCATCACCAAAGTCCGCATCAAACTCATCACTCAAACTATTGGACTCCTCAAGGTCAAGATCCTCCAAGCCAATACCAATCAACCACATTTGTGTTGCATCATCATCAACCTATGCTGGCTCCTTTGGATCTACATCCCATCAAGCTGCTGGACTTTCCTTGTACATGAGTGTGTTGTACTCAATGAGTCTCAAGGTGCTATGCACAACTACAACCTTCTCTACCCTCCTAGAGGTAAGTTTGTTCCTCTTAACAAAGTAGATGAATTTGTAAATAAACTATTTCATCTCAACAAATTGACAAATGAAGGTCCATGGCTTACCCTTAAAGATTGATAGCTTCCAAATTGAGCAATGTATTGAAACTCAAACCCTTGGCATTTGCTCTTCCTCTTGCTATTGCTCTCCCTCTTGCTATCAACTATACAACCTGTAACCTTGCTCAATGCTTCCAAGCTTTGATTGTAATTTGGAGTGAGACTATGAAGTGTATTTATGCATATTTTGGAGTGCTTAGGATGTGGGTGGGGCACATAAACTTTTAGGGCTAGAGTTGAGGGCACAAACATCAAGAAAAATGTTTGGATTTTTCTAAAATTTCTTTTTATAGCTTTTTTGATACAAGGATGGCCAAAAATCTCAAAGATGGTACAAGAAATGTCTCCCAAGCAGGGGAGACATCTCAAAGACATCCCTTCTTTGAAGAAGACATCCTAAGGGCGTTTCTTTTTGGTAGTGGCAATGGAGGGATGGTGGCTAAACATTTCCTTCTTGTCTCCAAGTCCTAGAGGTGTCCTCATCCTAGGAAACGACAAATTTGAAGGGGGGGAGCATCCCCATGGAACACTAAATTGAGTATATATACATTGAAAAGGGGCATAAGTCAAGGGATGCAACCCCATTTTAGGTATGAAACATTTCTTAACCAGTAAATTAGTATTTTAATTGATTACGTTTTTAAAATAGCTAAAAAACTATTAATTAAAAAAGTTTTCTCAAAATATATTTAAAAATTAATAAATACGAAAGGTCCTTGCATTTACCAAAAAGGTACAAAGATCAATGCAACAAAGTCCTATATATTAAAATTCAACAATGAACTAAATGCTTTATTGATTGGAAAACTCAAATGCAAGTATATTTTGCAAAGCATAATCAACAGTAACACTAATATTGATAAAATAAAAATTATCATTTTTGGATGCAAATACTCTTTAATGGTATAACTGCTGATGTTTAGAGAGGGTTCTACTACAACCTCGAATGGTTTTATTAGTGATCTTTCCCAAAAAAAAATTACACCATCTAAACCTATCAATTTGCTTTGTTATTATACAACAAACAACTTGTAAGTTTATCAATATTGGGGGATGAACGTATTGAAATTGAGGATTGAGGATGGCATTGAAAAAGAAAAATGATGAAATTCAAAACCTCACCCAAAATAAAAATAAAAATTATCAAAAGTTAAAAGATCAAAAAATATCAATAAAACTATATTCAATCAAGGTGCAAAAATTTTGCACCTTCATAAACTAATTTACTAATTCAGTACCATACAAGCCCAAATCTAGGGTCTTGTTCAAACCCAATTTGGATACTTGGTCAATTCCCCTATGGGTCCTATCAAACATCCCTATATTTACCTGAGAAAAACCCAAGAAAACCTAGATAGAACCCAAGTGAATCCATACAAAAAAGGTATTTTTATTTTATTGGTGTTTCAATTCGCACCTCTAGAATGCGGATTAGAAACGGACAGCTATGCACAGTTGAACTGCTCTTCAAATTAGGAGGAGAAGCTCCCTCTTCACTGATGATGCTTAAAAAGAATACTAGACTATTGCCAATTTTTTTGTTCTCAGCTAAGAGCACAAGGTTATAAAACTTTTTGTGGCATAGCTGAGGTTTTCTCTTTTCCAGAACTTCAACTACAACTAGACCTAGACTAAAGACGCTTCTGACAACTCAAGTAAACTTAGAGCCTGAGAATCAGAAGTAAACGAGGAATGATTTGATTAACGTAGAAGCTAAAATAAACTCACTTCCAGATCACACCTCAAGACTCATTGTACTTATAAGATGTAAGCTGAAATAAAGATTGTATAAGCAAAACAAATAAAACAAAATACTGGAAGAGATTGAGATAGTAGATCAAAGCAAAGTAGGCATGAGATTTCCTTCCTCAAATTTCCAACAGCAATTACACTTCTGGAAGAGAAAATTTGCAGCGAAGGCAAGCTTGCAAACTTGCTCTTACACAAAGTGAACAAACATTGAATAACAAAGTTGCAGCAAAAGTAGGCTCAGCAATTTGTTATCACAATAATAGTTAAGAAATAATGGGCAAGGTTGCCCTTATTTATACACAAACAAGGAGTAGGTAACCCTAAAATCTTATTTCTTTAAGCTGATTAGACTTGCCAACTTGCAAGCTTTATTTCTAAAACAACACATGACAACTAACTAACAACCCGCACAAATCAGTTAACTGATTTAAAGCAGGAAAAGTTATGTTGACAAGCGTTTTATGACCACACCAACACAAAATAAAGTTTCCAACGGTCACTCTATCCTCTCTTGATCAAAATCTCCTACATGTTAAGATTGTGAAAGATCATGTATTCAACTCCAAGGTTCCTTCATGCAATGGACGTAGACTCAGTTGGTTTGATGTGATTTGCTAGTATTTCAAGGGAACTTACACAATTGTTCACTCGAGAGAAAGGGACTTTCAAGATTCGGAAAATTTACCAATGAAGCTCAAGTTTCCTAAACTAGCCAGAGAATGTTGAATTTGAATGGCTACAGAGATTTTTAAAAAAGCTTTAATCTACCCTAGGTGCAAGATGTGGTGGTCAAATCTCACAAACCTCAACCAAGCTTTGCTTTGCCTCACCTCGGACAGCTTCCACAAAACCGGTGCGCAATCTTCAAAGGGGTGAACTAGAGATATTCATATTACAATTTAACATGAAGACACCATCATGACGACGCATACCAACATGTAAATTATAACCAAATTTAGGTCCAAACTATTCCAGTTGACCACACAAGGCTAACCCACTATCAGTGAGCCCACTAGTGGTATGGACTAGCGAAGCTTGCTCAAATAAATCACCACATTCCACAATCATATACTTGCATGAAATAAAATCTATTCTACTCTCTCTAAGTTCTACTCAAAGATTATATGCTAATTGGAAGGATGAAGAAACCTTGCTAGCTACCCACAATAAAAGATGAAATCACAAGCAATGACAACTCTTTTTATTATAGTAGTGTTCACAACAGTCTCTTACAAAGCATTCAGTTGAAAACTTTCCTTCCTTCCATACAAATGAGGGGGGAATGCCCCTTTTATAGCTAGCCCAATCCAAAGGACAACTCAGATTCAACTACAATAAACAGCTCAGATTGAGCCACATAAGCCCTATTCAAGATTTTCCCTAAAAATGGCCACAAAGTGGAGGAGTGGGGTAATAAATGAGCACATAATGCCCACTCTCTCCCTTCACCACTATGAGTATTTAATGCCCACCATCATCTAGAAGGTCATCATCTAGGAAGGCATTCCCATTCTCCTCTTTGACTGCAAACTTGATGAATCTAGTCAATACTACCTCAACCTCCTGAACTAAGATAGGTGGAATATGATTAAGCTGAAATTCAAGCACCGTGACCGCCTACCCTTATTGAGTACAAGATTTTCCCCAAGCAACGAAGGCCATCCTGAGTGCTCTGGATGATATTGGAGAAGGTCGAAAATTTTCAAAATCTACCCAGGCAAATGACCTTACGTCTCAAAAGAAAGGCTCCAATCTGCTTTTCAGGCCATCCGCAGTCACTTCCTTTGGAATCAACCTTTTAGCAAATAATACTTCAAGTGTGTTCAAGACTCCCTCCTAAATATTGCCCATGGCCTCTCTAACTCTAGTTGATTCTTCCTGAGCCGCATCAAAGAAGCCTCAACCTGTGACTGCTGAGGAATACCAACTGGGGAAGTCATATCTATTGCCCTCCTGAATCACTCCTCCTACCAAAGTCTGTATAGGTATATGCATTAGAGCTGCCAAGCGAGTGACAATTTTATCCTGATAAATGTGGGTTTCGCTCCATGTCAGATCAACATTACCCATGCGTGCCAGGATACTGCAGGCATGCTAAAAAGAATGGGCAAGGTCCTCCATGAACTTTTTTGCCTCCGCACGAACATTGCCAATCCACTTATCCACTTCTTAAGCCATCTTCTTTAAATCTTCCAGGCCACTGACTAATTCCCTCGAAAGCTTAGCTGGAAGATCAACTGCTAGATTTTCTTTCCCACACGGACGGGCTAAGTGTTGCACATAGCCAATCAATGTCTTATGCTCTTTCTTCAGTCTTTTATACTTTCCTTCTATTCAGAGCAATCTATCCTTAAGAGCCTAATAGGAGCTATCACATTCTTCAATTATTTGAGCTCTTGTAGGGTGGCCCAACTCCACAGTAGTGACCACATAATTCTCCAAGATCGCCTCATCTCGGTCACATTCTACCCTGGGAACAACCACATGGAGTGTGCGAGAACCAAACTTATCTGTAGATATCTTCGAGAACTTTCTAGCTCTCTTCTTCTTTGGTGGTCCACTGATTTTGCTGAGGAATTCCTCCTTTTCAATTGTCAGGTCAATCTCCTCAATAGGATTCCTTCTCATTCTTTTCCTGAGCCAATTCGGCACTACCTGCTGTGGGTCACAAACAATAAGCAATTGTTCCTCTCTCGCTTCCTCTCCATGCACTTCTTCTCTAACAACATTCTACTAGGATTCATCAATTTCCATCTGCTGAGTATCTTCTCCTAAACCTTGAACCTCCTGCCCTGCAGTAGTCTCTTCCTCCAAGGTCATCTCAATTAACTACTGGAAGCGGGTGTCTATCTCTGTCTCCACTCCTCCTTGCTGATTTTCCTTCCTAGGAGCATTGAAACTTTGAATATCTGGCTCCCTAAGAGGTGGTTGGTTCACCTCCCGAAACTCTTCTTCCTCATTCAATTTGTTTCTCTGGCTCGCAAACAATGAGACCTCCCCCACACTCAAAGAGCGAGTTTGTGATGTGTGGATGATGCTTCCTCTATTCTTTGAGGCACCTACTGAACCTGCGCTTCTCTCCACAGTTCTGAAGCTTGGGCGACCTGTTTCCTTTTTCTAGTTGTTAGCGGCCTTTGGTCACCCATCAAATTGTAAGTGAGGGGGGCTGATTTGCTTTTAAGTCTATTCATGTGCCTTCCTACCCAATTTCTAGTGAATGCCAAAGCCGGTATGCACAATGTATCTAATTTTGTAATTTCCAATTCTAACCAATCAACTAGTGGGACTGATGTGTTTCTTACTGCTTCATAGTCTAGCTGCATAACATTTACGTCCTCATCTACCTAATCCAGAACTGGAACATCACATTCTCTGATCATTTTCAAGGGTATTCTAGAAAACATTCTTCTTCTAACCTCAACATCATCCACCGCATTGGTCCAAAAGTCTTCAATGTGCAACTTGCGCCTATATTCCACACCCTGCACCATTCTGATATTGTTATAACGATCGAAATCCTGACTACTAGTGTCGTAAGAAAGGTGGAAAAATTGTAGCTCATCTGCAGCTTCTTTGGCTTCCTGTAAGGAGGGACAAACCTCATTTGAATTCCACATGATGATCGGGAAGTCCAATCCTCTTTTCTTCTTTTTATGAATTCTATCATAGGCAATGAGCTACCTAGATATCTCTAACATCACCATTCTATCCATGGGGTACCTTGGTAATCTACAAGGATATGATGTAAACCCTTGTAGCCTGATATAAGTGAACTTTGGAAATTGGATAAACCAACATCCATATCCCTCAATCAACTCCTGAGCTTCTTTTGATATCCTTTGTTGAGTCCTTCACTGAAGAGTCTTGGCTATGTGCATTGTGAAAGCATCATTCACCCTTTTGTAGCTAGAGGTGTTGCTCACGTTTAATTGTGGCAAGCCTCGTAGATTTTGAACTGCTCAGGACCACACCCAACCAGCTCCTTATAAGTTATTCCCCTGTACTTAGTCATTCGAGCCAGCATGTAAATTACATATGAGCTCATGTAAAAAGTTTTTGTTCTCCTCAGATTCCTAAACTGTTCATCCAGATTATCACTTATCATTCTTGCCCAGTCCACACAGTCCTTCCCCTCCAGAACAATCCTGATGTAGAAGAACATCCACAGTTCGAAGATGTATGATTGAGGACTTCCATTCACTCCACTAAGCATCATTATAAGATCACAATACTCCTGCTTCACATCATTTGAAATAATTTGCTTGGGGAGCTTGGTGTGAGGAGGCCTGGGCTTCTGCATCCAAATAGAATTTATCATTCCAACACATCTCTCAAAAGTAGAAGCATACATCCTTTCAGCCCTCTCCCTCATTCTGTATACCATCCTATCGAAAGTGCGGATTCCAAATGCCTCTCCAATGGCCTCAAGCGTAAGATTGGCAAACAATTTTCCATCAGAGGAAACAATAGTCCTTCGCTTCGGCCTGTAGTAGTTGGTAGTTGGCACATTCCAGGATTAACTCCAAACACTGGATAGCTAGTGGAAAACTACCAGGAGCATAAAGTCCACTCTTCATAATTTGATGTGCCATGACTGATGGAGGATGGCCACCTATCCTGTACATTCGACCTCTGAGTGCTCCAAGATTGTACGAACCGAGATTCGTATCATTCAACTCTCCCAACTTCGATGTAAACTTGGATTTTAGAAGAAATGTTTTTCTCAACTTCTTTATCACCACCTGCCTAGATTTATTGGCCTTGCTTGACTTAGTGTTGGCAGCCTTGCCTGTAGCCTTGTTAGCCTTTGCAGCTACTCCTCTGCCAGCTTCAGCCATCCTGCAAAACAAAAGATAGGCATTAAAATTTAAACTTAGAAAATAAATAACCTCGGGATAGCCAAAATGTGGATCAAACTTCGAAAATATGAAGCTTTAGCATTAAAAAAAAATCGAACCCCAAACCTCAACACTTTTTCCAACAGTATGAATATTACTTTTGGCACTTAAAATTTTCACCCTTAGCACCTAGCTTGCTGATTTGACTTACTCACTTCAGCAGCTTCACTTCAACGTTTTCTCCTCACCCTCAGAGCCACAACTTCATACTTGCAAATGGTGAAAAGAAAAGAAAACTTTGTGGCTTAAATAATCGTGCCAAAGAATATTGCTAATTTGTGAGGAAGTCTATTTTAGCAAATTCATTAAATTTCTCTTCCCACTACTCGGCAATTTCCAATTTTGGAGAGGTGATGGGTGAGTTGTCACCAAAGCGGGTCCCGTTCATCATACACTTTTTCTTTGTTGAAGATTCTTTCCTTTGCAAAGTTCGAATTTTTCCTTTAACTTCTTGCAACATTTAGTTATCTCAAATATTCGTGAGGACATCATTCAACCCATTTAATATTTCCAACTTTAAAAATTTTACCCCATACATGGGCGCATTTCATCATGTATCATGCTTTCTTGTCTTGGAGTATTTCATCTACCCTCTTATTCCTCCTTGAGCGCACTTCATCTAGTCTTAGGTGCACTTTGAATCATGTTCTAAGGGCATTTGACCTTGGGGCCTAACCTTGGGTGCATTCTCTACCTTGGTGTTTGGTATCATGCCTTGGCGCATCCTTACCATGGAGCTATGGGCACATATCTATCTCCTCCCTAGGGGCACATTTCTATCTCTTCCTAAGCGCATTTGACCTTTGTGTGTTGGGTGAACTTGGATCTTGTGTGTGTGGTGCATATATATCATGCCCTTCATGGGCGCATGTCACCTTACCTTCTAAGGTGCATTCTTACCTATGCCTTAGGCGCATATTCATCTTTTGCTTGGGCGCATATTGCCCTTGGTGTTCTCATCCATCCCTTTTGCCTTAGAATATTTTCCCTTGTGCCTAGGGCGCATCTAGACCTTATGTGTTAGGCGTACATAGCCTATCTCCCTTGAGGGCACTTCTACCCCTTTCCTTGGTCAGATATTTGCCTGGTGCTTGACGTTCTTTATCATCCATTCCTTAGGCATCTTTCCCTCATGTATTCCTCTTTGGGCGCATCCTCATACCTGTGCTGGCGTATTTGAGGGGGGCTATTCCACGTTTGTGCCTTAGAAAATTTTCATCTCTTCTTCCAGAGCGCACTTAGCTTTCCTTGTAGGGCACATTTGACTTAGTGCTTTGTGGCGCATTTAGGAGGGGGTCTTCTTATGTTTTCATGCCTTAGAAATTTATATTCACCTTATTCCTCTTATGGGCGCATATGAGGTGTTAGAGTGTTGGGCACACTTTCAAGTCAAGCCTAGGCGCATTTCCATCTCTTCCTAAGCGCATTGAAGACCTCCTATCTTACGGCACATCTAGACCCCTTGTGTTGGAGCACGTCTAGACCTTATGTTGGGCACATTTGGCCTATGTCTCAGGGCGCATCTGAGAGGGGGGTGTTCCACATTTCATTTTCAATGCCTTAGGAAATATTTGACCCCTATTTAACCCCCCTTGGGTGAATTTTCATGTGGAAGCTCAAATTTTTCACAACTTAGCCATTTTTTGTGAAGACCATAGTGTCAATGTATGTATAAAGGGGATTTTGAACACTTAAGCAATTTTTCTCCTGCTCGCCTTCGCTTTCCAATTTTACTAAGTTTCGAAGTTCTCGTGATTTTCAAAATCTACAACTCCTCAAGACTTGTTATTTGCTCAATGTGGTCCCCATGGCCTGACTAACCTGTTCATACTTGCCTTTTACATTCACCTACTATTTTAGGCCCTGTTCTGGAGATGATTTACTAAAAATAGTAAGTGTGCGGATTGCACTCAAATTTCACGTATAGACTCGTCGGAAGATTCTAATCGTAGTGAGATACACCTGTTTTAAGTTTTTCTCAAGTTTTTCCCTTCATTTTAGGCAAAAAAGTAGGAAACCCTAATTTCATTGCATGTGTTTCTGTAGACCTCCGTTTGATGTCGTTTCAGTTACGTACTACTCTACTCCGAAACCTAAAGACCTTGGAACTGCTTGGGTGACCTCATACCTGCTAAAAGTGGACCTACTAAAAATAGTAAGTTCTCAAAATTCATTCAAATTTTGCACACAATTCCCTTGAAAGGATTTAAACTTAGTGATGTGATTGAAATTTCCAAAACCCTAGGGAAAGGTCCCAAATGGAGTATTTACTAAAAATAGTAAGTTGTCAGAATTCAATGAAATTTTAATGGGAACCTGCCTGATTGTAGTGCCAAGCTCAAATTTCAATCAGCTTACTCAATTTGACCACAAACTAAGCTCGAAGAACGACAACCCTAATTCGACAAAACGCACTCCAGACTTAGCCAAAATTCCAAATTGGGCCAAAAGATGGGTACATCCCCGAAAGGACATAAGGAACTAGGAGAGACTGCCGCAAAACCACCCAAAACCAAAGCCAAAAGACCCAAATGGAGCAAAAATTAGGGGGTACCCATTTTGAATGGGGTGATGTGTGAAAAGGTCACAACAAGTTCCAACTATACATTTGATTTTTTCATTTTACAAAGAATAGATAATCATGAAACAAGAATAGCAAGTTGAACTCGAAAAAGGCATCGAGTTAATTGTTGCTTTAGTTCTATTCTTGGAAATTTTTGTTTTTGCTGCCCCAAAAAGATGACTCACTCATCGATAATTTCGGAAACTATATCCTCCAAAAAGCTGGTAACTGCCTCTTTATCAGAAGCATTGATACTATCCAGAGCACTTATACTATCCAAAGCAATATTCTGCTTTTCTAGGATCTCCTCCCCTTCTACAATCAAACTCAGCTATTCTTTCATCTCTTCCATTGCTTTATCAAATTTTGCTAACATCACGGCAACATGATTCATCTCGCCAACAACAAGATCACTACTAAAACTGCCACAAACGAGATTCTAAAACTCTGTTTGCACTTCACTGAGATCAATGAATGTGTTATCATCATGATGATACTGACACGAGATCTATGAAACAAATGTGCTTATGAACTTGAGGATATCAGCAACCTTTTGTCTATATTCAGCCAATTCTACAGATATTCTTTCATAGGTTTTTACTTTGAAGAGGTGTTGTTCTCTCCAAGCAAAAATCTTCTTATGTTCTTCTGTAATGATTGAATCATAAGTCATCCTTAAGTCTGAAATGATGATCTTATGCATTGGTTTCACTTCTACCATACACTGCTCAAACCCCTGAATCCCTTGACGAAGATCATGGGCATTATACCTCAATTGGTATATCTCTGCAAGTATAAATCTGCCCCTGGTGATGAATTCCTCTATCCAATCTCACGTATGTTTCCCATATATGACTAACTGACTCAGCTAATTCTGAATTGTTGGTCATACAAGAAGGAAATGATATAAGCATATGATGGAGTTGCAACTAAGAAACCATATTGTGCAAAAAAATGGAGTGATCAAGCCGTACCCAGCAGATTGTGCATGTTGTGTGATGAGCATGTCGTACGATGTACCTTGATGTAGTTTGTCAACTGAATTAATGTATTTGTTGTACGATGTGCAAATGCCTTGTCCATATGATGGGAGAATGTCTTCTTTCTATTGCCTAATTTTCCAACCTCTGTCATACTTTCTAAGTCTCTTGCCTCCTCTATACCTTCACAATCTGCTTCCTCCATACTATCTAAAGTACTGTCGGTCATATGGGATTTTGTTGTAGCTGTATTTGTCAATCCTCCACTATGTGCCTGTATGAACTTCCAACCGTATGATGCACAAATGCCTCTCACCACATGGAATACTAAAATCTATAGCAATATGGCTCCTAGGTGATTCATGGATGAAACCACCTACAAATCCACTTGGAAAGATCTTTCACTTTCGAAAAGGATGTGAAGAGCACAAAAGATTTACTAAGAGAGGGGGGTGAATCAATAAATCAATACAATCTTTTAATTCACAAATTTTCAACAATCTTAAACCTTTTCCAACATCAACTTCTGATATAAATCAATGAAAGCAAGTTGACACCACTTTATTGAATTGATTAAATGATTTTACAAATGGAAGTAGGCACCAGCCTACTTTATTTACAAATGAGATGATTTTGTAGGCTACAACCTACAAGGAACATCAACTCCTTCAGAATTTTAGTAGGCACCAATCTACAAGGAGCACCAACCCCTAATGCAAAGCACCAAACCTTGACTTGATGGATGAAGTAAACGTCTTCAATCAGATCTGCACTCTCTCAATCCTCCAATCTGCCTTTGTGATGAAAAACCTCACTCAGCCCACACAAGAAGATGGGTTTCTGATATGAACCACCTAATACTTCACAACCACAATTCAAATCTGAAAAATGAGTTGGTTATTATATCTTCATTGCCAAATTGAAGGGAGACAACTTCTTGTAGAGTTACAACCTTTCAAGAAGACACAACTCTTCAAAAACTGTCTTTTAGTTTAATCTTTCAATAGTTGATTATTCCCTTTTACTTTTAACTACATTACTTGAAAGATATAATCATTGGCCCCTTTATTTATGTGACTTTTGCTTGTTTATTAACAACTGCTTGCTTACTTCAATTTTAATCTGCTCTTAGTTGCTGATTTATGAAAATGACAAGGCGTGGCTGTTTCATCACTTTAAGAATAAGTCGAAGTTATCCTTGAGAAGACATCTTTTGCAACCAACCACCTTTTGTTAACTTTTTGTTATATTTAATCTTTAGATTGACTTTTATTAATTTTGAATCAATATGACATTCCACAAATCGCTATCTTCACAAGTCATGGTTTTCACTTCATCGTTTTCACAAATCGCTGTCTTCACAAGTCATTGCTTTTGTTTTTTCCATATAATGTCTATCATTAGTTAAGAGGTGTGTTCTTCTATCATTAGTTAAGAGGCGTGTTCTTCTAGAAGTTGTGGATTTTGCTGCCTTAACAGATACACATTTAGTTATCTCTTAACAAATAAATCTAGAAGATATTCTTTAACAACATATCCGTTTTCTTAACAACACATATGTTAAAGACATTCAAGATCAGTACAACATATCCACCATATCAATCTTGAAGTATTCTGGAAGATATTCGCACTGGTGCATAAGTCTGGGAGACATTTCAAATCTGTGCATAAATCTGAATCCGGATTAGAACTGTGTGATCAGATTTTGACAGTGCCAAGACTGAATGTTAATCTGATTGTCTATATACCATGTTCTTCATATCTTGCTTTGACATTTCAGCATGATTAATATTTTACATCAACGACAATACTCCTAACAGGATGTCCTTTGTGAAGGTTTTTGTCCTCACAAAGCCTCAATAGAACATTGTTCAACCTGCAATATTTCTTCATTCAAATTCTCAAGCATAAGTTGCAAATGAGCTTCAAAAGTTCTTTTATTCCCCTCCTCAGTTCCCACGTTCATCTTTGGGAATTTAATATTTATTTTATTTAATAAAAACCCCTTTTGTCTCCCATGTAGGCATCCCCTTTTCTAGAATGACTTAAATTTACTTTTTGAAATGTCCCCTGGACACCACTTTATAAAGTCACTTTAAATAATTTAAAATAACATTAAGTTAAATATTTAATTCATTGGCCATTAAATATCACCAAATAATCATTAAATGCAGAATATGATCATGCTAATGGGAAACCGATGCGGAAGGACCAAGTCAATTGTGAGGAGGTGACCTACTAAAAATTGTAAAATCAGACCAAGTGCCCAAAAAATGCTCCAAAAAGTATCAATAGGAATCTCCTGACGCACCAAACTCATTGCAGCACAGAAAAAATGCCAAATGGGTTGAACAACATGGTCTCCAAGATTTTTGGAGTCCCCTAACCAAACCACATTAGCCTACAACAACCCAAAGAATAGGCTAACTATCTCTAATAGTCAACTACTTAGGAAGGAGACATTACACGGCCATATATGAAATATTTTATTTATTTTATTTTTATTTTCAAGAAGGGGTGCCACAATAAAAAAGCTGAGGGTCAGCCCTTAGAAAATAATAATTTATTCCTTAATACTCATGTGGCAAAGGGAGGTCAGCCAGCATAGGTATTAATTGAAGATTGTCTTGGGCGCCAATATAAAGAGGTCAGCCAGTATCCTTCATAGATCATAGACTGCCTTGAAAATGGTGTGACCTCCTTTGACATCAAAATAATTTTCTAGCACAAAGACCTTCAGTGAACTTCACAACTAATTTATTTTCCAAATTTCTATCAGAAGTTTATGCTTGGTTTCTTGCATCACTTCTTCATTGAATCAAGTTACCAAAGGTGGTGCCAACACAATTTTCATTGAGCCAATTGCACTGTAAATGTAATCAAATCTATAACATAAAGGGATCCTAAAACTGAGAACAAACTAAGGCTAGAGATTCTAAGTGATAAAATTTTGAGACAAAATACGATTTTCTGAATACTTCTCTTAATGCAGAATGTACTGGATGCAGAACATTAATAAATTTCGATGATCTGCATATTAGGAATGGACTCAATATTTGTATTAGGGAGACATGCCTTCAAGGGACACGTCTCTTGAGAGGACGTGTCTCCACACTTGGAGACACGTCCGCTCAAGGGACGTGTTCCTTTGAGCCCACGGGTTCCACATCCAATGAGCACGTCTCTTGAGAGGACGTGTCTCCACACTTGGAGACACGTCCGCTCAAGGAACGTGTTCCTTTGAGCGCGCGGGTGCCTGTAGCCGAAAACCATTCAAGTTTAAATAGAGTTAACAAATTCGTGCCTTCACATGGCGTCTAAGAATTAGAACTTTATTCAAAGCGTATTTTGTACGTCATCTTATTTGAATTCGATTTTATACATGCATTATAAGATCGATTACTTATTTCCAGAAATATTAAGAGCAATAGATCTAATATAAACAATGATGATGCTTATAGCAATCATTGCTTATATCAGACCTAAGCTATCAATCATCAACACTCCCTCTTAGCTTAGGGAAGATATTTCAAATCAAATAAGTGAAGATATCACCTTTACACGTGATATCGAAGATATGTTTTCTCAAAGTTGTCAAGTCACATGACATTCTTCATAACACATCTTCATTATGGTATGTGCACTAACATCAAGTCACATGATGTCTACCATAATTCATGGCATATCCACGGATATAAATATCCACCATGATTATCTCTTAAGGATCACAATGATCTACAAATGATATCAAGTCCCATGATATCAACCAAAGTGTCCAAGAGATACTATCATGACATATCCATAGATATCAAGTCACATGATATCTATCATGATAGTTTATCATTGTAGAGTCGTCACTTTACAATGTCAAATACAAGTGTTCATTATTAGAAAGATCGTCACCTTTCAATAATGTACACAGGGGGAGTAGGCCCATAAAGTCATGGAGTCACACACATGACAAAAGAGTTTACACATTTAAACATCTTTATATATTAGTACAATTTGATAAACAATTTGAATTTCAAACATAAATAACAAATTACATTTCAACCATACCAAGTTTCTTCCTGAAGTGCTCTACCTTGATTCGAGGAGAGAGGCTTGGTGAGAATGTCTGCAGTTTGATCATTTGTACTAATATACTCCAACTGAATTACTTTCCTTTCCACCATATCTCTTACATAATGATAGGGGATCTCAATGTGCTTAGATCTATCATGAAAGACGGATTTACAGAGAGTTTGATACAACTCGATTATCACAATGAATAATTGTAGGATTCAAGGGCTCACCAAAGAGTCCCACAAGCAATTTACGAAGCCAAACTACTTCTCTTGCTCCCATTGAGGCTGCAATTATTCGCTTCGTTGAGCTCTATGCAAGAAGATTGTTTTGCAAATCCAGGAGATCATAGCCGATCCTAAATTGAAGCAACATCGATGTGCTTTTTCGATCGGTTACACTTCCATCTCGAATCAGAGTACCCATGTAGATCTAGTTGATCATTCTTGTAAAGAAGACCATATCCAATAGTGCCTTGAAGATATCTCAAAATATGTTTCACAGCCATTAAGTGAATTTCCTTTGGCTCACACATGAACTGGCTGAGAACATTCACTACATAGCAAATATCAGGTCTGGTGTTAACCAGATACATCAAGGATCCAATCATCTGTCTGTAAAGGGTTGGATTTGCACACTTGGATTCTGCTGCTGCTTCTTTCAATTTGTGAAGGTTGGTTTCCATAGGTGTAGACATCGGTCTACAGTCCAACATTCCAAATCTTTTCAGAATATCAATAGTATACTTCCCTTGGTTTAGTATAATGCCCTCTGATTTCTGCCATACTTCTAAACCTAGGAAGTAGTGTAGAATGCCTAAGTCTTTCATGTCAAATTCAGAAATTAGATCCTGCTTCCCTTGAGCAATGAGGTGATCTTCTCCTGTTATTAGCAGGTCATCAACATATAAAATAATTATTAGCATATCACCTTTGATTACCTTGAAGTAGAGATTGGAGTCGGCCTCATTCTTGGAAAATTCTAATCCCAAGAGATAGCTGTCAATTCTTTCATACCAGACACTGGGAGCCTGTTTAAGTCCATAAAGAGCTTTCTTTAGTCTGCATACATGTGAGTCAAGTTTATGTATCACAAAACCTTCAGGCTGTTCCAGATAGACTTCCTCTTCAATGGTTCCATTCAGGAAGGTAGTTTTCACATCCATTTGATGGATCTTCCAGCCTTTAGCTGCTGCAATGGCTAACATTGCTCTCACTGATGTGTAACGGGCAACAGGTGCAAATGTTTCTTCGTAATCAATGTCTTCCTTTTGAGAAAAACCTCTTGCCACAAAACGTGCTTTATGTTTTTCTATACTGCCATCAGCAGCATGCTTGATTTTGAAGAGCCATTTGGAAGAGACAACAAATTTCCCTTTTGGTCTAGGCACTACATCCCATACATCATTCTTTAGAATGGATTGATATTCCTCCGTCATTGCATCTTTCCATGCTTGATGTCTGAAGGCTTCTGAAACACTAACAAGTTCGGAGTTTATGATGTCATTCATGAGAGCAACATAGCTAGAGAAATGTTTGGGTCTTTTACTCTCCCTGAACGTTCATTTGGGTGTTGCATGATTCTCTGCTTCTTTGATCATCTTCTTGGCCCAAAGTGGTCTCTTTCTGCCATTGACATATGTATTCTCATTTGAAGTAGAAGGAAGTTCAGGTGACATTTCCTCAGGATGCTCCCTCTCAATCTCAGGAGCAGGTTCCATTTCAGGTACTCTAGGGGAATAGGTTTCAATCTCACTAGAACTTCTTGCCCTTTTGAATGCAATGTCTTCTTCAAAGATGACATCTCTGCTCAATTCAATTTGATCTTGACCGGGTATGAATATCCTAAAGGCTTTGGAGGTTTCACTATATCCCATAAATATCCCTTTCTTTCTGGAAGGTTCAAGTTTGAATCTCTTCTCCTTGGGCACATGAATATAGATGGGACAACCAAAAATCCTAAAGTGACTAATGTCAGGTTTTATGCCAGTGAAGGCTTCTTCAGGAGTTTTGTTGTCAAGATGAGAATGAGGACATCTATTTTGGATGTAGACAGCAGTCCTAGAGGCTTTAGCCCATAAAGAGGTTTCAATGTTTTGGTCAAGCAACATTGCTTTGGCAGCTTCTACAATGGTTCTATTTTTTCTTTCAGCGACCCCATTTTGTTGAGGGTTGTAAGCCACTGTGAACTCCCTCTTAATTCTAGCACTCATGCAGAATTCCTTAAAAACTTCATAGGTGTATTATTTCCCATTGTCTGTCCTTAAGGTTTTTATTTTCTTCCCGGAGAAGTTTTCTGTAAGTGCTTTGAACTCTTTGACCCTTTTGAGGATTTCTATTGACTCTTTACACTTAAGGAAATAGATCCAGGTTTTCCTCGAGAAGTCATCTATAAATATGACATAGTAAAGAAATCCTGCTTTAGAAGGTACAGACATGGGTCCACATAAGTCAGAATGAACCAGATCTAACACATTTAGGGTTTTGCTCAAACTAGTGGGAAAGGATCCCTTTGAATTCTTTCCTAAGGCACAACCTTTACAATTTCCTTCATGAGATGATTTTACCTTAGGTAACCCTGTTACAAGTTTTTCCATAGAAGGTAGGGCACGGAAATGAAGGTGTCCTAATCTTCTATGCCAAATCTCATTTGAATCAAAGGTGTCAAGGGTAAGGGCTTGATTGACTTCAGTGCATAGTTTGTAAAGGTACCCTTGTCTCACACCTATGATTTGGGCTTTCTTGATTGTTGAATTCTTAGGCCATGCTAGAACTTTCCCATCCACGAAGGTAACTCTATAACCATTGTCTTCAAGTGCAGAGATGGATATGAGATTCCTCTTTATACTAGGTACAAATAAGACTCCAGTGAGTTGAAGGGAGAGACCAGATTTCAATGTGATGGAACAAGTTCCAACCCCTTTTACTTGATGTGTAGAGTCATCCCCAATTGTTACATCTTCATCAGACTCTTCAGACATAGTGTCTAAGTTTCTCTAAACCCTGTGATGTGCCTCGAAGAACCACTATCAATTACCCAGTTGTTGAAATTGTTAGATACTTGACTAGATAATGCTAAATAGAACACAAAGTTCTCAGATTCATGATCTGAATTTGTCTTTCCTACTTTGGCAAAGGATGCTTGTTGCTTTGATCTGTCAGGGCATTTCATTGCATAGTGGCCATATTGATCACACCTAAAGCATTGCACTTGAGAAATGTCTTTCTTCTTAGAAGATCCCCTTCCATTGGAATTCTCTTTCTTTTAAAAGATCCTTTCTTGTAGGAGTTTTTCTTATTCCTTTTATTAGATGATGTGTTGAGTGCATGAATATCTTCATCTACCTTTTTTCTGTTTGTTTTCTTTTGAGGAGAATCTTGTTTCTTCTTGAAGGCAGTCAGTTCTTAGTCTGTCAAACTTAGGGAGTTTGGATCTTGCACTTAACCTTGAACAAATGACTCCCATGAGTTTGGTAGGCCTCCTAGTGCAATTAGAGTTAATTCTTTGCTATCAATCTGATATCCAATTGTGGATAATTGATCTCTCAGTTCAATAATCCTCATGAAGTATGCATTAATGGACTCTCCTTTGTTTATTTGAGCATTGTTGATTTGCCTTTTTAAAGCAAGAGTCCTGCAAGTGTTGTTGATCTCATAAGTTTTCTCAAGAGATTTGAACATATGGTATGCGGTTTCATGTTTTGCTAGGATGGGCACTATATGATCCCTAACTGCATCTACTAGGATTTTCATGGCCTTTTCATTGTTTTCTGTCCATTGAGTTTTCTCAAATTCAGACTTTGTTTCCTCCAAGTTTTCTTTCACAAGTGAATCTAGCTTATTCTCTCTAAGGATCATCATGATTCTAAATTTCCATGATGTGAAATTGTCTGCTCCTGCAAGGCGATCTTCAAATCTTATCACACTTGACATTATGAAGAATGTGAAGTAAATTTGATTCTGGAAAATACGAATTTTCTTGAGCAGATTGGTATTTAGATTTGATTAGGATTCACACAACGTGGCTCTGATACCATGTAAATGTAATCAAATCTGTAACATAAAGGGATCCTAAAACTGAGAACAAACTTAAGGCCAGAGATTCTAAGTGATAAAATTCTAAGACAAAATACGATTTTCTGAATACTTCTCTTAATGCAGAATGTATTGGATGCAGAACATTAATAAATTTCGATGATCTGCATATTAGGAATGGACTCAATATTTGTATTAGGGAGACACGCCTTCAAGGGACACGTCTCTTGAGAGGACGTGTCTCCACACTTGGAGATACGTCCGCTCAAGGGACGTGTTCCTTTGAGCCCGCAGGTTCCATATCCAATGAGCACGTCTCTTGAGAGGACGTGTCTCCACACTTGGAGACACGTCCGCTCAAGGAATGTGTTCCTTTGAGCGCGAGGGTGCCTATAGCCAAAAACCATTCAAGTTTAAACAGAGTTAACAAATACATGCCTTCACATGGCGTCTAAGAATTAGAACTTTATTCAAAGCGTATTTTGTACATCATCTTATTTGAATTCAATTTTATACATGCATTATAAGATCGATTACTTATTTCCAGAAATATTAAGAGCAATAGATCTAATATAAACAATGATGATGCTTATAGCAATCATTGCTTATATCAGACCTAAGCTATCATTCATCAACATGCACAAAGCATCATACCTTTTTCAAGGGTAACAAACCTAAAATGTTAAGCCATAAATAACAAAATCTCTGTTAAATATAGAGTGTATAGTAAAAGGCAATGTCAATGTCATCCATTTTTTAGGAAGCATCGTTACTCAAATGTAGGTCACTCCATCTCTTATAGCTCCAATATCTAAGTTGTCTCCAAAGATCTAAAGAGGCTATAGTTGTGAAGTTGTCAAAGTAGGATCTAATATGGAGAAAGAAGAGGTCCCTTGTTTGTTTCTCTCATTCTTTGTCTTTGCTGAACCAATCTGTTCAAAATTAGGTTATCAAATCTGTAGATGCTAAGAATCTTGACAATGTAAATGCTAAAGAGATGCATGATGATAAAGCCCCTGTGGTCAAGGCTTTCCTTGAGACGATATTCCAAATTTTAAGCAATTGAGCATGGTCAACACTCAAACTAGACGCCTTCAGTGAGCTTAGACCATTTTTCTGGCCTTTACATCATTTTGTGTGTGCGTTGCACGTGCATGCATGCTTGGTGTGTGCACATGCATGTGTGTGTGTGTGAATATGTGTGATTGTGTGTGCATGTGTGTGTGTGTGTGCACATTCAAGTGCTTGTGCACACATGCTTAGCATGTGCACATGCATGCATGCTTGGTGTGTGCCTCTGTGTGTGTAGGTTTATCTGTATGTATCAATGTTACAAGACTCGTCAAAACTTGCCAAGCCTAGGCGAGTTGCGAACTGAGGGACCCTAAACGAGGCCTAGAGACTTGGCATGTGGGTACTCACTGAAACTCGTTGGACTCACGAGACTCGCCAGAACCAGTGAGTCCCAACCCCTAGACTTGGCCATGATTGGGTTTGCATAAAGTGCAAAAAAAAACATATTTTAAGCTTTCTTTTTTTTTCTTTTTGCCTTTATACTTGCCTCTATTCTTTCAAAAGGCACTTCATTTCATTTTCAAGCTAAGGAAGAGAGAAAAAAGTGAGAAGAGACCCAAAACACACTTGCATTGAAGGAAAATCAATAAAGAGATTGAGCACCAAACACTTGTCGAATCACATTTGTGGAGGTCCATAGGTGATTTTGCTGCATCTAGAGGAGTCTACAAGGGATTGGAAAGAGTTTTCCATTGATTTCAAAGAAGATTGAAGAGGTATGTTTGAATTTTGAAGGTTTTTCTTGTTTTTCTTTTTAACCAAAACTTCATTTCTCTTCTTTTTTTCTTCTTTGTTTTTCTATTTTGTTTTAGTGAAATAGAGAACAAGTTACAAACCCTAGATGTGTGTGTTTAAGTTTTTTGTCGAACAAACCCTAGGCATTCTTGAAAAAAATATAGTTTTATAGTTGCAAACTTGCAAACCCTAGGTTTTTTAGTTTAATTATAAAGTATAAACTTTGAATGCTAGTTTTTTTTTTAATTTTTGTGTTATTGCAGCATTGTTTATATCTATAAATTGTCTCCATCACATTTGCAATGTCTCAAAATAGAAAAGACCCTTGTTGGGAACATGCCATTATTATCCCTAGGCAAAAAAGATAAGTAACATGTTTACATTTCAAAATAACTTTTCTTAGGGGTGACATTAATAGATCGAAATACCACCTTGCATGTATACCATGCCGAGATGCTAATCCTTTCCCACAAGTCCCTGCTAAGGTAATGCGTGAAGTGCAAGTGCAATTGGAAACCTTCGAGCAACAAAAAGAGTTAAAAAAGAAGCAAAGAGAGGAGATAGCAGCCATGTGTGGAGTTGGAGATTCAAGTTCTTCCATGCCTTCAATTCCTCCACGGTCTTCACCTTCGGTTGTTGGTAGTGGTAGTGGCAATGGCAGTGGTAGCATTAACATTGGGCCTAGAGTTCGTGGATCTAGTCTGGAATGATATATTTTTCCACGCACTACTTCAGGTTCCCAAACGTCTCTTGAGAGCATGGATTGGAACAAGGATAAACATGATGTAGCCAAAGCTACAATTGGAGACTTTTGGTTTTATTGAGACATTCCATTTCATGCAACCAGGTAATTCATCTTTTGTTTTGTTTTAAAATATATAGCTTGATAGTAGATTCTTTATCTCTTGAATTTTATTTTTAGAGCTATGTTGAATTCAAATTGAAATTATACAATTTTCAATACTAATTTAATTTAATTTATTTGTGTTAGGTCTCCATATTGGCAAAATATGATTGATGCAATTACTGTTTGTGGGGCGAAGTTCAAAACCCCTAATGATGAAGAGATAAAAGGCCCCATTTTGTCCCAAAAAGTGGCTGATGTGAAAGCTAGAATAGAGGAGCAACGAGAAATTTGGATGAAGGGTTGCACCATCATAACCAATGGTTGGACCAATAGAAGAAATAGGACAACTCCCAACCTTCTTGTTTCTTCTTCAAGTAAATATTTTACTTCCTAAAATGCATTGCTTTAGTGATTAACAATCAAGATTTTAAATTTATATTTTATTGAATCATTTATTTTTCAGGTGGTATCATATCCATCAAATCTATTGATGCATCCGGCCACACCGAAAATGTTGAATTCCTTTGTGAGGCTTTTGAGGGTGTATTGACTAAGGTAGGGGAGGAGAATGTGGTGCAAATAGTCACGGATAATGCAGCAAATTATGTTGCTGCAGGTAGACTATTGATGGATAGGCACCCATCATTGTTTTGGACACCTTGTGCTGCTCATTGCCTTGACCTCATATTGGAGGATCTTGGCAAGCTTGACTGGATCAAAGTATGTGTGGAGACCGCAAGGAATATTTGTAACTTCATATATAATCACACATGGGTCCTCAACCTTATGAAGCAATACACGAGGAAAAATGTAATGACCCCTGCCAAGATTTATAACCTTAACTCGGCTTTCTATTGCTGTCCCAATCTTACTTACCGGTTTTCTTGATTGAGCTTACATTCTTTGATGGTATGAATTGAGTCAATCCATTGGAAACTCATATATGATTATACAAGCAGAGTTAATGGCAGGAAAGACAACATAATTGTAGAGCATTCAGATTGAATAGATAGAGCATTACAACTTTGTTGGTGTAAAAACTAACACCTCTGGAGTGCAGGTTTGTACGGACGGCTATGCACACTGCGTAATGAGTGCTCTTCAAATTAGGAGAGGAAGCTCCCTTGTAGTGCTGGAATGCGTGGAAAAGAAAAGTAATCTAAATCCTATCTTTTTGTTCTCAACTGGAAGAGGCACAAGGTTAAGAAAACCAAGAACGTTGCAGCTAAGGATTTTCTGGTTTCACAGATCATTAACTACAACTAAGCTAACTACTTTAAATCTAACCAATTTCCTCAAGAAAACAGAGCATGAGGAAATGGAGCAAGAATGATTATCTAACGATAAGCCGGGTATGGACTCACAACGTGAAGGCAAGGTGGCACAACTATCTGCTTGTCTAAATAGGCTTATTGGAAACAACAATATACGATAAACTAAGTACAGATTCTCAACTTGAAAGCAAGGTGGCACAACTATCAGCTCAATCTGAATAAGTTTATTATTCACACACATCACACGATAACCAAGAACAGATTCTCAACTTGAAGGCAAGGTGGCACATCTATCAGCTCAATCTGAACAAGTTTATTGCACACAAAACATAAAGGATTGCCAACTAGGATAATAAATTGAATAGGCGAGACACGCATACAATCTACAATCAACTAGCCACTATATCTAACTAAAGCAAGAATTCACCATCATAATTGCATGAAACCCAAGTGGCATAACAATTCATTATCATAATAAATACTTATGAACAGATACAAAATGAGCAATATTACAGGTAAGGTAGGCACAGCATATATTTCTCTCTCGTGCAAAAGTTATGTACAAATGAGCAAAGCTCTTATTTATAGACATCGAAAGGTGTAGGGAACCCTAAAATAACCTTTGTCAACCACAGTCTTGCAATGCATGCAAGATTTATTGCTAAGCCCTAATAAAGTAAACTATACAATTAACTGGAAAACTACCATCAGTTAACCAAAACATCTAATTTAAAATGGACAATGTGCAAGCATGCACGTCCTTATTGAAAGCAAGTTAACTGGAACACTACCATTAGTTAACGTAAACCCTAAATGTAACTCCAAGTGAACAAAAATAATCCCAGAATAGGTAAGCATGAGATAAAACAGTGAGTCAACTTGAAAAGGTAACCCCAAGTTTAACCCCTGTGTGTAATGTCTATTCTGAGAGGTGGGAACTAAAGTCTACTGGCCGAGATCTCGAGCAACCAATCCCTCAACGAGATTGTTAACTGCATCAGCATCTAAAGGTCGTAACAATTCACTACTTGTCAGCAACTTGAGCAATCTCGGCAATCTTTGCACACTCAAACTAGCATTTCACTGACTGGTAACTTTGGCGGCTCCATAGCTGAAGTGATGGCCACTATCTCTTCTGCAGCTTGATGTCTCTAATGGTTTTCCTTAATGAAAGAGTGTTGCACAATGAAACTGTGAGGTTTGACTGCGCACACTCTAGTTGTGAGAAATGCAAACGAACTTGCTGCACATGCAAAATTCCAACGATATCAACCTTCTAAACTGGCTTTGGAAGACAATCGGCCATACGAGGCATGCAACCATGTGGGCTTGAGTGTCTATTCCTGTCAAGCCTTCAAATGCGCTTGATACAAATCGGTGTCAGCTTTTCTGACGAAATCATGAATTAAGACCGATTTGGTCTTGAATTCAGTCTGTGTGAACTGCACTCTGAAAAACTCGCCTGTTGACTGTGAACATGGCTATATTTTGACAACTTTTCTGGAAAACTAAAAATAGCTTATCAAAGAGTAATTTTCACGAAAAAATCTGAGATATGGGTTTTGTCCAGAAAAAAGATTCTAAGACAACCCAGAATGTCAGAAATGTGAAAATTTGACTTCTACTCGACCATGCGAGGAATTTTTAGTTGAGAAAATTAGAGCCTCAAGAACTGATGCTCTGGAGTAAACTTTCCTGAAAAATTCTTGTACATGGGTTTTCTCAAGGAAGCTATTTTGAATCAACCGAGATGATTTGTTTTGTCAAAATCTGCCAATTCTTCAAACATGCGAATGAATTTAAGATGAGAAAATGGAAGAATTTAAGACAGAAGATAGAAGTTTTTAGTGCTCTGCTTCTGCTGAAATCACCATCTCGTATGAAGTCTGTTGATTAATTCTGACTTGTACCTACAAAGAGTGTTTTGATGTCTTCGCCAATGATTGCTGATGAGAAATTCGCCCAACTCTAAAGGAAATTCGCCTTTGCTCTGAAGAATTACGAATTTGCTGAAGCTATGTGAATGAAATATGATGGCGCCATGAATAAATAGAGTAAAATTTGCACCATAATGCTGACTGCAAGATTTAAAAACCTCGACTGAAATAGAAAGCTTCTGATTGGACCCCTCCAGTTCGAACTGATACTGATTCGGAGTTTCGGATTTTAAAATAATAATCAAAATATTCATCATGCGTTTTTGAAATCCCAGTACAAAAAGGCACCAATTTGAGAAAATCAACATTTAATGCTTTGACATGCAAAATAAATATTAAATATTATTTTAATCAGTTGAGAAACCACGTTGAGCTCTTGGATTCATCTGGCACACTTCACTGATTTCGAAAAGTCCTCATTTGTCCTCATAGGCGTCCATTTGCTCAAGATATTACGTTTTTTATTAACTTCCTACTTTGTAGCTGACTACAAAGTTACAACTGGCCATATTCAACACTGATTTTCGGGTGATCAGGTGATGCTAGGACTAAACAGGTGAATTCATTGCGAAACCTGCAGAGCAAGGAAGAAATGTTTGTTGGGAGCTGAAACTGCAAAATCCATCATTTAACACCTCAAAGAATTAGGCGCCCTTGATTAAATTGATTTTCAGGTACCAGACTTTGCCATTTTCCCAAACTGCCATTTGACGCTTCAAACAGCTACTGACAACGAATGGTGAACCCTGCAGATAGGCAACCAAGCTCACTACATGACTAGAGGTATTCTGCGTCCAACGGATATATGCAAGGCATCTGAAACCTGTGTTAAGGACCCCAAAAGTAAGGGTGCCCCTAGCCTGAAAAGGCTCAAACGCCATTTTGACAAAACTATAATGCTCAACCAAATGACCTACTTTGATCTCTGATATCTGGAGCTGGGGTGACCCAATTCAAGCACCGTTTGTCTTGACGTATAGCCAGAAGAATCTATGAAAAATGTCTTTGGAGGCAATGAAGCGAGAAAACTGCTTCTAAGACCTCAAAAAGAAATGGGCCTTTCCCAAAATAAAATAGACGACCAGACTTGGCTATTTTATGAACTTTCCTCATTTTTCAGCATTTTGCCAAAGACCTCGCATGTACAAGCGTTTGCAAAATCCCGGAGGCTAATGGTTGGGCTCATTGAATAGCTGAAGTAATTATGCTCAAGACTCGTGAAGACTTTGAAAGCAAACAACTTCATCTGACAGGTCTAAAAGCTGTGCGCCCCTGGCCTATAGAAATATACTGAATATTTTATGCCAGTTCGCCCATAAAATTACGTGCCTTTCCCAAGATGAAATAGACAACTAGACTTAGCCATTTTCTGAACTTTCCTCATTTTTCAGCATTTCGCCAAAGACCTCGCACGTACGAGCGTTTGCAAAGTCCCGAACGCTGATGGTTGGGCTCGTTGGATAGCTGAAGTAATTACGCACAAATCCTGTGAAGACTTCGAAAGCGAACAACTTCATCTAGCAGGCCTAAAGGCTAGGCGCCTCTGGCCTATAGAAGTACGATGAATATTTTATGCCAATCCGCCCGTAAAATTACATGCCTAGTAGAAACTCTGCCACGATCACTTGGAATGTCGGATTAACGCGCAAGTTGATGCATTACGAAGTCGGACTAGAGTAGCACAGATGTCGAGAAGACCTCATCAGCAACCTTAACCATCTTTGGGGTCATTTGGAAGGGCGCCCCTGAGCTACAGGGGCACAGTTCACCATCTGAAGAAGCTCTGTGGTATGAACTCTCCATGTAATCTCATCTTCTAACGCCAACTACCAGAGCTCTGGAACTCGGATGACTGTATTCAATAGCTCATCGGATAGGCAGACTAGTCATGAAGAGATCAAATACATCAACCATCAGAAATACCAAGATCCAACACCCTTTTAAGAGGTGCACCCTTGAGCTACAGGGGCGCAAAAGCTAAAAATTGACAAGCTTTTGCTAACTGCAACTTCCAGAATCAACTTCTGATGCCAGTTACCGGAGTTACGAGTCTCGGATAGGCAGACTAATTCTGAAGAGATTGACTGTATTCATGAGCATTTATCACAAAATCTAGGCCTTCAAAAAGAAGGGCGCCCCTGGGCTACAGGGGCGCAATTTTGCTTTTCCTTGAGAAATCTTCAAAAATTAACCATTGAAAACTTCGCCTTAGTCACTGAAAACAGATGCAAAGATAAAACTGTAGTCGTGAAATGCTCCTTCATCATTAAATACCTCGTTCTAAGTCTCCAATTCAGGTTCTAATCAACAGGAACTGCCTTTGACTGACACAACATTGACAAAACTCCATGCTTGAGATTGCCCAAAAACTATATTTGACATCATTTTAGTAAGGTTGAGACTCTTTTAAACAAAATACCTTGATGAAGCAAAAAAAAATTTGGTTTGGGTACAACAAACTTCACAGTAGAACATTAAATAGAGCATTACAAGTTCACAATTGACTCAATATTTTATATTGTAGACCTTTCAGACATTCCAAGGAATAACAAGACTTAATCGTACTCAGCCAGATTTCATTATAGGAAATTATAAATGTTCCCACATTCAATTAATGTTTAGAGAATCAGACCAAGTCCTTGTAATTTCTGATTACCGACACATACCCGTGATACTTGCATCCCTTCAGTAGCATAGATACATTCCTGCTCATTAAAGTGTCTCCCGATAAGACAAGCTTTGAATCTTTGAGACGTCTGATTTTGGTGCCAATAAACTGTAATATGCCTCCACTGCAACAATGATTACTACTCCCTTGTCGGGCTTGCTCAATAGTAATATGGTGCGACAATCTGTAAATCACACAATATTCATTATCTTGTCATACTATTTGCATAGTGCTTCTCCAATAGACTTAATAGATGGCAAAGGAATTACAACCAGATACTTTGTTCACCAATAATCCTATTTTTAACTTCAGCAGTTCTTCCCTTCATACATTTCCCTTTGACTTCTCAAATGAAGACTCCCCGATGCCTTAATAGACCAAACCGCTAGCATATACCACCTTCAACGGTGTCAACAGGATATTCATTCAATCCTCAATGACTCATGCCTGAGATTTAACAGGCCTCTTTATCATTAAAGATTATCTAGCGACTAAAATATATAGCTTGTCCCATGATTTGCCTCCACAGAATACAACACGGATTTGTCTTTGGCACCAACAATATAACACCAATCAATACTCCCGCCTAACAATGCAAAGGCAACCGATTCCAATCAATCACCTATAGATACCAACCATATTAAATTCTCATGGCAACATAGATTTAAGTCTGTCTAAAACAAGGGATAACTCCGAGTCTCAAGCATTCCACGAAATATACATGGCCCGAGAGTTTAACATATGGAACATACCTAATATATTAATGTCCCGTGCTAAGTGTAGTTACGTATCATATTGCTAGTGTTGTAGATGGTTTCCATTATGTCCACTTCCACTGTCAAATGAATGTCTCCTTCCTACAAAAACGCTTAGCCCTGGTTGATAAATTTTTCCAGTGATAAATTATTGCAATGAGCATAGTCGGGTTTTCATCCAACCAAGCTCCTCAATCTCTAAGAGGTTTCCTTCTCAATGATCCTATTATCAAAGTTCCAAACTCAAGCAATTCTCTGTGATACTCAATGGGTTTGCCACAACCTCCTTAAAACTTCGTAACTGATTTCTTGTATCGACTTTGGCAAGGCTATAGTTCTGCTCAATAATATTTCGTGAATTCTTGACTTTATAAAACAATAGTTTATCCATTAACATTTAATAAATGTCGTATTTTATAATTAATTAATTAAATAATAAAAAGTCTTTTAAACAATAATGACAATTTAATATTTAAATAATTAATCAAATCTCTTCTTGACCCTATTAAAATGGAGACATCACACAAAAGGAGTTGGCTCGCCTTGGGATAACACGATTTGCTACCAACTTCATCACTCTACAATCTTTACTGTAGTCAAAGCGAGCTTTGAGGCGGATGTTTGTTAGTGAGGAGTGGACTTTCTCAACATATGCTAAGACAAATGTAGGGGAGGATGTGGCAAGTTGGATTTTTAATGAGCAGGGATTTTGGGCACCTACTAATGAGATCATTAAGGTAAATGTAATTAGTAATTAGTTTAGTAATTCTACATTATATTTTCATTCTTATTTTTATTTTATTTGCTTATTTTTGTTGACTCTTACTTATGTCAATGTTTCATAATAATTGTAGTTCATAGAGCCTTTAGTGGTTCTATTACGAGTTGTTGATGGGGAGAAGCCCACGATGGGCTACATATACGAGGGCATGGATAGGGCAAAAGAGGCCATCAGATCCATTTATGGGGGAGTTGATGGTAAGTATCGCTTCATTTGGTAGATCATCGATAGATGATGGCACCTCCAGTTTCACAAGCCCCTATACGTAGCAGCATATTTTCTCAATCCGACATTCCAATTCCGCAAAGAATTCAAGGCAGATGAGGAGGTTTTGAGTGGGCTCTACATAGTCATTGAGAGGATGTCTAATTCTCATGTTGGAGCCTAGATTGTCGCTGAGAAATAGATTTTCAGACTTGCACAAGGAGATCTCTTTGCAAGAGATATATGCAAAGATACTTGATTGACATTGCAGCTAGGTAAAAATTTATTAAGGGCATAATAGTAGTTTAAAAATTACCACTTTTCAATCTTTTATATTCAATGTTCATATTATAATTAAATATTCACAATGAGATTTATTTTTTTTCTTTTTCTCATCTCAGATGCATGGTGGGAGAGATTTGGTGCTAAAGTACCAAATCTTCAGAGGATTGCAGTTCGAGTGTTGAGCCAACCATGTAGTGCCTCAGGTTGTGAGCGCAATTGGAGTATGTTTGAGCACATACACTCTAAGAAGCACAAGAAGTTGTCAATGTAGAGGTTGAATGATCTTGTTTATGTTCATTACAACCTACACCTTCACCATAGACAGATATTGGGCACTGACTTGTCACCCATCACGTTGGAGGAGGTTGATCCATAATCAAATTGGATCACTGAGGCTGAGGATCCTATTTTTAGCGATGGGGACCTTGATTGGGTCAACTAGGCGGATCGAGAGGCAAAGACAGTAGCCATGCCAGAGGAGGAGGATAGAGCACGAGGAGACACCTTGGATGTTGGTTTGGGTGCCACTGAGTCTAAGACATAGGAAGAGATGATGGCTGCAACATCATCCAAGACCTATCTCAGACATCTACGTAGGAGGACTGATACTTGGTGATGCAGGCTCCTCTGAGCAATAGACTTACAGCTTTTGTTTTACTTTTGATATATGTTTGAAACTTTTGATGCCATGGATTTCATATTCCATGAGTATTGTATACATTTGACAACATTTATTTATCTAACTGTACTGACTCTTACTACTATTATTGGTACTAAGTAATTACTTATTTCCTTCAACTAAAATTTGTGCTTTTACTTATGTGATCAATATATGTTTGTGTATAGGATCATAGTAGTTTCTATTTCATGATGTTATTGTGTATTTAAAGTTTATTTATTAAAGGGTACATGAAACAAGCTTTAAATCTTTAAAAATCTCTGAATTTCTTGGGTTTTTCTATTTGCCGAGTCTTGCAAGTCTAGGCTCCGAGTTCGACTCCGAGTCAAAAATCGGCTTGCTGAGTCCGAGGCGAGTCCAAGTCCTGTAACACAGGTATGTATATACATATATTTATACATTCAGTTAAAAATAAGGAATTGTGGAAACGATGACCTACAAGTATTTCTTATTCGAAATACATACCCCTCCAAATAATAATGTATTCTGTCCATGCAGTAGCATAGAAGTAACATGCTTCTGATACTAAGACACATTCAATCATGTAAGTACCAGCCAAATGTTGCATGCAAAAACACTAGTGTTCTCAATTCTACCATTAGCATCTCTTGTTCAAAAGGAGACACATTCATGTTTCATGCATACAAATATGTTGCAGAAATGTCAAATTTTGTAAGCCTGCAGATTTGCACCACAAAAGTATGCTTTATTAATATCTTTCTAGCTGTTTTCAGAGATATGGGTCACAAAGAGCTAGTTAGATTTTCCTTGTCAGACTCTGCCTGTCAGAAATCACTTCCTCTTCCTTCCTTCTTCTCAAGGATTTTCAAGTAGCAGAGGACCTAGGTGAAAACCAGATCCAGCAGGCAAATATAAAAAGGAATTTAACTGTGAACAGGAGCCAAATATAGCATTGACTGCACAGAAGCCTAGATAACAATAGAAAATATGCTTAATAGACATAAAAAGGGGTATTTTCTTTAAAGACCACTCCAACTCACTGCTATTTAAGATTCTGAATATGTTCCAAACTTCCAACAAATTGGAATTGCGTGAAACAACCGAAAATCATGCTAAGCTTACCAAAGCAGTATCTCGAAGCATCTGGCTAATTTGGGAAACATTTGAGAAGGGACCGAAGGGATGACACCCTGTTGCCCATAACCAGTTCAAAACTGGCCTTTGATGAATATGGGAGGCTTTTTCATATGGAGCAGCCAATCCACCGACTACTGACGCTAATCCAGCTATAATATGGCGTTGTGAAAGCATTGGAACAGCATCTCTTCTCTTTGTTTCTGAGACATAACTATAAAGAAACAACAATGCATTGTCAGTAGCTGAAATCTCAGTGAAGTTTTTATATCTTGAAATCAACTAATAGCAAAGCAAATTTAAAACAGGGTATCAGGATGAACTATATGATTAAATGATTTTCCATTTTTCGAAATTCAATATATGTCCAAGTTTAATGAATGCACAACCCATAATCTTGTTATACAACTATGCAGGAATGTGATGCACAAAGGGAACCAGTGGATCCCATTACAGAAATAAATATCAATTGAGACAATGGCACAGGAAACAAAGTGAGAACATGAATGATTTTGAAACCATAAAAAAAAAATACTGAATAAGCTTTGACGAAGAAAAGCAACAAAGAAGCTAACACCAAAAAACAAGTAGAAACAAATGGAACAAGTAAAAACTAGCATCATTATAAACATTAATGGAGGATGTGTTAAGCATATATTACAGACATTGAGAATACAAAACACTGTTGATTACAAATTGAAATAAAATAAACATGACAAGCCGAAAAGATTACAACATAGAATACAATTCATAAAGATCCATTGAAAAAATATATAAATAGGAAATTAATAAGAGTAGAAAAACAGAAATATTAACCTAATAACTATTATCAAAGACCCACCTCAAAGGAAATTCATTATTCTCATGTTGAAGGACTATTACAACATCATTGCTTGTCCAGACTTGTGTTTCTCCTTCCATTAATAGCTCTTGGTCCATGCCAACTAGTGATAGGACAAACCTGTGACAACAAATATAGAGTCAAACCAAGTTATTCACAAGAAATGTCAATGTTTTAATGGCATACATAAATATCCATTAATTTCACACTTACAATTGACAACAGACTGAGAAATGGAAGCCTGTCATCAGCATACAACATAATTTATATTGTTGTGTCAAAAATCATAATGCAAAAAATTTATCTTAAATATAAGGCCAATAAAATAATGACCACTAGAGGATTGATGCACACAATCTAATTTGCAGATTTAGAAGGTTTGCTTTCATGTTTGCAAGAGAGAGATCAATGAGAAGGGTGTTACATTCTTATATTATTCCTGCTCATTCAGTGAATAAAGAACTTATTTTCAGCTATGTTGTGGGTTCAGGTACAAGTTTGGTAGTTTAACAAAAAGAAAAATCAATTCCAGTATAGCTGGGTTAGGCCAGATATAAGTGTATGGAGTTATGGGTTTTAGTGTTTTTAAGTTTTTCTAGTTATAGGGTTTGGTTTTTTTATACTTCATTGCTTAAGGGTTCTAATGTTTAGGAATTTAAGGTGTTCTTGATTTTATAGTTTTGGAGTTTAGGGTTCTTGCTTGCAAGGTTTCAAGTTTTAAGGTTTTGGTGTTTTGTGGTTTCAAGTTGTCAAAGTTTTGTTGTTTAGGATTTTGGAGATTTAAATATGATTTTCCACAACCACTGTATTGACCCCTTATTAAACAACTTGATTCAAATCAGTGGTATCAAAGAATATTTATATCTAGATTAAATGTAATATGTAATGTAGTATAATATCAAAAACATGGATTCGAGTAGGATGGATTTGTTAAATTACCTACTTGTTAGGTGCAAGTGATCACAAAAGGATATTGAAGATTAAGCGATATATATATATAGACCCACACTAGTGGAGGTCACAAGGGGGACCTCCTCTCCTTCAACACATTCAACTTAGAAGCCACTTAATCAACTGAGAAGCCATAATAGAATTCCAAGAGCCACCACTTGGAATTCCAACTATAGGTGCCAATTTTGGGATTCAAACATGGATCTCCATCTTGAGAACCTTATGGCCTTGCCATTTAAGCACAACCCCATTGACATATGTACATGTGTGTGTGTATACACACACACACAATTAGGTTCCTATATTATTCTTGCTCATTTGGTGGATGAAGAACTTGCTTTTAGCTATGTTGCGAGTTTAGGTTAGGCCATACTACATATTTATTGATGAATGTATGTGTGTGTGTGTGTATAGATGTATGTATGCATGTATGTGTGTCTAGAAATATGTACATATACATATATAGGCATGGTTCACAAACCTAGTGAATATTCGTCGAGTTCACGAGTACTCATAGCTTCAAAACCCAAGCGAGTAACTCGCAAGTAAAAACTTGCCAAAAACTCACCAAAAACTTGTAAAAACTTGCCAAAAACTCGCAAAAACTTGTCGGAAACTTGTTTTTTTGGCTCTCTAAGCATTGTTTTTTGCCTTCTAAAAATTTATGAAAATGGTGTGTGCCATGAAGTTTTATATGGTTTTAAAAGTCTTCATTTGGGTGCCTAGGGTGCTGCCACTCAACCCTACTGGGACACTACCCATTGACCCCGTTGGGGTTGTGTTGACGGGTGTTTTATGACCACACCAACACAAAATAAAGTTTCCCAATGGTCACTCTATCCTCTCTTGAACAAAGTCTCCTGCATGCTAAGATTGCAAGATAGATCATGCATTTAACTCCAAGGTTCATGCAATGGATAGCTCAATTGGCTTGATGTGATTTGTTGGTAATCTCAAGGGGGACTTACGTAATTGTTTAGTTGAAGATCGAAAGGGGGGCTTTACAAGCTTTGAAAGATTTGGCAATGAAGCACAGGTTTCCTAAACTAACCAGAAAAGTACTAAATTGAAATGGTTGCAGGGGTTAGAAGTGCTATGTTCTACTCTACGCGCGGGATGTGGGATCAATTCTTACAAACTTCAACCAGACTTCACTTTGCCTCACTTCAGACAACTTCCACGGAGTTGATGCAATCTTCAAGGGAGGTAACTAAAGATATTCAAATCACGACTTAACATGAAGGTACCATCATAACGTTGCATACCAACATTCAAACTATAATTGAAGTTAAGTCCACGACGTTTCAGTTGACCATGCAAGGCGAACACACCATCAATGAGCCCACTAGTGGTATGGATAAGAGAAGCTTACTCAGATTAAACACCACATTCCACAGTTACTATCTACTTGCATGAAATGAAACGTATTCTACTTTAAAATGCTAAGTGATTCAAAAGGACGAAGGAGCCTTGCTAGCTACTCACAATAAAAAAAGAAATCACCATCAATGAAAACTCTTTTTATTACAAGAGTGTTTACAACAACTTCTTACAAAGCATTCAATGAGAAATCTTTCCTTCCTCTTCAATTTAAGCTATGCTATCAAATTATGCTAACTGTCTCTCTATGCTCCTAGCTCTGCTCTATTATTTGATCTCTAATCTAATCTAATCTATGATTTACAAATGAGGGGGGATGCCCCTTTTATAGATGGCCAAATCCAATGGACAGCTCAAATTCAATTACAATAAAGGGCTCAGATTGAGCCACATAAACCCAAACCCTAAAAATTGCCGCCAAGAAGAGTGGGGTAATAAATGAGCAATTAATGTCCACCATCCTTCTAGAAGATTCTCGTCTAAAGACGCATTCCCATTGTTCTTCTTCTTGACTGCAAACTCTATGAATCTGGCCAACATAGCTTCAATTGGCATCGCAAGCACATTCTCAATCTGAAACTCAAAGACTGCAACTTATTTCTCTTGTTTGATGGTGATTTTTCTCCTTGTTGCCACTGCATCTTGGGTACACTTTAGTGCCTGAGGATGATCTTTAATGCTTGGTACTTCATCTTTTCTTTCATCCCGATCTTGAAGGATTTTCTTGTCCTAGACTCGATCATTTCTTCCTTGCCACCTACCTCTCTGAGTTGGGCACATTTAGATTCTTGTGGAGGAATTTCAATACTCAGTCATTTCTTCCAACATCTCCCTTCATGGTTTGAGCGCAAATGAGACTTCATGGAGGAGTTTGAAACATGTAGCCTTATCCCCTTCCAAGGTTGTAATGTCATTTTGGAGTATTTGCTTCATCACCCCAAGTCATCATGCTTTGGCCCCGGTGATCACCCTACAAAACAAACAAAGGAAGAGCATCAAAACACTTATAATATAAATTCACTTTACTTACCTAATCTCCATGTTCTAATTTTCAAGGTCTGATTGATCTCTGGATCAAATAGGATTCATCATTTTCCTCTAGCAAATTTTGCCTTCTTCATAACCTTTCATCATGGGTGCATTTAACATTTGTGTGCTAGGGAGCATTTGGATGTCTGTGTTTGGAGTATCTCCACCAATGCCTTAAAAATATTTAAGCATCCTGTCCACCTTGGGCGTATATGACCCCTTGTGTTTTATGCTTCATCTTCGACGCCTTGGAGACTTTCATGTAACTTCATTCATCTTGTGCCTTGTTCCTTAGGTGCATTTGAGACGCTGAGTGCTAAGCGTATTTCCACCTTGTGTGCTCAGTCTTTCACTTCATCTTCTCTAGAGTGCATTTACCACCTTATGTTATGGAATTTGTGCCTTAGAAAAACCCTTCAAGTATTCCCCCTTGGGTGCACTTAGGAGGTCTTACTTCACATTTCACGCCTTAGGCAAATTTCCACCTCCATCCATTCCACTTTGGGCGCCTGTAGACCCTTATGCTTTCATCCTCCATGCCTTAGGAAATTTCTTGCTCCAGTTTCTCCTTTGGGTGCATATTGAGGGGTGTTCTTGCCATTTCAAATGCCCTAGAAAATTTCTTGCACATCTTCCCAAAATGGGCGCATTCAGGGGGTTGACCTTCTGTTTCCATGCCTTAGAAAAAAATTCTCCACCTTCTCTTCTTAGGGCATATTTACCACCTTGCTCTTTGAGTTTGATGCCTTAGAAAGTATTTCCACCTTCTCTTCTTAGAGCACATTTAAGAGGTGGTCCTGCCATTTCAAATGCCCTAGAAAATTTCTTGCACATCTTCCCAAGATGGGCGCATTCAGGGGGTTGAGCTTCCATTTTGAGTTCCTTAGAAACTTTTTGATGGCCTATCTCACCTCAAGTGCATATGAAGGGTCTTGCTTCCACTTTTTAGTGCCTTAGCAAATTTCCACGCCCCCTGCTCATCTTGGGCACATTTCTAAGTATGTTCATGAATGTCAGGTGTGCCAACAGAATAAAAATGAGCACACATTTTTGTTGGTCTACTACAACCATTGCCCATTCCTACTCAAAAGTGGGGAAGTATATCTATGGATTTCATCACAGGACTTCCCAAGGTGCAAGGGAAGGATTGCATTTACGTTGACAGGTTGACTAAATTTGCCCATTTCTTTACTATTTCAATAGGTTTTACAACATTAGAGGTGGCAGATTTATTCTTCAAGAAGGTGTTTAGGCTTCATGGGGCACATAGAAATATCATAAGTGACAAGGACAGCAAATTCATGAGTTTGTTTTGGCAAGAATTGTTTAAACTTTGTGGTACTGAGTTGACTCCCAGCACTAGCTACCAACCCCAAACAGATGGGAAAACTGAAATTGTTAACAAGTGGGTGGAGGATTACTTGAGGAATTACGTTTCAGAGCAGCAAAAAGGCTTGGGTTAGATGGCAGCATTTAGGGGAGTTCTGCTACAACTCTACTTACCATATGTCCATCAGAATGTCATTGTTCATAGCATTGTATGGGTATGAGGCTCCTAGCTTCATTGATTTATTATTTGGTGATTGCAGAGTGCCCAGGGTTAAGGACTTCTTGCAGGAGAGTCATGATATCATGAGATCATTGAGAGAAAACATTCAGCAGCCGCAAAATCAGCAAAAGATGTACACTGACCAGCATCAGATTGAGAGGAAATTTGATGTAGGTGATATGGTTTATGTCAGGCTCCAGCCATATAGGAAGTCCGCTCTCAAAAAGAGTGGAGCAGAGAAGTTCAAAGCACGGTTTTATGGCACGTTCAGAGTCACCAGGAGGGTTGATGAGGTTGCTTATAAGTTGGAGTTACCGGAGGATAGTTGAGTGCACAATGTTCTTCACGTATCACGCCTTAAAAAGGCACTTGGACATAGTGTGGTACCTTCAGCAGTGTTCACCCCATTGGATGAAGAAAGAAGGTTGGAGCTTATACCAGAGGCATTTACTGCCTTCAGAGAGAGGACCATCAAGAGGAGAGTGATCACCAAGTACTTGGTGAAGTAGCGGGACCTACCAGTTGAGGATGCTACATGGGGGAGTGAGCAGATACTTTAGTATCAAGCGTTGCAATTGCTTGAGGGCAAGCAATCTTTGGGGAGGGCGAACTGTAACGTCCCCTCCTAGCCTTTGTGAAGTGGTCATCACTTTTAGCCAATTCTAGAGTCCCTGTTTGCTGAGAGGTTCTATTAAGGGGACTTAGTTCCAATTTGGGAGTTGGGTTTGTTGTTTGCTGGGAGACCCTCTATTTTTAATAGAGCTAGTTTGGTGCTCACTGTCCACAGTGAGCATTGGTGCGATGTCAATTTCTCTCCAGTTTGAGCCTTTGGAAGGTAACTTGCTATTTTTAGTACTTACTAAAAATAGTAAGTCTATTTTGGGAACACTAGACTTGGTCAAGCTCATCCTTGCAACATATTCAGTTGGTTAAGTCACTTTGATAAAATCATTTAAATATTTGAATTTAGCCTTGCAATGTGTGCCTTTCTAAAGTGACTATATTTTTTAATTAAGGGGGTTATGAGGGGTCATTTTAAAAAGTGACCATGGGTGCCTAGCATTACAACTTTAAGTTGTATTTAAAGGTGATATCATATTATAATATTTATCTTCTTGGGCGCCAAGTTAATGAAGGAAAAAGTATTAAAAATAAATTAAAATCAAAAGCTCTTGAAGAATGGCGTTGGTTTTAGGGTTGGAGGTTCGCCCTAACTTGAGATTTTTTCATAAAAGTCTTTTTGAAGGCTTATTTTCATATGTGTGAATTTGAGAATACAGGGATATGCTGTTGGTTTGAAACCATGGATTGAAGGATAGGATTGAGGACGAAAAACCTTCAGATTCTAAGACTAGTCTCGGCAGTGAAAGACCTTGCTCATGTTGGTGTTGGGTGATTTCATATAGGGATCACAACTGTGCTTCAGGGATGGAGATTTATCAATACTTTTGAGTGATTTTCAATTAGTTTTTGGGTGTGAGATTGCTGGTTTTTGGTGTGGTGTGTTATTCTTCAGTTTGGGTGTGTTTATTTGTCAGTTTCTGTAATGTCCCTTACCTAGCCTTGCTCTTGTATTTGCTTGGTTTCCCTAGAATTCGATTGTTGATTAGGTTTAGGGTTTGTTCTTTCCAAAAGGATGTGTTCTCTAATGAAATAATCCTAGATTGAAATCTGCATTCACCAATTTAATAACATTTCCACATACACATATATATGTTACCAATAATATCTAGATATCCAAAATATATTCATAAACATAAATCAATTAATGAAGACATAAGAGGAGTGCCATAGGTGGATCAGCCCTGAAGCCCTCATGTAAACTCAAGAGGTTATCCATCACAATCCTTCTTTCCTAGGGGCTTAGTACCTGCATACTCCACTCATGGAAACACCTCAGAAGACACTCGTCCTATCAGGGGAGAGGAACCATAGAGTCCAAGTGGCCTAAGGCCTACCACCTTCCTTGCCCAATCCCGTATCTTGGGCCTAAGGGGCAGAGACCTAGGTGGGACCCCCATCTTTCTATAACCCAATCCCTAGTTAAGGGCCTAAGGGGCTGCAAAGCCCAATCCCTTGTTAAGGGCCCAAGGGGCTGCAAAGCCCAATCCCTTGTCTAGGGCCTAAGGGGCTGAAAGTGGGGTTTTTAGGCAATCCACTTCTCCTGTGTTCCATCCATCCTAATAGGTTTGCAAGCACATAGTAGACAATCTTTAAACAATCAGATATATTTTCCTTCATCCAAGATTTATTTCATGCCTATAATCAAATATATTTTCATTTACCAATGGTTCTTTAAGTTCATCATTTCCTATGATAATTCTCATTATGCTAAGATATCAATAATCAAATTAGCAATATCTAGTTCTTATATTTAGAATATGCTAAATATTATTGCTAAGTGAATACATCACCTGAACTGTTGTGTCTTCCCATGATTCTTAATTCCTTAGTCGCCTTCCTTCAATCTTACATTTGATTGATCATAAATATTAATCTATCCATTTTTATATTATGATCGTAATTACTTATAAGGCTCAATAATTGTTCCCCAAATATATTCTTGACAATAACACTTAATCAAATAAATCTCCCATAGTTTATTTCATTTCCAATCTGCTGCTTTATGCAGATTTCTAATTGATTCCTTTTTTTATTTCTGATTCTTACATTCAATGTCTTTTTATATCTATGTTAAAGGATACATCTTTTCAAGAGTGATGTCCTTATGAAAAGACACAAACATTTATTTAAACCTTCATTATTATTTTTAAACCACTTTTATTTATTTATTTATTTTATTTTTTCAAACTGCTGTTTTTATAATTAATCCTTCTTTTTTTTCACTAATAATCGCTGCATTACATCTTCAATATATAAATATTATTTCTTAATATTTATTCTTAAACTAGTGGTTTTATATGTATTATAATATTTATGACTATAATTATAATAATATTTTATTAATATTATTTTGTAATATTTTTTCTTGTGAAATCTCTATTATTATGATATTTATAATGTACTAATATTAATTGTCTCATTTATTATAATAAATGTATTATAATTATAATATTCTTGATAATAATATTTAGATTGCCATTACATTTTTGATATTTATTTATCTAGTTATTTATATTTCACACTAAAATGTGTTTTGTGATTATGATTTATTTATTGATTTGCATTTTCATGTGTTACAATTTTGGGACATGACAGTTTCTGGAGCTTTCTTTTTGAACTTGAGATCCATATAATTGCTCATAAGTCTGAAATGGAGATACTTTTCAAAATGGGTACTTGATCAATCTATGTCTCTTGCAAGGGCAATCATTTCAAGCATAAGTTTGGGCTTTTTGGTGAAGATTTTGATTTATTGGAGAAAATCGACTTCCCTAGGAGGTTCAGCCTTGTGCTAGTGAAGTATAGGTTTGATGATTGGTGGAAATGACCATTTTCTGATCACTTTGGAAAGATATATTTGCTGTACCTTGGGCTTCATCAAACTAGGGCTCGTGGTTAGAGTCTTGTGGTTAAGCGTAGCTTTCAAGGAGCCTTCATATTGTTGTTTGTCACTCATTTTCAGGTTTGAAAATACCATAAACTGAGTTTGTTACTATTGGTGCTTGACTGAAATATTGCTGTTTAGAAATAAGATTATCATAGCTTTCTGAAACCGTTTCTTTCAAGCAAATTTCTCTTCATTTATATTTTTGTTTATGTATGTCATTGAAATATCAACTGCAAATGTAAACCCTATGAAAAAAGCATTGCAAAACTCTACCAATAACTCACAATCAGCAAGCAGCAAATCAGGAAAAAGAAACAGGAAAAAAAATATTTGGAGTTGTTTACTAAAGAACATATTTGGAGTTGTTTACTACACTAAACCATCAGCTTTTTTTTGCAAATTCTTTAACCTTACCACTATATTATTTTCACCTGCAATAGAAGCAGCCTTCCTCTTCCCTATATCACAACTCTGTCTAACTAATATAATGGAATAGTCATATTGATCAATAGATTGAAATGTTTTGAAAGAACATTTCGTATTCTTAGCAATACTAGTAATTTTTTCCTCACTCTCTCCAACCAACTTTGCCATTCCAACCTATTGGTCCAATGTTATATCTGCACAAACTCTAAACCCATGTCCACTTTCACCGAATAAATGTTGTGTAACCCTGCTATTACTCCTATGATAATCAGTTTGCAAATATGACATAACCAATGCTTTCCGCCCCCTGTATTTTAACTGCTATTAACTGTTAAATTGGTGGCAAAGTGAAGCAAAAGTTTTTTGGGGTTGAAAGGACCTTCTGCAAAAATTTTAAAAGAGGGTGAAGGACATGCAAAATGGTCTTGTGCAGTTCCAATAGAACCTATGTTTGGATATTTTGAATGAGAGGAAGAATCTGTTTTGATTACTTCAATTTTTTCACTGCCCTTGTGCACATTGTCATCATTGCTGCAAGTCCTCATTTCATGGTGTTTTTTTGCGACAACAAACTAAAATCAAAACGTTCTAAACCATATTACAAAACCTCTCTTACAAACTAAAAAGAAAATTTAAAAAGGAAAAATGACATACCTTAATGCAATTGTTGCAACTTAACCAATTGATGTCTTCTAAGCTTCTTTGAATCTTTCAGCTATAAATTTTTTGTTTATAATCCGCGATAAATTCTTTGAGGTCATTGCTATTTATATTCTTAAAACAGAATGTTTCTTTTCCTTTTGCATATTAGGGCATATAAGGTGCATAGGAGGGTTTGTTTTCATGCAAATGTAGCGCTTGGAAGTTCTTTAGTAGAGAGTTTTGATTCAGACATTCTGATGCTTCTCTTGCACTCTCGGCCACATGGGAATCCTCTACTCTTCCTCAGCTTTGGCATTCCACGCACTTGTTTTGCTTTCAAATTTTCTTTTATACACCCTTGGCTTGACTTCTCCTTCAATTTTCTTTTATTCCATGTAGAGAAGGTTGTCTTGATTTTTCCAGTTGGTCGAAAAGATCGACCCATGCTTCGTCAAGGAGTAGTAAGTGTTTGGATATCTCCTCCCAATCTCCCTTCACAGGTTTTCTCTTACTGAAAATGCTTTTGTTACTTTGACTAAAACTCCAACTTCAAATTCTTTCTTGGGATAGGCTCCAACTTTGAACTTGTCTTGCTAGGGCTTCTTCAGCTATTTATGATAGTCTTCTTCTACGTTTTCTTTGCTCTACAATCCTTAAAGATTGCCTAATCTCTTAGTCTTGACCACCTTGTCATCTCTTCTTGCCTTTATTTGGGTCTAAGGGCATGAATCTATCAGATCAGACCTGATTTCTTTTAAGGCAATGGCAACAATGTTTACAGCTCTATCTAATATAGTTTATACTTGGAATAATGAAGAAATAACAATGTATGCCGGACAGAGAAGCAAAATATATCTTTATTTGCTCATGGAATTATTACAGAAGTAGACCAAAGATGGTCAACTGAGGATTAGACTTGATCATACTACTTTCCTTGACGATACAAAATCTATTTTGAGGACTCAATAGTTGATAAGAGGAACACATCCGTCAACTGAGTAACTCTTATAACCACCCAAAGCTAACAAACAATTAATACATAATCGGATAAACCATATTATCAAAACATAATAATCGGCATTGTACAATAACTAGAACTATATTGTATTTCTATTCTCAATTTTGTTACCGATATTTCTTTATATGTGAGTGTGTGTGTGTGTGTAGCCAATCCACCATAGTCCTCTAAATTTTGGAAAATAGTTATCATCTTTAGAAACTTGTCCCTCTATCCCCAGAACTCAGAGAAATACTAAATTAATATGAATATTTATATTTATTTTTAATACTAAAATATTTATATATTGCAAATCCACACCTAGCCATATTGAACCCTGGAAAAACGACAGCTTAGATATCCAACAAGGATGTTATGGTATTTGAGAGTTTTGGGTTGTTCGGCTTGTTCATCCATTGCTTCCTAGGCCAAAACACTTAATTGGATCATAAAGCAAGAACTTCTCAATTGTTTGATGTCAAATCTCTTGAAAGTCATTGTTTTTGATCAATTTTCACAGCCAAATGATGGATACTTCCATCAAGCTTACTGATTCCTCTTGTCAGAGTCTCATAAATGCTGGTCTCTTTCTTGGTCACATCTACCAAGCCCCATTCAGTTTCATCATTGCTAAAATAGTGACTAGTTCCTGTCAATTGCTTGCAGTGGGGCTGACATTGCCTCCACCCATTTCCTTGCATAGAAAATGGGGCTTAATCAGTGTTACTATCAGGTGGTTAGGACACATAATAGTTACTGATATCTGACGATGGCTGGGGGTGTAACCACTTTAAAGGTCAGCATCTCAATTACAAAACAGTCTACTGTATAACTAACAAATAAAATACATTATTGCAGAAGTTTACAAATGACAATAAAAAGCGGCCATGTAGTCACCCCATTATTAAAACAACGAGAGAATACATGCAAGTACTTACACAGGAATTACACGGGTGCCATATGTTCTATAAAGATCTCCTTGCTGCTTCTTTCTGGTCGCCTTTTCTTTTTTGTCCTTAGCATACTTGGCTCTATAAGCTACCCAATTCGGTCGAGACTTGATAACAGAATCTTGAGAATCTGTCGTATCAGCCATCCACCGCTGAACATTGCAAAGATGTAATATAATTAGAATATGCAGAACTGTTTTGAAACCACCATCTTGAGAAGTGTCAATTTAAATATACATGTTGCCAAAGATAAGAATTTTATGACCACAAGCATGCAAGGGGGATGGGGATGTCAAGGGCAGTGCAAGGAAGGATAAACAAAACAGTAGCACTTACAAAGCATAAGTGGCAGAGACTACAAGAAAACTGAAACTAAACATCGGGAGGAATCTTCACACATCTACCAAGGTCAGTTTACCTGACGGAGGAAGAATTTGCTTGAAAGTTCAGGATCTGCAACTTCAAGCAAGCCAGCTGCAAGAACATCTGCAGAACGTTCCATTTCCTACATTTATAACATTTTGTTTGTTAAAGAAAATACAAATAAATTTTCTCACTTCTGTGTCACCATGTCTGAAATTGATGCAGATTATCAAGTTACTGATAAGATATTATGAATTTCCAATGTTGATGCAAAGCAGAAAAAGCACAAGGACAAAAAGATTAATAAACAACTCAGAGAGATTCAAATTACAGAGATGCTCCATATATGTAACCCTATGTTCCACAGTGTTTCTGGGATGGGAATGGACAAGAACAACAGGATGTGTTTCCGGGATGATAGGGTATATAAGGCCTTTTGTCAGCGAATGGCTGGGTATGTCAATTGAAAAAATAGGGAAATTTCTTAAAACATAGGAATTTCAATTACTCATATAAAAGGCATTCATCATATATAATATAGAACCATATTACACATTACACAATATTAGAACTGAATTGAGAATTCACATGAGAGTTGATATATGATATAAGAATTACAAATTAACAAAAAAAATTCATTGCTTTCATTTTCAATGCGCATATATATGATATAACAATAACAACAAAATGCCCAAAGGCTACAACTACAAAATGTCCAAAATGTCCAAAATCTGCCACCACACCTAATCTTCATCTGGTAACACTACATCAAAATCAGAGTATTGAACAAATTATGGAAAATATATCACAAAGAATTGGAATTTTCACTTTTGTCATTATATATTGAGAGTGGATTATGATCAAAATTTATGTGGATTATAGTTATTTCTTAAGCACAGACTCTGTAACCTACAAGATGACACATGCCATTTGCACTACAAAATTTATGATTATATGACCTGTGAGATTTATGCAAACACAATTGCTCCTTCAAAGGTTAAACAGTGCTATTCATATGAATATCAAATTTCAAACCATAATCTTTGAAAAAATTCTGCTATTATCCCTTGTTGAACATCAAATATATATATTGTTAATTGCATGGTGCCACAATGTAGGTACACAAGGAGCATTCTAAAGCAATAGGTTATCTATGAACACAGTATAAAAATGCATTTCTTGATGCATATGCAGATGTGCTTCATTATATCAAACAAAAGAACTGCAGAGGATGTATAATATCAGACTCCTGTATTTTTTTCTTACTTCTCTGTTTTGTTTTTTGTTTCATACCGTGCCATAGAAGAGAGCTGGCTGTCCCAGGGATGGCCTGCAGTTCCCTGCCATCCCTTCCAATTATTGCCTATTTCTGGGACATCCCCTGTTTTTTCCCTGATCAGGGACACTTCCTAGCCATCCCTGTGTCCCCAAAACATCCCAGGAAGTTAACAGCTGGAAAAGCCTATGAGATGTGTCCCCATGTATCATTGACATAACCCCAATCCATGAATTAGATTCAATATCAATTTAATCAATTCCTCTAAATGCAAATGCATTACATGCATAACGAAATGAACTAAACCATGCCATGGATTACTGAATGCATTAATTAAACTTAAATCAAATATACCATAATCTGCAAGTGTGAGTTTACATCTGATAATACATTAACGACTACATGTAACAATTCTGCCACATGCTAGTGCATGTAGGAATGGACTTGTTGTGCCCCATGTGACGACAATCACCATCCTTGTGATACATGTCAGTTGTTTATTATCCGATGATTGGCTATGGCTAGCATGCAACATCAATGGGAAATGTGCCAAATGTAGGCTTTTCCATGAGTCGCCTTTGTAATACTAGGGCTCAGTAGTTAGATGCATATTTAAAGGCATCAAATATTCTAAACCATAATCACAAAATCAATGAGAATTATTCTGAAATTTTCAAAGTCTAATTATATTAGTACCCCTATCCAAATCTTTGGTGTCTTCTATTGGTGCCGATTTCCTTGTTCTATCTTTGTAATGGAATGTTTTTAAAATGTTTCATTTCATTTCCCAATAACATGCAAACGTTGGAAAGCGCAAAGCCACTTGTGATAAAAAAGCATGAGAAGTCTAGGCATAGCCATAACAACACGGAGTGTCAATAGATGCAAACAAAACAAACATATATAAGGAAGCCAAAACCTTCTTTTGGTCCTAGCAAGAAAACATTTTTTTTGTGTATTATTATCATCCAAAAGAATATTTGAACAAATATTTTTTGTTGGATTTCTTGGCTAGATCACAAATATATAAACTTCACAAGTTTTAGGGTATCATAACTTCCATTTATCATTGTGAAAATTCTAGCTCATACTCTTAAATTCTACTTTTCTTCTCCCGATGGCATCTCCTTTGGAAATGTGGCAGTAAAAAGGTATTCTTTGATGCTTCCATACCATGGGGGTAGTGCAGCAATGACTTGGCTTTTCCCCAATCAGACAATAATAGTGAACATGAATTCTTGTAATAAAAAGATCCATTTTCTTACCCTCCCTTGAATTATTGATTTGTTCACCAAGTACATAAGGACCTGATGATCAACGTAGAATGTGAAGAGGGTTGCCAATAGGACCACTGCCAAAAATAGAATTTACTAAAAATAGTAAATTCAGAAAGTTGCTCGGATCAATGTGCAAGCCATACCATTGTGAAGCTCTTTGAAAACCCAAAAAGAATCCGCAAACCAAAATCCAAAACTCCAAGTGCAAACCACTAAAAAATGTAGAAACAACCTCCTAGACAGTAGGAAAACCTAACTTCAGCTTCCAACTAGCCTACAGGCCTCCGGGATAGGCTAACGGTCAACAATACTGATCACTGCTGAGAAGGGGGCATTACAGTTGGCTTGGCATCCACCTTGGCCACTCCCTCGTTTTTCTACACTCTGGAGGAAATATCTAACTTGTTGAGGCCTTTTCCTCTTCTTCTCCTTCAATCTCCCTGATTTGCAGCATACTACAATCATGTTGGAACACTTCATAGTCTTCCATTTGCTAGTGAAAAAGCCCATTGAGTGAGCTCATTTCATCCTCCGAACAATGTTGGAAATCAAGGACGCCTTCATCATTTGGTTCCATAAATCTTCTTTCTTTATCTATTTTTGATTTGGCTCCTTTTGAGTCCAAATCAAACGATTCCATCTCCTCGCTTAGTATTTGATTTTTCAAGTCAATCATGTACTTCCTCCCATTGTTTTCTATGTAGAGAGTATTTTGTTTCCAATTATGGTCTGCCTTAGCTGCAATCAGCCATCCTCTCTCGAGTAATGCATCGTACGCCTTTCTCTCCAATGGAATGACCACAAAGTCCAATAGGAAGAGTTGCATCTGAATTGTCACCTTCTACACCATCAATGTTCCCAATGGCTTGATGCCATGTTGGTTGACACCCACCAATTGGGATGTCGGTGGCCAAAGTGTTATCTTCCCAAGGCACTTCCATGTATCTTTGAGTAGTACTTTGACTCTCAATCCTCTATCAACAATAGTGTTTGTTAGGCTCTTCCCCCTAATCTCCATCTATACAATAGTTGACTTCTTCCCTATGTTCACCATCAGCAACATTGGGTTGATGACTTGTTCACTTTCAGGTCGCAAGTCGACTATCATTCATTTTCTTCGGCTTTTTTGTTGCCTACTTTGATCATCACCAACCATGTTTGTTATTGCCACTCCCAATTGTGGCATTCTTTGGAGAAAGTTTGTCACTTTGATTGGTATGGCCATTTGTAACATCTATCGTATGATGTTCCTTTCAAAATCCAACAACAATGAGGTGCTTGTAGTTTCGTGGGAGGTTCTTCATTCTTTTGCCAAAGGCTTTTCTACTTCAATTTTGGCTTCTCACTATCATTCATTTTTTTGTGCGAGGATTTGGGTATATTGCCTTCTTCGTTTGTGCTCTGGTAACTACCAAGACTTCCTCATTTTGTTCCTCCATGTCCAACATGTTGATGCCTTTTTTCTTCGATCAATCAATGTCCACATGATCACTCGGCCCATACCACTTACACAACATCCTCGTTTTGTTTTGGTTACTCTAGCATTCTTTGGCGAAATGACCCCATTCGTTACATTTTTTGCATTGGATCACCAATCTTCATTTTGCATCATACTAGATTCTACTCCTTGGTCCACTATTATTAAACCGATTGTTATTCCCTCGCTTGTTTTGATATCCGCCAAGAGATGCATTAGTATTTGTGTTTTGGGGGGTGTGGTCAAAGGGGTTGATATTCCCCTTGGGTGGAGATCACTTGTGTGCTCCTTGTCTTCAAATTGTACAAGCATTCCTTGATGGAATGTCCCCTTACTTGGCAAATGTCACAAAATAATTTTTGCATACAATTTGTTTTCATGTGACCTTCCACCTTGCATTTGGTTCACCACAATTCCTTACTTTCCTTTGAACTTTCCTTCTTGGCTTTTAGCTCCATCATCTCATCATATCCTTCCTTAAGGCTTGAACAATCTTTGATTCATTGTTGTTGTCATTTGTGTTCTCGTCATCAACCATCCTCCTCTTTTGTCGAGAAGATGTCTTATCTTCACTTTCTATGTCCATCGCCTGATTCAAGGCATCGACATATGATGATGGAGGTACAACTTTCATCTTGTTCTTCAACAAACGAACCAATCCTTCGATGAACCACCTCTTTGCTAGTTCATTGAGTGGCTAGATTTCTAGTTTGACCAATAATTCCTTAAGTCTATGATTGTAGACTTGTATATTCTCATGCTTTCCTCGTTTGGTGTTGTATATCTCCACTACAATTTCATTGTCATCTCTCAAGAGTTTGAATTCCTCTGGAAATGCTCTTTTCAATGCATCCCATGTGTTCTTTTGATCTACTTCCAATTTGGTATACCAATCAATCGTTATCCCTCTAAGAGTGGTTGGAAATGCTCTCAGCCAATACTCTTTGTCATCCTAACCGTTCGCTACCCAGATTGTCTCACATGTTTTACAATGTCTTATAGGGTCCTCTGACCTGTTTCTGATGAACTTTGGAAGTTTTTTCCGCTCTACATTCGGACTTGCTGGGGTAGTCACCATCTTACCTCTCTGCTGCACCTTCTATGACAATAACCTATTTGGAGAATTTTGATTCATACATTTTGGTGCCTTCTCTACACTCTTTAACATGCCACTATCCTCTACTCGTCCCTTTTCAGCATTCGTCAACCTTGGGCTGCCTTCAGGGTCCTTTTGATGCTCCCTTTGTCTTGGTGTTTTCAGCTCCGATCTTCCAATGTTAAATTCTTCTATCAATGTTAAGTCTTCAATCTGGTGTATCGTCTCTATCAAACCATCGATAGGTTTTCTTTGGTCTTCCCCTTTGGCCAATTTGCTTGGTACAAATTATTCTTGGATGATTGGGTTGGTGGTTCCCTCCTTGCCTTCCCCTTTGCCCAACAGTGAACCTTCTTTGCCCCTTGGCAATGACCTTTCTTTGTCTATTGATGATGGTTCGTACGATTCTCTAGCAGTGTTCCCTTCTTCACTTTTTTCTTTGTGCGACGTTGATCGTATGGATGGTTCTCTAGACTGGTCAGTGAGGTGAGTGTATGTTTCATCAAGAAATGGTAAGTATCTGGCAATTTCTATCCACTCTCCCTTTGTACATTCTCTTGTCATTAAATTTTTTCCTCTCCCGACAACAACTTCCGCTCTTGGGTGGGCTCAGGCTTTCCCTTAGGAACCCTTTGCTTTCTTCAACTTCACCCCTCGATAGTCTATAATAACCCCACTACAAAATACGCAATTATATTCAAGTTTAAATTAAAGATTTAAACTTATTTGTTCAAGATGGCTGACTTCTCCATAAGGAAGATAAAACACAAATCAATATGTCGGCTCACCCATTAAATTAATCATGGTTGGCCCATATCGTGTCGTCCTTATGACGAAGTTAACTAAATGAAAGTTACAAACTTAAAGAGGCGGACCACCCTCATATACAAAATGCTTGGTGGATATAAGATTATTATTAAGGAGGCCAACCCCCTTTGAATATGACATTGAAACTCATATAAACCAATGATATGGTATTTTCCCACAAGATAATTGACCAAGGAATTATAAGCAATTCATATGGAGGAATAAATACGATTATAATATGGAACAGCAAATTTGATTTGAGGAGCAGCAAGTAATTATAAGAAGAGCTGCGATTATTAAGATTATGGGCAGCAATTAATTGAAGGTACTGTGATCAATAGCAGCGATTGTTAAGGAAATAAAACAAGCAAACTAATGCAGGGATTACCATTAAGAGGAATTAATACCAAGGAAATTATGAACAAACCAAGAGGTGCAATTGGTCTAGAGTAAAGGACAATTATTATATTAGTCAAATCTATATGACAGCAATTAAGCCTAAGACAAATGGATGCCTCCCTTGGGAAAGATACATCCTTTGTGAGGAGTTGTGATTCTTAGAAGAAGTCATGCCTTTTCAAATGGAAGAAGGAAGATATAGAGAATGGTTAAAGCATTGTGAGAAAAGAGGGTAGAATTCAGACTTTTATTTATCACTGATTCCCAAAAGTTGGATCACTCTATATGAGCAGAAAATAATAAACATGGAAGCATATATTTTTAAGGTATAAATCAGGGAAGGCTCCAAGATACATCCACATGATTTTAAGGACATAAATCAAGGAAAGCATTCAAGACTCAAGGCCTATAAATTCATGATATATAGGCAGAACAATATACAAGCTAATGCATGATTTTAATGAAGAATTCAGGAACAGCAAATTGGATCTAGTCAAGGAACACATTTATTCTTACATACAAATCAGAGGCATAATCAAGAAGGAATATACATAGCCTTCTCATCAGAATGATATTCAGCAGGCCTCTTACATAATAACTATCTTTATAAAGGAAAATCTGATTCTTTCCTTTATAAGAATCAAGACTTAGATCAGACATTAATTATAATGCAAAAGAATTATAATAATCTATGCTCTTCAATATCCATATAATATAAGATGGTTGACTTAACATACATCTAAGGGTGTCCATTTATCAAATATATTGCAAATTTAAATCATATTTTACAAATGCTCCTACAAGGGACATTACATCATTATCATCGTTCTCTTATTCTTTTATCCTTAGGGAACTTCTTATTTTTTGGTCAATTGATTTGCGACTGCTTTGTATTGATTTCCCATTTTTATTAAATGGTTAATGCCATTAATTCTTTGGCATGCGTCGTCAATCAATATCACGCTCTTCTTCTTCCCTTTTGTTCCGTTCTTCATACCATTGTAGTATTTGTTGCCTTCGTTGTTTCCGATCTCTCTCAAGTCTCAACCCAAAGATCTTGCAAGATGATGTAGTGACATGAAATTAGTCTTGGCAGTTTGTCAAGAAGACGATCAACCTCTAGGTTGACAATTAGGTTGTCCCTGATGCTGACCTAGGGAACCTCTCTCCTAAGAGCTTCCCTTTGTACATGATCGTTGAACAGGTTTACAAAGTCTTTTGTCAATGTGTCTTCTCTCTTGTCGTTTGCTTGCACAAGTTCTTCAGCTAGTTGTCCATTACATCACTATGATTCTCACCTAAGTGTTGTGTATTGCCATGGTTCACATCGGCAACAACACCAAATGTTTACTCAATAATGCTAATTGAACAAATAATAGAGAGTAAACAGAAATACATAACAGCAATAATAAAACATATCAATTACTCAAAACAATGCACAGAATATATGTCATGTATTCTTTCATTCATCAAATAGGCAATAATTACAGAATACAAAATGTATGTGGTCCCTGACTACAAGTGCAAACATACAATATATAGCAAGCCAACGTTGGTTGAGAACGCCAACCATCGACAACTACCAAGTAACAACTGTGTTCCACGGCCTTTTGGGGACAGGGACGGGGGAACGGCTGGGGACGCATTTCCGGGACGTTTCCTAGGGGCCCTTTTTAGGGGACGGTAGGGAACGGCAACATACAAAATACATATATATATATATATATATATATATGATTTTTTCAAAATTTATTAATATATTATAGATAGAGAGAGGGAAAGAGAGATATATGTCAATAAATTAATAATTGCTAACAACAATATCAATATATAAATAAATCACGAGAGTATTAGCATAACAACAAAATAAATATCATTAAAGCATTATAAAATTTATCATAGCAATATCAAACATCAATAAAACCATGGTCTATCAATATCAATAAATCGCGAGAGTGGTAGGAAATGGAACTAAGTAAGTGCAGCTCCCAGCTCCTCAAGGCATCCCAAACACAAACAAAATGCAGCTTGAGTGAAGAAAAAAACGCAGTCAAATAGAGCCCAGCCACGACTTTACTCTAGGCGTGAGAAACAAAAACTTGAAGAAATCTGTTTCATGCCTCTTTAAAATGCAAAAACGTCTCTGTTAAATGCCCAAACACAGGAGCAAAATGCCAAAAAATCGTTTAGACTGAGCTGAGGCAGAGATTTTCCCGTGCTTTGCTGTGTGAAAGAGCCAAATAATATCATTGAATCTTATGAAACTTTATTAAGTTTCATTTAAATTTTTGTTTTTAGACTTTACACAAACGCATTATGTTGTTGTGGGCCCACAAAACATTTAATAGCAATATAAAATGTTTTAAAAAACAAAATTTTATGTTCTTTAATTTTCTGGAAGTTAGTCCTTTTACAAACAACATATTTAATTTTCATTAAGGAATGTCCGTTCTACAGGGGGTTTTGGGGCATCCCCATGTAACACAGAGTAACAACCAAACAATGGTCAAGGACTAATTACATTTAACACATTTTTTTATTTTTTTATTTATTTCTTTCTTGCCGGCTACATTCTTCCCCATTCTCTAGTTCATCTCAAGAACTTTTTAGAAACTATTTATCCACAAAATGTCAGCTTTGGATGACAATATTATGTCTAAAATAAAGTTTCCTTCAATCGGGACAACAACCCAACATTAATTGCTTTCTGGATTTTCCCTTTGGTGGCAAACATTGTTTTTGGGGTTTGTGGCCAAATAAACATTGGCAACAGTCATAATTCCAAATCATATTTCTACAGTACTCATACTAACAACTGATATTTCTAAAATCATTTGATTCGCAATATCCAAGATCCCTTAATGAGTTGCATTTTTTTCGAGTGGAAATGGGAAAAAAAGACCATCCATAGATTTTCTTGCAAAACCTCTAAATACAAATCTGTAGCCAAGACCAGGGGTTGGTCGCAACATATTCATTGTATAACTTATAGTGGATAGTTAAAAACAAATTAATTTAACAAAGAGGGTTTCTCAGATGCAGCAAGTATTATATCAAGTAAGCGATTAAGTAATTGGACAAGGCATGCCACGGCAACAGATTGACATAGATTTTAAGTTTGCTGATTACAGCTGCCTTACATTAAGCATAATTAAAGATATTGTTTAGGAAAATTAAGTTATACCAACAGTGATCCTTTTGTTAGAAGATCTATTTTGAAAAGATTTTCACCCATGATAGTTCTTAGTGGGTATAGAAATTTATAGAAACATTTCTATTACAAAACATTATAGACAATTTGTTGCGACTTGTGACAATTACACATGAAAATTTTGCATTAGCACAACAGATATAAACATGAAGATTATTTCAACAACTGAATGCCCAACAATAAGCATAAAACTTTACCAGCTAAGTTTGAGAGGGGCATAAATCCATGATTTCAAATATGAGAATGATCTAGCCCATGAGTGTTTCATGTCTACATGCCATGCCAACATAAATATTTACCAAGCATAACTAAAGATTAGACAAGCTGTCTGCAACATGCATTTTAAATGCATGCAACTTAAGACAAGTTTTTATACACTACAAACTATATCCATGCCCCAATAAGGTGCAATACAAATAGATGCTTCTACAAGCCTGCCATAATTTATATGAATTTTCAAGGAAACAAAATCTTGTAGCATTTTCCCAATTACAAGTCATCAGCAAGCCTCTAAACAATACCAACAAGAAATTCCATGACTGCATAGTTTCTCTATCAAGAATATCAAACTTGGAATGAGTTAAAAGTTCAAACAGCATATACCAAAAGCTTCATACAAAAAAGGAGTGAAAACATCTAATATGCTCAACATACAACATCCAATGTTTTTTTTTTCATTTGTTGCTTTCCTAGTTAATAAAATTGTTCTAATCTAAAATTGAAGGTATACGTACATCTTTTAGAATAGAGCCATCTAGATACATTCTAGTCCGAACATGAAAACGACCATCTGACTTTGTCTCATGAACAGAGTGACCACGGAGAGCTTTTGAGACAGCAACTGATAACTTCTCATGTCGATGTAGGCTGTGGGCACCTCCAACAAGTACCACCTCTTGTCCAGTATGAACCATCTTTTTTACCTACGAATGAAAAGCCAAAATATGAACATAACCTAATTTACAACCAACAAAAGTTTCCTTCACACATGACCATGCATTTCATCAGAATGAATAAAGCCCTCACAGTTGCAAATCTATGCATGCTTTAGCATAAGCAAATCTTTAATGTTTTGAGAATGTGAAAGGTGGAGAATAGTAGCAAAAGAATTCCTAACAAGAACTAGCTATGTTTGAATTAGAAATAAAAACATGCAAAAGAGGTCCAATTTTTTAGCTTACTTCTGTTTAAAAATTTTAAAAGAACATTTTCAATGCTGCAATAAACCTAACATAAGAATATATATCTATATAAAGGTTTCTTTCACATCCAAAGACAAAGAACAGAAGTTCAAACACACAAAGAAAATACTGCTAATCCTCGTGAATAATTGAGAACAATAAAAAATAGAAGTAATGAAATAGCAAAAGTGTCTCTATAAGATAACACAAAGGGATAATTCATCAGATAGGTAATAGCTCTTCAAAAAACTAGCACGAAAAGATTATGCATATCATTTCAATTTAATTTTATTGATTGTTCACCTCAGAATACTTAATAGTGATTTTATATAGATACTGGATTCTAATCTTCCTGTTTAAAATTTGAGTTTCTATCAAATTAATACATTGTGCGCAAAGCTTGTAAATATGATAACAAATGAAATAAAGAGGGAACACTTCACAGTTCAAAATAGAACAAACTGCATTCCTTCAGCTGTAATGTCCCCATTTTCCATCCCGCCACTACAGGAACTAAATTAATTAATTAATTTAATTATTTAATGTTGCCTGGCAAAAAGTACAATTATATAGGTAATATTGAATAATTATATTAATGTGGTGAATTAAGTGAATAATTATTTTATATTAATATTAAAACTAAAAAGAGTATTATAAAAGGACACGAGAGCTCATTCTATCAAGATTGGAAGATTATTATTATTTGTTTGGCTTTTAGGAGAGCCAGCTTCCTGGTGCTTGAGGACAGAACCTCGAGCCTACGGATTTGGACAAAAACCCAGATCCTCTCTTTGGCAAAATCTCACAAGTTTCGCATTTGGGCTTCAAGATCAATTGGAAAATTTCATGGGTCTTCTTCGAAGACAAAATTTCAGATTACCCAAGGTTTGAAGACTTTCAAAATATTAATAGTTCAGGAATTTATCAGGGTTTGCAAAGGTATGTCCAGTAACTAAATATGGAGCAACGGCAGAATTGAATATTGCAGTTTTATAGATTGAATGAATAAAATATTATTAAACCTGCCCAGCTGTACCATATTATTCTTCCCTAGTGGTAACCCATACAATTCCTATTCCTGTTCTAAAAGGAATCTATACATATTATGAAAGGGTTAAGAGGCTTACGTAGCTTTTCAAGTTGGAAGAAATAAATATTGTCAATTTATCCTTGCATAACACATTATCACATACGACCGTACCATCTACAATTGGGTGCCGTACCGATTTTAGTTTGGAGGAATTAATTTCTGAAATTATTGGGAGGCTTCAAAGCCTTGTTTACACTCCAACGCAGCATTTCAAGGAGTCAAAAGGGAGACAACAAGAACTAGTACAGCCATATAGGGATTTTAAGAAAATCAATGACAACAGCCCAAGTGCCCATCGGAAGGTGACGTGGGAAGGAGGGGTAAGAATTGATCACCAAAAAGTCATCGCTGGTCAACAAACTAGAGCTTGCATAAAATTTGGTTGTGGGAATTAAGGGTGGCTTAATTTCATTCAAAAGGAGACAAAACTCTGCACGTGGGGCCCACTTCGAAGATTGTTTGAAGATTTATTTGTGTTTTTTATCTCCACTCCACTTTCCTTTGGAGGTTAATACCATGGAAGTAAAAGATCAAACCATTCAGCTATAAGGATGATTTATTAAATCAGAAATAATTTCTGATTTTGGTTTTTTTGGGTGTTCATTAACATTTCAGGTCAGAAAATTACTTTATTTATATATATATTTATTTATTTTCTGATTTTTATATATTCATATGCTTCAGCTGTTGTGCATGCTCATTATGATTAGAAATACAGTGCTAATGATATACACATTCAGATTTGTGGAAATTAATTCTAGTGATGAATAAATATAACATGTCAAAACAATATATACAATGAAAAAAAAAAATTAGAAATATTCCTGTGTGGGAAACATCATCAGCTAATAAAATGGACCTAATAACAGAAGTTAATTCAACACACTCTCTGAGCAGAAGGCTTGAATATCCATGAAATTGCTCAATTAAAAACAAGTCGGTTTAAATTTGAATTAAAATCTAGCACAGAATTTAATCAAATGAACAAGTAGCAGGGAATTCTTTACACTTAACCACTTACTCTTTCTGTTTAAAACTGTCCATGTTTCAGCAAAACATGTGCCCTATCTTAACATATCCAGTTCAAGGCTAACTCACTTAACTTTAGAATTGTCCCAAAAAAAATCTCAAATGCTACATATCCAGTTCAAGGCTAACTCACTTAACTTTAGAATTGTCCCAAGAAAATCTCAAATGCTAGCATTACATACAGGTTATGTATCAGTTATGTGACTATCAGTGATTCATCAGCAATGTAAAGATGGTGTGGAATCTAGACAGGTAGTAGAATTACAGATTGGATCCCTGCAGAAACGATTCTCATATTATAAGAGTCATAATGCTTATAAGAAGGATTTAAATTTAACGTAGCTTACCCTAGACTTATCTTCTAGGAACATCCTTTCCTATATTTGTCTTCCAAAACCTATTATGGAACACCTAGTTTCAGGCACTTTCAAGGGGGGTCTACTCACAACCCCAACTCATCCATCCAGCTTAAAAAGTTATTATTTTCAAAAGAAACTGACAGAAGTATAAGGCAACATGCTTGGCTTTATAGTTCTTTATTTCTCTCAGGCATGGAACAAAACACAAATCTTAAAAGATAAATTTATTATTGTCAATAAATTGAATTTTCAGACAGTACAGACTAACAATTCATGCATAGATAAACTAGAAATCTTATCACCAAATCCACTCACAAGTCTATAATATTCCTTCCCTTTAAGCTTCCTTAAGACTTTGGAGATTGCTCTGATCACAACATCACAATCCCTTATTCAACACATCAGAAAATACCCAGCATGAGGATTCCATTGAATTATATATAATAGAATCACCCAGACAATAACATACAGGATGTCAACCAGCCATACGACTGCCACAGTGACATCAACTATACAAATCTGATGTAGACATTTTTCTATATATAAAAGTAAAAACTAGTTTTTCCTTGTTATCACCAAGCAAGACACCAATTTTAGACTCTCCTTAACTAAGCATTTTACAAGGGGTTGTTTTTCCATTTATAATAGATATAACTGGATGAGATATAAAACCCTACCCCCTTTGTATTTTAACCTATGACCTCTATGTTGAATATTTTTGCCATTGATGTCAAAGAGAATCACCCAGACAATAACATACAGGATGTCAACCAGCCATACGACTGCTGCAGTGACATCAACTATACAAATCTGATGTAGACATTTTTCTACATATAAAAGTAAAAACTAGTTTTTCCTTGTTATCACCAAGCAAGACACCAATTTTAGACTCTCCTTAACTAAGCATTTTACATGGGGTTGTTTTTCCATTTATAATAGATATAACTGGATGAGATATAAAACCCTACCCCCTTTGTATTTTAACCGATGACCTCTATGTTGAATATTTTTGCCATTGATGTCAAAGAGTGAACTTGCAGATGATGATGTTAGTTTGTTCTGTTATGTAAATGAAATTGGCATTTTCTTTACCATGCATATCTTAATTAAGAATCATATCGATACACCCTCATCAGCAGATCTAGATTTTTAAAGTATGGAAAGGCACCTGAACGTGGTGCTAGTCTTGCACAAAAGGTTCACAAGGATGTTCTTTAATGTATCTAACATCACAGGATTTGTGTCATCAGAGCTCCTCACAAATTGTTCCAGACTTTCGATGAATAAGTAAATAAGGTTCTGAAATGCCAAGTCAGATTTATTTGACAAGTCAGCCTTCAAATTAATACTGCCAAATATGAATTGAAATGTCAAACTCAGGTCAAAGTATCTCCATTGTTGGAAATATTGTCATTGATGTCAAAGGAGTACAAGAGATTGTTAGAATCATTATCATTGATGTCAATGGTCTAAAATTGGTTGTGATTACAGATGGAAGTAGAAAACTAGAACTTGGAGGTCTTGGAGTATAGGGCATTGGGATTGCAATTGGAAAGCTGGACTTATATGTTGCAAGGATGCTCCCTATGATAGTCAACTATGATACAAATAATGAACAGATCCTTAAAGATCCTTTATATCTAGGGATCCATAGGCTTGGTGGAGAAATAGTTTGAGTCAGTTATCGATGAATTCATGGAGGCATTCTTCACACCTTGGCCACATGTGAGAGTGCAGTTTGAGGACTTTCAAAGTAAGCGGGCATTCAAGTTGCTACAGAACTTATGTTTATGAAGGTAGCGATTTTATTTGAGGATAAATAAAAGAGGCATGAAAGACATATAAACAAAGAGAGTGATTAAAGAATAATCTCCCAAGTTAATACAGTGTAATGCAGCAATGAGATTACACAACAATTAAATGAAGCAGCAATTATCGTTAAGATTAAATCAGAAACTATTTATTCCTGATACAAACTGACCCATGAATAAGGTACAAGAAACATTTGGTAATTTTGAGTTCTTGAAGAAATAAAATAAAGTATTAATATGGCCGACTCTATTTGTTATGATTAAAGACAGACTAACAGAAATAAATTAAAGAAAAAAATATAAGTTTGAAGGCAACGATTCATAAATAAGACAAATCTAAAGTGGGGTGAATAAAAACGAAATCAGAAAATACAAAGATGCTGACTTGTGAAAGAAGACAAAATAAAGAAGCAGTGATTCATTAAGACACAAAAGAAGTAGTTCTTCACTAAAAGACAGCGATTTATTAAATAGAAAAGGCAGCAATTACCATTTGAATAAGTATTAACATTAATATATGTAAATAGCAGTGATTAGTTTAAGGGAAGAATTGGTAATAAAGAGCCATGTTTATTTAAAGGTTATCTCTTTGCAAAGAGATACAATTCTTTGTAGAAACATGGAGATATAAAAGGAGTAAGACTTGTGGAAGGAAATAGAGATGTGGAGAGGAGAATGTGATATGAGATATCTAATAAAAATAGATTTATAAATGTGAGAGTGAAGAAAAAGAAGAACAAACATATCATATACACCAGATTCATGAAGACTTTGTGTGCAGATTTATAGAAGATTATGAACAGATCTATGAGAGTATGTGAACCGATTTATGGAAGATTACAAGAGCAGATTTAAGGGCAGAACTTGAGGATATGCTACAGCAGACTTATGAGCAGCATATGAAGGATTATTTGTGTGCATGTAGGGCAGAAACAAAAGAGAGATCTATGTATATATAAAGGAGAAATCTATGCATATATAAAGGAGAAATCTATGCAGAGATAAAGGAGACGATTGTACAGATATAGAGGAGATATTTATGACAGATCTATAGAGGAGAGTAAAGTCAGATTTGAAGAGAACTTGCAGATTTAAGTGTAATTGTTCACAATAAGAGGATGTAATAATTTGAATCTATATGAAGATCATTCAAGAAGAAGCAAATTGATGTGAAGCAATAAGCATGATATATAAATAAACATCATCCGTTGAAGAAGCAACATTCAAGGTGGCACATTGTTTCAGAAGTTGGTGCTTCCTAAAGGAGAGATTGTTGTCTCTCACTAAGCTGGTGCTTAGCAGTGGGGGTCGGTGCCTCCAGTAGGTTGGTGTCTACCAATTGTGGAGGTCGGTGCCTCCGGTAGGTTGGTGCCTATGAATTGAGGGGATTGGTGTCTCCTAAAGGGTTGGTGCCTACAAAGTTTGTAAAGAATAATTTATAGAAAAACATTAATTTGTCATGGTTTTCTCCCGTAAGGGTTTTCACATAAATATTGTGTGTTATTGTGTTCTTCTCATGTGTTAGAAAAGCTTAAGATGGAAAATCCTTTTCTACACAGAGATCATTGATGCATTAGGAAAGAAGCCCTCAAATATGTCGACAAAGGATTCAACAAAGATTGGTAGATAGGCTATGTGTTCAACAGTTCAATGTTTGTGTCTTTCAAATTCAATATTATTGAATGTCTTAAAAATAGTCAATGCTACGGAGCTAAGGGTTCAGATCAGGTCTTTATATTAGTGAAAGTCCCTAGTAAGCATTATTTTCCTTCATAAAGCATATTCTCTTAGGATGAATGATGGGGATATAACATGCATCTAAATGCTTTTAACATTATGGTAAGTCAATTAGTTTCTATAGGCATCTTAATTTGACCATATCCTAACATCAGCCATTCATCCCACATATATCCCCTTCTAGTGTTGAGTAAATAAAAGCAGTTATTTAATTAACCAATTCAATCATCTTCCAAGCATTAATTTAATAAATTCTAATCATTTATTACTTAATTAATCATTTCAGCATTTTCCCCTATAGTCCAGTCTTAATTAATTAAAATTACCATTTATCAAATTAAATTCATCATTCATATCCTAATCTTTCAAAAATTAAATAAATACAAATTATTTATTTAATTCACAAATTCCCTCTAAAATCATTAGTTGGCTAAAATTCAAATAGTTAACTAATAAATCACTTGCACAAGCAAAAGCACAATTAGCCAAGTCAACCTTGCACATGACTCAAGGTTGCTTGTGGCTCAATGCATGCATAAAGCTCCATAAAGTTCTCTCATCAAATATTGTCCATCAATTGTATCTAGAAAATCTCCACTATCCAAATCCCTTGAATCATGGACCTCCTCATGTGCACCAATCACAAGGTGGCACTTGGAGGCCTCTCATGCATCCAGGCCTCTCATGCATCCAATCCTCTCAATCATTTTTAGACCTTGACCTTCCAAATCAATCCCACCTGTTGATCCTTCATCCTCCCAATTTATAAAAGACTCATGGAAACTCATTCCCCAAACAAGCATAATTGAATTGTTATACATAATATATAATATTAGCAAGAGCTCATTAAATAGTTTAATCATAATGTATTAATTATTTCCATAATAGATCTTGTAAGAATTCCCTGCCTTATATATGTTCTTGGAGTTATCGATATAAGAAGCTCCAATCCATAATCTTATTTATCTAATTTATTTTTCTACAAAATTTACATGTGCAATCTTCTTCTTACATATGATAGACTGCAGATGCTAGAAGTTACTAATGGTTTAGATTGCTAACGTTTACATATTTTTCAAAATACTTTCAAAGAACTTGAAATTTTTCACAATCTTTGAGTTGCAAGCAAATAGCACTAAAATAAAATATCCATTAAGCAAGAACCAAGCATTAAGCAATTTGCTTGTGTATAGCAAACCCTGATTCAAAAGAACTTCACTATCAAAGTTATAAGTTACAACCACTAATTGTCAAACCCCTGGAAAGAGATCTACAGTATCTCTATCATGTAAAATATTGACAACATTGCAAGTTGAAAATGGCAAGAAAATAATAGGACAGCCTAGTTATAAAGCAATGGAAAGGAAGCTCATAAAGTAAGATGTATTGTTCAATGTATTCTTTACGGCAGTTCTCTAATTCTGGTCCAGCACTATTGTAAAAGAGCAAGATAAACTTTCATAAAGAAATTGAACAGAAGGAAAAGCAACCACTACAGAGATTTCTTCTAGATAACTCATCATATCTACACAAATAAAGAACAAGCCCCAAATTATAGATAATCATGTTGCAGGGTAGAGCATACCTCTGCCTCAATGGAAGGCATATCAATGCTGTAATTATGGCCTCGTTCAAAGAGATTGTAACGATTATGGTTTTGTAATACTATTACAGGAATAAGTATCCGTGTGGCCAAATCAACAGTCTCAAACCTGAAATGTAAGAATGCTGGGAGTTAAACAACCAAACTGCTGCATCAAAACAGAGATTTTAAAATATATTAAAGAAATAATAATACCTACTGAACTAAAATTTAGAAAGGAGAAGTATATTCTTTAAGGAACACGATTCATAGGTGTAGCAAAATACAACAGACAAAGGGGTGCATCATCAAACTTTTTTCAATATCAATATTAAATATGAATACAGAGAAAATGTCTATTGCAAAAAGGCACATTAAGGGTTTGAAAAAAAGATGGACAACATGATTGCATCAAAGTTGTGTACTGCTGCAATCTTACCGTTTTATCCATTTTGAATAGAAATAAAGAAATCTCAAAACCTTTATGAGAAGAGCTAAGTTGCCAGTTTGGGTACAAGTTCGGGTTTGGGTACGCCAATACGGCAATTTTTTTTCCTAGGGTACGAGTACAGGTACTAGATATATATATATATATATATATATATATATATATATATATAATTTATAAATTATTAAATTATAAACATAATGCCATAGACTCGTAAGCATGCTCAAAATTATAATGCCATAATGCCATAGAATATTGAAACAATGAAATATGCCATATGGTAATACTAATACCTCATATAATCATATTCATAATTTGCAAAAAAGTAAATAGTAAAAACTCAAGTCTTAAAATGTCATTATGCATTGAAAATTCAAATTACGATCAAGACAATATTTAATTCTATATTCTTCAAATTCATCTTCATCAAAAGCATCAAGGTCGTGGTCCTCAATTGGTTCAATTTCATTTGAACCACTATCAATTGGATTGCCACTCCCACTAGGTGCAAAATGAGCCTCATTTGGTCAGCCAAGACAATATAAGGCATTTTGGGCACTTTTTAGGGTTTTATTTTATGTTTTTAAATTGAGTTTTTGCCTTTTTTGGGATGGATGACATGGGTCCACCTGAGTCCTTCTGGGTTCTCCATGGGTTCAACCAGGGTTTGTCGTTTGCTACCTGGGTTCTCTATGGGTCCTTCACAGAAGGACCCACCCATAGAGAACCCAAATAGCAAATGGCGAACCCAAGGCGAACCCCCAAAAGGACCAAACACAAACCCGAACCCATACGTATTTTGGCCAGTACGAGGGGCTAAAGTGAAGAACCCAGTAACTTAGGAGAAGAGTTATGCTAACATAGTACAATATGCAATAGAATTAGCAATGGCACACTTCAATGATAACACAAAGTATACCTTGGGAAGCCTTTTCAAGAAAAAACTCAACAAAACACAACATCACTCCATATATTATTTACATTGCAGATTGTTTACAAAAATTCTGCTCATACAAGCTTCTTTCAAAACCACCTATGGAAGACCAAGGCTCGCTACTTAAAACTCAATTTATTTAGAAATCACATCCATATTAGAAGCCAACTATGGAAGAACAAGAGTCACAACTTAGAATTACACATTAAATGTCCTTATGAGATTCGAACTTGGTACTCCACAATGAAAACCCAACACTTTAATCAATTAGTCTCAACCCCTTGGACACCACTCTATCTATTAACGTATAAAATGTTCAAAATATATAAATTTGCATCCATATAAATTTTCTTACCAAATTCCTTACACCAACTATTTTTAGTCAGTCAAAGATGACTTCTTGCAATGTACTTTGTAACCCCCATCATTGAATATGCATACCAATTTGCTTTCTCACTATCCAGTAGGGAGCCATAATACCTTCAAATTTCAACATGAATGGCATTACATATATAGAGAGTTGGTATAGCTATTATCTTGTGCAAGGTATCTAAAATATTGCATACTTCTGAGATTCCATAAATTTTCGACAAGATGCCACCTATTGAATCTGAGGCAGCTTTATTATGCTAAGAAGAAGGCTTCTGATTCAAATTCCATGTACTTGTTTCTATCTAATTGGTTGTAGGCAATAGCTGGAGGTAGATGTGAAATTTGTTAGGAAGGAGTGTTGTACACCTTACACAATAATTTAATATTATGGTAAATTGGCCCCTCATGAGAAATGGAGTGCCACAATTGGAGATGAACCTTTCTACTTATCTTGTTGTAATGATCTCACCAATTTGAAATGCTACTATGACATTGTGAGCATGGTTCATCAGTTTGTCTTTTCATCATTTTGCTAGAGATCACATGTTCAAGTCCCATAGTGGACATTTGGATATGTTGATCCTTGGTAGACATTCCTCGATGTGTTGGTTCTTGGTGGGAATTTGAAGTATTAGGGATGGGAGCTCCTTGTGTCGTCCCACCAGTTGGGCCAAGGTAAGCCCAAAATTCACCCATCAAAAAAAAAAAAAGCACCACATGACTACATACATTGGCAAGTACAAATACCATATCATAGAGTAAAACCACCATAGAATGGCCATAGCACCCACTAATGACATCAACCGACAAAGAAAATCATATATGACCATCAACCAACATGAGGCCCAACCCAACTCACCTTTAGCCTATTTTTAAGAACAGTTTAACCATATAATGATAGAACCACTTAATGATATCTAGTTTTAACATCCAACTATCATATATAGCATAGTTTTTGGACTCGGACTCCGACTCAACTTGGCAACCCAAAATTTTGACTTGGACTTGAGACTCGACACGGACTTGGTAAAAAAAGACCTCATAATTACACAAAAAAAAAAGCAAATGCATTTAGAGAACATAAACATTTAATTTGACTATCAACTTGTCATAATTCAAACATTACATATGTCATATGATCCTCAAACTCTCACAATTTGAAATTTCGACCACTATGTCTATATGTTCAAGTGTCTAAAGAGTCTAAGCTCAAGGCTCGAGACTTTGAGCCTAAGACTTGACCGAGTACTCTCCAAGACTCGACTCAGGAGTGTTGGTATGTGGCAACTGATCATGCCATATTGTACACTCTTCATGTATCCTCGCTATCTGATGAGGATGCATTGATTCTTTCCCTTGATAATGCTAATGATTCTTTGGTGTTAGATTCAAGGGCTTCATTTCATGCTACACCCCATTGAAGTTATTTTCTTGATTATGTCCAAGGGGATTTTGTGCTAGTTTATTTGGGAGATAACGAATCCTGTCAAATTGTTGGAAAGGGAAGAATCAAGATTAAGTTGTAGAATGGGAATTATTGGCTACTACATGAGGTAAGGCACGTTCCAAAGTTAAGAAGAAATTTATTTTCAGTAGGCAACTAGATGATGAAGGTTGTGTTGTTACATTTAGTTGTAAAAATTGGAAAGTTACAAAAGGTGCCTTAGTGGTAGCAAAAGGTGTGAAAGTAAGCACCTTATATCTTTGTACAAGTCATAGTGTTCCTTCTACTTTAGCTATTGCAGATAAAAATTAATGTTCATGAACAGTTGTTGCAATTCAGCAGGCAGAAAATCAGATAGTTTTTGTGGATTCTAAATCAACACTATGGCATAATAGACTTGGACATATGAGTGCAAAAGGTATGAAAGTACTTCATTCAAGTAATGTTTTACCAGGTCTAAAATGTGTTAATATGGATTTCTATGAAAGTTGTGTGTATGGAAAACAAAAGAGAGTAAGTTTTCTCAAGGATGGGAAACAAAAAAAAAAATGAGAAATTGGAGCTTGTGCATACGGATGTATGGGGACCAACTCAGGTATCTTCTCTCGATGGCTCTCAATATTATGTTACATTCATTAATGATGCAACTAGGAAGGTACGGATTTCTTTCCTTAGACAGAAATCTAATGTATTTGAGACTTTTAAAAAATGGAAAAGCTTGGTTGAGAATAAGACGGGTAAAAAAGTTAAAATGTCTCAGATCTGATAATGGTGGCGAGAATTGCAGCAAAGAGTTTGAAGATTATTGTTTCTCAAATGGTATTCATAGGCAAAAAACAGTTCTAAGGACTTCACAGGAAAATGGAGTGGTTGAGCGCTTGAATAGAACAATAATGGAGCGTAAACGGACTACGAGATTGCATGTTGGGTTGCCTTTAAACATGTGGGTAAAGGTTGTAAACACTGTTGTTTATTTAATTAATAGAGGTCTCTCTAATCCTTTGGGTTGTGGTATTCTAGAGGAAGCATGGACAGGTGAGAAGGTGAGTTATTCTTTTCTCAAAACCTTCGGTATAGGCTTTGGAATTTTGAAAATCAGAAAATTGTGAGAAGAAAGGATGTCATATTCAATGAGAATGTTTTGAACAAAGATCAATTGTAGCCGCATGAAAAGAAAGAAAATAATTATGCAATGTTGGATGACACTCAGAAAATAATTATGCAATGTTGGATGACACTCCAAACAACGATGTTCTAGTGATTCTTCATGCTCCGCAACAACAACAAATACCACAAACTCTAGTGAATGTTAGACGATCTTCAAGGATAATTAGACCTCTAGAAAGATTTTCTCCCTCTTTGTATTCTATTTTATTAATTAATGCTAGTGAACTGGAATGTTATGATGAAGCTATGCAGGTGGATACCAAGGTTCAGTGGGAGCATGGAATGGAAGAAGAAATAGACTCCTTACTGAAAAATCAGACTTGGGAATTATGCAAGTTGTCTGCAAGTAAAAAGGTTTTACCAAACAAATGGGTTTATAGGCTGAAAGAGGAGGATAGAGGTAAGAAAATATTTAAAGTCAGATTAGTTGTAAAGGGATTTGCACAAAAAAAGGGTATTGATTTTGATGAAATCTTTTCTCTAGTTGTTAAAATGACTTCTATTCGTACTATTTTAAATTTTTAAGTATTGTGGTTGTTGAAGATTTGCATTTAAAACAGCTTAATATTAAAATAGTCTTTCTCTATGGTGATTTGGAAAAGGAAATATATATGGAACAGCCACAAGGATTTGAGGTCAAAAGTCAGGAGAAATTGGTGTGCAGATTGAAAAAAAGTTTATATGGCTTGAAGCAAGCACCTCGACAATGGTATATTAAATTTGATAGCTTTATGGCTAAGCATGGCTACAATCAATATAATTCAAACCATTGCGTTTATTTTAAGAGGTTGGATAATGATAGCTACATTATTTTATGCTTATATGTTGATGATATGCTTGTAGCAGGGTCTAACACGGATCACATAAAGGAGTCAAAACAACAGTTAGCAAATTCATTTGCTATGAAAGATTTGGGGGCAGCAAAGCAAATCTTTGGTATGAAGATTACAAGAGATAGGAAAAATAGAAAATTGTTTTTATCTCAAGCTGATTATGTTGAAAAGGTGTTGCAAAGATTTCATATGGAGAATGCAAAAGCTATCACACCTTTGCCCAGTTATGTCAAATTGACTAAGGATGTGTGTCCAAAGACACAAGAGGAGAAAGAAAAATGTCCAAGGTACCATATGCTTCAGCTATAGGCAGTTTAATGTACCCCGTGGTATGCACAAGACCAGATATTGCACATGTTGTAGGAGTTGTTAGTAGGTATATGTGTCATCCTGGAGTTGAGCATTGGAATGCAGTAAAATGGATTCTCAAGTATTTGAGAGGTACATCCAATAAATGTTTATGTTTTGGAGGCTCTAATACTGATTTAAAAGACTATGTTGGCTTATATTTGGCAGGGAATATAGATACCAGGCAGAGTACCAAAAGTTATGTATTTACAGTTGGTGGGACAGCAGTGAGTTGGATTTCTCGATAGTAAAAAGTGGTTGCTTTATCCACCACAGAGGCAGAATATGTTGCTACAACAAAGACAACAAAGGAGATGATATGGCTGCAACTTTTCATGGAAGAGTTTGGCAAACAATAGGTTGATAATCACTTGTTTACAAAGTGCTATACATCTTACAAAGAATTATGCCTTGCACTCTAAAACCAAACACATACAGTTGAGATATCATTTCATTTGGTCGGTGTTGAAAGATGGACAGATAAAGCTGGAAAATATACATACAAATCACAATCCAGCGGATATGTTTATAAAAGCAGTGACAAGGGAGAAGCTAAGCTTCTCTTCAACTTCGGTTGGTCTTCATGGTTAAAAGTATAATAGAGCAGCAATATCCAAGGTGTTTATTTCGAGTGGGAGCTATAAGTGCAGCAGTGTCATCCAGGATCAGTCTCCAAGTGGGAGATTGTGTTGGTGTGGAGCCTAATCAGTCTCCAAGTGGGAGATTGTTGGTATGTGGCGACTGATCATGCTATATTGTACACTCTTCATGTATTTTTCACTTCACCAAAAAAGGAAAAAACTGACTTTGTAGAACCCTAATTCTAAAAGCTTCTAAAAGTTTGTTATAAGTGGTTGGGATGGGGGTTGCAATAAGGTATTATTCACGAGATTGTAATATGTTTTGCACTGGATGATAAAATCATTGGATGGCTCTGGTTTTGTGGATGTAGCCCATATTAGGTGAACCATGTTAAATTCTATGTGTTGTCTTGTTTCTACTATATTTTTTTGTGTGTTTTATTTCTCTATTTTATTAATCAAATCTACATTTAATTGTTAGATATCTACCCTTTAACCCTAACAAGGAGTATAATCAACTTGACTCGGCCAGCTCAAAGACTCGGGAATTTGGAGAGTCTTGCAAAGAACTCGAAGAGTCCTCAAACTATGATCTAGTGTCCCATTCCAACCATATGGCAATTGTTTCATATTGGGATAAGATTTTTAACTCCTACAACTCAAGTGAATCAGTCTACGAGTCCTCAGATCACTCTTGGAAACATTTTTTTTCATTCTTATTGCCTTTAACCCTAAATCTATCATTATCTTGTTTAAGGTATGAGGCCTCTATGTGCTCCTATTAAAGATAAACTAAAGTTATGGCACATGGGTCTGCCATTCATATATCATGAATAATGTTAATATAATTTCAATATAAAAGTTACTTCCATGAGGCAACCCATTGCACATATTGATACTCAAAAACAAAGTTTCTTCTGGTATCCTTAAACTATTAATTTATGAATTATGTCCTTGTTTGATTGTGTAATGATATTATGCTATGTTGAGATGTTATGAGATTAAAATGATGATGATGATGTTATGAACATGTGAAGGAAATGCATGATAGGAATGGAAAATATGAACTGTTGAAGCTTACCCAGCATGATAGTTAAACTTATGTGTATGGAGGTGATCAGTATACAACTGTACATAGATGGCTTGTGCAGTCAATAGTGTCTTAACCATCATATAGTAACTAGTATATAGACACGACTATATAAGAAACCACTATGAGCTTGTATGAAAAGTTTCAAACTGTCGTGTTTTAAGGCGTTTCTTGCTAATATTGTGTATTTTGTTGGCTGCCTTGGATTAAAGCCTCTTCAGTTACGTGTGTGTGCCTAATGCATTTAAATTATATCTTGTCCTTCCCCATTCTACATTTCATATTTGCATTTGTGTGTACTATTTGGATTATGCTTTGTTTAGGAGTCATAAGAGGAGCCTTTGGCATTAGTGAATTATAAGAAAAGTACGATCATGAAATAGCAAAGAAGTTATGGCTGTTGTTTACCACTATCGTGACTTTTCATACAATCTTCTTGAAAAGGGGTTAAATCCCAAAGAATGATGAAGAAGAACCAAAGACTTTCTTAACATGAAACACCTAAAAAAGTGTAGGTATAGAGATAGTGAGGATAGGTATATAGTTACTGGAGTTTAGGAGCATTTATATAAGGACCCTTTGTGATGAATATGTTGGAGACAAATTCTGTTTCTGCGATGTTCCATGCTAATATTGTGTAATTATTCATGCCATAGAAGCAACAATCTGCAAAAATCCCAATTAATCCCGATTTTAAAAAATCTACAGGCTAGACGATTTGGTTAACGATTTTTTGAAAAAATCGTTGACCTTTTGGTCAAGAATCTTTTCCCATTTCAAACTGCAAAATTGCCAAAAAAAAAACAAAAAGCATTTAAAACCTGCAAAAAAATGTGAATAAAATCATGCTAATTTTCGCACAAGAAAAAAAACCATGAGACCATAGCTTGTTGCTTACTATTATGCTTTGATAGATTTTTTCCAAGCATCCATAGCTTGTTTGAAAGCACTTGTTTTAGGCTTTTATCCATAGCAGCAAGGCAGTGAACTGTTTGATAAAATGCTTTGGTACACAAGTATGAAAAATGTGGTAGCATAGACAAGGCAATAAACTGCTTGAAAAAATGCATCAAAGAAATGTGGTCTCATGGTGATGAAATGCCAATCATCATGGCATACTAGATCCAAGCAGTCTTTCTTTGTGGTTTTCTCTTGAAAGGGTTTCCACATAAATCTTGTGTTTCCTAGTTGTTAGATCTTATGTGGTTGCTCTGTTGTGGTTGTTGAATTTTAATAAAAAATGATTGTCTTATACTAATTCACGCACTTCTTTGGGACTGCTCACAACTAATATATTATTCCATGTGATGCCAAAATAATTGGTCTACAATCTCCTTTTAGGCTACCCTGGATTCATGTCATGGTAATAGTTCCTCACACTATTCATCACCTATTGAAGTTTATTCATAACAATAGAAAATCATGGTGCACGTGGATAACAATCCTTATCATTTTTGTCAATTGGCTGAAAAGCAAAATTGATTGATTCCTAATAACATAGGGTTCCCTCAGGTGGATGATAGTTGGGGTTGGAATCTAATTCTAATAGATACATCCTCCTTCGCTTCCCTTAAAATAGTAGGGGTTGGGTGGGGGCGAATTATAGTTCCCCGAGAGGATACTTTGGCCCTTCGGGGACCTTCTATTCCCACCCAACCCCAGCTATAGGTTGCCTCACACACGAGATCAATTCTCAAATAGAAAGAGATGGAAGGGGGCCCTATATATTTATGGGGGGCAGGCCGGTTTCCAGTAGTGGGTCACTTGCTCACACACACACACCCTCCAATATGAAGTGTTTCAACTCTATTGTGGTGTAATGGAGGAATGGATTAACAATTGGTTGGCTCAAAATGATTGCATTAGCATCACTTCCTCAAGCAACCACTTCACTTAATGCCAATCCTGAGGATGATTGGGGTTCCCTTGATTTTACACCTCCATCTAATGGTGCTTAAAAAGTACGATACTAATTAAAAGAACCCTTCTATCAATGTAAGTTACACTACTTATGATCATCTACAAGATAACTATAAAAATTGTACTTGTAAATTTGTAACGATAATATTTCTTTTCATGACTCTCCACCTTGCCCTCCTATCTCCACACAATTATGCTCCTCACAATTACATAATTAATATGGTAAGGGATTCAATATCCTTCATAAGATTTGGCTATTAAGATAATGTCTTGGGCTTAAACTTTATATGAACAAGGTATTGTATAGCCTCTTTCTTCACAACCACAATGTACCACTAATAGTTTAGAAGTTCCTCTCTATTTCTTTTTCGCTAATGGATGTTTCATTGAGTATGCTTAATGAGGTGCTAGAACTTTTCATCGGTGATGATTGTTTGAAAGTAATCAAAGGGGATTTTTGGAAGTAGATCTTTGATGTGCAAATGTTTGAAGAAGATATCTTTTCAAAGATAACTCAATGGATATGATCTGCTGGGAGCAATATCAAGGACTTCTTTTTGTCCATATGGGGGGTTTCTTCTGAGTTCGATTCCAATCCATTGAGGATAGTGAGTTTGTGTGTTATAATTGCCCTTGGTTTATTGCAAGATTTTCTGTTTTCTTATGCCCTTCAACACCTTCGTTTGGTCAAAGAATTGCTCCTATTTCAAAAGTACTTAAGTGGGTTTACTTGTATAATCTTCATTGGTAATGAGAACTTGGTTTGATTAAGCAGCTGGTTGAAAAGATGAGAGATTTTATCTAAATTTTTTGATGAGGATCTAAATGATTTGTTGATCAGACTGAAAAAAGTTTGTGTTATGGTGGATAATCTAAGCCTATTTTCCACTCCATTAGAATCTTGTCTTCTCAAGAATTTGGGACTCAATTTATTAGTTTATAGAGGCTGCCTTTTGGATTCTTCCCCTGCAATTAGTTGGGTAACAAAGAGGCAACATGTTCCTCTAAAATTCCTTTGGGTTCCAGTAGTGTTGATCTGAAAAAATGGATTCAAAACACAGTAACCCATTGCAGATTTTGTCTGGGAAAATCATGGACATTTTTTTAGTGTCCCAACTCTTCTCAAGATTGTTGTGCGGAACTAGGTCAATGGCTTCATAGAAGCTCTACAAAGTTTGAGGTTTGGGTTTGGCATTAGAAGCTGACTCTTTTGATTGCAGAAGATGACCTATTTTAGGAGGCCAATGGTGAAGAGTTGAAGGTTTTTAAGGAATAACAGGAAGTGGTGGAAGCAAAAGATAAGCTAGCTTCCACTAAAATGCTTACAATCTCTCAAACAGAATGTTTGTGTGGATTCCATGGTTTTGTAGTTTTGGTTTTAAGGTATTCTCTCAGCCTCATGATTGGTAGGCTTCTACAGTTTTCTTTGAATGGTGGAGTTAATTAGTTTCAACTTGTCTCTCATTATCTTTTATATGTTTAAAATATTTTTTATCGGCAAGGGCCCCAATAGATTCCCTCAATTATCAACAAAAAAGTTTATATAAGTGTTAGATATTACGAGTCATAATTTAAAAAATTGCAAAGTACTTGTTAGTGAAGCAAGTACTCATCAGTTGAATATGAAGACAATTTACTCATACTTGGACTCGCCTATAACTTGAGTCAAGCCAATGGCAAGTACTCACAGAGTTTGCCTGCAACTACTCACCATAGGCTCAACACACACTGCCAGTGCATCCAATTTGCCTTTAAACACAAAAATGTGTTTGACCAACAACTAAACCTGAAACACACTTTAAACAGTAGAAAATTGTGTGTCAACGATCTATTACATTGTAGATGATATTTGTCAATTTGAACAGATTGAATTGACATGAGTGTATCCATCTATTTGCAAAGTTAATTTTGGTGGAATTGTTTTGTGTAAGTGATATGCTTCTGTGAGTGCAAATCGTCAACCATAACAAGTTTGAAAGCTGTCATAGTTTTCTGGCTGCTATGCTTTGTTTTAGCCAACAATAGCAGGAGAACCATTGTTTTGTGTATGTAAGAAGGTCCACCAAGAGTTACATTTTTAAAGCTAGCATCAAACCAAAATAAATAAATAATAACAAGAACAGATGCAGGTACCTTTGAAGGTTTTTGTACAATCTTGGATTGTGCTTGCAAGGAGCATGTCAAGTATTGTGACTCGAAAATTTCTGCAAATTTTGAAGTTTAAGCTTTCAAGCTTATTTGTTTCTATTTTTTCTCCAAGTTGTTCGTGATTTATTTTACATTTCTTCAAATGTCTAGTTTGTAGGTTTTCCATATTTCTTCTGAAGATCACACAGCAAATACTGAGAGGGGCGGGGAAGGGGGGCGGAGTGGGGGGGCGGGGAAGGGGGGTGTTGAATCAGTATTTGAGAATTTTATAGCTTTAAACCAAATTAATCATGTAAATCAAAAACCAGATTAAACCAGCAACAAAAAACACCAGGATTACATGGAAAACCCTTTCGGGTAAACAACCACGGCAAAATATTGCTTTTATTATCTCCAAAGGGCACCAACCCTGATTACCTAGGGGAGCACGAACTCTCTTTCAAAGCACCAACTCCAAAATCGCTAAAGCACCAACTCCGATATGTAGAGGCACCAACCTTGAACCAGCTAAAGCACCAACTCCAAACTACAAATAAAAGTCTACAAAACACTATTTCAACCAATGCCTTCACATGAATTGTGAGGCTCTCAAACTCACACACACTGTCCAAAATCAATTTATGTTTCACAACACCCTTGAAAGCATATCATACTCAGAAAATTTCTGATAACACCTCGACTTGAAATATGCTAACCAATTTTTTCGAAGGAATAACACAAAATAACCAGCAATAGATGATTGGATTAGCGTTAGCCTCAAATTAAAATCTGAACTTGAATGGAAGGTACTGAACTTGAACTGAAGAAATTGAACTTGAATAGAAGAACTACTCAACGTCAAGAATGTGCACTCAAGATCCCACTGAGGGCGAGGTGCTAACATATGACGGAGTCTAAGAAATTGAAATTTGAACTATTAGGCGGATAACCAGCCATGAGAAACAATTCCACGCTACCACCAAACAGTGGGGGGAAAAGATTACAAATAAAAGCAATTCATCCGCTGCGGCGGGCATCCACAATGCATGTGGGGATTCACCACTATGAGTGGGTATGAGATATTACAATAAAATTAACCACACTGGCGGTAAACCATCTAGGGGACTTATGTGAGAAGATACAGAAAGAAATTGCAGCAATTAAAAACTGGAACAGTACTACTGTTTGCAGTTTGTACAAATGAATAATAAGCTGCAAATTACTTAGAAATTACAATAATCTTCAAATACAAGATTGATAGATGTTTTTCAATGTTTGTAGAACTTTCTAACAGCAAATAATAAATCAGAAATCAGAACTACTACAATCTGATACAAAACTGTGAAACTGGAAATATCAATCTGCAACTGTGAGAATCAATGAAATTATCATAACTCACTCAATTCTTCTCCGAATGACGTGAAACGAGTTGCAAATGCACCTTACGAGTCTGGCGCCCAAGTTAGAATCCAGAAACAGCAATCAAAGTCTCTACTTTATTTGGCACGAATTCCAATGTACCTCAAGATGGTACGGCCTTCACTAAAAATCGATTTTGCAAGATAAAATTGAATACTTGTAAATAAATTCCCATATTTTGTGAAAGGTGGCGCCTTCAGTCAACTAATGCATGGCCAAAGTACCCAGAACCAAATTAAATTCACTTCAGAAGTTATGAACAAAACTCAGCTTCAGCTGTGTAAAAACCAGAAACTTCAAAACTGTAGAATTCACCAAAAAATCTCAACCTTTGTTGCTCAATCTGCTAGTCTGATGTGAGAAGCAGCAATGTTCCAACTAGGTGTTGTATTTCAAACACGAAATTGGGAAGGGGCTAGGAGGTAGCATCCTCGAAGCAATAGCAAAATGTCCATAGTCATTTTGACAGCATAACAGTAAGGTAATTGATGGATGAAATGCTGGAGCAAAAGCCTTCAATAAATAAGAGCTCAACAAAACTCTTCAATTGCCTGAGAAGCAGCTCAAAAGACACAAGAGACCTTTCCAATTCCCAAAGACCAGTCAACTTCTCAAGTGGCGTCCCAAAAGCCTCCAAGAATTTCACTTTATTCAAATAATATAAAAGTGGCGTCCACTTTTGCTCAAGGAATAAAGTTCTTAATAAAATTAATAAAGCTCTTTATGAAGGCGTACCCTTCATGGCCCCACTTTAAAAACAACTTAAGTTATCTCCTTAGGCCAAGGGGGTGTCAACAGTGAATTAAAACATAATGCCTTTAATTAAATATTTTTCACCAAATAAAGCTCTCTGAAGACCAAGCCATAATAACAACTGCTCCAACTGAAAATGACTTAATGAAGGCTGACAACTGAACCACTGCCAAAATTAGTATTTACTAAAAATAGTAAATATCTAGAAATGCCACAAATCTCCAAGCAAGGAAACCCTAATTTCACTCTGATCAACCTACGGATTTCCAGAAATAGGCTATCAGTCAAAGAAGAGCGTATGGCCAAAATGGGGACATTACACGACTCCACAATAGACTAACTCAAAACATAAAAATCTCAACTTTTCAACCTCTAAAATCTTCAGATTAAGTTTTCACATAACCCGAGAGACCTAGGTCCAAAAAATAACTTCAATACTGCATCCTTAATCCTGTGACTATCTTCAAAATTCTACTGGAGACTTTCAGCAAGGCATAAAGTATGTTCCAGCTAGCAATATACACAAGTCCTACCTTCATAGAGTCAACTTTTTTTGCATAGATTCAAACTTTAAGAAATAGTCGCACCCAATCTTCTCAACATAGTCACTGTAGACAAAGGACTCAATGCTCAATGTAGAGTCTTGACAATTTTCCCCACACAACCTCATGCGGTCCTTGCATCAGATAAAGAAGTGAAGGCAATTCATTCAAGAAGAGAAGACGACTCCAGGCACCACATTTGCTTTTTGTAGCAACTCTCTCACACACAATATGAAAGATAGTTGTCAACCCTTCACGTCTCAGCCAAACAACTTCAAATATTTATTCATACTCAAAACTCAGTCCATAAAGAGAATATCAATGATCTTTTGGTACACACACACTCAACATAAACACGCACCTCCCAAGATATATCTCTCACCATTCATGAACACAATTAATATACTTCTTTTTTAATACAGCTCTTAGTTGTAGCAACAGATACAACTGAGCAAGACTATCACTTATTTTTCACATCCACAATGTTTTCTTCTAATTTTCTTTCATATTCTTTATATCTTCAAAGGAATCAAAATGCATATCTATTTTTACTCAGCCCGACTCCTTACCAAGATATCGCTAAACTTTTGCATACATACAGGATTTCTAATCAAGCGACCAAGACGTTACAGCATTCATTGCAAAAATAAATCATAATTCAAAAAGAGTCGACCAATAATAAATCAATCACCAGAATTAATAAAGCCTTTTTTTTTACTTAGCGCCATTGACCCTGTCTTCATGTAATCTACATGATAATAAAGAAAATGCCACAATATACTGAAAATATCAATTACTAACAAAGAGCTCGATTCTGTCACCACTTCACCAAGAATAGCAACTAAGAAAGAAACCAACACTTGAAGAATTAAGTGTGATTCACTCATTTTTATTTTTACTCGAATTCACATGTCTGCCGAAATAAGTCTGCTAGGGATAAATTCTGGAGGAGTTGCACAACATTTTTAAAGCCTCCTTGAAACCATGTATCTCCTTCAAAGGTCCGCTTCATAAAAAAGACTTCAAAACAATGTAAGAGGATTTTTTTAATTCAAGTTGCCAAGAAAGAAAACCGTCAGTAGCATAGATGCCACGTCCAGTATCTTAATAGAGTTGCAGAATATAACACATCCTCTTCATAAATTTAAAAACACAAGCCACCAATAATTCCAAAGCAAGGAAACCGTTGCTGAAGCTAAAACAAAGACGCCTCCAAGAAATATTCTCTCTTCCAAAAAAACAAATTCTCCTTAAACGCCTACGTTGATAAGAAGATTCGACCCCATGAACATTTTCATCCCAAAATCAATTGGAAAGTTTTGCCACCACAAAGAAATAAAGCCAGGAATAAAAGTCAACACAAAAGTAAGGAAATGGCAGAGGATAAAGAACCAATGGGAAATATTTAATATTCAACAAGGGTCTGAAGCCGCCACAAGGTCTTCATAAAAGAATCAACTTCAAATTAATCTCCATAAACCCAACAGCTAGCATATAGAAGCTGAGAATAGAATAATAAGAAATGTGATATCGACCACAAACAAATCAGACTTTACAATTGCTAAAGTGGCAAAGACTTTTCAAACCAAGCTGATATGGCAAATAAGCTGACAAGAAGACAAACTAGCAGCTGATGTAGACACCCAGGCAGCTCAAATAAGCAACCAAAGAGCTCAAGCTGCACAACCAGGCAAGTAGAGAGCTCAAGCAGCTCAAGCAACCAAGTGGGCACCTCAACTAAGCAACTAGGCAACTCAACCAAACAACCAACCAACTCAACCAAGCAACTAGGCAACTCAAGAGCACAAGCAGGCAGCTCAACCTTGACATCAATGACAAAATATTCTAACATGTTTCAAATCAATTCCAATAATTGTAGGGTTTCAACTTTCTGCCTTTAAATTTTGTTTTTGTTTTTTCTTTAATTTTTCAAAATCACAGTTTTGCAATTTTATTTTATTTTTAAGTGCTAGAATTTGCATTAAAAAATGGAATTTGTGGTGAAAGGGATGCCACTTGAAAGCATGGCATACCATAACCGATTAAAAAATTGGTCTTTTGCAAATATTATGGTGTAATAATCACCCCAAAATTTGTAGTTATTTTAAACCTTTTCAATTGAAATTAAGCTACAATACAATGTCCTTATCACTTTCTGATCACCCAATTCTCGAGATGAGCAAGGTGAGAGAATACAATGTATAGGACCAAACCCAATCATCTAGAATGCAGCAAAATGAAGTAATCTAATCAACTGAAGCACACCAAGTGGCATAGCCAGCCAAAACATTTCTTCTTCAATGAGTGTGCTTGATGTGAGAGCTGAAAGAAAACACTTCACCTATTCAACAGAGTGCAATTATAATAAGCACAAACACTTCTCACTTATTCAACGTAGTGCAATTACAACAAGCACAGCTACTTCCCCTTATTCGGTGGGGTAAGCAAATACAATAAAGTGCAAGATGGAACCACGAGCAGTACTACCATCCATGGTGTTACAAGATAATAATATGAAATGCATTACTTATCATCATTAGAGAACAGATAAACAAAATACCCAAGTAACCAGCACCTCTGATAGATAACATTAGAAGCTAACTGAAAGTCTGACATCACTTGGTTCTATTGATAAACTGCCAAATCAAAATTGAACACACTGTAAACTGTTGAAGACAATACTCAGAAGCACCCATCACAAATTAGAACTGAAACACCACTCCAAACTATACAGCCAGCAAGAAAAACAACCCAAAACACCAAGGAACACCTCCAAAACGCTTGTCAACACTAGTTAATGGCTAAATGCTGATGAAGATGATAAGAGTTTGCTGATCACTAAAACTTGGCTAAGGCTGAAAATTGTATAAGATCCTCCAAAAACTAGAATTTGCATTGTAACTCCCAAAGAACCGTTACTCATCTCAAACATCCTAAAACTATACACATGAAATATAACTTAAAGTATCACTTAATACTTAAATGTTTGTTTCAACCCTTGCACCCCCTCACAGCAAGGACATGTACAACCAGCAATAAAGGTTGTACGGCCTTCAGAAATACAACTTCATCCTTCATCTACATAGGCAGCTAGGTAAGAATTGTATGACCAAAAATGATGCAAACTTGCTATTCATTTCATGAGAAATAAATAGCTTCAATTGGTACGGCCTCCATGGAGTAGTACAGCTAGCATAGGGAAAATGGCACAACTAGCTTTAGCACTTCCAAAAACCTCCAACACAAAATAACATCAAAGATTTACAAACCAAAAAATTCCTCAAAAAACATCAAATACCTCTATTACTGAAGCAACCAAAGCCGAAACTCCACTTGCAAGTGCATTAGTGATTCTTGGATGAAATCAATCCAACCAACTAGGGGGGGTTTCATCCTTGAAACTAGTATTTTCATAAAAGAAATATCACAATATGTCTAACCTCGATAGGGAGCTCTCAACCTCCTTTTATAACTGTTGTACCCAAAACCAAATTTTTTGCTTCATTAAGGCATTTTGCATAAAAGAGTCTAAACATTGCTAAATGATGTTAAGTTTAGTTTTTGGGCAATATCAAGCATGGAGTTTTGTCAGTAGTTTGTTAGTCAAAGGCATCATTCAGTGGTCAGAACCTAAACCGGAGGCTCAAAACGAGGCGTTTCACGACAGAGGATCATTTCACGACAACAAATATGCTTTTGCATGATCGTTTCAGTGGCTAAGGCGAAGTTTTCAGTGGTTAATTCTTGAAGATTTTTCAGAGAAAAGCAAGAAAGCGCACCTGTAGCCCAGGGGCGCCCTTCTTTTTGAAGGCCTAAATTTCGTGATAAATACTCATAACTATAGTCAATCTCTTCAGAATCAATCTGCCTGTCCGATGAGCTATCCTGCGAGGCTATCCGAGACTCGTAACTCCGACAACTAGCGACAGAAGTTGAAATTTCCAAAGTTCCAGATTGCAAAAGCTTGGTCTTTTCCAACTAAAGCGCACCTGTAGCTTGAAGGCGCCCTCCTTAAAGGGGTGTTAGATATTGATATTTCTGGTGGTTGATGCAGTCAATCTCTTCACGACTAGTCTGCTTATCCAACGAGTTATCAAACGTAGTCATCCGAGTCCTAGAGCTCCGGCAGCCGACGTCTAAAGATGAGCTTATAAAGAGATTTCACATCCTTGAGCTTCTTCGTTGTTTTTCCAGTGCAACTGTAGCTCAGGGGCGCTTTTCAAAATGACACTTGAGATGATCCAGTTTGTTGATGAGGCCTTCCTAGCGTTTGTACTATTTTAGTCCAGCTCCGCGATGCACCATCCTACTTGTCGATCCGACATTCTGAGTGATCGTGACGGCATTTCTACCAAGCACGTAATTTCACGGGCGGACTGGCATAAGATTTTCATTATATTTCCATAGGCCTTAGGCGCCTTGCCTTTTGGCCTGTCAGATGAGGTCGTGTTGTGACCTTTTCACATATCACCCCATTCAAGATGGGGACCCCTAATTTTTGCTCCATTCTGGTCTTTTTGGCTTTGGTTTCTCTCTCTCTCTCTGTCTCTTTTCTAATGTCATTAAGTTTAAACGTGAATTTTGGTCAAGTCTGAAAATTAGGGTTTGTGCTTTCCTGGTCAACCTAGAATCAAATGGAGTAATTAAATGGAAATCTAACCTCGGCATTGCAGTCAGTGTGCTTCCAGCAGGTTTCCAGCAAAGTTTCATCAGATTCCGGCTACTTACTATTTTTAGTAAGTGTGCAATTACAGGCAATCTTTCAGCATTTTTTGAAGTTTTAACAATCACATTGCATTCAGAACACATCAAGTTGCTCGCGTGTAAAATTTGAGCTGAAACAGACAACTTACTATTTTTAGCAGTTCAGCTTCCGAAGCAAATTTCAGGGGATAAATGCAGAGTTTTTCAATGCATGTCTGGAGATTCCTTCTGGGTTTTCAGAGACCTTCGCGACAGTATAACATGCAAAGTGAGACGACAACTTTCAGAGTTCAACCTTCAGAGGCTATTTTTAGTGTTTGCATGTCAAGGTTTTCTTTGCATGTCGGCATATTCTTTATGGGTTTTTCGAGAGCTTCGCGACGATGTGACATGCAAATGGAGATGGACACTCATTTGGGAACTTACTGTTTTTAGCAGATACGTCCCGGCAGCCACCTCCCAGCACTTCAGAATCATGAGCTGATCGCAATGCAGCAGAAACGAAAACAAACGGAGATCATTTGATGTGCATGCAGAACGAATTAGGGTTTCCAGCTTTGGGACCTGAAAAGAGGGGTAAAAAGTCAAAATTTTCGAAAACCGGTGTAAACCACTGCGATCAGCATCCTTCAGGCTATTTGCTGATAAAATTTAAGGACAAATGGAGCACTTACTATTTATAGTAAGTCATTTTGGAAACAAGCTAAAAATAGCAAATCAACAGCATGCGCCGATGTCAGCAAGCAGGTCACGTGGTGAGGAGCTCATCATTCGAATTTCAAATCAAATGGAGTTGTGGAGGTATCAGAAACGAGCAGTTACTATAAATAGCAAACTACCTTCAGAAATGTGCTATTTTTAGCAGGTCAGCTCAGAATAGCAGTGTCAACAGGTTTATGAAGTCGTGAGGATCCAGTGTTCAAAATTTCAAATCAATCTGAGCTCCCGAAGTGTGAGAATTAAAGGGCTTACTATTTATAGTAAGGCATGAAGAAGCTGGCAAAGACGAAGAAAAAGTGACTAAGGCATGAGCTTATCCTGTAGCTACCCCAAAATGCGCCCTCCTCATAGGCATGATTAAAAAATTTCTAAGTGGTGAAGATATCCTGCTCATGCCTCCATTTGCGCCCTCCTCACAGGCTTGCCTTCAAAACATTGAAAAATTTTCTAAGTCTAGGCTTCATCCTCTAGCCTAGGCAAAATGCGCCCACTCCAGCATGAGACAAGAGAAAAATCTTCTAAGGCAAAGTTTATCCACCACATATGCCAAAATGCGCCCAGCTACAAGAGTCATCAAGAAAATTTTCTAAGTGTCAAACTCATCCCTCACCATGTAAAGAATGTGCCCACTTCTCAAGTCAAAGAAAGTCAAATGTTTTATCCTCCTCCCATGTTAAAATGCGCCCAAATAAGGGCATGTGAGGACAAAAATGAGGAAGCCCAAGGGTCACTTGTTGGAGGCGTGGTAAAAGTTTTATCCCTCACACCTTGCTAAATGCGCTCAAGCTAGTCAACAAGTCAACAAATCTTCATCCTTTACCCATGGCAATATGCGCCCAAATGGGGCCATGTGAGGACAAAAGAAAGGAAGATGAAAGGTCACAAAGAGGGCGTGGTGAAGTTGTTATTCACCTTCAAGTGGGATATGCGCCAAGTACAAGATGATATTGCTAACATGCTAGGCATTGAAAATGCCAAGGTGGGAGAGATGATAATTGCTAAGGCGTGGGAAAGTAAAGTATGCTAGGCGTGGTAAAGTTAAATTTTCCCCTTCAAGTGAGAAGTGCGCCTAGACTTGAAAGTTGATATTGCTAAGTGATGAAGTGATGATGGCTAAGGCGTGGGAATTTAAATCCTTGGTAATAAGCTAAATGCACCTAAGATTCAAGTGGAGAGTATTGCCAAGGGATGAATAATACATGCCTAGGCGTTGGAAATTGCCAAATGAAAAATAAAATATGTTAAGTATGATGTGCATGCAGGAAGATTTTTTTTTTTTTTAAGTAAAGTTGATAATTTTTCTCACAGTAATGTGAACAAAGTTGAATAAATTTTTCTAAGGCAAAATTTGCTAAATGATTCAAAAAATCTCTAAGGCAAAGTATTTTCTTCCTTAGAAAATACGCCTAGACCTTGAAGGTGGTTGAATTTTCCTGAAGCCCGAATGAATTGCCAGTGATGAAGTCAGAAAATGTTGGCATAACAGGGTTGATAAAAAATTTCTTCGAGTCTGAGCAACGCAGGATGTTCACAGAGATGAAGAATGGGATTGAATTTCATGAGGAAATATTTTTCTAAGGTTCAAATTTTAAACTTTTAAATGAACCCGTTCATTGTATACCCATGAGTTCGACAAATTCTAGAGAAAATTTTCTTCTGGGTATTGAAGATTATGGATGAGGAATGGATTTTAAGGTCTTCCACAGCTTGCCAAAGGTTCTGAGGTAAAGATTTTAAATGGGCACCAGGTTGGTGAATTTCCTAAGGGAAATTTAAAAATTTTCTAAGGCAAGGAATAAGTGTGTTGTTGAAATAAAATGCCTTGGCGAATGAATTTGAAGTTGAGAGCCTAGATATTTTTTGATCAAATTCCGAATGAAAGCATTTTTCTCGAGCCAGAGTTCAATGAAATATCAAGGTGAAGTGTGCCAGGCAGAATGCAAGATAGGTTGGAAATTTGGCTAAGGCATGAAGAATTTGAACGTGAAGTTGGCTAGAAAAACGATGAACCCTTGAAAATTTTGGTAAGCAAGTTAAGTTTATATGATGAAGTGTTCTAATACTCTTCTCCCTGCTTGTTTTGCAGGAGGAACGTCGAGACCAAGTGGTGATGACTTAAAGTGATGAAGGAAGAAAAGTTGCAAGAGAATGGCTAAGTGTTGAGGCTTAGTAACAATGAAGAAATGTTTTCAAAACTTGAGATGGAGAAAAGAATGGAAGCTCGAGCGAAGTTGAAGAACAACATCAAGAAGAAGATCAAGAACAGTGTGAACGCGTCTCTGGATTGGAATCTTCTAGAAGGATGATGGGCATTAGTGGCTCATTTATTACCCCACTCCTCTTGGTGGCAGTTTTTAGGGTGAATCTTGTTTAGGGCTGAGGTGGCACAATCTGGGCCATCCAGCCGATTGTAATCTGAGTCGTCCATTGGATTTGGCCATCTATAAAAGGGGGAGTCCCCCTCATTTGTAATTCATTAGAATTAGAACTAGATCAGGGTTAGGATAACAGAGGAGTAGAGAGAAATTGATAGAGTAGAAAGTAGAGTAGTTTAGATTGAAAAGGAAGGAAAGTCTTCCCTTTGGATACTTTGTAAGAAGTTGTCATGAATGCTTTCATAATAAAAGAATTTTTCATTGATGGTGATTTCTTCTTTGTTATGAGTAGTTGTTGAGGCTTCTTCGTCCTTCCAATTCACGTAGCATCTTGAAGTAGCTTAAAGTAAAGTAAATTTCATTTCATGCAAGTACTTAGTAATTGTGGAATGTGGTGCTCGATTTAAACAAGACTTCGCTTGTCCATACCACTAGCGGGCTCGCTGACAGTGGGTTCGCCTTGCGTGGTCAACTGGAACTTTGTGAAACTTAACTTCGATTATGGTTTATATGTTGGCATGCGTCGTTGTGATGTTGTCTTCATGCTAGATCGTGATCTGAACATCTTGAGTCACTCCTCTGAAGATTGCACCAGTCCCGCGGAAGCTGTCCGAAGTGAGGCAAAACGGAGCTTGGTTGGAGTCTGTAAGAATTGATCACCATGTCCCATGCCTTAGAGTAGAACATAAACTTCTTAGGCCCTACCCTCATTTTAAATTCAGTTTATTTCTAGTTAGAATTAGGAAACTTGCGCTCACTTGCCAAATCATCCAAATCGCATGAAAGCCCTTAGTCTACTGTCTACTGTCAGTTGTCGAACAATTGTTTAAGTCCCCTTGAAATACCAACAAAATCACATCAAGCCAACTGAGACTATTCGCACTTAAGGAACCTTGGAGTTAAATGTATGATCTATCTCGCAATCTTAGCATGCAGGAAACTTTGTTCAAGAGAGGATAGAGTATCCGTTGGGAAACTTTATTCTGTGTTGGTGCGGTCGCAAAAACCACGTCAACAGGTCGTTCGTCGTCGAAGTCTTCACGGGAGTTGAGCGTAATCACTTTTTCTATTCAACGAGCCCAGCCATTAGCCTTCGCGATTTTGCAAATGTTCGTACGAGCGAGGTTTTTGGCGAAATGTTGGAAAGTGAAGACATCTGGAAAATGGCTAAGTATGGAGCGTATATTTTAAATAAAATACACACTTGCATTTTTGAGGTCTTAGAAGCAGTTTTCTTGCTTCGTCGCCTCTAGAGATGTCTCTTGTAAGTCCTTCCGGCTACGCGTTGAGACAGACAGTGCTCAAATCAGGTTATCCCAGCTCCAGATATCAGAGGTCGAAGTAGGGCATTTGGTTGAGAGTTATACTTTTGTCAAAATGGTGTCAGTGCACCTGTAGCTTAGGGGCGCTTTTACTTTTGAGGCCCTTAGTGCACTTTTCAGATGCCTTGCATATATCCATTGGATGCAGAATGCCTCTAGTCACGCAATGAGCTTGGTTGCCTGTTAGCAGGGTTCACCGTTCATCGCCGGCAACCATTTGAATCATCAGATGGCAGTTTGGAGAAATGGTTTAAGTCTGGTACCTGTAAATGAATTTAATCAAGGGCGCCTAATTTTTTCGGGTGTTAAATGATGGATTTTGCAGTAGTGACTCCCAGCAGACATTTCTTCCTTGCTCTGCAGGCTTCGCGATGAATATCTTTGTTCAGTCTCAGCATCACCCGATCATTCAGAAATCAGTGTTGAAGTTGGCCAGTTGTAACTTTTTAGTCGGCTATAAAATAGGAAGTTAATAAAAAGTGCAATATCTTGAGCAATTGGATGCCTATGAGGTCAAATGATGACTTTTCAGAATCGGTGAAGCTTGTCGGTGAATCTCAAAGCTTTATTCAGTTTGTCAACTGAAGTTTGATAATATTTAATATTTATTATTGCAATTCTAGCATTAAATGGCGATTTTCTTAAGTTGGCGCCCTCTTTATGCTAAGTTTTCAAATTGCATGATAATTATTATTTTATTATTTATTTTTGAACTCAGTGTCAGTAGCAGTTTAACTGAAGGGGGTCCAATTGGAAGCCTTCTATTTCAGCCGAGGGTTTTTAGTCTTGCTGTCACCTTTGTGGTGCGAATTTTCTCTATGAATTCAAGCATGGCATTCATCATCTCATTCACACAGCTTGAGCAAATTCGTAATTCTTCAGAGCAAAGGCAAATTTCCTTTAGAGTTGGGCGAATTTCTCATCAACAATCATTGGTGAAGACATCAAAACACTTTCTTTGCAGGTACAAGTCAGAATTATCAGCGAATTTCAAGGCAGAGTGGCGATTTTGATAGAGGAAAACATCAAAAACGTCTTTCTTCTGTCTTAAATTCTTCTATTTCTCATCTTAAATTCTTTCGCATGTTTGAAGAATTGGCAGATTTTGACAAAACAAATCATCTGGGTTGATTCAAAATAGCTTCCTCGAGAAAACCCATGTGCCAAAATTTTTCAGGAAAATTTATTCCAGAACATCAGTTCTCGAGTTTCTAATTTTCTCAACTGAAAATTCCTTGCATGGTCGAGTAGAAGTCAAATTTTCACAAATCTAACATTCTAGGTTGTCTTAGAATCTTTTTCTGGACAAAACCCATATCTCAGATTTTTCCGTGAAAATTGCTATTTTTAGCCTCAACGGGCTATTTTTAGTTTTCCAAAAAAGTTGTCAGAATATAGCCGTGTTCATAGTCAACAGGCGAGTTTTACAAAGTACAGTTCACACAGACTGAATTCAAGACCCAATTGGTCTTAATTCATGATTTCATCATAAATGCTAACACCGATTTGTATCAAGCGCATTCGAAGGCTTAACAGGCGTAGTCACTCAAGTCCACATGGTTGCATGCCTCGTATGGCCGATTGTCTTCCAAAGCCGATTTAGAAGGTTGATACCATTGGGATTTTGCGTGTGCAGAAAGTTCATTTGCATTTCTCATAACCAGAGTGTGCGCAGTCAAACCTCGTAGTTTCGCCATGCAACACTCTTTCATTAGGGAAAACCGTTAGAGACATCAAGCTGCAAAAGAGCTAGTGGCCATCACTTCAGTTACGAAGCTGCCAAAGTCAGTGAGTTGCTAGTTTGAGTGAGCAAAGATTGCCAAGATTGCTCAAATTGCTGACAAGCAGTGAATTGTGACGACCCTCAGATGGTGACGCAGTCAACAATCTCGTTAAGGGATTGGTTGCTCAAGATCATGGCCAGTAGTCTTCAATTCCCACTTCTCAGGATAAACATTACACACAGGAGCTAAACTTGGCGTTTCCTTCTCAAGTCAACTCGCTGTTTTATCTCATGCATATCTATTCTGAGATCAGCCTTGTTCACTTGGAGTTGCATTTAGGGTTTTATGTTAACTGATGGTAGTGTTCCAGTTAACTTGCTTTCAATAAGGACGTGCATGCTCGCACAATTGTCCATTTTTAGATTAGATGTTTCGGTTAACTAATGGTAGTTTTCCAATTAACTGTATAGTTTCTTTTATTAGGGTTTAGCAATAAATCTTGCATGCACTGCAAGACTATAGTTGACTCAAGGTGATTTTAGGGTTCCCTACACCTTTCAATGTCTGTAAATAAGAGCTTTTGCTCATTTGTACGTAACTTTTGCACGAGAAAGAAATATATGCTGTGCCTACCTTGCTTGTAATATTGCTCGTTCTATATCTGTTCATGAGTATTTATTATGATAATGAATTGTTATGCCACTTGGGTTTCATGTAATTATTATGGTGAATGCTTGCCTTAGTTAGATATAGTGGCTAGTTGATCGTAGATTGTATGCGTGTCTTGCCTATGCAATTTATTATCCTTGTTGGCTATCATTTATGTTTTGTGTTCAATAAACTCGTTCAGATTGAGCTGATAGATGTGCCACTTTGCCTTCAAGTAGAGAATTTGTACTTGGTTATCGTGTGATGTGTGTGAATAATAAACTTATTCGGATTGAGCTGATAGTTGTGCCACCTTGCCTTCAAGTTGAGAATCCGTACTTAGTTTATCGTATATTGTTGTTTCCAATAAGCCTATTCAGACAAGCAGATAGTTGTGCCACCTTGCCTTCACGTTGTGAGTTCGTACCCGGCTTATCGTCAGATAATCATTCCTGCTCCATTTCCTCATGCTCTATTTTCGTGAGGAAACTGGATAGATTTAAAGTAGTGAGCTTAGTTGTAGTTAATGATCTGCAAAACCAGAAAATCCTTAGCTGCAACGTTCTTGGTTTTCTTAACCTTGTGCCTCTTCCAGCTAAGAACAAAAAGATAGGACTTAGATTACTTTTCTTTTCCACGCATTCCAACACTACGAGGGAGCTTCCCCTCCTAATTTGAAGAGCACTCATTACACAGTGTGCATAGCTGTCCGTACAAACCTGCACTCCAGAGGTGTTAGTTTTTACACCAACAATAACATTCTAGAGGAAAAATAATAATAATTTCCCTTTTTCCTCCATAAATTCTTTTTTTAAATTAAATAACAATCCTTTTGGGAGAGCAAAGTCCTCCATGTGCCTCAACATCCCCCTATAGGCACAACTTACAATACTTTTAAATAAATAATTATGCCTTAGTTGCCTTTTTAATATTTCCTCCTTAGAACAACTTAAGTTATAATTATTTAATAATTTAATAAATCACCCAAGTTGCTGAAAGCATCAAAATGCGACAAATATGAAATTATTATCATACCAATATGTCATTGAGGATTTAAGATGATGAATTGAATTGACTTGGCAACTATCTAAAAATAACAAGCTTCTCCAAAAAGTTTGGAGAGATCCCAAAAGGCCAAAATTGCATTCTGAAAGGATCATGAGGCTTACCAAGACCATCTAAACTCACTACCATGAATAAGACCATTGTTTAACCAATCCTATGCTCTCCAATAAAGTTGGAGTTCTCCCTTGCTCACTAATTAGCCTATGGGAAAACTCAGAAAATAGGCTAATTGTTCTTAAACTGATTAGCTTGAGAAGGGGACATTACATATGGAATAAAGATGAGTGGAGGCATCAATCGCTTTATATACCACCTTGTACAAATCACTAACCAAAATGTACAAGCATGCCCTAACATCTAGTCAAAGGTTGAAAGCAAGATAAATGCAACCATGGCTTTGATTAAGCAGAAAAGAATAGAGAATGTAAAGACACAAGCAATCATTGTATTGGTAATGAATCCCAATATAGCCTAAGAATTAGGGGAGATATAGGAGCAAAGATTGCGAGCTCCTATTGCAGTCCATGAATTCATGGCTCATCCACTTCATCAATCTCTAGTTGTATATAGAGTTTCTTTTTGCCATGGACCACATGAAGTTCACATCTTTCACTTAAAGGTACAAGTTAAAACATGGATAAGCATGAGGAAGTAGACATGGCTTGTGCAAGTTTTTGCTATTACAACCTTCAATTCAGCCTCACAAGAAACCTATATTGAAAAAAATTTGGTCACAGCATTGACCATTTCAAAGAAAGGCTACAAGGCACCTAGTCAGCATACCTTTAGTTGGTCACTACTCTTAATGACAATGGCAAGTACACAATTAGTTATGAAAAAGCAAACAAAATCTTGGCATGAACATGAACGCAATATACCACTATATGGGTGGATAGATAGAAGGAATTGCACACTCATAAAACTTCAATTTTCTTCAAATGATCATAGGCATTCTTGAAGTCCATTCACACCTAAAATGTAGTCAAGAATGTGATGAAGTTCAGTCTAATATTGGAGATGGTTGCTATAGATGTTGACACCTAGAGGGAAGCTTCCCATCACTTTTTTGGACTCCTTTTGTTACTTATTGCATTGATCTTCTCTTGTGAAGCATAGGAAAACTTGATTGGGTGAAGTCCACAATAGAAACCACCAAGAACATCACCAAATATATCTAAAATTACCCTTGGCTGCATCGTCTGATGAGAGAGCGCACAAAGGGGAAGAACCTTGTGCAAGTGGGTACCACAAGTTTTATGACTAACTTCGTCACCTTGTAACGCATTCATAGTTTGATAACACCTCAAAAGAAAATATTTGAGAGTGAAACATGGATGATTTCTACTTATTTGAGAAGGTAGATGAAAGCAAAGTGGTGAAGAGTGAAGACAATTTTTGATGATGTCTTTGTGAAAACTGCTAATGAGATCATCAAAGTAAATTCAAACTACTGTTTTAAGTTTTAATTGTATCCTTTAAGTTTGTACTTCATAATTTTTCATTACCAGATATTGTTCAATTCTTTAAACTTTCCTTTCTAGTTGCAACTTTAATTTGTTGGTAGATGTCAAAACCTTTAATCAAGGTTTTGCACTTAGTGAATGGGAAGCAAAACCCAAGGGGCTACCTATATGAGGCCATTGACAAAGCCAAGAAGGCCATCCAAAACTATTATAGGGGAGATCTAAAAAAGTTTACTTTGATTCCATTTGTAATATTATTCATAGGTGGAACAATCAACTCCACCAACCCATTCATGCAGTAGTGTACGTAAATCTTAAAGTTTCTTCTCAAAGAACTTCAAGGGTATTGATGGAAAGGTTATGGAGGACATCTCAACATACATTTGGAGGATGTCACCTAGGGTTGAAGTCAAGGACATAACCATGAAAGAGTTGTAAAGATGCAAGCATGTTGATGGGAGGCACTTTACTTTCCCACTAGCTATTTAAGGGAGAACCACCCAAGCATCAAGCAACAAAAAATCTCATCCTTCACTTCAATAAAAATCTTTTATGTGTGTAATTATTGCTTACTTGGAAACTTGCGAATATTTTCTTTTGCAATTGCTTGGTAGGAAGATTGAGGTACAAAACCTCAAATCTTTAAAGGCTAACCTTTGAATTTTGTCTCAATCTTGTGATACTTCCAGATGTAATAAAAATTGGAGTTTATTTAATTTCATTCAAAGAAGAAGCACGACAAGTTGACACTAAAGTTTCTTAATGACCTTATCTTCATGCCATGCCACATTTGCCTTCTTTCAAAAAAGAGGGAGCACCCAATTACTCATAAGGTGATTGATGTGGAAAACACTAATCCATATAGAGACTATCTACCTCCAATGAGAATCTCATGTTTATAAAAGATGAAATTGTCAAATTTGAGAGAAAAATAGAGAAGGGTATAGCAAAAGTAGGAGGCATTGGATCAGAGGAAATCGTGGTTAAGGATGAGGATGGTCATGAGAAATCATTACCTTGTATTTTTATAGCAAAGCAAAACTACGGCTATACCAAAGTAGGGTCTCAACCATCAATAGGATGCATACGAGGAAGAAAAAAATGTAAAATGTTGTAACTTGAATGAAATTGAAATTTTTTATAATGATTTTCAATCATCATGTCATTTGCATCGTATTATTGGTTGTTATATTTGCATGTTGATGCGATATTGTATTCCTTTTTATTCAAATCTAATAGAAAACACTTTTCCAATGTTCTACAAACTCATTTCATATGTTTTGTAACTGTATTTTGCATGACATTTATGCATTTTTAATGATTGAGTTTTGACATGTCATCAAAGCCAAGTCAAAATTGGATCTACCAAGTTTTGCCACATCATGAATCTTGGAACTCTACCATTGATAATACAATCCGCTACAAAAATATAACTTATGGATTTACAAAAGGACTACTTTTAATGTGGTTTTCTCAGGAAAATAATTCAATCTCAATTTTCATCCAAAATGGAGCAAAACCCTGTTGCCAAAAGGTGTACATTAAATTTTTACATTAATGGGCAAAGTTTCATTTGAACCTGCCACTTGAACAAAAAGATATAGAATTAATACTGTTTTTGGGCCACTACACATGGAAAACACAATTTTACAATAGAACAATTAATTATAAAAATCCTGTGGGAGTTGTACAAAAATGCTTCTATAAGATGTTTTACAATGCTACTGACACAAAGTGGCAAACTTTCATGAAGAGATTACACCTGGTGAAGGTGAAACCAAATTTATTTAATTCTAGGTAATTGCCAAAAACTCAAATTAAGTTGGAAAAATGGTAGAAGCTGGAGCAAAATGCTTGTGGGGAAAGGTTGAAAATGACACTTGACACAGACTGAAAAACACTCCCTCCAGATTAAACCTTGGGTTTACTGACAAATTAGAAAAATGGTAGGAGCTGGAGCAAAATGCTTGTGGGGAAAGGTTGAAAATGACACTTGACACTGACTGACAAAGACTCCTTCCAGATTAAACCTCAGCTTTACTGTAGAGGATATATAAATAGCAAAGGTAAAGATCACTGACAAATATTTATATGTTCAAATTTTAAAAATGATCTTGTAGCCCCAAATATGTAAAATTATTTAAAAACTTTATATTATCTTCCTCCTATGAGAAATATTTTTCTTAAGTACAACAATTTTTCACTTCCCCATTGATACAAAGTGCAGTCTTTAACTTGAGATAATTAAGCAACTTTTTCTTGGCATCCAACCATAGTGTGGGCTGTTGATTGTGGTCTGAATTGAAAAATTATAAAACAACTTTTCTCTTTTTCAAAGATGGGCACTTACCTCAAATGGCACTTTGAATGCGTCCCCTCTTCCACACAACTTGTGGCAATTTTTTTTATTTATTGTTAATGCTACTTGCTGTTGAGCACCTGCTCCAATGTTCAGATCTGCCCATTTCTCTAAATTTTAATGATTAAAAGGAAAAACTCATGCATGCCCCTTTAATCTATTGATGTCTTCCTCAGTGACTTTCCCACTCACAGATCAAAATCAATCATGCTTGTTCTCAACTAAACAGCTCTCAGGTTTTTCACAGAGACTGCTACACTTCTTCCATAAAAACTTTATGGTCATTTTGTTTATTAAATGTATGCTATGTGATTGTCCCTGCTTTTAGGCTGACATATGCATATATTTATGATTTTTGCATATTTGTTGCATAGATGTATCCAACACCCCCCACCCCTACTGGTGTACCCTAACCCTCATACCAGAATCCCAACCAGTAACTTAGGAATATAATGCATAAATCCCTTAGAAGTGCTTGTTTGTTTGTTGACTCTGCAAGCATTCTAAGTTCCAACATGTTTAGAAAGCTACATCAAATAAGTTTATACCAGACTAACAAAGAGGCCTCAGGAACCTTAAACATGTCGTTAACAAGTGGTGAGACTAGTTTCTATACAAATTTGATCAATTCAGATGTGTTAAATGTAAAACCAAAGAACCAGATGCCCAAGAAAATCAGTAGGAGCAGATATGGACAATTTTTTGCTTCCATCAATTAACATAATTTTGAAAGAAAAGATTGCACACACGATTAAACACAAAAAAAACTTTGAGCTAATAAGACATGTAAAGCTAGCCTGCTATGATTTCACATGTCTTGAAATTTTAAAGAACAAATTAAGTTCAAAATATAACTATTAACTGAGCATATGTTAAATAAGTTCAAATGACATAATTTCAAAAGGAGGATTACGTACAGAATAAATATTATAAACAATAGATAATAACTCACAAAAATATTTGAGCTAAAGACACATGTAAAGCTACTCTGCTACGGCACCACATATTCTTGAAATGTTAAAGAACACATCTAATTAAGAAATAAATATTAACTGAACATTTAAAAATAGGCACCAAAGGTTGAAAACCACAATACCGGACATCTGGAGCTATAACATGCTCAATAGTTGTAGATATAAGAGCTGAGAGTTGTCCAGTGACAAGTTCATGCGTGGAACTTGCACTAATAGGATCTTGACCTCTTGGAAAAAGTATATTGAACAACCTTGGCACTGTTCTGTAACTTACACTACCTTCCTCTGTTTCTATCTTTCCATATGTGCATGGACCTGCGGAAAGGTCTATGACAGCATATCTGTAGAAGATAAAACAGCAAATATGGTTATCACAGCCAGTAATTCCACAGCAAGAAATTATGTGACAACCTAGACTTATCAAAAGATTGTTAATGGCAACAATTCCTACTTATAATTTATAATCATAAAGAAACTATTCCTTGGACATTAATTTTAATTCTGACTATCAATATAGCTGTTAAAGCATAGCTTGGTTATTTTAGCAATTAAATCATGGCATGAACCACTCAAAAGATAAGTCCCATGTTGTGACAATTCCTACTTATGCATATAAATTGGATTTTCCTAATACCAACTTCAGAGAGAATTCTACATATTCAGCACTCGTTTTCTGTTTCTCCACACTTCAGTTGTAAATTTGTAACGTTTTCTTGTTCGATCAAGGGATTTCTGGCCATATTCCTTCACTATCTCTCACACTTAGGCATACTGATCTAGATCATTACTGTTGGTAAACATGAGCAAATGGTAGTCATTACACTATAAAAAGTTTAGCTGAGATAATTCATGAATAACGTATGTTACTTCAGCAATCTAGTAGTAGATAACATGAATTACAACAACCTTCTGACTAATCATGTCTATCATTGTACTGTTGATAAATTAGAGTGATTACAAACCAAACAGCGAAATTGAATCATGCAGCTACTCAATATAATGGAGCAAAGAGTCAGCAAGATGGTCACTGACAGGCATCTAGAAACAAGTAACAAATCAACATTATTGATCAGCCCCATTGAGAAATGTCAGCTATGACACAATATCATGTCAAGAACTAGATGTCAGTGATACAGGATCTATCCATGCTCCTAAATGATCCATAGGGCAATGTTGAGATATGCAGGTAACATATTTTGAGTGATATCCATATCAAAACCGAATATGTTAACCAGCAAAGAATATAAAGTGTCAATAAATGTGGGTTATATGTGGTTTTACGAATTCATGCCGAATTAATTGTCATGTTAACTACCGTATGTCATTCCTTACACCAAATCAGACTTGGCGCAAATTATGTTGTCTGCAACATAACTTCAATATAAGGGCAAGAGGCAGCTACTAGGTACTTGTTGGGTCAGTAAGCACAGCATATCTTTAGTAGTATTTTTATTCTCCAAGAGCAAAGCACATTTAATAAAATTAAGAGTTCAACCTTGAAAAGTAAGCGAAATCACTCCTTTACCCTGGACCATTATGACACCACTGAGGATTACTAAATAGGGCCCAAGCAGACCAGACCATTCTCCAAAAGACATTCTCTAGCAAATAACACATCAGAGTTATATAAACCTAACTTTTAACAAGGAATATTTGCTATTTTATTTCCTACATTTGGCTCAAGAAGCACCACAATTCTTTATCATCTTTGCCACTATTCTCTTGATGAATCAGTTTAAGAAGCCTTCTTTTATACTTCTCTTATTGATTTCATTTGAAGCTCAATTTTCTCAAATTGTTCATTTAAGAAGCCTCCTTTTTTCATCCATCAAATTGATTTAATTTCAAGATCCATTTTCTCATGATAGAATGCCCCAAGTGGATCATGCTGCTATTTAATGGTAAACTATAAATGAGTAAAGGCAACTAGTTAAGGATATTTTTTCTTCTCTCCTAGAAGATAAATGACGATATAAAATTTGACCTTCTCTTATTCCACTTACTGTTCATTCAAACAAGAGATGTGAAAATTAGTCAAAAGAGGGATTTTAAGGCAGATATGAATGAGTTTCTGATTCTTTTCTCTTGAAACAATTTTGGGCTAGAAATTGCTTGTATTATCAAAGGAAATCATTACAATATATAGTGAAGGTAGAAATACTATAGCCATTAAAAAATGTCTACCTACCACACCCACTAACCTATGTTATCGGGTCCCTTGGTTTTGCCCCCCGAACCCACCAAAATACGTGTGGGTTCGGGTTCTGGTTCGGTTCTCCCACGGGTTCTGCCAGGGTCCTTCATTTTGAACCCGGGTTCTCTGTGGGTCCTTCTGTGAAGGACCCACAGAGAACCCGGGTTCAAAATGAAGGACCCTGGCAGAACCCGGGGAGAACCCAGGAGGACCCGGGAGGACCCACGCCATACAGCCTTAAAAAAGGCAAAATCTCAACTTAAAAACAAAAAACCTAACCCTAAAAAGTGCCCAGATTGCCTTATATTGACTTGGCCGACCAAATGAGGCTCATTTTGCAAACTCAAAAGAGCAAAAACACCATTTTTTTGCCTCCAAGCTAAAATAGTTGATTTTTGCAGGTTTTCTCTTTTTTTTCGAAGGTGAGATTGTAAGAGCTACGAAGGAGTTCAACTGATAGAAACAAGAGAGGAATAGGTGCACTAAGAAGATCAAGCAATCAAAGGTGAGTGAATCTATCCTCTTTTTTTTAGTTTTCAATAATTTTTTTGAAGATTTTTCAAGTTTTTTTTTCTTTTTCTAGTAAGGTTTGAAATTTTTTAAGAACATTTTATGCAAAATAAGGGGTTATAATGCCCATTTTTTCTAAAAAAAATTACTTGTTTTTTATTTATTTTAGGTTCATATCTTCATACAAAATGGCCGATAGTTCTACTTCAGTTGGAATGAGTGCAAATAGTCAATTTAAATATGATCCAGGCTCACCTCTTTGGCGACATACGACAATGATTCAACAACTTCCCGGTGGTGGGGGTTATGTTTGGCGTTGCAACCAATGTGGAACTACATATAGGAGCTCATACTTTCGAGTGAAAGCCCATTTATGTGCTATTGGTAATCAAGGAATAAAACCTTGCCTTGGGCCAGATAAAAAAGGGTTGACAAAGGATCAAATAATGGGTTTTATTAAAGAACAAGAGGATGCTGACAATGCATTCAAAACACCAAAGGCTATAGACCATCCTCTTATGAAGAAAGGTAAAAATAAAAGCAAAAGCTCGCAAAGACTTAGTGGCTTATCAGAACCGGCTGGCCCACATCCTTTCATGGAAATGGCACAATCTTCTGAAGGAGAAAATATTTCGGTGACACGAAAAAGAGGCCCATTGGATAGAGCCTTCAAAAATGAAGCAAGGGAGTTGGCAGATGAGAGCATTGCACGTTGCATTTATGGCAATGGGCTTCCTTTCAACCTTGTTAGATCACCTTATTGGCAGGAAATGGTGAAAGCCATTTCTAAGACAACTCCTGATTATGTTAGTCCTGGGTATGAAAAGGTGCGGACCACCTTATTGGCAAAGGAGAAATCTTCAGTAGAGGTAGCATTGAGAGTAATCAAGGATACATGGGTCGAAACAGGTGTGTCCATCATTTCTGATGGATGGAAGGATTGCAAAAATAGACCATTGATCAATGTTATAGCAGTATCCCCTAAAGGGGCGATGTTTTTGAAGGCAGTTGATTGTGAAGGGAAAATAAAAGATGCAAGTTTTATTGCCAATATCCTCATAGAATCCATTGAAATGGTGGGGCCTGAAAACGTTGTCCAAGTCATAACAGATAATGCTAAAAACTGTAGGGCAGCTGGGGCTATAGTGGAGGCTAGATATGGTCACATTTTTTGGACACCATGTGCAGTCCACTCACTCAATTTGATAATGCAAAAGATTGGTACACAAATTGAGTGGGTCAAGCAAATCTACGCAGAGGGTGAGGAGATCCAAATGTTTGTGACTAATCATCATATGTCACAAGCCATCTTCAGGACCTTCTCCAAGTTGGAGTTGCTTAAGGTAATTTAAATCTGATTTTTTAATATAATTTTTTATTTTTTTATTTTAATTTTTCATTGCTGATTTGTGACATGCATTTTCTTACAATGTTAGGTTGCTGAAACTCGATTTGCATCTCACACAATTGTCTTAAGACGACTTGTGAAGGTGCGACAAGCCTTGGGTTCTATGGTCATCAACAGTTTGTGGAGTGTATGGAGGCAATCAAGCACAGAAAGAGCCCAAAAAGTGAAAGCAATGATCTTAGATGATGAGTGGTGGGCTCGTGTGGAATATGTTTTAAATTTCACCGAGCCTATTATGAGCATGATTAGGTATACTGATACTGATCGCCCATGTTTGGGTGAAATTTATGATGGCATGGATTCTATGGTGGAGAAAATAAGAGCAATAATAGATGCCAAGGAACATGACCCAACGGAATCATTTTTCAAAACTGTGCAAACTATTATTGTTGACCGTTGGAACAAGATGACCACCCCTTTACATCTCTTAGCATTTGCTTTGTCACCAAAGTATTATAGCAAAGAGATACTTTCATTGCCGAGGAGGCTGGCACCATATAGGGATTTAGAGGTTGCTGCTGGCTATAAGGCTGCATTTAGAAAGATATTTGTAGATGAAGAAATCCAAAGCATTGTCATGGGCGAGTTTAGCCAATTCATAGCTGCAAAAAATCATGATGTTTCTGCTCATCTAGACAAATATAGGAAAGATGCTGATGATTGGTGGTATCTACATGGTCAAGGCTCCATTTACTTGCAACCTCTTGCAATTAAAATACTCTCCCAAGTATGAATCTTTTTATTTATTTATTTTTTCGTTTTTCATTCGATGCTATTATGCTATATATTATGATTATTATCGGCAAGTAAAATTAAATACTAATAGTAATTACTAAATGTTGTGTGCATAATCAACAGGTTGCAAGTTCCTCTTCAGCTGAGCGGAATTGGAGTACATACTCCTTCATCCACTCGGTCAAGCGCAATCGTTTGGGTGCAAAAAAAGCAGAGGATTTGGTCTATGTACACTCCAACCTTCGTCTCTTATCACATAAGAAACCTGAATACAATGAGGGTGTGTCAAAGAATTGGGATCTCACCCCTGAGTGTGCTGATTTAGATGCTACAATTGCTCAACTTACCTTGGCTTCTATGGATGACAATGAGGCAACTAATGCACCTAGTGGGAGTGGCAATCCAATTGATGGTGCTTCAAATGAAATTGAAGTTATTGAACCAATTGAGGATGATGAGGATGATGAATCATGAATTTGAAGAATGATTGTAATTTGAATTTTCAATGTGTAATGACATTTTAAGACTTGAGTATTTACTATTTACTATTTGCTTTTTTGCAAATTATGAATATGATTATAGATTATATGAGGTATTACCGTATGGCGTATTTCATTGTTTCAATATTCTATGGCATTATGGCATTATGATCATATGATTATAATTTTGAGCATGCTTATGAGTCTATGGCATTATCATTATGTTTATAAATTTTAAAATTTATGTAATATATATATATATATATAGTACAGCCGTACCCGAACCCGAACCCTAGGAAAAAAAAATTTTGCCCGAACCGGCGAACCTGAACCCGAACCCGTATCTGAACCCGTACCTGAACCGGCAACTTAGCCAGCCAACTACTGTAACAACAACTACTAACTGTAGTAACAGTATTGACCATTATACAATAAGAATATAATATTCTAACACCCTCCCTTAATGGTCAATTCATCAACAACACCAAGTTGCCCCTTGAATTTTACAAACTTATCCGGGCTTAGAGACTTGGTGAGAATATCTACTGTCTGATCCGTTGTTGGAACATACTGCAGCTGAACTGATCCGTCTTCTACCAGCTTGCGGATGTAATGACAATGAAGCTTGACATGCTTGGTACGTTCATGGAAGACTGGATTTTTGGCCAGTTTGAGCACCTCTTGATTATCAATGTACAAGGGAGAAGGTCCTGCTTGTGACATGTGCATGTCAAAAAGCATCCTACGAAGCCAAACTGCCTCACATGTTGCTTTAACGGTTCCTCAATACTCTGCTTCAGTCGAGGAAAGAGCCACTGCCTGTTGCTTCTTGTTGGTCCATGTGACAACACCTGTACCCAAACTAAATACATACCCAAAAGTAGATTTTCTGTCATCTACTGAACCTGCCCAATCATAGTCTGTGTAATCAATCAGCTTTGGATCCTTCCATCTGCCATACAGAATGCCATAGTTTGAAGTGCCCTTAACATATCTCAGCACCCGCTTCGCTGCAATCCAACAATCAGCTTTTGGAGCTGTCATGAAGCGAGAAATGTAGCTCACTGCAAAACTAATGTCAAGTCTAGTGGCAGTGAGATAGATGAGACTGCCCACTAGTTGCCTAAATGTTGTTTCATCGACCGGAGGTGAATCAGAGTTGGCTGACAACTTCAACCCCTTCTCCATAGGTGTGGAGGCAGGTTTGCAATCCTGCATCCGAAATTTGTCAAGCAGACTACGAGCATACTTAGACTAAGAGATAAAACTACTATTAGTTGTCTGCCAAACCTCAATACCCAAACAGTAATGGAGAAGCCCCAAATCTGTCATGTCAAAAGTCTGACACAAATCCTGTTTGATTGTTGCAATCAAATGATCGGAACTGCCAGTAATGATCAAATCGTCAACATAGACAACAAGAAAAAGAATATCATTACCAGAGTGTTTGACATACAGATTACTATCAGAAGGGTTGCACTGAAAACAATGATCAACCAAGTACTAATCAATCTTGAAGTACCATGCACAGGGAGCCTATTTCAGGCCATAGAGCGCTTTCACGAGTCGACACACCTGATGTTCTTTGCTAGCAACCTTGAAACCAGGAGGCTGCGTCATGTAGACTTCTTCCTACAAATCACCATTGAGGAAGGCACTCTTGATGTCCATCTAATGAACTATCCAAACAAATTGGGCTGCAATAGCGAGAAGAAGACGAATGGTGCTCATCTTGGCAGTAGGAGCAAAAGTCTCCTCGTAGTCAATGCCCTCCCACTGTGTGAATCCCCGAGCAACCAATCTGGCCTTGTATTTATCCAGAGAAACATTTGCATGATACTTGACCTTGTAAACCTATTTGCAACTAATAGGTTTCTTCCCAAGAGGAAGATCAGAAAGAACCCAAGTGTGATTCTTCAGAAGACTATGATATTCGGTCTGCATAGCCTATTCCCACTCTGGAATTCCTTTAGCCTCTGAGTATGTATGAGGCTCGTAGATGTTGTGGATGTTGGCCATAAGAGCGAAGTTGACTATGTTGTTGCTTGCTCTTGCTACGAGTTGATCGACCCTCAATTAGTTCATCATCATGAAGATCGCCAATAGTCTTGGCCCACCACTTAGGCCAACAAGTAGAAGTACCAACATCTAGAATAGGAATAACAGCATCTTCTGGGATTTTTGGAACAAAGTCATCTGGATGTGAGTCCTGAGGAAAATCAAGTGGTGCTATATCATGGTCTATAGACTCCTCGTCTTCAGAGTCAGAATGCTCTAAAGCCCTCCCATCAGGGGAACCAAGAGGAAGACGAACACCCTCATCAGGAACCGGCATAGGCTGATCTGCAGGACTGGTAGTAGAGACAAATGGACCAATAGTCTCATCAATCACAACATCACGACTGAAGATGAGACGATCCGTCTCCACATCAATCAGCTTGTAGGCTTTGTGATTGTCGTTGTAGCCAGTAAACATAAGTGTCTAGCTCTTGGAGTCCAACTTGGCACGTTTGGCGGCTGGAATCCATACATGAGCGGTAGAACCGAAGACTTTCAGATGGCCCACCTTAGGCTTACGTCCTAACCAGGCTTCTTCTGGAGTCATCTTCTTAACAGCCTGTGTAGGTGACCGATTCAGGAGGTAGACAGCAATGTAAACTACTTCAGCCCAGTATTTCTTAGGTACATTTTTGTACTCGAGCATAGAATGAGCCATTTCAGTAATGGTGCGATTCCTACGTTCAACAACACCATTCTACTAAGGGGTATATGGTGTAGTGAGTTGGCGCTTAATGCCGTGTGTAGCACAAAAAGAAGAGAAGTCAGCTGAAATAAACTCCCCCCCATTATCTGACCTTAGAGTAACAATGTGAGAACCTGATTTTTTCTCAACTAAGGCTTTAAACTACTGAAATGTGTTGAACACGTCTGGTTTATGTTTCAAAAAATACACCCACATTTTTCAACTGAAATCATCAACAAACAATAAAAAATACCTAGACCCAGTAATAGAAGGAGTATTCATTGGCCCACATACATCAGCATGAACCAGTTGAAGTACCTTGGAGGCTCACCAAGAATCACCATCCGAGAATGGTGTCCAATGCTGTTTGCCAGCTTGACAAGCTCCACAAACTCCATGATTTTGAGTTTGAATCTCAAGTAGACCAACAACAAGACACTCCCAAGATAACTGAGAGGGGTAGTGCACATTCAAGTGCCCATAACACTGATGCCAAAGTTTGTTGATGGTTGTACTTCGAGCAGCCAGAGCATGCTCCTGAGAATCACCAGAATTAGCAAGTCTATATAGACCATGATCCTCAAGTCCCATAGCAATTGTAGTACGAGTCTCCCAATCAATGATGCTGCAAGTGGAGGAACTGAAAACAACATCCAACTAGGGAGAATGCCTCATGATTTGACTAACTGAGATGAGATTATGTTCCATGCCAGGAACATAGTAAACATCAAGAAAGATTAAATTTCTTCCTCCTGAGGGAATTTGGACAGTGCCCTTACCAACAACTGTGTAGTCTTCACCTCCTCCAAAAATGATTGAATCAGAGAATGGTTCAAATTGTGTGAACCAATCCCGACGATGAGTAAAATGTCGTGAAGCCCCTGAATCGATATACCAAGCAAAAGAATGTACTGGATCTGCAGTTCTCTTGGCCATAAAAGCATAGAATGTAGACTCTTTCTGCTCAGTGTGCTCGGCAACATGTGCCTTTTGTTGAGACCCTCCTTGCTTCTTTTGTTCAGAAGCCAACCGAGTGCGACAATTAGCCTTAATGTGACCGAATTTATGACAATAATTGCACTGAACGTTCTTCTTCTTCTTCTTGTCCTGAGAAGAACCAGAGCCTTTCAGCTGAGAAGATTGAGGCTTCCCTTTGTTCTTAGCAGAAGATTTGGCAGAGAACGCTTGTTCTGTGGAGGACGAACTGGTACTGCTTCCAAACTGCTGTCTCCAACAATCCTGTTGCAGAAGCTTGTTACACAAGTCTGGAAACTGCAAGTCAACCTTTGTTGAAGTAATATTGAGCATTTCAATGAAATGCTCGTAAGACGTGGGCAAACTTTTCAAAGTAATGACGACCATGTCCTCTTCCTCCATCTTTTGACCAATAGCTTCCAGTTGGTCGCGAATCTCCTTGATCTTGGTCAGATGCTCTTGGAGAGTGGTGTTCTTCTCGTCCATCATTATCGAAAAGAGCATGTTCTTAAGAAAGAATGCACGACTATTATCTGACGTTTCATGGAGATCCTTTAGGTTCGTCCAGATCTCAGCAGTTGTTTTGCCTGACGGCACTTGTGGCAGTTGGTCGTCAATGACTGAAAGCTTGATAAGCATGACGACTTCCCGATTGCGTTCATCCCATTTATCCTGATCCTTGCCAGCTACAGTGGGTGGAGTTGAGTGCCCCAAGACGACCTGATCAAGACAACGATACTCAAAGATTGTCAAATACGCTTCTTCCAAGTGTAGTAATTCTTTCCGTTGAACTTTTGGCTGCTTTCGAGCATGATATTTGTAAGAGATGCCATCACGTACCCTGGGGTCAAACTGGTGAAGGCAAAACAAAACTGAAACAGTACAAATTTAAAAGCAAAAACCCTAGCACGGATTTCGAGACACTTTAAAGACAGAACCCAGAAGATTTGAAGACTACCCCAAAAATGATGTTGAAAACCTAGAAAAAGTTTTGAATACCCAAAAAATTTCGTTAATACCCACTTGCACAAATTTCGAGGCACAAAAAACGAGACACCCAAAAAAAATGAACAACTCATATGAGATCTCGAAAAACCCAGAAGGAATCTTCAATCAGAAAAATTTTCCGCCTTCAAAAAATGGGTCAAAACCCTAGATGACTGTGCTGGAAACCCTAGCCGCCATGAAAGCTTGACGAAGTTGCAGAAAAAAAAAAAGAAAAAACTTCCAAAAATCACGTCTAAATGAAGAGGTAAAATGGCACCTTAGCAAGGGTAGAGAAGACGTCTAGAATAAAGACCAAATTGCAGCCTATAAGCTACAGAAAACGCGTGCTCAAGAACAAACAAAACATGTCTTTTTAAAAGTCTGAAAATTGCAAAAAAAAATTGCTAAAAAACGCGTTTTTTACCAAACACGCCTAAAAATGGACGTCAGAAGCAAAGAAAATTGCAATTTTCTTCATATAAAAAAAAACAACGAGCCATAAAGAAACACGCGGATTTTAGCAAAGGAAAAATAACACGCGATTTTCAAAGAAATGCACGCCCAGCAACGAAAAATAAACGCGCCCTACACAAAGTCGTGCTTCACAAAACAGCAGAAACTGATGAAAATCGCGCCCATTATGTGCCCTAGCCACACAAATAAAAGAGAAACGCCCAGAAAATTTTGAATTAAAGCTTTAAGAAAAAGCCACGAAATTTTTTTCTTCAGAAAACAACTAAAAAAAAAAATTGGCGACCAAAGCAACCTACTCTGATACCATGAAACAATTTTGGGCTAAAAATTGCTTGTACTATCAAAGGAAATCATTACAATATATAGTGAAGGAAGAAATACCGTAGCCATTAAAAAAAGTTTACCTACCACACCCACTAACTACTGTAGCAACCCACTAACTACTGTAGTAACAGTATTGACCATTATACAATAAGAATATAATATTCTAACATCTCTATCAACTCTTCACTTGTTATTTTATGGAATAAAAGTAATAATACAACCCACATGCTCTTGGGGACCTCAACTAGAACCTAAAAAACAAATTTTAAGTATTCTTCTAGCTCAAGGTTATTTTGCTGGGAATAAAATTCCAACTCTTCCAGCCATATAAAGGTTACTTTAATCTCTTCATTACGCATGGTCAGAGGCATAAGAATATTACTTAAAACTATCCATCAGGTAAACTCAAAGGTTTATGGCAGTTACTTCAATATGATTATTACAAGTTTTTCTTGTCAGTGCCAGAAAAGAAGAAAAAAATTCAGGAATAGAAATCAAATAAACAATGATATATAGTCTTTGTTATAAATATTGTCAAATAATATGCATCTCCTAATTCATTAATGGTTTTTGGGTATGACATTTGTTTTCTTAATAAATCCAATGCTTCTCAGAATTTTCAAGATGGAGGGTATAGATAAGAATGCATGTCCAGGATGGCAAAAAAATCCCAAATTTTGGGAATGTGAGGGAATGAAAAATTTTATACATAGCTTTGCAATTGTAAAATTGCACTGCTAAAATCATTACATGTTCTACATAGCTGACATTCAAAATGACAATAACATCTATGATATAAAATGCCCCACATTTCTTTTTTCAAAAAATATGCTCCTTTCAAAAAGCAGTTGACATGAGGGATGCTAGGATGTCCCCGGTACACCCCTAGCAGATGAGGGAAATCCCTTGATGTTTCAATGTCCCCATGTACCCCCCTAAAAAAAGGAAACATCCCAGGAATGGAAAAAAACCCTAAAACTTCCCATGGATGTCTCCTCTACATATTCACATCCCATTGGGGAACAGCCCAAAGGGCAGGAGATGTATCCCGGTGAAACACTGCATAAATTGCAAATTGAAATATCTATTCAAAGAAGTAATTCTGTTTTTAAAGAAAATAAAATCACTATTTAAATTTTTTCATATACTTTTTTAAATCAAAATTTCTGATCAGTGAAACACATTGCCAATTGACAATTTGTTCCAACTTTGTGATTGTTCCCATATCTTTTAATTTTGAACCCTTCCCATGTTTTATTCTATCAGAATTGTAGTAACATCATATAATTTTAAACCCTTGCTGCTTTCTAATCTATCAGAATTTAGGACATTGGTTGATGCTTCCCAATATTTTATCTTCAGAATGTCTAGTCTCTCTGGAAATTTAGTGTGTGAATTCATTTGGAAATAAGTGACAGAAGCAAAGCTGAAACATAAAAGAAAGACCTGAAGATACCAACAATGGTACATTAAAAGGCAACCTCTAGCCCTCACCTGCCTGAGCTCAACCACATTTGTGATGCCCCTCCTCCATTATAACGATACCGATAAACATAATTCCCCTCTTGCTGCTTCATTTGCTCAGGGGTAAGTCCTTCAATTCTGGCATATGTTAAAGTATCATAATCAGTTTCTTTATTCCCAGGGTCCATTCGAACCTGTAAGAGAAATTGTATTAACCAGTAAACCTTTTGAGCATCATGTATCCAAGATTTAAGGCACTAGTAGTTTTATAAAGTACCCATAATGTTGAGAAATGTTTACACTAAAATTGAAAGCTTCTGTTACATTGAAAATATTTAATTCCAAATTCAATCCTTATCTTGTGTCCTGGCATATCCTAAGGAATCAATGCATCATAACATACTATCACCCATTTTTCTGCATCTGCATTAAAATACTAAAAGGCAAAGTAAAAGTAAAATATTGAAACATAGTAACATACTATCCTCCACTTTTCTGCAGCTTTATTAAATACTAAAAAACAAAGTAAAAGAATAATATTGAATTCTGTATCTATCTTTTGTAGCTATTGTTATCCTTTAAACTCATCAATAAGAATCTCCACTCTTATAGTAGTTTCAAACTCACAGAAGTCCAATATTTGATCTGAAACTAGGAAAAATTAAATTGCGAAAGAGCCTATACCTTGTCAAAATTTAGAATGAAGATTGCATTTGGCACTGGCCCATTGATCTCTGCAGCAGAAGAATCTTCTTCAACACCAAACAAGTAGGTGTAAAGTCTTTGAAAAATTGGCTCAATGGACTTTGCTTCAACTTCTAGTAGTGGTACTTCTTTTCCATACTCATTCTAAAGACAAAACCGCCAAGAAAACACCTTTGTAATTTCATAGCCAACTGCAACACTCTACTACAATGAATTGCCTACTTAAAAGATTAAAAAGCTTATGCTAATTTCCTTGTCACAACAGTATGGTCAGTTCATTACCTGTCTTGCTGAACCTGCAGGTACCATTGCACTCCTCACCGCTTTCTCCAAAGCTATCAGCTCTGGTTGCCCAACCTGCAACCAATATAAATAGGAGCACAAATACTCAAAACAACTTTCCAACAATTATAAGAGTACATATTCACTTGTATCAGCTCTAACACACTAAAGATCTGCATGAAAAAATGCTGTCCTTTTATTGCATACAAAGTTAATTGTACAGATAAAAATACCTTAACTCAGTTAATCGTAAAGCATTGTAATTTGCTTGTGTGATTCTCATATTATGCAACTGCTGTCATAAATTTCAGCACTTAAGTCATCACAATTCTAAGCATAGTTTTTTAAGGAAAAGCAAACTAACTCAGTCATATCAGAATTTTCTTGAGCATTAAGATTCATATTGATGAAATAGGAATGGATTGTCTATGCTAATAGTAATTACTAATTATAGATCACATAACCATCTACATATGAAACCATCCATGGGCCCTCAACTTATTGAAGGAAACTGATGGAAGGAAGCTTATATAACTTGTTGCACACAATTTGAAACAAAATTTGTCTCTTTGCAAATTCTTTATGAGCAAAAGGTTAAACTAGGATGGCTATTAGTCCATCACCAGCAAAGGGCTTGATCTGCATGCATGCTATGCAGCAATCAACAGCTGAAACTGTAGCCACTGGAGCCCATCACCTTCTGTATTTTGGACCCATCTTCCCTAGCATTAAGTATGGAGAATGTACTTTTCATCTAGTCCGAAAATAAAAAACTGCATTTATGCTTTTATATTTTTGCATTCAGCAATCATACATGCACTTCAATCAATGGCTAAGATCTTAGAATCCATAAACCATGCATCCAAGTACCCTATCCATTTTAGTCTCTCACTTGCCCCAACCAACTCCCTTTACAATATATGATAGCAACTCTCATCTCGAAGCCTAAGACTGTTCACCTTCTTCTTATATAATGATAATCCATTGGGCTAGGCAGACACCTGCCTCCCAAAACAAATCCCGTTACTCCTTATAGTCAAATGGTGAGACATCCAACCCATGGAAAGGTCAACCAAGTAGTGAAGCAATAAATCGAGATCCTTTAGGCACCCATCTGATGTTAAGGAATTTATGCCCTCAACATTTAGGTCAAGTAGGACAAGGACCCTCTTCTAACAAAGCAGGGGTACAAGGAAGAGGATCCTCAAAAAACTAGTTATGAAGAGCGGATGCACTGAACCAACTTTAGGGCAAGAAAGAAGTGGGAATGAATCAACCCTTAAATTTGCAATTTTGATGACTAAAAGATTGGAGGATCAACTAACAATGACATCAAAGCTCAAAAAAAATGAATCATAAAAAACCTAAGTTGCCAATCTTCTTATGGGCACAAGTTCAAGGTTCAAGTATGCCAATAGAGTATTATTTTTTCCCTATAAATATATATAAACAATGATCCTCACAATTGTCAATAAACAAAATATCGAAATACCTTATAATTTGTCAAAAAGAAAATACTCATAAATTTACAATTCAATCATTTGTCAAATGTCAATAAACAATCAAAATTCAATGTTCTTCATATTTCTCTTCATCAAGAGCATCACAGTCAACATTTGGTTCAATTTCATTTGAACCAGAATCAATTACAATACCACTTCCACTAGCCATGTCATATATAGAAGTTGCCTCATCTAAAGAGATTTTGGCAAGTTGTGCAACAACAATGTCTAAGGTAACACACTCAAAGTTAGATCATGATTGCTCATCAACCCCTCATTGTAATCAAGTTTCTTATGTGACAAATACAAACCTTCATGTTGTGTGTTATCTTCACAATTTTATCACTTACGGTGAAATTAGAATTAGGTATTTGGAACTTTTTTATTTATAAAAAAAAATTCTTTTATTTCTCTTTCTAGTGGTCCTTGGGTCCACCTAGGTTCACCTAGATCCACCCCAAGTTTGCCTAGATCAGCCTCAAGCTTGCCCGAGGTCTGCCCCAAGCACCCAAGGTGCTTAGGGAAAACCCTGGGTGAACCATAGGCCATCCCAAACCAAATCCAAGCCCCAAACCAAACCCATAAAAGTAGAAGGGGGTTCTACCAAACCCTGCAACATAGTAAAATACTTCATAATTTAGTTGATTGAGCTGATTAGATGTTCTCCATTCATGAGACAAAAGAAGAGCTTAAGACATGCTTTAACCTCATTAAAATAGAATTAGAAAGGGCAAAGTTGCAAAGTCAAATATAGAAACAAGGAAACAAGTGCATTATGTTAACACTTTAACTTCTACCTTTCAGTGCCACACAAAATGGAGTAGCATGTAAGGATAAACCTCTCTTTAAATTGAATAGGGAAGCTCCCTTTTATGAAAATAAAACAAAAAAACCCCAAAACCTAAGCACACAGCCTCTATAATTTTACAATATGTACAAAAACAAACTAACTACCTATCTTTTTAGTTTTCAAGCTAAGGTACAAGGCGAACTAGTACTTCTACTCAAACAAGAGATATTTCTATCTTTTCTTGATGGAATACACCTACACTATCTAGCAAATGCTCAAGTTCTCTAGCTAAAAGCAGATATTAGAAAGCAAGAGTATAACACAAGAATTGAATCAATAACACACAAGTAATGAATTGAATACAAGCAAATGCAAAGCCACAAAGCTCAAATTGATGACTGCTACAATACAAAGCCTGCAAGTAACTATCAAACAATATTCAACTCTCAAAATCATAGTCACAAGATTACATAATACAACTTTGCATGGTAATTTCAGCAGAAAACAAGCATAACAATTACCATTCCATGATAATCTACATGCAAAAAGAATTTATAACAATAAAAATGATTAAAACTTCTACACTTACGAACAATTTGTTGTGCAAAAAGCAAGCTTATTATACAATTTTGTATGCAAACCCTAAAGCAACAAATCTTTAAATAAAAGACTTCTAATAAAGGTAACTATCAACTAAAAATGGACCTTCTAAAAGATCATTTAAAAATAACTGATCTATGAATAGTCGTTCTAAAAATAGATTCCCCAAAATATGATTAGTTGCATAAAAAATAGTGACAACAAAAAATAGCCCATTTGGCACTTGGCTCCTAATGAGGACTCTAACAAAGGTATTATGTTCTGACCATGTAGATCCTTTAAAGAAGCCTTCAAACCTTATGACCAAACTTGGTGACTCAAGTTTGATTCCTTCCTCTAAAACTTATGCAATTTAATGTCTATACCTAAATCATATCCACAATAAAAACAAGTTTGTTGATCCTTGGGCAATAGTAAGGGAACTTGAGGAATTTGTCATCAATGACCAACAAAATGCAAAGGAAGCTTGTTTTAATGGTATCCTTTGGTATTCTAAGGATGAAACTATAACTCCAACATATAGGAGATGTGCTTTTAGGCTTTTTGACCTTCAATCATGTTGTCAACCTACTTTTTGGCATCCAACCCCTCTCAAGCACACCTATGGCGGTTGGAGGCATTTTATCTGGGCATGCTAAATCACTTAAAGCACTTTTTAACATATTTTTGAGTCGACAACTCACCAAAACTTCTCTTACACACATACTTGGACCACTTGATGCATTTTTGTTATGCTTTTCACTTGACAATTTGACATATGGAGGCCATAGGCATGCTTAGGTGGCTTGTATCAAAATATAAAATTTGTCGTTTTTAATAAAGTCGCCTTAGTCACTTTGGTGGTCTATAATAATGTTAGCTATTATCAGTGTTCCATGAGAATGTGTGCTCCCCAAAATCCCCACATTTGTGGGATGGAGACATCCCTTGGATGTGGGAACCTGGAGAGGACATCCCCCCATTATCCCACCACCACTACCTAATTTTTGAGGGCGCTTTCGAAATATCCTCAATATGCCTAGAGGACTCCCAACAGTCTCCCAAACATCTTGAAAATGCCAAGGGATCCCCTGTGGAAAAAAGTTGCAATAGATAATCACACCCAAACCCTAAACATGCTAAAAACTTACAAAGAGGCATCTAAGCCTCATTCCAACAACTCACACCAAAGTTTTAACAACAAAGTTGAAAGTTGCAACAGCTAGCAATGAGTGAAAAAAATGCAAGTGAGGGCATTAGGATTGAGGAATAGTCAGAAGAAGAGCAAGAGGAAGATTGACACCAATCAACTGTTGAATCAAAGGATTTAAAGCATTATTCAAGCCTCAAGGTGTTAGTTTTATGATCAGATATAAAGCACAGAATTTAATTCAAAGTCAGACACAATAACACAGCATATACCCTAGGAAAACCCTCCACTTGAGGGACAAAAACCTAGCAACAATTATCTCTCTTATATATAAAAAGTAATGGCAACAAATCTCTTTACAATGAGGCCACACACAAGGCCAATATTCAGCACCAGCAATGGCTGTAATAACAAACAAGTAATCTGCTCGCTCTTGATCTTCAATCTGCACTTAGAGAATTCGCAATCTGCTGAAATATGCTAACCATTTTTTTGCCACAGTTCTTACACAATCACCAACACTTGGCCAACTTGATTAGCATTAGCTCCAAACCCAAACTCTATCAAAGCAACTCTAACCAAGAATGTGCCCTAAAACCACTTAAGGAAGAGGGGTGGACATATAGTCAGAGGATCCTTATGATCTAAAACTTGATACAGAAATTGAAATTGCTTAAAATTGGAAATGTAAAATAAACTCAATGCCAAGAATGTGCACACAAGATCCCTTTGAAAGCGAAATGCTAACATATGGCGGAGTGATTATTACAACTGAAATAATTAGGTGGATAACTAGCCATGGAATATTTTCAAGGTAAACTAATTCATCCACTGCAGCGGGCATCCACTCAAGAGTGGGGATTCACCACTTAATGGTGGGTGAGAATAGCAAATACAAAGTAATTTTCCTCCTCACTGGCGGTAAACCATCCAAGGGTTATTGTATGTGAATTAGAAGCACAAGTAAATGTAGAATTAACAATGGTTGGATTGGTACTACTAATTCTCAACCTTACACCTAAAGAAATCTGCAATTTACAATGTGTTACAATGATAGAATGAAAGCAACTGTGAGAAGGGTGATTCTTCCAAGCTCTAAACCATTCAATTACTGAAATTGAAGCTAAAAACTGAACTTATAATAATCTGATTACAAAAACCAGCAAACTGAAAATGTAAACCAGCAACTATGAAATCAATGAATTGTTCATAACTCATTCAATATACCTCCAAATGGCATGAAATGAATTGCGGATGATTCGTGGAGGATAGGCGCCCAAACTTCAACTCAAAAACAGCACCAAAGATCACTAAATGAAGAGGCACGAATTCCGAAGCACTTCCCACATGGTACGGCCTTCAAGAGGGGCGATTTGCTTCTCAAAGACTTTTGTGAAGGGTCGCCCAAGGCATAGAAAACTAATGATCAAATACCCATCTCCAAATTAAAATCACCATAAAAGTTGCAAGTGAAATCAACTTTCAGCCATGACTATATCAGCAACTCCAAAACTAGAAATATCATCAAAAACTTCAATTATGAGGCTCAATCTGCTAGTCTAGATGAGAAGCAGCAATTAAAACCAACTAGGTGTTGTATTTCAAACACAAAATTGAATTAAAACTAGGAGATAAGCATCCCTCGAAGTAAAAACCAAGTTGTCATTTCGACAGCATAACATTAACATAATTTGATGGGTGATAAAAGCTAGAGCAAACTTCTCTTTTATAGAAAAAGAGGTGACTTCTCAAATTCCCAAAACTCCTCCAAGAAAGAGACACCAAAAGTCACTTTTTGAAATGTTTTAAAATTCAAAAATATTAAATCTTCCTCAAGATGGCGTCCATTTCAAGGCAATTAGAAATTCATTAAATGTTTAATTTTCCCTTTATGAGGGCGTCCCCCTTCAAGTCCCTCTTTTAAGCACAACTTGAAGTTAACACCTTAGGCCAAGGGCTCAACGTAAAATTATATCATATTGCCTTGAAACATCAAATATTTCACCAAAATAATGCTTTTAAAAGCCAAAGCTCGAACCCAAGCAATTGCTCCAACTAAAAATGAAGAACTAAAGACTAACAACTGAACCACTGCCAAAATTAGTATTTACTAAAAATAGTAAACACCTAGAAATGCCACAAACCTCCAAGCAAAGAAACCCTAATTTCCTCTCAACGAGCCTACAGGCCTCCGAAATAGGCTGATGAGCAACTGAACTGATTACTGATGAGAAGGGGACATTACATCTGCTCTTAGAAGAATTCGCACTTGCATCTTGAAGAATTCACACTTGAGAAGAAGGAATAATCGAACTTGCTTGATGTCTAATGGAGTAGAAATGACCTCTTATAAATACATATCAATACAAAGGTCACTCCTCTTCAAGATCTAGGTTGGCCACATAGGAAAATAAAATTGCAAATAATAATTGTGAATTACAATGAAGGTCGGCAAAGATGAGAATTACATTGTTGCCATGAGAAGCGCTCCTCATGAATTATCACAAATAAATGTGTTCACAAGAGGCTAGAAGAATGAGCCCAAAACTACTAAACATCAACACTCCCTCTCAGCTAGGGAGAAATACTTCCAGCTGCATAAGACACATCACCTCATTGTGATGTCAACCACAATGGCTACTCCCATGTGTGGAAAGAAGAGATATCACCTCACCGTGATATCAACCATCATGGCTACTCCCATGGATGGAAAATGTGCACAAGTGCTCATCACTCAACGTGATGTCGTCACCTCATTGTGACATTCACCATGGCTACTCCCAGAGGGTGAAAACACAAGTGCAAGAAAATCATCACAAAGTCTCTCGCGCGATGCTGTCATGGCGTCACACACACCACCATGGCTCTCCCAAAGGGTGGAAACAAGGACTTTCACCTCAAATCTCTCTCAGAGAGAAATGCATTAACAAGGGCTTGCACCTCAAATCTCTCTCAAAAAGAGAAATGCATTAAGAAGATCACTGATATTGAGACTCCCTCTCAGTTAGGGCTTCATTCTCCACCATACCAAGCTTGTCTTGAAAGTACACAAACTTTATCTTGGAGAGAGGCTTGGTGAGAATGTCTGTCGTCTGCTCATCAATGTTGATGTACTTCAACTGGATCGCATTCCTCAATACCATATCTCTGATATACTGGTATTTGATCTCAACATGTTTAGTTTTGTCATGAAACACTGGATTGACAAAAAGCTTCACACAACTTTGATTATCACAATGTATGACAGCTGGCTCCATCGATTGTCCAAACAATCCTTCAAGGAGCTTACGAAGCCCCACTGCTTCTCGAGCTGCCACACAAGCTACAATATGCCCAACCTCTGTTGTGCTTAGTGCCACTGAAGACTGCTTCCTACTACACCAGGATATCATCGCAAACCCCAAACTGAAGCAACATCCAGAGGTACTCTTCTGATCAATAACACACCCTGCCCAATCAAAATCCATATATCCATGCAGCTTCAAGTCCACACCTGAAGAATATCTCAAGCCATATCTAACTGTGCCACGCAAGTATCTCAGGATATGCTTTGTTGCAACTAGATGTATTTGCCTTGGTTCACACATGAGCTGACTAAGTGCACTCACTACATAGCAAATATTTGGTTTAGTATTAACTAGATACATCAACGATCCAATCAATTGCCTGTACATTGTGGGATCCACCAGATCTAAGCTAGTTGCATCCTCTTTCCACTTATGCAGGTTGGTCTCCATAGGTGTAAACATGGATTTGCAATCCATCATACCAAATCTCTTCAAAATATCAATGGTATACTTGCCTTGACTTAGAATGATCTCATCAGGCTTTTGCCATACTTCTAAACCAACGAAGTAGCGCATGAGACCAAGATCCTTCATTTCAAATTCAAAAGCTAGCTCCTTCTCGCATTCGATAATGAGGTGATCTTCTCCAGCAAGAATTAAATCATCAACATAAAGAACCAAGATTAATGCTTTGCCATCAATTACCTTGAAGTAAAGGTTTGAATCAACATCATTCTTGGAGAAGCCCAAGCTCATCAGGTAACAATCAATCCTTTCATACCAAGCACGAGGAGCCTGCTTAAGGCCATACAAAGCCTTCTTTAGCCTGCAAACATGAGACTCCTTCCCATGCACCTCAAAGCCATCAAGTTGCTCAATATATACCTCTTCCTCAATTACACCATTCAAAAATGTTGTCTTCATGTCCATCTGGTGAATCTTCCATCCTTCAGATGCTGCAATAGCAATGATGGTCCTAACTGAAGTATAACAAGCAACTGGAGCAAAGGTTTCCTCATAGTCAACTCCCTCTTTCTGAGAGAATCCTCTAGCCACGAACCTAGCCTTGTACTTCTCAATGCTCCATTCAACCGCATGCTTGATTTTGAAGAGCCACTTAGAAAAAACAACATATTTTCCTTCAGGTCTAGGTACGATGTCCGAAACATCATTCTTGAGAATGGATTGATACTCTTCAGCCATAGCATCTCTCCAAACTTGCTAACTGAAAGCTTCCTCAACATTGGAAGGCTCAAACTCAATGATTTGACTCATCAATGCAACATAGCTGGAAAACTTATTAGGTCTCTTGCTTTCTTTGAAAGTTCCTCTTGGGGCTGCAAACCCTTCTGCCTCCTGCATTGTTTGCCTAGCCCAAAGAGGTCTTTTTCACCCAATCACAATATTTGTAGGCCCATCAGTAGGTTCCAAGGGCTCAATCGGATCATCATCTTCTTTATGTTCAGGAGCCTCCCTCTGAATCTCAGGAGTATGGTCAACTTCCATATCCTAAGGAGACTCATGATCTTCATTATCTATCTCCATGTGAGTGCCCTTGGATCTCCTAAATGCAACATCTCCTTCAAATGTAACATCCCTACTAATCTCAATCAACTTCTGGCCTGGACTGTAAATTTTGTAGGCTTTCGATGTCTCACTATACCCCACAAATATTCCCTTCTTGCCAGAAGGTTCCAACTTTGTCCTTTTATCTTTCGGTACATGAACATACACTGGACAACCAAAGATCCTCAAATGCCTTACTTCGACTTCACCCCTGTGAATGCTTCTTCGGGAGTCATGTTCTCCAAAATTCGGTGAGGGCTTCTATTCTGAACACAAACAGCTGTCCTAGATGCTTCAGCCCAAAGGAAGGTTTGCAGATCTTGGCCATGAATCATGGCTTTGGCTGCTTCCACAATAGATTTGTTCTTCCTTTCAGCAACACCGTTCTCGTGAGGATTGTAAGGGACACAAAACCACCTCTTAATCCCTGCTTCAATGCAAAAGTTGTGGAAGCTGCCGGAAATGTATTCTCCTTCGTTATCGGATCTCAAAAGTTTGATCCTCTTCCCGGACAAGTTCTCTACCTGAGCTTTAAATTCTTTGAACCTCTCTAATACTTCCTCAGATTCTTTAGATTTCAAGAAGTAAATCCAACTCTTTCTAGAGTAGTCATCAATAAAAATAATGTAATACAAGAAACCACTCAAAGAAGCAACAAACATTGGACCACATAAATCAGAATAAGATCTAGAATACATTTAGATCTACTTTTACTACTATGAAATGGACCTTTAGTATTCTTTCGGTTTCGCAATGCGCAACCTCTGCAAGTGCCTTCATGCTCCTGGTTGAGTTTTGGAAGGCTCGTAACCATCTTCTCCATGGTAGGTAGTGCTCGAAAGTGAAGGTGAGCCAATCTTCTATGCCAAAGTTCACACGAACTTGATGAATCATGCAATAGGGCTTGAAGTGGGCGGGTGCAAAGTCTGTAGAGGCTCTCATGACAAACTCCGAACACCCGAGCAATCTTGATATTTGAGTTCTTAGTCCATGCAAGAACTTTTCCCTCTGAAAATGCAACTTGGTACCCCTTGTCCTCCAAGACTGAGATAGAGACAGGGTTTCACTTGATACCCAAAACAAATAGAACATCACTCAGCTGCAAGGAAATACCGAAATCTAAGTGAAGAGAGGAGGTCCCAACTCCTTTCACAGAATAACTAGCATCATCTCTAATGATTACTTGAACACTAGAATCTCTCTCCACCAAATCAGTTAGATGCTCTCTAAATCCAGTGATGTGGTGAGAAGCACCACTATCAATCAACCAAGTATTATTATCAGTAGGCACATTGCTTGAAAGAACAGAATAGAATAAGAAACCACCTGAATCCTTTTGCGGAGAGATCTCATCCACATCTGCAAAAGTAGCCTACTGCTTAGGTCGGGATGGACAATCCTTTGCATAGTGACCGAACTTGTCACACCTAAAGCATTGAATGCGAGAGAGGTCCTTCTTCTTCAATGTGGGGGCACCCTCTAAACCTTTATCTCTATTCCTCTTGAAGTATCCTTTCTTCCCTTCTTTTTCTTTCTTCTTCGAGGATTGAGCAGCAAGAACATGAATATCTTCATTTGTAGGGCTTTGTCCAATACATCTCACTGCCAACCTTGATTCTTCTTGAATACAATCAGCTCTCAAATGATCAAACTTAGGGAGTTTTGATCTCACACTGATTCCTTGAATGTAAGACTCCCAAGATGAAGGAAGACCATTAAGAGCCAACATGGTCAAATCCTTGTCATCAACAATATTCCCAATAGTTGAGAGTTGATCTCTCAACTCGGTGATCTTCATGAAGTATGAGATGATCGATTCTCCTTTCGCCATCTTGACATGATGAAGTTGATGCTTTAATGCAAGAGCACGACTTGTGTTGTTGATCTCATACATCTCTTCCAAAGTCTTGAACATGTCTCTTGTAGTCTTCAACTTGGAGATGATTAGTACAATGTGGTCTTTCACAGAATCAACCAACATCTTTTTCGCCTTAGTATCTTTCTTCTTCCATTGAGACTCCTCTTCCTCATCAGTGGGCTCGGGAACTTTGGTCTCCACGAACTTAGCTAACTCATTTTCTTCCAAGGCGAGCATGACTCTGAATCTCCAAGATGTGAAATTAGATGCCCCCTCAAGTCTATCCTCAATCTTAAGTCCGTTCACCATCTTGATGATAGGATAGATGAGATCAAAGATGAGAAGGAGAATGACGGATATCGCTGCTTGACTAAATCTGATCAAGATCTTCCTTATACCCGCTCTGATACCATGTTAGTTTTATGATCAGATATAAAGCACAGAATTTAATTCAAAATCAGACACAATAACACAACATATACCCTAGGAAAACCCTCCACTTGAGGGAGAAAAACTTAGCAACAATTATCTCTCTTATATATATAAGTAATGGCAACAAATCTTTACAATGAGGCCACACATAAGGCCAATATTCAGCACCAGCAATGGCTGTAATAACAAACAAGTAATCTGCTCTTACTTGATCTTCAATCTGCACTTGGAGAATTCGCAATCTGCTCCTAGAAGAATTCACACTTGTATCTTGAAGAATTCGCACTTGAGAAGAAGGAATAATCGAACTTGCTTGATGTCTAATGGAGTGGAAATAACCTCTTATAAAGACATATCAATAGAGAGGTCGCACCTCTTCAAGATCTAGGTCGGCCACATAGGAAAATAAAATTACAAATAATAATTGTGAATTACAATGAAGGTCGGCCAAGATGAGAATTACATTGTTGCCATGAGAAGCGCTCCTCATTAATTATCACAAATAAATGTGTTCACAAGAGGCTGGAAGAATGAGCCCGAAGCTGCTAAACATCAACACAAGGTACACTTCATTATTTTTTAACTTTTTTCATTATTTAATTTAGTAACCAATTAGTCATTAATAATTTTAGTTGACAAATTTAGTGATTAACTTAGAGGTTTACAATATGCATTGTCGCAAATTTAATTTTACAAATGAAAAATGATTACCTTTTATTATATTATTATTTTATAACAGCAATATTTTAATTGTTAAATATTCATTTTTTTGTAAAATTAGGATTTTAACTTTTGTGTATCCTGTGATTCAAAAACAAAAATGAAATCCTTGATTGACAAAGGTTAAGAACAAGTATTCCTATTTATGTATGTAATGATCACCCCTGATTTTTTTTGTTTGTCTTTTCAAATTGATTCCAAAGATAACTCAACAAGAACATATGACAAGCATATCAAATGAACATAGACAATGGAGACTATCATAGATAAAACTCAGCTACTATCTTTTAAAAAGAATTCTGATTACAGTCATCCCCAGCACTGATCGCATGATTATAAGATGACTAAAATTACATTCAATATAACAGCCAATAGATCATGTTTATAATAAAAGAGAAATAGCTCCAAGAATGATACTGAAAGTACACTCCAAACCTGCTGTAATGAACTCTCTGTGCAGTGACGGTCATTGAGGGATTCAATATTGTTTCATCCTAAACACAAAGCTCACACAACTGCTTCCCTCAGTCCCAGTACTCCCAGTCTGGAATTTCTAAACTTATTACCAGTACTCAATCTTCTCAGACCTGCCTTCCCAAACAGTTCTCAACCTTTTCTGACTCCATCAACTAACTTCAGATCTGCCTGAAGGCTAAGTTACCGGTTCAGGCACGGGTACAGATATAGGTATGGGTATATGTATGTATGTATGTGTATATGTATGTATGTATGTATGTATGCATGTGTGTGTGTGTGTGTATGTATGTATGTATGTGTGTGTGTGTGTGCGTGTGTGTGTATGCATGTGTGTGTGTATGTGTGTGTGTGTGTGTGTGTATGTATGTGTGTATGTGTGTATGTATGTATGTATGTATGTGTAATGTCCCCGATTTGAGTCAGCATATAATTAAATAATTAATTTAAAGTTGCTATGGAGGTTAAAATATTTAGGCAACTTAAATTAATTATTTAATGTTGTTAAAGTAACTTAAGTATTTAAAGTTGAGTGATTTAATTTACTTTTTAAAAAAGTGAATTCTCAAAAGAATTTAAATATTAAGTGAAAAAAAAAAAAAGAATGAGAATTCAAGAAGTCTTGGAGTTAGAGAATCCCTCTGCAACTCCGCACATGGTGTTAACCGGTGGCACTAGGGTTTTCTTCTGTACGGCGGTCGTGGGAGAGGCTCAACCCTCCCCCACTCAGGTTTGATTCCGTTTGTATCCCCGTTTAATGTGTCATCCCTTTTTGCCCTCTTCATGCATACTTCTATGTGTCTTGCTTAAGAATTTTCCTTTTGCAGTTTCGTGTGTTTGGCCTAAAAGGCCCCTTCATGCCTGCTTCACATGGAGGGGGGTACAAACCACCACCCCCCCCACCCCCCCCAAAGTCTGGAGTCGTCTCAAATGAGGTAGATGGTAACCCTGCCTCTACCAAATCATTTCGAGATGCCATTGTAGAGGACTCCTCACCTTGTCTCGCAGATGCAAAGTTTTTCATTTTGTCGGATAACACCGTGGAGGAATTAGCGGTCGATGATGGGGGGCAAGCTAAGTGCTCCTCCAGCTGTGTTGATTCTGTTGTGATTGCCCCTAATGCTGCTATGCTTAATTCGATTCACAAGGAAAAGGAAAGGTTGTCTAGCGTGGCTATTTTTTTAATTGTTGTAGATGCTAATAACTTACCAGCCAGGAAATTTCTTGATAGCTGGTTTAATAATGTTTGGTTCAAGAAATTAAGTGTGCAAGTTTCTTTTTGTCTCATGATTCAATGCGGCTTGTTTTTGGTTTAAAAACCATGAAATGCAGGAGAAAATTCTTAAGAAGCCCTACTAGAGCGTAGGGAAAAGTGTGTTTAGGGTTTTGGCCTGGTCCCAGGAGACCAACAGAGATGCACTGCTAGCCTTGTCCTGCCCTAGATGGATTCTCATCAAGGATCTTCCTTCGGACCCTTGGGCTTTCATTCCGTAGTTGATGTCTCCCTTCAGGAGTGTCCTCCAAATTGACAAGCCCAAAGCGTCATTGCCGGATTTGAATGCTCGTGCTCTAGTTTCTTTGAACCCTGGCATAGATAGGACTGGTCACCTTAGCATTCTAGTGGAGGGATCGTTGAAGTTTTGCCCCATTGAATTCTTGGGTGGCATAAATGCTTTTTTCCTTTGTCGAAGAGGAGGGCATATCAAAAAAAACTGCCCTATCATTGTGAAAAACTCCTCTATGCCCCCACCCAAGTTTGTTAGGGATGTTGCTCCTTTTGTTGTCTCAGAGGATGTCGTTGCTCTTGTCGTGGTTGTCTTTGTTGGTAGTCTCCTTGCAGATTTTGGGCTCCCTGCGTCGGTTTTGGACGAGTCTTTGGTTCACCCGCCTTCAAAGGGCCCCCCTTCCTGCTCCGTCACTCCTGACTCTCCTCTTCCCCTCTTTGGTGTCTCTTCGCCCCCTTCCCCAGTCATTATCTCTTCTAGGTCTCCCCTTGGTTGTCATTGTCTCCCGTCCCCCCCACCCCTTACTCCCCTGTCTTTTGTCTACTCCTCTAACCCTTTCTCTCCCCTCTTGCACAAGGTGCCTAGCCCCCCGTGTGAGCCTTTGTCCCCCCTAGTTTGCTTCGTCCTCTCCTCTCTTCCCTATGCTCCAAACTCTCATGCGACTAAGGAAAACTCTGCCCCCTTCTCTAGTAAAAAAAATGCCCAACAGATTGTGATGGATAAAATTTGGAAGAAAATAGAATTGAATAAAAATAATGCTTGTCATGCAGAAAACTTTGACTTTGTTGAGTACTCTTGTAAAAGGGTAGGTTTAAATGCCAATCATATTGGCTCTGGCTTGGAAGGAAAAAATGCTAACGAGACCAAGCTAGAAAACTCTTTGATTGTCGAAAACTTGGTCTCGGAAGTTGAAAATAGGGGACAAAGCGTTATGGGTTCTCATTGTTCTAATCATAGTTTGCAGACTCTTGGGACTCGCCGCGGACTCGGGAGTCCCGACCCTGGGCGAGTCGACTCGCCACGGACTCGGGAGTCGAGTCCAGGAAAGTCCTGGGTCGGGACTCCCGAGTTCAAGCTTAGGACTCGGCTGAGTCCTGAGGTCAGACTTGAGAGTCCCGACCCAGGACTCTCCTGCGCGGCTGAGTCATAAAATGGGTTAAAACCCATGTTTGTTTTGATATTTTTTTCATTTTTAGACTCTCATTTGTGAAAAGCAGGTCTGCAAATTGATTTGGGGTTGATTGAAGCAAGGAGAACGAATTGAAAAGATCAAAATAGAGCCAAGTAAGTGATCTAGCAATTCTTTTTGTTTGTTTTCTTCAATTTCTTGCATTCAAAATCAAAAAAATCAAGAAAAATAAGGGGAAATGCTGCCAAATTTTTTTCTATTTTCCTTAATAGCTAATTCTTATTGTTTCTAGTTTGGTTTTGCATTCTTTTTCTTTTGCAAATGTTTGAAACTTTGAATCATGTTTATTTGCTGATTTTTTAGCAAACCCTAGCTGATTTTTTTTTTCCATGTTGAACTTGAAACAGTAATGTCGTCTTCAAATCCAAAGGGATTGAAAAAAGACCCTGCATGGAAGTATGGAATTCCAGGAGATAAAAAAGGTGAAGTGACATGTACTGAATGCCAGAAATGGATGACAGGAGGAATAAACAGATTAAAATACCACCTTGCTAGAATACCTGGGCAAAATGTGGAGGGATGCAAGAAGACTACTCCTGAGATTATTAGAGAGATGAAGGCCCTTCTTGCTGAATATGAGCTTAAAAAAGAGGAAAAACAAAAAACAAAGGCTGCCCTAGCAGCAGTGATGAGTGGATCCCAATCCCATTCTACACCATCTATGCCCCATGGTGCTGCAAGTCCAAGCTTCCGTGCTCCACATTCATCTTTTGGTGAGAGTCCTGATGGTTCATTTTCTACTGCTAGTGCTAGTCAGGGTCCTTCATCAGGACCAAATTATTTTATTCCACGTAATGTTCCAGGAGCACAACCTTCACTTGAAGGTACCAGTTGGAATAAGGAAAAGCATCAAGAAGCTAGGATGGCTGCTGCAAACTTTTGGTACTACAATAATCTACCTTTCAATGTTGCAAACAGCCCATATTGGGAAGGTTTGGTGAACGCCCTTACAGTTGCAGGAAAGGGGTTTAAGACCCCATCATCTAGAGATTTGAGTGGGCCATTGCTAGAGGAAGCTGTAAAGAATACACGGCTTGTGGTTGATGAACAAAAGAAATTTTGGCGAAGGAAAGGTTGCAGCATTTTATCTGATGGGTGGACAGATGGACGAAATAGAACTCTCCTTAACTTTTTAGTGGCCTCTAATGGTGGATTGGTGTTTCTAAAATCAATAGATGCCTCCCATGAAGTTAAAAATGCTGAGACTTTATGCAATCTATTAGATGGGGTGGTCCAGGAGGTTGGAGTTGATAATGTTGTCCAAATCATCACGGACAACGCAGCTGCATATGTAGCTGCAGGTAGACTACTTATGGAGAGGTATCCCACAATTGCATGGTCTCCGTGTGCTGCACATTGCTTAGACCTATTGCTAGAGGACATTGGGAAGATTTCATGGGTCAAAAGAGTGGTTGAAGATGCAAAAAGTGTTACAAAATTTATCTACAACCATACTTGGGTGCTTTCTTTGATGAGGAAATTTACAAATGGCAAGGACCTTGTGCGACCTGGAGTGACACGATTTGCTAGCCACTTCCTCACATTGCAAAGCATTCTTGGTGCCATTGGTCATCTCAAGCAAATGTTCGTGTCCGATGCTTGGAAGGAGTCCTCATTTTCCAATAGACCTGAAGGGGAGAGGATTGTTGCCATAGTTTTTGATGAGACATTCATCAAAAATGGAGAGGAGTTGATGGGGGTAAGTAGCAATCACACAAAAAAAAATTATACATGATAATCTATTGGCTGTTTTTATTTTTTGAGGGGTTAATTTTGTTATAATTTAACATTTGTTTTCATTTTTTTAGGTGACTGAACCTTTGGTGAGGGTTCTTCGTATGGTAGATGGAGATGGCATGCCAATGGGTTTCATCTATGAGGCCATGGATAGGGCCAAAGAGGCCATATCACGTTACTATGGCGGCAACAAAAGGAAATATGAAATCATATGGCGCATCATTGATCGGAGATGGACACACCAACTCCACCAGCCAATTCATGCCTTTGCCTACTTCTTGAATCCGAAGTTCTACTTCTCGGACACATTTAAGGCGATGAGGAGGTCATGGAAGGTCTTGTCATGTGCATTGATAGGATGGTGCCTGATCGTGAGCTAAGAGATAAAGTGCTTGATGAGTTGGAGGTGAGATTTGTTGCATCTTATTTATGAATTTGCAATGTTGAGCCTTGACTATCTATGAATTTTCTATATTTGATTTACTTTTTCTTTTATCTATTCAAGGTCTACAAGGGTGCAGAGGGGAGACTCTTTTCCTCCCAACAAGCAATTGAAAGGAGAGGAAAACAACAACCAGGTAAAAAATGAAATTAGAAACTTGATTCTTACATATAGATTGTTTACTTTACTTTATTCTTATTTCTTAATACTTATATTTTTTAAACATGTTTTTGTAGATCTATGGTGGGAGAACTATGGTGCTAGCACACCAAATCTTCAAAAGCTAGCCATACGTGTCTTGTCACAGCCATGCAGTGCTTCTGGGTGTGAACGTAATTGGAGTTTATTTGAGAACATTCACACAAAGAAGAGGAATAGGTTGACTCAACAGCGCCTAAATGATTTAGTTTTTGTTCGGTACAACCTTCGCCTTCGAACTAGAAAGGTGGAGGGTGTTTCACACGAGTCCATTGACTTGGATGACATTGATCCATATGGTGAATGGACTATTGATGAACAAAATGATGAGGCTGATGTCTTCCTTACTGATGAGGATCTTGCTGAATTAGAGAGAGCAGCAGCAGAAGAAGAAGCAACAAGATTGGATGCCATGGAGGACGACGAAGACACATTTGAATATCATGTTTCCCCTGTTCGATCTCCTAGTCCTCGTTTGGATACTATAGCACGGGCACCTTCTAGTTCTAGGCCTCCAAAATTGAGTACCATTGGGAGGGGAAAGAGGAAGATGTAGATTACATGTGGTTGTTAATGTTTTCCTCTTTTTGACATGATTATATGTAAACATTTATAAACTTATGATGCTGTTATACATTGAAACTATGAGTATTTGATGACTATGAATGATGAAATTTCAATTATTGAGTGTTTGATGATCATATGACATGTGTAATCTTTGAATTATGAGTGTTTGATAATCAAATTAGGCTCTTATGTTCTCTAAATGCATTAATTTGTTCTCTAAATGCATTAATTTGTTCTTGTTTTTTTGTTAACCTACGGTTTTTTTTTTTTTGCCGAGTCCTAGTGAGTCTTTTCCAGAGTCCGAAGTCATATTTTTGGGCTGCCGAGTCCGCGGCGAGTCCGAGTTTGCAAACTATGGTTCTAATTATCATCTTGGTGGTGACACTGTCGAAATGGTGGTTAGTACAATGCCAACCCATCATGCTTTGCCTCCCTACAAAGGTAATACTTGCACAAAAGAGTCTGCTTATGATCTAAACAGAATAAGAACTTCTCCTATAAGTAATGCAACTGCTAAATCAGATTCTAAGCACTTAAAGATGAATACAATTGACTTTGTAAATTAAAATTCTGTCAATGCCAACTCTGTTAAGGCAACCTTTGTTAATGCAAATTTTGATATTGAAAATACTGCTAATGCAAATTCAGTTAATACAAGTTCTATTAATGCAAAGTATGTTAGTACAAATTCGGATAGTGCAAATGCTGTTAACACCAATTCTGCTAATACAAATTCTAAAAATTCCAATTTTGTTGCTATAAATGTTGTTACTCCTTCTAGATCTGCAAACGAGTCTGATCTTCCTCCCAAGGAAATTGTCAATGTTAATTTTGATACTGATTGTAAAGAGAATAAGGAACAGGCTTCCCTTAATGCTGGTCCTATGGCTCCCTCGAAAGATGAGGACAAGCCCCCTCAACCCCTAAAAGAGAGTATGGAATCATTAACCAGAATGATCCAAAAATGGTCTATGGATAAGAGTGAAAGTGAAGACTAGATCAATAAAGTCTTTAACCCCCCCAATGAGCCTGTAAACCCTACTTGTTCCTCTGGTAATAAGAAGACCACTGAAGAAGTGGGGATTCCCAAAGTTTGCACAGTCATTGAGTCTGCTTCGATGGATAAGGAGGAAATTCCCATAACCCTGGCCAATAACTAGGAGGATGTTGGACTTCATACCAATGCTAACCTGGGAAAGAAAGAGATTACCTCGTGCCCCACAATGAGCCTAAAAAGAGGGGAAGGAAAAAGAAGTCTCTCTCCCTCTGCAAAGTCAATACTAGCATAAGTAAAGGAAAAAGAAAGAAAACAAGCACGGTGATCATAATTCCAGCCTCTAAAAGATTAGAGAGTGAAGAGAAAGGTCCTAAATATTTCGACCTTTTCAAGAATACTAAAGAGTCTTCCAAGAATAATGATAATGATGACAATTAACTGCACCTCCTGGAATGTGAGAGGACTAGAGTCCCCTGACAGAAAATACATCATTAGAAGGTTTCTCAACCTAGAAAAGAGTAAAGATTTTGTGCTCCTTCAAGAAGTCAAGGCAGTGGGATTCACCCTTGAGACTAGCTTAAAATTTGTTTGGTGGAACTCCTCTCCAATTGTCTCCAATCATGAAAAAGGTAGAGGGGGTACCGCCATCCTTGTAGCAAACAAGTGGAATTAGCATATCACTAGCTCTGGGGCCTCCCCTTCCAAGAGAGCAGTTTGGGTCACCCTTCAAAATGGGGACCTAAAGTTTGGCATTTGCTCAATTTATGCCCCGAATGAATACAAAGACAAAATTTTGCTCTAGCAATGGTTGCTCAATCTGCCAGACCTCCCATGGATAATTGGTGGTGACTTTAATATGGTTGAAAACAATGAAAGACAAAAAGGGTGGCCTCAGTCTAGAATGGAAAGGTAGTGAAAAACGCTACTAGCTAAGACTAAAAGCTAAGCTCAATCTCTTTGACCCTCTTGAGGGGATGAAAGTTGATAACAACTCCATTTGGTACACCTGGTGTAATGCCCAGAAAGGGGGTAAAAGGATCTACTGCAGGCTTGACGGCTTCTATGTCAATAGGGATTTCTTTGGCTTTGAGCCATACAAGGAGGGTGAGAAAGTGCTTGTATATCCCTATACTCTCTCAGACCACCACCCAATCAAAGCTAATGTCCTTTTAAATAGTGTGGGAAGGCGACCTTTCAAAATTGGAGAGAAATTCATCCTCAGCAGCAAGCTTTTAAAAGATGTGTACTGTAGGGCTGCCATCATTACCCTAAGGGAGGTTAACAAATGGTTGCTTAAAGGTCTCAACCCAATTGAGAGATGGAATCAGAATGTAAATGGATGGAAACTCCTATTCTAGACCATTGGGAAGAAAAGGGCTATGGATGCAAGGAGAGAGGAAAATAGACTCTAGGATAAACTCCTAATTGCTGAAAGTAAAATCCAAGAGGACCCTCAAAATGAGTCTCTATGAAGAGCTCAATAAAGCCAAAAACTCCTTGAGAAGACTACAAACTAACAAAGTGTAGGGCCTAAAATAAGTGAAAAATTGAATTGGCTCAATAATGGAGATAAAGGCTCCAAGTTTTTCTTCAATTACATCAAAGAAAAAGGAATTAAGGAACAAATTGACCGAATATGTCATAATGGTGTTATGGTTTCCAGCCAGGAGGAAATATCACTCCATTTTTATAGATTCTACAAAGAGTTATTTCAATCTAAAGGCAATTGTGAAGGCTGCAATAATGCAAGGAACATAATCAAGCAAGTAATTCCCCCAAGATCTCGAAAGAAGATGCTCTCTGTCTTTCCAAGCCTATAACTAAGGAGGAGATTAGAAAAGCTATCTCCTCCCTAAGCAACGATAAATCCCCTGGCCCTGATGGACTTTCTATTGAGTTCTTCAAGACATTCTCGGATTGGGTTTGTGAGGATCTTCACCCAGTATATGTAGAAGCCCTAGATAGAGGATCACTTGGGAAAAGTATAAACACTGGGCTCATCAAACTGCACCCCAAGGAGGGAGACAAATCCTTGATCAAAAATTGGAGACCAATTACTCTCTTGAATGTCTCCTATAAAATCTTGGCAAAAATTGTGGCCTTGAGGATTACCAACATCCTTCCCAAGTTCATTAATAATACCCAAACGGGCTTCATAAAAGGAAGGTACATCTTGGAAAACCTGATCACGAGTTGGGAAGCCATGAAATGGGCCAGAAACAACAATCAAAATCCTGCCATGCTCTTGTTAGACTTTGAAAAACCTTATGACAAGGTGGAATGGTTTTTCTTGATTATGGCCATAGAAGCCTTTGGTTTCCCCCAAGCCTTTTGCAATATAGTTGGGACCCTCCTGAAAGATGTTGCTGCTCACATTGAAGTGAATGGTACTCACATTGAAGTTTTCAACCTTGAAAGGTCCATTGTTCATAAATGTACTAGCTGATTGCTTATTGCTTGTATTATCAAAGGAGATGATTACATTTTATAGAGAAGGTAGAAATACTGTAAACATTTAAAATCTCTATCTACCACACCCACTAACTACTGTAGCAGCCCACTAAGCAGCCCACTAACTATCCACTAACTACTGTAGCAATAGTATTGACCATTATACAATAAGAATATAATATTCTAACACCCTCTCTTAATGGTCAATCGTCAAACTAGCCTACAGAAAACACTCTGCAAGTCGATTAGTCACAAATTCTTCAGAACACTCTGCTATTGCTGAGACCCTCCCTAGATCTGTAGAATGTTGACGACCAAGAGTACAAAAAAGGATCCAGAAAAAAAAACAAAGGTTGCCCCTTCTTTAGAAAGCTCTGCACCAGGAGACAAACCCAAAACTGCCACTAACTCTCTCAAAAACTGTAGAACTTTTGAAAACAACCAGAACTGATCACAAAACATCCAACCTGATGTTGGGTAACAAAGTTGTCCCTCCCTGTAGCCAGAGACTCCAAAAAAACAACTACCACGACTTTGAGGAAAAATCGGCAAACCCTCCAAACTTTTGTAGATGAGCACGACGCTCCAAAACAGACTGCAAGAAACCACAATTTTTTAGGACAAAAATTGCAAAACCCTGAATCTGAAGTTTACAAAGTATCGTTTTTTCGGAAAAAATGGTGAAAACCCATAAAGGAATCCCACACAAGTTTGTGAATTACAGAACCCAATACAAAATCTGAGACACAGATCAACATACAAAACATCGTTTTTAAGGAAAAACGGTAAAACCCTTTAGAGAGATCAGAGAGCCCGCCCATACAACAAAAACCCAAACTAGGGTAAACAGGAACTGACCCTTAATTTTCAGGAAAAAAATATAAACCCTCCCATGATTTTTTCAAGCAAAAATCGAAAACCTAGAAAAAATTTAGGAAAAATTTAAAAACCAAATAATTTTTAAGGAAAAATTATAAACCCAACAAATAATTTTAAAACTAAAATTCTAAAACCCACCAAATAATTTTTAAGGAAAAAATTAGAAAAACCCACCAAATAATTTTTAAGGACAAAATTATAAACCCAGAAGTAATTTTTTAAAGGGCAAAAAATTATAAAAACCCCACAATAATTTTATGGAAAAATTTATTAAAACCCCTCAGGATTCAATGCAAAGAAGATGCACGACCACCAACTCCAGGGAAAAGGCATGATTGTCTGAATGCATGCACAATCACAAATTCCAAATCTCGTGCACAGAAGAAGAGAGTCCGCCAAAAAAAGAAACACGACCTTCAGATGACGTACAACAGATTGAAGAGGTTGCATCCCGTCAAAGATTTCAATGCAAAAATCGTGCCCATAAGATATGAACAAATACGCGTACAAATGAAGGTTGAAGATCGCGGCTCAATGTCTTTCGAAATCACAGCTAGAGGAGGAGATTAAACACGTGCCCTAGTGCAAAAAGAACCGACCAGAGATGCAAAAAAACGGTTGTCGCGAAATCGTGTGTTGCAGAGGCGCGCAAAAGGGAGAATAGGGCACGACGCGACCAGAGACGACCAAAAAATGCGAAGAAATATGTCGCATGCCTGAGGAACCCTTCCACCATGCGATAATAGAAGTTGCAACCTTGCAGATAAACCCGCATGAAGAAGGGCAGAGACAACAACACTCCAAAATCACCAGCAAACCCTAGTCGCGGGTAGGAGAAAATCGAACACGAACTCCTGAACAGACCCACAGAAACAAAGAACAGAGGGTTTTGCAGTTGTGCCCAAAAACTGAATGTATTTCGCGCTAGCACAAAAACGCAAAATTGTGCGAGGATTTCTCTGTTTTTTTCAAATTCTGAAAAACCCACAATTTTTAGAAGCCACGAAAAATCCAACAGAAAACTCTCACGAAAATTTTTCTCAGAAGAAAAATTTTGGCGCCCAAGAACAGCTCGCGATTTTCTCAAAAACCCTGAGCCCACCTGTGAGGGAGTCAGACCCAGGCAGCTCCTGCTCTAATACCATGTTCAAAAATGAACTGGCTGATTGCTTATTGCTTGTATTATCAAAGGAGATGATTACATTTTATAGAGAAGGTAGAAATAATGTAGACATTAAAAATGTCTATCTACCACACCCACTAACTACTGTAGCAGCCCACTAACTATCCACTAACTACGTAGCAATAGTATTGACCATTATACAATAAGAATATAACATTCTAACATCCATTACACAGGGTTGCCCCCTGGTTCCGGTCTTGTTCGTGATTGCTTCTAATGCTCTTCATTACTTGCTAAGAGAGGCAAGTACCTCACCTAGGGTAAAGGGCCTAACCCTTCCTGATCAAAACGAGCTCTTGAACATTTAGTTTGCAGATGACAGCTATTTTTGTGGAATTGGAAGAAGAAAACCTAGCGCACCTGATGAATAAACTCAATTTATTTTGCCTTGCATCAAGTGCCAAAGTATCCAAAATGAAATCAATAATGTTAGGGTGGTCTGAGACCCCTCCCAACTGGCTTCAAAAATTTGATATTCAATGGGGTGGACCACACAAACAGATCAGGTTTCTAGGTAGACCTTTCTCTATCAGTCTGAATCTTAAAGAGATGTGACTCTAGATTAAGGCCAAAATTGAAAAGAAATTGGACAGTTGGAATAGGCACTATTTATCTCCAAGAACAACCCACATGGCTAAAAATGCAATGGCGGTCATTACCACCATCCCAAGGACCAACAAAATGCCAACACACCCCTAGATGTTGAGAAAAGCCACCATTGAGCTCTCCAAGAACCTTGGAACTCTCCCAACTCACTTGGGAGCCTTCAGAGAACCCTAGAAATTGGCCAATGCTTACGAAACATGGCGTAAAAATGGGGACATTATAACTTGACCCAAGGCGCCTCATGAGCGACCCAGGGTCATTGGAGCACTTTTTGGTTCTAATTTCGTTTGTATTTACCTTGTAAATGACTCGACATTTTTTGGTTCTAATATGATGTTGAGTTTTGCCACTTAAGTGAAAAAATTATTAGGGTTAAATTTGTACTTCTCAAGCACATTTGGATGAAGTTTGCCACACTCGCAGCTGAATTTACACTTTATACAACATTCAACCATTGCATTGCATAAAACTACTAATTTTGCATCTTGTACAATACTACAAAACATTTCATAATGCATACCACCAGATCAAGCTTCATGTGACCTACAAGAAAAGTCTTGAGAAACATAGTAGCCCATGTCTTCATGCCCAAATGGTACTTTTACCTTTGAAGTCAAGAAATGATTGATGGATTTGAAATAGTTGGCACATAAAAAGGTTTGATAACTTTGAAGTCAGAAAACGATTGATGGATTTGAAATAATTGGCAAATAAAAAGGTTTGATAACTTTGAAGTCAAGAAAGGATTGATGGATTTGAAATAGTTGGCACATAAAAAGGTTTGATAACCATTCACCTCTTGCCAAAAAATTTATAATGTTTGGATCTAAATTGCTCCAATCTACAACAGAAGGAAAACAAGAAGGGAGTCTAGACACACAAATCCAGTATTTGAATACATTCTTAAAGTCGCACAATCCTTCTCAAGATTCACCTAACAAGAATAATACAGCCTTGGATTCTTAGTCCAGCATTGTATACTTATTTAGCATACCCAGTTCAAGCTTAATAAAAGAGACTCAACTCCTTTCTCTTGTCTCTATTGAATGTACAATGGTACTTGCATATCTGTGTTAATTTTCATTATATTTCAATGTAATTCACAATCTAATTTGGACTAGATCCATCCCTTTATTAGTATAAGGCCAAATCTGCAATATCATTTTGTTGGTTATTTCATGCATCAATTTACAGAATTGGTATGAGATCAAGTCCTTAGCCCCATGCTCATTGTTGACTTCTCACAAATGTTTCTACCAATCTTCCTTGTTGCAACCATGAAAAGAAGCCAGCAAGAAGACAAATGGGCATCAAGTGCAAGCAACTACTTCAGTGTCCATGAAAGAAAGCAAATGTCTACTCAAGCGTATTCAACATCTCCAGGGCCAGAATCAGCAGTTTAAGATGCACAGCAGGAAGCCCTCAGTCTTCACTTGACTAAGTTAACAGGCCTCACAAAGAAAAATGCTCATCTTGCAAATCTTGTCCTTGATGGTCTAATTCAAGTTGAAGAGAGATTTAACCAATTCATGCAAAACTTGCAAGAAATGTGAACTTCCAAGCAGAAAGAACTACTATTACTTCGTCCATGGCATGAAAAGTTGCACATTTCTGAAAAAATCACTAGTGACCCAAAACTCTCAACTACAACATGTGATGGGCAAACCACAACAAATAAGCATTATATAAATCCCTTCCATTACTAGCATTCTAATTCTCCACCACAACCATTTGCCAGTTTTGAGAAAAACACAAAACATATTGGTTTCAAGCTACTAAAGAAAATGGACTACAATGTCTGAGGTTTGAGCAGAGATGGCCAAGGAATCACAAATACCCTTCAGGCATGGTGAAACCATGGGATAATGGTTTGGGACTCACCAGCTCCATTACAAGAGAAGAAGGTACTGTAAACTTCTCTCCACAATTGAATGTCAACAACATTTCTACATATCACTGTGTTGCACAACATTCCCATGTTTCTAGTCACGAGCAGGGAAACCCAACCCAACAGCTTCTCAATTGTTCTACAGGAAGCAAGTCAGCATTTCAGCATCCCCAAAGGCAATGCACATTTCAATTACAACCCACACAGAACCAATAACAATCACCATCTCAATCGAACCCCACATGTTGACAATTTGAAGAAAAGCACATCTCACACCTTCACAATATGCAGCTGCAATATGGAGCCACTATAGGTGCCATTGTCATGCATCAAGACAATGTTGGGATCTTTTTTCTTGCGGTCTTTGTGGAAGAAGCAACCATGCAAGTCCACTTGTTGGTTTTCTATGCAAAAAACTAATGACTTCATGAAACTACTTTATAAATGAATGGGCCTTTGTTAGTTTTAGCTCAGAAATGTAAATAAGCAGAAATACAACACACAGATCAAAGAATACAGAGATTTACCCTGGGAAAACCCTCCTACTTGAGGGAGAGAAACCCAGCAAATAATATCTTTTTATAAATTGAAAGAATAAGAGCAGAAATCTGCATACAAATCAGGCCCTCGAATTTGGCCAAGACTTATACAACAATAAATGCTGCTTCTCCTTGAACAAATGATAATGCTTATTCAAAGAATCAGATCTACTGTTAAAAGATGTGAACTGTTGCTAGGAATGCGAATTGGAGTGAATGCTTTGACGATAAAATGAGGTGTCTTCACCTTCCTTATACAAAGTTAGGCAACCTCTTCTCTAGGTCGGCCTGTAGAAAATATAAAATATTATTTATAAATCAAGGCCGACCTGCCTTGAAGATCATTTAATTTTAATTTTATTTTGAAGAAAATATCTCGTGCTGCTACAAACATTAACAGCCTTGACAGCTAGACAAGAGTAAACTCCACTCTCAAGCACTACTATAAGCACCAAAATTTCAGCATCAGCAATGCTCTTGAAAACAACATATCATATTACGTTGTCACACACATGTTGGTATTGGCATAACACAACCTGTTTTATCAACAAGGTGAAGTGCATCAACACCTCTAGGAGTAGTAGTTTTGCAGGTCAAATGCTACAACTCAAGACAGATTGCTTTGCTAGCAAGTCCTGTGCAAAGCTTCATAACCCTCTTCAGGGGCAAAGTACACAAGACTCCTCAATTTCATACTAATCAACAGAGGCTTTGGCTCTTCTTATGCAAATGAAGTTCTTGCTTTGACTAGCACAGGTGTTTGCAGATCAAATGCTACAACTCAAGATGGATAGCTCTGATAGCAAGTCCTAGACATAAACATGAAGCTTCATTATTCTGTTCAGGGGCAAAGCACACAAGTTCTCGGTTTCATATTACTCAACAGAGGCTTGATTTTTATTCTGCAAATGAAGTTCTTACTTTGACTAGCACAGGTGTTAACAAGCAATGTACCAATGTGCTATTAGCTTCTTTCAGATATTAGAAGCAATGTACCAGTTTACATCATTTACCTCTATTTCCTTAAATTTATTTGTGTAATGCATCTAGAAATGTGATTTTACTTTCATGAAAAATAGATACAATTTGCTGGGGGTTTATGCACAATCTCTCCTAAAGAACATAAAATATTGAGATTGAGAAGAGCCATGCTATAGCTGTAGAAAGAAGAAAACAAAGAAATTATATTAATACCTACAAATGGCCGAAGTACGTTAATGGGATCTAAAAAATAGTAACTAATAATAGCTAAGCAAGAGTTCCAAAGCAACAAACAGTGAAAATAAAGCATTTAAAACTAAAAATATGATCACTTAAACCAAATAAGGGGTTAACTCAAATGGGTAAACACTAGACAAGTCAATAAATGAAAAAGAAAAGCCATATAATTAAAACAGTCTCATAAGAGGATTAGCTGAAATTTCAACAGTCATTATTCCAATCCTAACTTTTGCTGCAGAAGCAACAACAAAGAAGGCATAAACATGTGCAACTGATATTCAACATGACAAAGAGAAAGAATCATACAGGAATAACATTATAATGAAGATCATGCTCAATATCCAATGGTAAAGCAGTCTCCAAACATGCAGGATGGTGCGATGGAAAGCTCCGTTTCATAAATTCCTCCAGCTTGCGAGCATCCAAAGAGTACCTATAGCCACCATCACCATTGAATCCGACCAGCACAATATTTATTTCAAGTGGAACCCGAAAAGGAACCTGTATTCCATCCAGTTTATCTCATTAGTGAGGAAGAAAATGAACAATATTCATATCCATTGATTCTGGGCCCAAAAAAAAAAAATCATGAGAACATTTGATAGTTATAGAAGTGCACAATCATGACTATATACCCTGTCATTGTCATCCCAAAAGAAAGCCAAACAATATAATGAAAAGAAATTATTATAATAAAAGAATTGCCAGCAGATTGCACTTTTCAGTATTATGAATCAATCATAGCTTCATCTCAATAGTATTTTAAAGAAAAAGGAAAAAGGAGTGAAAAAATGTGGCAACTTGACAAATTTCTATTTACAGTTCAATATCATCCACTTAATATTTTTGTAGATATTTTAATTTCTACTCATTAGCCATTCTCTACTACATTCTGATTATGCCATGTTTCTAAAATACAAGCCAAAAATAGAAAACTGCATACAGAAAAGAGCAAAGAAAAATAAGTAGAAGATGAAGCATGTGCTCACCCCCTATGAATTGCACCTGCAAACCTGACTGTAAATATGCAAGAGTCCTCACTCAATGGTAGCTCTCTTATTGCATTAGGAAATAAAAATAGAACACACATCATTTAGGGTTTTCCTTCATTTTTTTACTCAATGGGAAAGGAAACCCTCTCATGACTTGACCCTTCATTACTTGCAATGCTAAGTACTAGAAACTAGGTTAATAATGATACTTGAACTATGTACTTACAGTCAAAACATCCTACAAACATAAAGCTAATAATCTGCTGCTCTTAGGTACAAAACAAGCCCTCCTCCCTAAAAAGCTTTGTCCCCAGGGCTAGTAAGAACTCTAAAGTTAAGTTCACTCAACCTAGAGTACCACCAGGGCAGATGACCTCTCAAGAAGTACTATAGGTCTGTTGTGACCTATTTCACACATCACCCCATTGCAAATAGGGACCCTCAATAGTTTGCTTTTAGGGTTTAGCTTTGGGTTGCAATTTCATAATTTCATAAGTCCTTTTGCTCTAAGAGTTTCAAGTTATAGTTTTGAGTTATCACCCGAGCCATGTAGAGAATTCAAGCCTTAAACTATGCTTAGACATCACCAAAGTCTTAGAAGACCCAGTTGACGAAGAACATAATTGCTTTCACTCAATTCTAACACTTCCTATTTGTTAGTGATTTTTGCTTTTTTGCTTTTTCTATTTTTGGCACTTTTGGACCAACCCGGGATTTACTATTTATAGAAAGTTTGCTTTTTGCTTTTTCTATTTTAGTAATTTCTATTTTTAGGAAGTGCCAAGGTTCCATAGGTCATGGAGTCAACATTTCCATCTTTAGAATTGAAGATTTAGGCATCCAAGAGTAAAAAGCAAGCAAAAATCAAGAAAATCGAGCAAAAAGCAAGTAAAAAATCATGAAAAATCAAGAGAAAATCACATGGCAAAGGTTGAATGATCCAGAAAAAGACAAGAGATTCAGCATGAAATTCATGGCAGCCAAAAGTAGAAAATGACATAAGTTTGATGAAATTCGTCCAAGGACAATGTCTGAAAAACCTCCAAGTCCACCATGGAGAAGGCAAAGACAATGTCAATCACTAGATGAAGTCCGCTTGGAAGTAGAAACGAAAATGTCAAGACACCTTGGAAGTCCACCATGGATATGTCAAGATATAGAGAAAGTCTGTGAAGAGAAGAAGAAATGGCATGAAGCTTATAAAGTCCGCCCACCTCTTGGCAAGAATACTCTAAAGTCCACCCTACCTTGGAATCAACAATGGCAAGATCATCATAAAGTCCGCCCTACCTTGGAATCAACAATGTCAAGACCATCATAAAGTCTGCCCTTGGATATGGCATGAAAGTTTTGAAGTCCACCCTTGAGGAGCATGTCCAAAGCACTCCAAAGTCCGCCATAAGGATGGCACAGGACAAGTGAAGTCCAACCTATCTTGGACAAAGAAAATGTCTTGAGCATCATGAAGTCCAAATTTGGTTGAAGAAAGATGTCTAAACATTAGTGAAGTCTGCCATGGATCAAGAGAGGGAATGTCAAAGTGTTGGTAAAGTCCGCCTAAACATGAAGAAAAGATGGCAAAACCACTAGAAAGTTTGACTTGGCATGGAGGTAATAAAATTTGCCAAAAAAATTAAAAAAACCATGGATAAAATAAAATATTAAAGGTTGAAAAATCAAAAATTCACACATAAAATCTTTTATTATTTTCCAACACTTATCCCAACACTTAGAAGATTTCAAACTCAAAAAGAGAATCCTGAAGATTTGAGGAAAATAGAAACTTGCCTTGGCGAACAAGAGAAAACAAGTCCAAGTTCGATGAACTCAAGAGAAAAACATGAAATTGCTAAAATAAATCGAACTTCTCAACCTTATAAGGAGTTTCAGCAAGTCATTTTCAATTCATTCTTCCCAAGTTCGATTGAGAGGAAAATTGAGCTCTCTCAAAATTACAAGAGATAGAATTTTTGAGAGAAGAATATTGGAGATTAAGTGATTTTTCAAGGCAAAGAACAAAGAAAGAAGTGAAATTTTGAGTTGGAGAACAAAATTTTCAAAGGACTAGCTTGCTTTTTCAACAACAAAGATAGAATTCTCAAAGCTTAAAGCAGAATTACCATCCAAGAGTATAATTCCAGAATTTAAAATCAAAGTTTGATGGAATTCTTTATTCTACTTCTATCTTTATTCATTTATTCCTGCAAAATTTACTAAGTGCTTTTATTTTCAGCTTGATTTTTTGCAGAATCTAACCTTTAATAGGCTGAAAGTTAAAATTTTGAAGAAGAAGGTTCAAAGAAAATCAAAATTAGAGTTTTAAAATTAATATATTTTCTTTTTCTCGCAGGTTGATGACCACCTGTGGAGAACCTTAACTCCAAGTGGAAGAACATCACGGATACCAATCTTGGGCATGTAGATTTGAATGACTTCAAGAAGAGGATGTATGGACAAGATGGACTCCTGTCGACAGCTATTGCTCAGAGAATGATGCGGAATGGTATCGTTCAAGCAATTGGATTTCCTCTGGTTGTGGAATGTGCTGAGCTAATAGTGGAGTGTCTTAGACACTACAACCCGCAAGACAGACAAATCATTGCGCCTAATGGAAGAATTTTGGCACGTCTCGAAGAGTTGGCTATCCAAGAAGCATTTGGCATTCCCAGCTACAACCAGACTTCATATAAGACTAAGGAAGATGCAAGGAAACTTTTTGAGGACCGAATGGATCAGTGTGCAACCAACATTAACAAGACATGGTTGGAGAAGCCAAGGCCTTCTATAAAGAAGATGCCAAAGAAATTGCTCCAGACAAACTTCAAGGAAGACTATGGAGATATCATTTTACTATTGAACAGGATAAGGGGCAGCCCGCAAGGTGCACCATTCGAGACATGGATGTACTTTTTCATTGACGAGATCACCTCGAGCGTCAAGATGTTCAATTGGTTGAGGATGATCAGTAACAACATCCATGAGTAGCTAATGAATTTGGAGAGGACTAAATCTTTCTATATGAGTTCTTATGTTATCTATCTACTAACAAGGACCTATAGATATTTAGGATTGATTTGTCGAGGTGTGGTAGGCAATGGAGAGAACAAGTTCAAGTCATATGATTGCTACCCCCCATTGCAACTATCTGAGAAATCTCATTTTAGAAGAGCACATGATGCATTCCTAATGTACATTACAAGAATATTGCAAGGAGGGACACATCAAAGGCTTACCCATGAGGCTAAGAGCCTTATCAGCAAGTATGGATCCTGGTACATCCAGTTTCCAAGATTCACCTACATCAAAATTAAGGGATTCACTGGATGTCCTTTCAAGCTCCCGATTTTATCCCACCAATAGAATGATCTTGCTTGAGGTTCTTAGGCAGCTAGAAACGTATCAAAACTTCCGGAGAGTAAAAAGCAAGAAAACCATCACTTTTCCATTCTTCATTGGAAATATGGAAGAATCTTGCCCATCGACACAGGCAACTGAAAGTGTCAGGTTAAAGATGTAACCGTATCCGTTCACGTCATACCAGTCTAGAGCTGATTTTGACCCTCACCATCACATCGGGGCTGTGAATGGAAGGAAATAAAAACACAAGGTAGACCTAGAGGACTTTTGGGCCAATGGTGCAGATGAGTATGATGTCTGGAAAAGACTATGGTCCAAACTATCAGACAGCTTAATCAGGACAACTGAACTCTTCCATGTGCCAAATCAACTTGAGGACGATGGATAGTATACTTAGCCTGGCTTTGATGAGAGTCGGCCACTTCTTCCTGTAAAATGGTTAGAACCTGAGCTTGCAGATTTGACCATCTTGATGAGGCCAATCCTCAAGTATTCACAATGGTGGGCAGATCAGCAAACCCAGGAGTTGCGGTAAAGAAATGTGAATCTAACTTACAATCTAATGGGTGAAGCGGAATCCTACTCTTCAAATGCTAGTGCGTCCCAAGGTGATGAGCCTATCGAGAGCACCAATCCCAGTAAAAGGAAGGAGGCAAAAGGAAAGAAGATTGCGGATGAAGAACCTACCTGAAAGAAGCAAAGATCAAAGCCTCTTCATTCTGCCGTGTCCACAAACATGAACGAGATATTAGATATTGATGAGTCATTGGGAGACATAAGGATTCCTTCTCCCATTCCTATCCAGCCAAAGGATGATGAACCCCCATCTCCCACAGGTAAAGAGATATTGGAGTCTGAGAATGAAATTGATATTCTAGATAGCGAATTTCAAGAAGGAATGATTTCAGCCCTCAAAGGAATTCAAGATATTCCATGTGCACAAGATATTCAAGAAGAAGACACCGAGCAACCTACTATCCCTGATTGGCTGAAGGAGAGATTGAAGATAAAAGAACAAACAGAAATTCCAGAGGAAGATGATATGGCCGATTTCTTGGCCAGATTGGAAGTAGTTAATGTAAAGAAGCCCGCTAGAATGTTTTCTACCATCCAAAGAAACAATGCCACCCACCATACAGTACAAATTGTTGTACTAACAATTGATAAGTCAAGGGAGGATATTGCTCCTCACGAATATGCCATCACCACTATCGACTTGGGCCCAACCACAAAAGGTCAGGAAGTGGAAAACTTGGACAATTCAGTTGCTTCTATCAAGGCAAGGTTGGAAAAGGAAGTGGCGAAGAAAAAGGAATACAAACAAGAAGTTGAATGCCTAAAAGAGTATATTCAGCATTTAACCAAGCCTCTTGGTCAAGCCAGCTCCGCGGTTCCCCCATTGATGAACTCTTCCCAAGAGACTTTCGAAGAAGAGAGGACCACAGCCAAAGAATCCAAAGAGTGGATAATCAGCAAAAGCAAAGAAGTGGTTGTATTTGTAGAGAAACTGATGTTGGCATATGGGCAAACTTCCTCTTTGCTTTTGAGGATTGCAGCTTTGGCAAAAGCGTGGGACAACATCAGGATATCCAAGATAGAATTATTCCATGTCTCAAAGTGCTGAAAGGAGTTCTAAAGCAGGAACTAGTCGATGGAAAGGCTATTGCAGCAGGCGTTGCATATGATTTCAATAGTTGGTACTAGGCACTAATTGCACAAAATGAAGTCTTAGAGAAGGTGAAGGCTGATACTATTAGAGCTGGGGAGCAGACGAAGGAAATTCGGAACAAGATTCTACTTGTGGCTGCAAATGCACTTGAGAAAGAAATTGTTCGAGAAAATGGCATGTAGCTTGAAAATCTAAGGCATAGAGTTCGAGAAATTTTCTTTGCCACCAATGGGTCGATCTTTAAGCAAAATTTGACTAAGGTAGCCAACTTCTTGTCCATCTGGCATGCCTTCCAACGACAAGAGTCAGAGTGGGAAATTGCTTTCGCAAAATGTGCAGATGATTTGGACATAATGGAATACAAGGTCAATATGCTGCCACTTGTCACGATGGAGGAGGTCAGCACAATAGTGTCTAGATTCATCCAATAAAATGCCACTAAGGAGGATACGGATGTGCCCCCTCAAAGATAGCTCCTCACGCCACTTCACTCACTGACTACTGATTGTTATTCTGGGAAACTCTAGTTAGGGTTACTTTGTTTTAATCTCTACCCTTGATCTTGGATCAATCTTGGTCGTCTATTTCATTTCCAAAACTCTATATAAACTCTCATTCTCTCATTTCATTGTATGGGAGAGAATCTTATGAAATTGTTGCTCATAACTACTTTGAGAATAAAAGTTCATATTGCATGATTTGCTTTGAATCCTTTTATTGTCAAGTGGTTACATGGTTACATATTCTTCTTCCACCTAGAGTAGATTAAAGTAGTATTTGATTTGAATGAATGTTAGATGAATGATAGATTGATAGTATAGATTGGTGAAACTTTCACTCATACTTTCTTTGAATGGATGATTTCCGTTCAATGTGTAAAGTTAGACTGAGCTCATAATGTGGATGCTTTAACGCTTACTTTGAATAATATTGTTCTCTTGATGGTATCATTCATGGTAAAGAAACCTTAAGCAAAAATCCTAGAAGATTGCACTTGCTTTATGTAGTTGTTGTTAGCGTGGCGAAGCAAAGTATTGTTCTTAGTTTCACTCAATTCGTACCGTCTCTTGATTTCATAGGAATAGCATAGGACTTCTAAACCTTTATCCCTTTTTTCTTTTTTAAAAAAAATTGAAAATCCCAAAAAGAAATAGAGCATTCAATGTCAAATCCACCTAAGTCCTCACTTATGAGTAATTTTTCAAATGTAAGTCCCTTTGTGTTACCAGCATATCACAACGCCCATTGAGCTTATCCACACGTCAAGACCTGACTGAAGAAATATTGGAATTGCCATATAATCTTTTTGCAATCTTAGCATACACGGTCGATTTTCAAGAGAGGATAGAGCATCTTTGGACTCTTTATTCTAACTTGTTCGGTGTGTCACAAAACGCACATCAACAAGGTCATATTAACTTTTGAGCATGCTTTTACAAATAAGTGACATACATATTGAAAATTGAACACATGACCACCAAATCAATATTTAATTCAAAGTTCAAACCATAAAATCAAACTATAACTTTATAAAAGCCATGAATGAGAATAAAGCTTTTTTAACTCATCAAGCCCCCTTCACATCATTTGGCATGTTTTTCAAGGACACGGTAAGCTTCAACACTTGTCCAAGAAATGTTGTGTTGCAGTGTTGCATCCTCTATGGGAAGCCCTTCCACTTGATTTTTAGTTTCAGACTACTACTATTCAAAAGAACTTCAACTCCTCCCTAGTTATACCTCTGGTCTCTAAAGCAAGAGTTCCTTGTTTGCAGCAGGAATTTTTGCCTCCAAGACTATAGAGGCTCCTACTTTCTTCTTCAAACAAGACACATATAAAAAAAAAAAGAATCCTCCCTTTGTTGGGCATATCCAGCATTGTTTCATCAAACTCAACAACATAGAATCTATGCTTGAGGATATAATCAACCACCAAAAGCTCAACTAATGTTCAACAAGCCTACACACAACTCTTATTTGTGACCAGCAGTTGAGTTGTACCAGGTTGAGTTTGGAAGACAGTGATGATTTGGTGTTAGGGAATGATCCTTCCATTCATCTCTTGCTTACTTCTCTTGTTTATCCGGTGGATTCATGGGTTAACTATCGTTGTCTGCACTTTCTTGAGTTGTTTATGCAAGTACTTCTTGGTGAGTTGGTTGACTCCGGGTTAGGGCAGCAGGTTGTGAGTTCTTATCTGGGATTCATTTTGGAGTTTAGAGTAGAAGACGTTGGGAATGTGAGAGCCAATGTTGAGTATCTTGAGTTTACGCCAATGGCTCCTCCATTTGGTTCTTTGGAGAGGCTTATTGTTGAGGAGTCAATAGAGGAATGGTGGTTTTTCACCTTCCAGCTTGTGGGAGATTTTCCAATGGCTTCGTGTGTTGATACCTTGCTAGATAGGGAGTTGAGTAGTTGGAGCTACAAACCACCTCGACTTATTTGATCCAGGAATCAATTCAGGTTTTGGTATGTTTTTGGATATGGATTGCGGGGCTCATTGGCATTGCTTGAGGACAAGCAATCTTTAGTAAGGGCAGATTGTAATGTCCCCATTTTGCAACACCCTCTGTCAGTTGGGATTGTTTTGGGAACACTTACTATTTTTAGTAAGTGCTATTTTTAGCAGGGAGTCTAGTACAGTACTCTAGTCAGTGATGAGCCATCTCATGTGTCTTAGTTTCTCTTCGGCTCAAGATTTAGGGTGCATTACTTACTATTTTTGGAACTTACTAAAAATAGTAAGTCAATAAGGGTTGACCGGTCTTGGCAGGCTAGCCCTAGTCAAGTTAGTCATTATGCACATTCAGAGGATTAAGTCACTTCGAGAGATTATTTTAATATTTGAGGCACTTTGGGAAATATACTTTAATAAGTGACTTTATAATGTTTAATTAAAAAGGGGACTTAAGGGGACTCAATTAAAAAATAAACCAAGGGTGCCTAGTCTATTGACTTGAAGTTGTTTTTAGAGCTAAATAATATTATATCTTTTTGGGGCGCCCAAACTATGGAGGGAAAAGGATTTAAATTAAATTAAATCAAATACAAATGAATTTGAGGTGCATTCTAGGGTTGTGGAAAAACTTTTGTTAAAAGAACATTTTGGAGGCTCATTTGCATAGGTTGGAGTTTAAGTTTTTACAGGATGTTGTTGGTGTGGTGCTAGGGATTGAAGAGCGGAATTGAGGCGTAGCCCCTCAAGTTCTAAGACTTGTCTTGGCGTGAGAGACACTGCAGACTTGTGTTGGGTGATTTCATTTAGAGATCACAGCTGGGTATTCAAAGATGAAGATTTACCAATATTTTTTATTGCATTTCAATGGTTTTGGATGTGTGACTATTGGATTTTGGTGTGGAGAGAAATACTTTCACTTTGGTGTGTTTTAATCATTTTACAAGAGGCTTTACTTTGTGAAGAGTCATGTCCCCCGAAATGGTAGCATCAAGAATAGAACATTGAAGCAAGATAAACAAAATACATATTAGAAGACACTAACTATTTAAATAATTATCAATGAATATGATAAGTAAAGTCATAAAAATTATTATGATATAATAGATATTAAAGTATATAAAATTAATATAAACATAAAATGATATTAATACAGTATTCCTAAGGAAATCTAAATAATCAAACAACCAATGTAAATATAAGTAAATATAATCTGAATTTCAATTATAATGATAATTATCAGAAACAATGTTAAGATTATAATTATAGCCATTATTATGGTTATGACTTATGAGCATGTTATTAAAACAATAATATTACAATTAAAATACTGATTATAAAACTCTGAAAATATAATTAATTAATAACCAAGACTATCGGACCCCTAAAGACCAGCGATCATCAAAAGTAAAGGGACGCATTCAAAAAAAGGCATCGATTCCCAAGGAGTAGAGGGGAAAAGACACGTCCCAGCATAACTCTTGATCAGCTATATAAGGTAAGAGGTTTTCATTCCAAGAGGCATCGAATAGAATGAGGAGGAAGAAAAAGGAAAATACGGAAGGAGTATCTTCCACAATCTGGTAGTCATTCCAAAAACATTTGATCACTAATACCCAAGAGCGTGGCTGAAAGAGACGACGGCTATCCGCAGATCAATGAATAAGGTAAGAAATAAATATTCATACTATAGATAGTATATAATAATAAATAAGTAATAAAGATAAATACAAACAGTGTATGATCACATTCTGATTTATTATAAAATGTAGTAAATACATATAGTAAGTAAATTATATTATAAATAAACAACTACAGTTTATGATGGAAATTAATAAAAGAATAAATAAATGATATTAAATGAATGGATTGAGAACATGGTGAAGGTTGGAGTTGGAGATATATATATATATACTTTGAGATAAATACAACTATATTAGACATAAGAGGTTTTGAATATTTATATATAATTCAAATGTTGCTAAATATATTTTGGTAATGGTTAAGTATAGAGACTTATAAACACCTCATAGTAGGGGAGGGGACCATACAAATTATTTAAATAATATATAGTTGCAGCTGTCCAATAATAAGTAATAATGACTCTATTATGGTAAATGGTATAGTAGAATATCATCTTTGAAATCTTGGTAGACATTGATGTCTACCTAATGTGTTAGTGAAATTATATAGAAGAACCAATCATAAGTGTGATAAGGCAGAAATAAATAATCCTTTGACAAGAAAATGGAATATTTATATCGTCTTGACCCTATTAGATGCTATCACTGAAACTTACTGATCTTTAACGTTTCTAATGTCTTTCCGAGAAACACTTGAGTGATAGATTCAGGTTAAAGTACCTCCGCTTGGAAGGGGTCATTTCAAATGGTGAAGAAGAGCCTCAACAGGTCAAATCCAAGTAAGAGTAAGTATTCAGAGGTAAGTACTCTCAACCGACTAAAGAGCATTAAGGATGATATAATTGAATTTGAGTTATTAGGGACAATGGGTTAAAGTGTAATAACTTACCCATTTCTTGTTAGACTAAATATCAGTGAATGTAATGAACCACTACAATCTGTGATGATGGGTGAATTCGGTTAAATGTAATATGATAGCTAATGCATAGAGATTAAATGACACTTTCCAATGTATGTTATTTGTCAAGCCACAATAATATTGCTTACAACAATTATTGTATCTCATGGAGCTTTTATGACTCTACCCTGAAGGATAGAATTCGGGCTTCAACTCTTACTTGCTAGCACTCAAAACGGACTGTGTGTTTGTGGAGGGGAAGAGCTGGTAAATCGCCCACTGATGGAGAGTCCCAAGATGGGTGGAACACCTTGAGGGAGTCCACTTTGAGATGCATTCACGCGCCCCTTAACACAGTAAATCGCCATCCCATAAGGCTAGGAAAGAGGAGACAAGGCGAAATTCTATTCCAATCAGGAGAAGAAGTCATAATTGACCATGTTAATTTATGGTTTAGATGATAATACCTTTTGATTGACTTATTCCTATGATGTGAAATTTGAAATGATCTAATCATGAACAAGAAATTATGTGCATTTTTATGTCTCTAATATGGGGACATTACAAGAGCACAAAAGATTTATTGAGAGGTGGGGGGAAGGGGGGTGAATCAGTAAATCAAACCAAACTTTCAATTCTCAATCTTTTCAAACTTATTACAATCAACTTTTGATATGACTCATTGAAAAACAAGTTGACACCACTTTATTGAAAATGATTAAATGACTTATTACAAATGGAAGTAGGCACCAACCTACTTGATTTACAAATGAGATTATTTTGTAGGCTACAACCTACAAGGAACACCAACTTCTTTACAATTTTAGTAGGCACCAACCTACAAGGAGCACCAACCCCTAATGCAAGGCACCAACCTTGACCTGATGGATGAAGGATAAATGACTTCAATCAGATCTGCACTCTCCCAATCCTCCAATCTGCCTTTGTGATGAAAAATATCACACTCAGCCCACACAAGAAGATGGGTTTCTGATTTGAACCACCTAAAACTTCACAACCACACTTCAGCCCTTGAATGAAATGTCATTCATATATCTTACTCAAACATTGCATCCTTTAACTAAAAGAACACAACAATACTTGCAACTTTCAAGAGCATCTTTTCATAAGATAAATCTGCTCCTTAGTTTGTTGAAAATCGAATCTTTTTAGTTACTTGCTTTTCTCTAAAGCTCCAATTAATTGTTAAATCTGTTGTTATGAATAAAAACGCCTCTTTGGAGAGACACACCTCTTAGTTCAGATCAACTTCTTTTTGGATTACTTCTGATTATTAAAGATTACACATCTTCAAAACAAACCCGACTCGTCAAACAGCAAATCGTTTCTCTTCAAGCATACTTTTGATTATTAAAGATTACACATCTTCAGAACAGACCCAACTCTTCAAGCAGCAAATAGTTTCTCTTCAAGCAAAGACGTCTAAGTTTGATACACACGTCACTTAAAAAGACGTCACGACTCTTCAAAAAATCTTTTTCTACTAAACACGTCTTCAAAAAGATGTCTCTTAAAAACACGTCCTTTTGATAGAATGCATCCTTTCAAACTTATTAAGCAAAAGAAGTCATGGACAATGTACGCATCTCTTTAGAATAATAAGCATCCTTTCTTACATGTCCCTTCATATCTATTTGGGACATGACTTTTTGGTATTGACTCTTTCTCTTAACAAATCTTCTTTAATTCGTGCTTCTTCAGATTTGACTTGACTAATCTTCTTTAATTCATGTTTCTTAACAAATCTTCTTTAGTTCGTGCTTCTTCCGATTCGTGCTTCTTCTTAATGATTTGAGCTTCAATACTCTCAAGTGGTGGCATAAACCTTCCACTTCTTTTACCCGGCAACGTCTACGTTCTCTTCACAAGATGGCGACGCATTAGGTTCTCTTCATTTGACAATTCTTTGTATCCTTGAAAGAAAACTTTGTGAGTTATAGAATATGCCCGATGTGGAAGCTAGATAAGCCGTCAACCAGAAAACCGAATATTTCATTCTTCAAACAATTATAGATGTCCATCCAACTCGTCACAATTATATATTTGTTTCTTACGCAATCTTCTTATGGATAATTACCTGCTTACAGCTGCTTTTATGTCTTTAACACAAATAAGTCTTCAAACTGATCTGTTGCCCTTCATCTTTAGATTAACTCAATTTCTTTATTTTGTCTCAAACTATGAGATACTCATTTTTTTTTCTTAGTTTGACATGTATGACAATTTGTATCAATCTCCTATCAATTCCATTCATACTTCAATGATAATGATCTTGTTCATACACCTTTTACTTCAATGACAATATTGCCAACACTTTGGACCTCAATCTGGTTATTTGCCCATTGCTCATTATCAGTTGAAAATATTATTCTGGGTATTGATCCATTGGAAGGCCCTTCTCTTGCCAAACATTTTGAGTACTAGATTATGATTTTTTGGTGAAGGTTTGAATTTTCTAAAGCAAGTTGAGCTTCTCCAGGCGACACGGGGCTGAAATTGATAATTTGCTCATATTTCCTCATTGGCTCGAGATTTCATTCTGGGTATTTGAGATATCACTTCTCCTATCAAGGGCATCCATTTCAATAACAAGAACAGATTTTTTGGTGACGAATCCAATTTATTAGAGAAAATTGCCCTTCTAGTGAGGTACGGCCCTCTTGGGATTTGTGCACTATCATTTGTTGGGTTGCATGTCTGTCTATCATCAGTTTCAGGGACCCTTTGGCCTGCTCTCAACCTCCATACAGTCAAACGTATCATTTAGCAACTGGGGTGTGGCATGGATTTCAAGAGGGCTCCATATATTGTTGTTCTGGTGTTTTTTCCAGGTCTGAAATAACTTTATTTTGCTGCTGTTAATGTTATTGTATGTCTGAAACAACACTGGAAAAGAAACCAGAAATTAATATTGCTGTAGGAAGAGTTTTGACTTGAATATTTGCACATATTTCTATTTCTGTTCATGCACTTGTTTGGTGTATCATTAGCTACTGTTAAACTCTTCAATCATTGCAAAGAAACCTTTCCAAAAACTCAAACAGCAAACAGCATCAGAAGAAAAATCAAAAAAAAAAAAAATTGGGGTAGATTATTACATCATTTTTGGTGGAAGTAGTGATAAAATGTATCAAGAGTTTGCCATGGACATGCAGAAGGAGTTTGATATGTCCATGCTTGGTGAGTTGTCTTTCTTCATTGACTTGCAAATCTCTTGAACTGATAAAGGGATAATCATTTCACAAACCAAGTATATTAAGGAGATGTTGAAGAAATTCAGGATGGAGGATTGCAAACCTATGAGTACACCCATGGTTACAGGATGTGAATTGAGTAAAGATAATGAATCCCTTAAGGCTAATCAACTCTCTACAAATCAATGATTGGGAATTTATTATATGTGATAGCTTCAAGACCTAATATTATGCAAGCAGTGGGTATGGTGGCAAGGTTTCATTCAGCTCCAAAAGAAACCCATGTACAAGCAATTAAAAGAAATTTTAAATATCTAAAGGGTAATTTGGATTTTGGCTTGTGGCATCAAAGAAGTAAAGATTTCACTCTAACAACATACACAGATGCAGATTGGGCTGGTATCATTGATGATAGAAAAAGTACAAAGGAAGGCACATTCTTTCTTGGCAATAGTCTTGTGTCTTGGTTGAGTAAAAAACAGGCTTCAGTTTCTTTATCCACAATAGAAGTGGAATATATAGTAATTGTATCTTATTGCACTCAAGTTCTTTGGATAAGGCGGACACTAAGGGATATTAAGATAGAGTATGATCATCCAATATCAATATTCTCTAATAACATCAATCCAATCAATATTTCAAAGAATCTTGTGATGCACTCCGAAACCAAACACATTTCAATCAAATAACATTTCTTATGAGAGCAGATGGCCGATCAATAGGTGAAATTAGAGTATATTTCCAAACAAGAACAAATTGTACATATCTTCACAAAGTCTCTTCTAAAAGAGATTTTTGAGTATCTTAGACAGAAATTGGGGGTGGATCCTTTTCATCTATTCATTAATGATATGCATTACCAAGGGGGAGCTCATCACTACACTATATTACAACTCCGAGGATCAACTTTGCCATTGATACCAAAGGGGGAGCATTATACATTTACATATTATTTCTTTGCAAGGTTGCCATCAATGACAAAGGGGGAGGTTGTAAATATCCCACATAGGATATTGCCCTAAATTTCTGATTTCCAACTTCTGACTTCTACCCTAAATTTCTGCATTTTTATTTTTTTGCTCAAACCCTAGATTCTGATCCGACTTTCTGATTGCAATCAAACAAGAACACCGAACACAAAAGCAACCAAATGATCCAATAACAAAGCAACTACAAATCCTTATGATTATATGAACTTATCCAACCAATCAAATCATCAATTTGCAAGTATAAACATGGAACCCAAATCTGATATTCTGAATTGAACTGCTGCTATAAACCAGAATTCTGAATTTTGCAAGTTATATTCAAAACATAGACCAATCAGGCCCAAAAATATATCAAATCTCTGCTGCTACCAATCAGACCTAATAGTCGGCTGTCACATGCCAAAAACAATAGCAAAATGGTCTTAGAAAATAATATGAAAGATCTCCAAGGGTTGCGCTCCAACTAGGTCTTGAAACCCTAGGTCTTCAATCTTCAAAACACAATGGAAATCCACTCCCAAGGATGCGCTCAGGTCTGAATTGCCTGCTGCTTCAAAGAATGATGTCAAATTCGCCACAAAAGCCAACAAACATCCATGAACATCTCTCCCAAAGGTGGCACTCAAGAATAGGGTTAAACCACAGGTAAATTGTCAACAATCCACCAAGAGAAATCGCCTCCAATGATATGTGAATCAGGCCTGCTCCTCTGCTGCTCCATACCTACAACTAAATCAAGCACAAGAACCACCAAAAATGGCCTCCAATGCTGATTGCTCCACCTTCAATGAGTGGCTCTACAAACAAGGACAATTCCCAATCCAATGATGATCAATCCACACCCAAGATTTGCCTCCAAGAATGATCTCCAAATCTAATTTGCAATTTGCTTCTCTTCTCCAAATGATGTCAATGAAGTACGAGTAGACCTTTGTTATGAAGTCTTCCCAAGATGAGATTGGGTTTTCGTCCAACTCACCCTTTATTCTCAAGGGTTTTCATCCTTGGAATAATCTGCTCAAAAGTGCAGTCCAAAGGAACAAAACAACAAGTCCAATCATCCTCAAATGACTCACAAAAACTTGTATTTATACATGAAATTTGCCTTCTACTCATGCTGGCCGACCAAGGCAAAGTTCTATTATTTTTATTATTTCTTTCTCCCAAATAGGCCAACCCAAATAAGCAAAACTTGGCGCTCCCATATGCTACACTTTGGGCTGACCCAAATTAGCATCCTTAATTTATCAATGATCTTCACTAGGCACAAGGCTTGTATTTTCTTTAAAAGGGGACATTACAATCCTCCCTTCTCAAAATTGTTTGTCTTCAAGCAATAATAAACCTGCATCCTTAAAAATACCGTCAAATGACAAGTATCTCCATCCAATTAAATGTCTTGTGACCACACAAATCCTCAACATGTGGCTCCAACTCCCAAGAAGAACATGAAAAATACCTCGTGAAGTGAGCTCTAGTGGTTGAAGCCATACACACTTGAACTCAACTCAACCCCATCCACCAAAAAAACAATGCTCTCAACCACAAGTGCCAATACCTCCAAATCTCCAAAAGCTCCATCCTCCAAGAATGCAAAATCCATCAAGGACCGGACACTAGACCAATCCAAAGAAAGCCATGTCTATCAACAAGTGATGAAGAATGTGAACTCTAAAACACAACGACAAGTCTCCAAGCTTCCGCTACTCCACTCTATCAAAATCATCATCAATGCTCTGTGAATTGTGAAGCAACTCATGTAGATCCAAACAAAATGATGTGCCAAGCATGTCACCACCTAGATCCCAAATCACCACATCCTTACATCCATCAAACATGAGGAGATGGAAGCATCCCAAAGTGCTAGCAACACAAAACTACTCTCCAACTAATGTAGATCTCCCATGGGTGTGAAGAATACCCATCATAGGTGCAAGAAAATGTATAATAGCAACCTCAAGACTGAATATCAAACCAATGCAAGTGCAAATAATACCACCAAGGTCATAGGATGATAGAGTATCAACCCTACCTATGCCACTTTCCAATAATGGGGAGATGATGCAAATCTCCTCCAAACTCTCGAACAAACGCTTTTCTCCAAGAGTTATGTAAGAAATCCATGTTACATGAAGTAAAACAGCCATCTCCTATCAAAGTATGGAGTAAAACTCCATCAATTAGGACTAGAACACCAATGCCATCATGCTCACTTCCAAACCCTACACCATAGCCCAACTAAGACACAAACATTAGTGACTCAAAATCAAATAGCATAGTAATACCTCCATGCCTAGGATCATGGCTTCGTTGAAACTTCATTCCTCCAAGTGTATGCCACACAAGGGCAAGTGTCTCTGTCAAAAATCCCTGAAGTAGGAAAGTTGCAAATTCTACCAAAGAGTCATCAACATTATGAGACTAATCACAAACAAACTCTCCATGAATGGTCAAAGACCAAACAAAATCTGCATCACTTATATCTCTATCCACATATGTAGTCATAACATTAGTGGCTGATCCACTAAGTGTTTGCTCCATGATGCCATCCAAGTCTATGATGTGAGCCTTCAAATGCTTAGCCACCATACAAGGCTCATTCCTCATATGTCACATGCTTTGAATCTTCTTTGCCTCTGCCATGTCATGTTGTACTAACTAGGTTTCTTGTGTCTTTGAAACACAAATAAGACCTCATGTTTGTCTCCCAAATGAATGCCAACAATAAAAGAAGACTTCTTACTATCATCCTCATGAGTTGGAGCTGCCTAGCTCAAGACTATGCAAAAACCAAAGACTAATGTTCCAAATCAGAAAATCAAAACAGCTATCATACCTTTCCAGAGTGTCTTCATTCACCTCAAACATCTTCTTCCTCCTTGTTGCATCAAGTGCCGATCTAACATGAGTCTCCCAAGGGAAATCACAAGCCTCAAAGCTTATCCTCTAGGTTGTTATATCATGATGATATGAAGATAAGAGACTGTTGTCATACATCAGAAAATCAGTCCTTACCTCATGCCCAAGTGCGATGTCTTCCTCCATCTCAATCATCTCTCTTTCCATGAGAAGATGGATATCAACAAATGCTGGTCCATAAGACGTCTCCAAATGAAAATCAAGTGTACCATGTGTCACAAACTTTGTCCCATGGCTGCAAGTTGAATCTTCATGTGTATGTGTCTCTTCTACCTTCATGACTTCATCATAGGACCCTTCAAGTCCTTCCTCCATGCCTCCGCTTTTTTCCATCTTCATGTTGCATTCTTTTTAATTGGATGTGGCTCACATAGAAGTCTGAAATTCTTTTGTGTATGATGAAGAGAGTACCATGCTCATCTCCTCACAAAGCTTATCCACCTCATCTTCTTTTCAAGGAATCAAAGTATATCTCACCAAGTGTGAGGAGATGATCTCTATCCGCAAGTGTAGGTAGTTTGATTTCACTACCACCAAGGCCTCCTTGAGTGTGTGCAAGTCAGCAAGAGATGGACGTCCCTCAAAACCGTCATGATTCCTTAGAGCCTTCCAACACAAACCTACCATCATCTTATGAACATGATCAAAATGGGTTTGAGCTGCCACAACCATACCTTCATTTACCCTTAGTTGAAATTCCAAAGGATGTCACTTATGAGACCCAACACCTCCATGCAAAATTTTTGATTGGTCTCCATAATCATGCACCTGCAAATCAGCTTCCTTCTTGGCCTTTTCTCCATTGTATTTGTGCGTAAAAACTAGGGTATCATCGTGCTCTATTAAAGGGTCACCGTCAAAGTAATTGTGATCTTCCTCAATGGCTGATCTAGAAAGTGTATGTACAGCTATGACCTCCTTATTTTGCAATGTCAAGTCAGTCTTATCCAAACCTCTTTGTTCACCAAATACTGAAATTTTTGAATTGCCATCATATGTATGAACAACATCCATCTCAAAGACGACCAAACCACAATTTGATTCCTTGCCAAGATGAGGTAAGGATGATGAAGCAATGCTAGGCTCAATTAGAGGAATATCAAACAAACTCGTAACATTTTGTAGCTGACCTAACATGGCTGGTTTGACAATCTCCATGGCAGTATCTTCTTCATCTTCATGTTCATTTCATTTGTAGCTTCAATAGATGACTCTTCTAGCTCAACAAGTGGAACCTTTTCTGCCCTCACCTCATTGATCTTTTGTTGACAAACAGGATCATTAGACACCAATAAAACATTTTCTTCTAACAAAAGATGTTGCATGTTGGGTCCATGTTGTTCTTGCTTGATTATTCGCTCTGTAAAAATGTCTTGCGGCTGCTCTTGATACCTTCTCCTCCTATGACCATTTCTTGTTTTCATCTCATAATACTCAATGAAAGACATGTCACATCAAATGGCTGGGCTTAAAGCATTATATTCAACATGATACCTTGCCATTTTGTCCTCCTATCATCGTGGTATAAGTTGTTCTCCCTCAAATGGGCCTGCCTCTTCTCTTTGTAAAAGTTTGGATCTAAATGTCTTCTTGGGTAGGTTAATTGAAACCCTGCCATTAGCTGAGTTACTTCTTACTGCAAAAGGCTGATTGGATCTACCAGCATTCAATTGTTGATTCATCTCCCTTAGGATGTGAGCCAACTTTGCCATAGAATCTCTCATAAAGGATTGAAATTCTTTGTCTTCCCTGATAACTTCTAAATTCTCTTCAGTCCTATCCATGAATCTACATTAAAGCAATTCCCACAGGCTGGCAAGAACAAGGCTTTGGTACCACTGAAATATCCCACATAGGATATTGCCCTAAATTTCTAGTTTCTAAATTCTGACTTCTGCCCTAATTTTCTGCACTTTTGTTTTCTGCTCAAACCCTAGATTCTGATCTGATTTTCTGATTGAAATCAAACAAGTACAGCAAACATAAAAGCAACCAAATGATCCAATAACAAAGCAATTACAAATCCTTATGATTATATGAACTTATCCAACCAATCAGATCATCAATTTGCAAATATAAATATGGAACCCAAATCTGATTTTCTGAATTGAACAACTGCTGCTATAAACCAGAATTCTGAATTTTGCAAGTTATATTCAAAACATAAGCCAATCAGGCCCAAAAATATATCAGATCTCTGCTGTTACCGATCAGACCTAATAGTAGGGTGACACATGCCAAAAACAATAGAAAAATGACCTTAGATCTCCAAGGGCTGAGCTCCAACTAGGGCTTGAAACCCTAGGTCTTCAATCTTCAAAACACAATGGAAACCTACTCCCAAGGATGCACTCAGGTCTGAATTGTCTGCTGCTCCAAAGAATGATGTCAAATTTGCCACAAAAGCCAACAAACATCCATGAACATCTATCCCAAAGGTGGCACTCAAGAATAGGGTTAAACCCTAGGTAAATTGTCAACAGTCCACCAAGAGAAATCGCCTCCAATGATGGGCCAATCAGGCATGCTCCTCTGTTGCTCCAGATTTGCAACTAATCATGCACAAGGACCACCAAAAATTGCCTCCAATGCTGATTGCTCCACCTCCAATGAGTGGTGCTACAAACAAGGACAATTCCTAATCCAATGATGATCAATTCACACCCAAGGATTGCCTCCAAGAATGATCTCCAAATTTGATTTGCAATCTGCTCCTCTTCTCCAAATGATGCCAATGAAGTACAAGTAGAACTCCATTATGAAGTCTTCCCAAGATGAGATTGGGTTTTCATCTAACTCATCATTTATTCTCAAGGGTTTTCATCCTTGGAATAAGCTGCTCAAAAGTGCAGTCCAAAGGAATAAAATAACAAGTCCAATCATCCCCAAATGACTCACAAAAGCTTGTATTTATACATGAAATTCACCTTCTACTCATGTTGGCCGACCAAGGTAAAGTTCTATTATTTTTTATTATTTCTTCCTCCCAAAGAGGCCGACCTTTGCAGATTAAATACCTTTTATTAATTGATTTCCTCATAGTTGGCAGACTCGCTGAGTTTTCAACGAGTTTTTTTGCCTAGCAAGTTTTTGCCATGTTTATTTGCCAAGTAGACTCGTCAAGTTTCTAGTGAAAACTAGCCAAGTTTTTGCCAAAAACTCAGTGAGTCCATGGTAAAAACTCACCAGATACAGCAAAAATGCGAAACACAAAAAAAAATATCAAAAAACTCATGATTTTTCCCTATAAATGCATGAACACACCTCACTCTTCCTCACATAGCACTTGGAGAGCAAATATTTTCCATAAAAAAGTGCCAAATACCTAATTTCTCCCTTAAGTGATAAAATTGTGAAATGGTGTGTGACAAGAAGCTTTATGTGGTTTAAAAGGCCTTAGTTTGTGCTTGGTGGCGCCAAGGGTGCTGCCCCCAAACCCCTACAAGGGGCGCTACCCCCAAACCCCTACAAGGGGCACCGACCCTCAATGTCATTGAGATCTCCACTCCTAGACCCCTACTAGTTATTGGGATCTCTTCTCATATAAGAAATTTGATTACAATGAGGGGATTTGGGAATGAAGACTGGAATCAACAACTTAGACTATCAAGCTTTCAGCCATCAATATTACACATGAGAATGCAATTTTGTACTCAGTTTGCACTAAAATCAATCAAATTTAATAGAAAACACTTGTGTACTCATTTATGGACTCAATGGATTCATCTTGTCATTGAATTTTGCAAAAAAAAAGTGTTTCTAAAGAAATTTAAGCAATTTTTAAGTTGTTGAGTTTTTGCCGAGTCAATTCTTTTGGGGTTGGTGAGTTTTTGCCGAAACTGAGTTTTCCACCTATGGTTTTCCTCTCTAAAGAGGGCCGACCCAAATCAGCATCCTTAATTTATTAATGATCTTCACTAGGCCAACCACAAGGCTTGCACTTTCTTTAACAGGGGACATTACATTGTTGGCATTATTGTCATTGATCTCAAAGGCGAAAGGAAAACTAATTGCTATGATTCAAACTGTGGTTAAAGGACATCAAATGAAGGCCAAAGGCCACTAATCGTTCCACAGGCAGATTTTATCCTCACAAGGCAGTAATAATATAAAATTAAATTCATATTTATGTTGGTCAACCTCCTCCAATTTAGTGCCCTTCTTATGATTTAAAAATTAAATTAAATATTTTTTAAATTTTGGGCCGACCCCCTTATAGAGGCTGATCCCTTATGGTGAGCACCCAAGTTTGCTATTAAAAGGTGCAATGAAAGGTTGCAAAATAGTGTAGAGTCGCCTCCTTTATCAAGCAATGTATCCCTCCACAAAGTCGCCTATTTTGGTGAAGATATAAAAGGAGTTTGTGGAATGTGGAGAAGTGTGGAAGATAAATAGATATATCATATATACACCAACAGATTTGTGTGAAGAGAATATAATAGAAGATTACTCAAAGGCAGATTTTTGAAGGAGAATTATCGAAAAGTAAAATACTTTTTCTATCAAGAGGTCGGTGTCTCATATGGGAGAGGTTGGTGCCTCTTACTGATTTGGTGCTCAATGGTCAGGATTGGTGTCTCCAACGGGGTTGGTGCCTAAAAATTGTTGTAAAAGGCTATTTATTTTTCTGACTAGATTTGGACAATAGTTCCAAGCAGTCCTTATTTTGTGGTTTTCTCCTAAAAGAGTTTCCATGTAAATCTTGTATTCTTCTTGCATTCTTATTTGTTGAAGTTGTGTATTTGAAGTTAATGTGATTATTAATTTGAAAAAGTAAGAATAATCATATACTAATTCACCCTCCCCCCTCTCAGTAGAAGCGTGTGCTCATCAAATTGCTATTCAATAAGTATTCCTTATTGTTAATCCAAAATTCAATGTCAATTCAATAGAATTTATTATGCCTATCTTGCTTTTAAATTGCTATAGAAATGTTATGTTATGTGTGTTGAGGAAAATTAAATTGTTCTGGCAAGTTTACAAGATTTGTATTGCAGGTTTGTTCAAAGTTGAGAATTTTTCTTTGTACCAAGACCTTAAGATAATTCACCCATGCATCCCATCCTTCTGTTTTAAGTTTTTACCCTATCCAATATTTATGTATACTTGCATTGTTCAATCTTTCTTTTACCTAAACAACATGAAATTGTAGTTGTAAAGTTTTCTTTCAAGCATAAAAACCTTTTTCCCAGCATCGAAGTGTCTATCAGCTTTTTTCCCTAAGTGAATCCAAAAATAGAGACATGTAAGTTTATTCAACTGTAATGTCCCCATTTTCAGTCACTTCAGCATTGTAGTTAGCTCCTACTTTCTCAGGTTGACAGTCAGTCACTTCAGCATTGTATTTAGCTCCTACTTTCTCAGTGACTATCAACCTTGTCAGGAGGGCTATTTGATGTTGGCAATGAGCTCAGTTGGTCTTGAGGACTCCTATGACACTTTTCAAAGTAAATTTTGGCTTCTTGTGTGTTCTCCAATATTTTTGGAGAGAGCGTCTATTTATAGAAAGAGTCACCCAATCGACTCCAATTATCATTATTCGTCATCAATATCATTCCAATATAGTCAAATTTTGATTTCGATGTTATTCAATGGTTTCCACAACTTTGGTGAATTATTGAGCTTTTTTAATTTAATTATTTCACTAAGGTTGCTTAATTTTATAAAATAATTTTAAAAGCACCTTAGTATAATAGTTCATTAGAAAGGAAATTAAAATTTTTATATCATGGCAATTGATTAAGTGACTAAGTGCCAAGAATATTTAAATAATGAAATAAATCACTTTTAGAGCAATAAGGCTCATTTAAATTATAAAGTGATTTTAAATTGTAATTTTTAGAAAATTCCCTGGAAGGTTATAAAAGGGGCTGAGGTGAAGGAAGGAGGGATATATTTTCAGAAGTTTGATTATTTCTCTTTGGGATGAAAACCCCAATGGATGCCTGACGGACAGAAACCCGAAAGGCTAAGGCTGAGGATGAAAACCCTCTATCTTTATGAGAGCAGTTCCATACAGGGATTGACAGTGTGCTAAAGATTTGTAAACGGGGACGAAAACCCTCATTTCGGATTTCAAGGTGGATCCAAGCAGGGTTTGTATTTGTGTTAAAATATTTTGCAAATGCGAATAAGGTTAAATTTGTAAAGTATTGTTCCAACAAAAATTTCAGGGTTTAGAGGATTAAATAATTTACAAGAAAGTATTGGCGCTTGAGTTTGGGCGACTATGTTATTTAAATGTTTAATGTGAGATATTTCCAGATGATTGCTGGGTGTTGAGTTCTCCATTTGCCAGGAATGGCCTCTATTGAATATTGGATGCCATTTTTAAATTCTCGAAGGGGTGTAATTTGTAGTGTTTCATCATTATATGCTGGAGCGATGAAGTTTAATGTATGGTTTCATTGCAATGCTGGGTGTGACATCTATTTGTTGCTGAGTGGCATCTTTTAATACCTAGAAAGGAGTGCATTTGGAATTTATCATCATTCTATCCTTGGCGCTGAAGTATAAGATTAGGCACCTTATTCATATCAGAAAGTTACCTGCTTCTGTCCAAGCTGGGTGTGATTCCAAAGGACAGATTTGAGATTTGGATGGTTCGCAGCACTCTACAACTGCTACATTATGGGTGCAGGCATTGGGACCCAGCTGGAGGCTTTATAAGGTAGGCGTGAGATTTGGAAGGAGCTGATGCTTATTTAAAAATCTGGGTGTGGGCTGTCCAAGGACATTTGCTGATGCCTGGGAGTAATTGATGGCTGTTATGCATTCCTGTGGCTGTGTCGAGTACCTTGCTGGGCATAGTTGACACATACTTTGTGACTGTTTCAAGGTGTTACCATTGGCTGCTATTCAGGTCAGAAAAAGTAATTGTTATCACTGCAATATGCATATTAGTTACAGCAGATTGTTATGATTTAAATAATCACTTATCACAGGTCTGGAAATTGGTACAAACAGTATGCCATATTGTCTCCACAAATTATTAATATCAGGCTGAGTTCATATCTGTTCATGTTTTGTTAATTTGTTTCAATACCATTCTCCGAAGTATCAAAAAACAATGCAAAGAAACCTTACAATCAGAGTGCTCATTAACTGATTGAATGAAATGCTGATTGAGAGATATTGCAAAAAATTGGTAAAAAAATTGGGGTGGGTTATTTCATCAACACAGTTGTGAACCATCCAAAAAACATTGTAAAGATTGTAAATAGCAAATCCACCAAGCATCTATTCCATTTTGTATCACACTAAAAGGTGTGAATTGAAATGCTAACACTTAGAAAAATATAAAGAACTATTGAGACATATTTATTGTTTTAAGCTCTCATTGCTTACCCAAAGCCAGTTTTTCTAGTTTGTTATTGTTGGATGGAAAACACCATCCAGAGTATGACAATTCGGTTCAATCAATAGTATTCAGTTCAAGTCAGTTTTTCTAGTCCATTATTCTTAGATAGGAAATGCCAGCCAAAGTATGACAATTCAGTTCGATGCAATCAGTTCAAACCAGTTTCTCTAATCATTGCTTTCCCAAAGCCAATTTCTCAAGTCCATTATTGTTAATTACAAAAAGCCAGCTAGAGTATGACAATTTGATTCAATCCATCTGCAAGTCTCAATCAGACTCACATAGTCCCAAGCCAAGCAGCAAACAACAATTTTTACCAGCTCAACTCGGTAAAACTTGTGAGTAGAAACCTCCTTTTCTACTTCACAAAAGATGGTATAAAAAATTAACACTTGCAAGGTCCCTCACCTTTCATTCCTTACTTGCCTTCCACACTTCATGCTCTGCAAATCACAGACTCTTTAGACCTAGCTGCACTGTTGCCATTCAAACAAGATATGTGTATATAAATGTAAATGCTACTGGTTATTTACCTCAAAGAAAGCTCAGAAGATTAATATAACTCAAGAAAGTTCAGATGTTTAGTATTATTGTTATTAATAAAGTTTTACAGCATTAGAGAGTGATTGCTTGAATTACGGCTTTACCTTGAAGTCAATTGCCGTTTGCCCTTTTTGTGGGTGGAATCAAATTCTTTTCATGGGTATTCCTCTTTGCTTGCCCAGAGGAAAAGCATCTTGTATTCTCTTAAGACGGAAAACTGTTTTTAGCTTCCAAAGTCAACCTACTTTCAATATTCGGTACTTCTGCTCTCCATTTTGGTAATTGTCTTCACTTTCCTTTGATAGGCCTTCTTCTGTGAATTGGGTTTATTGTGGGGAGAATCAGTCCACCTTTCAAATGGCTATAAAGAGTCTAGACTGATTCTCAATTTCAGCATGTAATCATCTTCATGATGGTGCGAATATAAATGTATAGCTGCTATTCAGTAGCTCATTTGTAGCTCGCTCCAGCAGCTTGAGATATTTAGAACTTTGATTCAAGACTAAGTTGAAAGACTTTGTAATCCTTCCCAGTTCCAGTCATTTCATCATCAACAATACCATACATATGATCTATATCATACATACGGTTGACCATATATATTAGTAAATATTATTCTGCTTTGGAATGAGTGACAATCAAATTTTATTCAATGAAATAATGTTTAATATTTATGGCTTTTTAATTTGCTAAGTTGTGACGAATTTTTGTCTGGTTTTTCACCAAGTCCAAGTCAAAAATGTGCCATACCAATCCCAGCTGAGTCGTAATTCCATGGTCCAAACTTCAATCAAGTATGAGAAACAATTCCTCTCTTTTGAGAGATTTTGTAGCATGTATGTAGTTAGGTTTTGCCATTGGTTGAAACTTCAATCAATGATAGGAAACTTCTCTATTTTGAAAGAAATTGTAGCATGTATATAGTTAAGTTTTCTGTATTTTGATATGGACTGTGTAAATTTAAAGCTTTTTATTGAATAAATTTTTCTTACGAAATGTCTTTTCGCTTAGTGTTAAGACCGAGAGGTACCTTTTCTATCAAATTCACTAAGGACTTGCCTAGGTTTCATCCATTATGTACACCAGACTCAAAACTTAATGTGGTAGTCTATCCACTAATATATTCAACCTGTTAACATGCAGCTTGTCTTGATGAGGATTTGAAAACGAGGCTCTACTATGAGATCTCCAATTATTGTAAACTTTTGCTATGTTATGATTTGCGTTTATGGAGTTTTTGCTTTTTCAGGAGCAATCGAAGATGGGTTTACCCATAATAGCAACTACTGGAATCTGGAACTATTTAATTTTTCAGTACACTGCAATTTAAAAAATTAAGTATTTACTCGACTAGACTGGCAAATTAGGTGAGCCATTAGGTGTGAGAAAGTGCAGATGGTTAAATAATTGAAAGGGGTATGTGGGTACCTCGGCTGTGGAAGAATGAAGCATGTCGTGCACTTCGGACCTCAGGTCGGAGATATCTTGGAAAGCGCTGTGATGCCACTGCGGGTGCCCTGGATCGCGCCTGAATGCCTCCTTCACCGCGCATTCAACTACTCCTCTCCCTGATAATAATTCTAAAACTGCTAAAACTACCGAGGCCTTCCATAAATCCAAATATTTCATTCTCCTTCCCATATCCACTGATCACTGATCCCCTTTCCTACTACTGATCATAAATCCAAATATTTCATTCTCCTTCCACAATGGTTTTGTGTACAGAACACTGTTTATATGATGATTTCCAAGAATCGTATATTCAGCCCGAATAGCTCCTCTTTTCGTTGGCTTTAATGCACTAGTTACGCCTGTCGACAGTAGGGAGTTCCATCTGCATTGCATATGCTAATTTTTTATTAGTCTTGTGGTCATTTTGATGGGAATGCGTTAATGTAATCATATTTATAAGTTCTTTTTTAAGATTTAATTAATAATCTTTAACAAAATTATGGTGTTAGTTTTTAAATAATAATGTTAAAAAATTAAAAAATTAAAAATTAATAAAAGTAATAGTTATAATTTGTTTTTTGGATTATATAAAGAAGATGGAGAATATGGAGGAGGATAAATGGATAAAGATGATAATAAGAGAAGAACTGAACAAAAGGAAAAAACATATGAAACAATTAAATTATGGATGAATAAGTTGGGTATCAAATTATAAGAATGTCCAACCACTAAAAATTATGTGAGAAATTTTAAACTAAGTATGTGAACAAAACAATTTGGGAGGAAAAAGTAATATTATATTATCAAATTCAGTCCCACTTATGAACATGACCAAAAAAATTGTACAAGAGTAAAAATCAAAGAAAATGAAGATGAACTTATCCCAATTAATGATTGGTTTACACCAACTCTAATGTGATACATGTTAATAGAAGATCACAAAAAAAAATAGGAAGATAAAAAATATGTAGTTTTTTGCAATTTAGGCAAGGTTTAATTGGGATGGCATTATAGCATGGAATGCTCAACATGTGATCATTTGGGACAACTACTGAGACACCTTGCAAGGGAGGTTGATATCTACCAATTTTAAAGAGGGAAATGTTAAAAAAAGTAGGAAATTTTTGATCAAAATTAATTGTAGGATATTAAACTTTTAAAACAAAAACAAAAAAAATAGAGATTTAAACTAGGGCTTTATTGCCCTATCTTGTTTTGCTATGATGTATCACTCTCTTTTTTTAATTTGGGGGTCCTATAGATTGTTTTGGTCTCATGAGTGTTATTAAAAGTTATATCTATCATAGAGCTATCTATTTTTATTTACTTTTTTATACAATAATACTCGTGTATTCATTATTTAACTAACCATTATTACATCCTTATAGTCACTTACTTCCATGCATTTACTTTCTCCCTTTAAATTACCATTTATCTATAAGGTTCATTTCAAGTGGCTTGAGATTAACTTAGTTCAATCCCAAGGTGTATAGAGATGAACCTGAAATTCAACTTTTCTAAATCAAATTCTAAAATTCTTGCCTCCACTAGCTATTATAAGCCAACTTAACACAAGATTATGTAAAATGTTATTATGTCATGGGATTTAAAGATATTCATTTATGCATTTTAAACATAGATAAGAATATCCACAATCAAGGAGAATAAAAAGAATATATAGAGAACACTTCAATCTCTAACAAACAAAAGAATTACATTTGCATTTAGTACATCTACAGGTTGTTGAATGTTGTCTTTGATATTACTCATTATTAATCAAGCCCACTATGGATTTAACCTAGGAGAATGTGATCACCTATTGAGCTGGCAAACTACTAAAAGGTGGTTATAAGCATCACCTTGAAAATTTTAAATATGAGCAAGCAAAGGCAACCTATCAAATCATTCCCATGAAAAATAGATCAATCTTGCATGGTAGATCAAGTTTTTAATACTTGGGTTCAAATTTGCAAGACTTAAAATCCAACCACAGTTTTTTTAGATTGTTTAGATTATGAGATATTTACCAAACTAAGGCATTTTATTTTATTTTAAAAGGTGAATTGATTCAATGCGACATCATTAACATTTCTTCATTATCAATCCTAGAGCTCACTCCTCCTATCCACTTATTTAAGTTCAATATATTTCTTATTAGTGCTAGCTCCATTAACTGAGTAAATTTGTGTTTTGATCGTTATATGTATTCAATTGGCCTAGATAAATGTATGTGCATATAATTTTACCCTTACAACCCGATTTTGAAAATTGGATTACATGGTCTTCTAGAAATTATTTTTAGCTAAATTTTAGATTGAAGTCAATTTAAATTTGGGATATTGAATCACTATATTCTTACAAGGTGTAAAAATGCATATCCCACATTTTTTTAATATTTTATTTTACATCTACTTTGGGCATAATAATAGTGTTTAGCTTATTTTGTTTAGTGTAGAAATTGACTTTAACCTATAATCTACCACACATAATATATATATATATATATATATATATATATATATATATTATCGTATTCAAACAATTTTAATATGTTAGGAATTCAACCTTCTTAGACAAGGTTGTATATGTAGGCCTTTTTCTTAGACTAGATCAATTTGTAACCTAGTCCCATTTTAAAATGCAAGTTTCTCTTTCCTTGGACAGGCTTCTTCAAAATTTAACAATTATCTTGTTAACGTATGAGTCAAAATAGGTCATTAGTTATTATAAATAATCAAAAATAAATTGTGTCTCTAATCAGTAGATCTAATCAATTCAAAAGTCTTAACTTTTTCATAGTTACCAAAATATATTATTCTTCACAACAAACCCCACTTAAGACAATAAAACATAAAAGCATAAAGAACACAAGAGAACACAAGATATAGATGGAAACCCAAGATGGGAAACCATTGTGAGAATAGTTTATTAGATCTATTGTCCAAATCCAACCTCACAATGTAGAAATATACAAGTGAATTTTATAATTTGAAGTAGGCACCAACCTACCAGAGACAACAATCCCATATTGTATTTGTAGGCACCAACCCACTAGAGACACTAATTCCTAGTTGAAAAAATACAATGGGCAAAACACTAGTCCTACCAAAACATAGAGATAATGCTTGTAGATCTTGTATGAAAACCAATCACATGGCAGAGCTTAGTTGACACTCTTCCTCATTGCATATGATCTTCTAATACTGGCGCACACACTGGAATGCAACACTTCACCACCTTCTCTTCAATTTACATATGCAACCAACTTTTCTTCACATTGATGTAATTCTTGTTGGTGTGAATAAAATCTTGAACCTTGTTAATTCCTTACTAGGAGACTTAGGGGAATTATTCACATGTTAAGTTTACTTAGGTTCTAGGAATCTTTCTGGACGAGTTAGTTGCCATGTCTAGATTTTATATTTTCCTCAGTAGTTATGATAAGTTCTCATATCATTAGACTAAGACACTTATCATAATCTTATGACATCTTATGTCTCACCCTGGCTATATAACCAATGGTTTCTCATACATTGTATATCAAATTATATTTGCATAATTGATAGGAATACAATTTATTCTTGTCATATTGATATTCTATCTTTGTGCTTTCCTTTTGGCCTCTAGGTCTTGGTAGGCTATCTCCATGGCGAATTCTAGCATGGTATCAAAGCGGGTTGGGTGCCATTGGATAGTCATTTTTTAGAGAGATCTTGAAATTTTGGGTATGCTCTTCCCTTGCATCGTATGATGATCTGGAGAATCAGAAAAACTTGATAGAAATACCAAATTTTTGGAGGGTTCCTCTTTGTGGCTTTATATTGTAGGTTCAAATAGAAGCTTGTTGGTACAAATCTAAGCTCACCATTGAGTTCAGGGTGTTCGAGAAAGTCATTTTTTCTTTTTGTTTCATCCAAATTGGACATATGAGGCCAAATCTATGAGGGTTTAAAGCTAAAGAGTGGTTGCTAGATCTGAAAGGTAGCTACAATTTTGGAGCATTTTGAGTTGAATTCGAACTTTCCATCACATCCAAAAGGACCAAAAACCTTAAGATATATTGTCAATTCATCAAAATTTGAGCACTTCACCTAGGGCTTGAGGAAAAAAATTCCCTTATTTGGTCGTACAAACACCATAAATGCACAATCAAATTTGATAGTACAATCACAAAAAAAAATCAATTAATATATTTTAAAAAATTCTAAAATTTTTTATAAAGTTTTTGAATTTAATTTTCAAAAAAAAAAACATTTTAAAAACTATATATATATATATATAAAGCTACAAATTGTAGTCAAAGTTTGTAGACAATACTTTGTACCCGTAGATGGTACCACGTGGGCCAGCCGTGACTCACCATGTAGCACGTGTAGGCACGACCATGCCACATCCTCAGGCCCCCTATTACTCAACACCAATAGCAAAAAAAAAAATTTAAAAAAAAAAATCCAAAAATACTAGCAAATACCTTCATATTTCACTTACAAATTCCCTCCTCACTAGTAAAAAATATTCTTCAAAATATTCTGAAGATTTAAGCATATTCTAATTGCAAAGAATATTCCGACGAGGACCTACGATGATTGTGAAATCCAAGAGGTCGTCAATTTAACCCTATGGATTGCTAATGTCAGCAAGGTGTCAACAAGTTTTTTGAAAAAAATTGGCCCCCTCTCCATTTGAATTTTTAATTTTGCAAGGTGATTTTCAAATAGCCATATCTTAGTCATATAGGCTCCTTTTTGCAAGAAATGTTTTTTGATTTGGGGTAGAATTTCATGCTCTTGTAGTGGTGCAATCAGATTTTGATTTTGGTGTCTATATTTTTTAAAAAAATTAGGTTCTCATAGGTGTTGTTGCATCATTCTAATTTTGGGAACTTCAGAGGCTTCATTCTCACTCCTACGGTAATAATTTTTTAGTGCAGATTTTTTGAAGTACATAATTTTTCATGTACTTTTTAATTGTATGATCATATTGATCTCATTTTGTACTTGATTATGTAGTCATTTTTGGCATTTGCATGTACCAAGATCAAGACCACTTCATTGTTTTTGGCAAGTGACAACCATAATCACACTAATAATAAAGTGCCAAGCTCATATATTTATGGGGGGGTTCTTTGATTGAGTGAATATGGGGTGATTCTTCATGTGGTTGTGGTTGCATTCCTCTTGATTTTTATTCTTTCCTTCTTGTTTCACCATGGAGCAATCTTCAATTCCACTTCTAACACCTTACAACTATCCTAAATGGAAATTTGAAATAAACAAATTAATAAGAGTTAAGAAATTGTATAGGATAGTTCATGAGCTTGATGGTGAATCAAAAGATAATGAAGCTAAAAAGAACAATTGGTTGAATAGTTGTGATTAAGCCATTATCTATTTGTGTTTGTATGTCTCTCATGAGTTGTTATTTCACATTAATCACTTAGATACACCCATGGCTATGTGGACTACATTGTCAAACTTATTTGGGCAAACATATGAAATTCAAGGACATTTGTTGGAGAATGAATTAATCAGTCTCAATCCATGTGATTTTGACAACATACAGGACTTCATCACCAAATTCAAGTCACTAAGAACACAAGTGAAGGATTGCAAAATTGATAAATTAGATACACAATTGGTATTGTGTTCTTTCAAAGCTAGAACCTAAATATTCAATGTTTGTGTCTACTTTCTATGCTACAAAGAATGCCTTTGGGAGTGAGTTTAAGATGCCTTCCTTTTAGGATTTTTCTATGCAACTCACTAGGGAGCAAGATAAGCTTATTCAAATAGGTGCTTTGAAGTCTTCAAAATCCCACGCCTTGATTGCAAAGGATGAGAAGTCTTCAAGTGTCAATGAAAAGAAAAAGAACAAGCCTAAGAAGAACACACAGTCCACATCTAATTCCATAGAACATAAAAATTCCTCTTCTAAGGGGGAAACATCTAAGAAGGAGAGGTCTAATTGTGCATATTACAAGAAGGAAGGACATGAAGAACACTATTGTTATAAGAATGATATTGATGAATTGAAACATCTTCTCAAAAATAATCAAATTGATTTAATTTTCCTTCTAGAATTTATGATTCACCTCCTTCTTCAAAACAGTCTAAAAAGGATAAAGGTCCTGCTACTACATCAGGTAATAAGGGGAAAGCTCTTTATGCTTTTTCAATTCATGGATCATGGAGATAGCTTCTAGATTCAGGAGCATCTCACCATATGGCATCTTCACAATCTATATTATCTTCTTTTGAGCCTTGTACTATGTCTCATATTTTGATGGGAAACAATACATACTTGAGTGTAATTGGGAAGGATCTATTAATATTAGGGAGGGAAATTTCAATGATGTTTTGTGTGTACCTCATTTTTCAAACAATCTTCTTTCCATCAATCAAATTACACATGGTGGAGATAAGAGGATTGTGGAGTTTACTCCTCATTTAGTCATCATTCGAGAATTGGAGAGTAGAGAGATTATTGCTACTAGGATGGTTAATCATTCATCTCAGCTGTATATCTTTGCACATTTTTCTTCTAATGGTGACATTGTTCCTTCGGTTATTGATCACACTTCTAGTGTGAACCGTGATTCAAAGGAGATATTTGGTTTTTAAACTTGGGAGTACTCACATTAGATCTAGTTATTGAGCCATGCATTCTATCTCCTCCATATATTTTTGCAATCACTCATGATTGTTGTTATAGATATGGCTTCTAGTGATTAAGTGTAATAGGATCTTCATTGTCTTTCAAATTTGGTTACTTGTGATGGCTTTATGAGAGGTATTTTAGACTTGCTTATGGAGTCTCATATTTTAGATTTTGGATACACCATTGATTCCATTCATCTTCTCTTTTCAATGGAGATGATCCTTCTTTATTTTTTGTGAGGAAACACTTTGACCCTCATGTTCATTCTCTACATGATCATCCTTTGCAATTTGACATGAGTGTGGATACTTTTGGATAGAATTTAGAGGAGGATTCTTTGTCTTCAGAGGAGATATCTTTATCTTTGGATTATGTTCTACATTCATCTCTATTAGATTTTGTGTTTTCATCTTCAGTAGTGTGGCTTAGAATACATATTTGGCGTGTGTCAGCTTTCGACATCAACATGGAAATAATTGAGTATGCTTCTGTGATAGGTCGAATGTATGCGTTAGAAAATGAGCAGCAAACTAAAGAGTGCAAATAAACACCAAAACAACCTACACCTCAAGATTAGCCTAAGTTGGAATCAACACAAGATAAAAGCAACAAATGGAACATTATACCTTGTCTCGAATCGATCATTTGGTTGGACCTTCGATCTTTGATGTGTATGCTCCTTGGATGGCACAAGATGCAAGCTAAATGATGTTGTGAGGATGAGTGCAAGTGGATGAAAACATGAAAATGGCTAAGTGTAGATTGAGAAATAAAATTGCAAGAGTTTGGCTAGCAAAACGATCTCCCCTAAAATGAGAGAGAAGAGGGGGTATTTATAGGAATTTTGAGAATTCCTAGAAGAGATGGATGGTTGAGATTGATCCCAACATGGCAAAGATGTAGGGCTATGGTGAGTTGAAAACTCACAAGCCCTCACATCTTGACATGTGGCAAGGGGAGAGGCTCAAGAAAGATGAGGTGGACATGAGGTGTAAGAGAAGTACATGACATGGAGGGGGGTACAAAGTACCTTGGGATTGGACAAGATCTCCTCATAAAGGAGGTCCTTGTCCCCATGTAGGTGAGAGGACATGTGAGGAATTAAAAATTCCTCAAATATTCTCACGGGGAGATGGGAAAGAATAAAGAATAAGTGAAGGACATGTGGGAAGAAGTGAAGGAATTAAAAATTCCTTTTGGGTGCATTAGGGGATTAAAAGGTGAATTAAAAATTCACATGGGGAAGTGGAGTGCCTTGCCCAAAAGGAGAAATCCTTTAATACGGTTGACTTAAGGACACATGACATAAATGGGAGGAGGATTAGGTTGTACTAACCATATGATTAAGGTTGTGCAAGTACTCAATTAGATGGACTATTGACCCATTAGAAGCAAGTGGGAGATTAAGGAGGATGTGACCTTAATGATCATTAAGGGTGTGCAAATGCTAACCCTAGTTAATTAGAAGAAGATGAAGGAATTAAGATGGATTAGAGACCAACTTGCAAAAGTTGGAGGATGTGACCATGAGAGAGAAAAGAGGAATTAAAAAATGAAATTTAATTCCAAAAGGGGAATATGACTAAATTAAATAAAATGGTGTATTTATTTAATTTAGAGGAGGAAGAGGGGTAAAGTATTTATTAAATTAAATACTTTATGACCTTTATGTAAAATGAAAGGTATTAATTAAACAAATGGTTTAATTAATATTAACAAAGGGGATAAACAACCAGATGACTAAGGAGACATGTTTGATCATATGGAAGTGATCAAATTGGATGTCTACAACTTCAAAGACACCATACATCATCTATCTTTCCTCATATTCTTTTCAATATTGAGAAGAAATCTTGCATACATTCTTGGTTTTTTTCTTCCTAAGGGAAGAAATGTTGTTCGATGAGATTTGATCATCTTCAACATTCAATGTTGAGCTTTTACCATTGCAGGAGACTCACCATGAGGGGCATTACATGGTCTTTCTTCTTATTCTCTCTTATGGGGGGCATTTTTCCTTGTATGGGGTTTTTACCTTCTTGTGCATCATTCAGAGCATTTTTTGTATTTCATCTTTCTTTTTGGGAGGAGTTTTGTCTCACTGGGTTTTCTTCTTTTCTCCATTTGTGAGAGATTGCATTTTCATATGTACATGCATACCTAACATGGCCTAGTAGTTGGGACCCATCTTTGCATCTTTGCATCTTTGCATCATTTGCATAATAATCTACTTCCTAAGTTGCACTTAATGGGGGGTGTTGGTGCGAATAAAATCTTATACCTAATTAATTCCTTACTAGGAGACCTAGGGGACTTATTCACATGTTAAGTTTACGTAGGTCCTAGGAATCTTTCTAGAAGACTTAGTTGTCATGTCTATATTTTATCTTTTCCTAGGTAGTTATGATAAGTTGTCTCATATCATAATATTAAAACACTTGTCATAATCATATGACATCTTATGTCTCACCTTGGCTATATAACCAAGGGTTTCTCATACATTGTATATTGAATTCTATTTGCATAATTGATATAAATAAAACTTATTCTTGTCATATTGATATTCTCTCTTTGTGGTTTCCTTTTGGCCTCTAGATCTTGGCAGGTTATCTCCATATCTAATTCTAACAATTCTACTTGACACAACATACAAACAATGCATTTGAACATTTGAAATATATACATGACACTATATTAACATTTTTTCCCACCTCTCTCTCCTTTGCATGTGTTTGAACTGCCTGCGTGCATGGTGGAATCTACGCTAGGGGTACCTTATGGTCTCCTGCTAAACTCCCTTGTCATAATCCTCACCCAATCGCATGCAAACTCATGTCCCTCAAGGGCACTCCTAGCTTCTCCATTTTGAGAGATCTCATGATTTTGAGCTGGCCCAGGTCACCCATGATTCTAGTTCCTTCTGGTGCAAAATGTGTCAGCGGTCCTTGTCTTACTGGAAGTTAAAGGTTGGAAAGATGTGTTGACCAACAATACTCAAACTCTTAAGGGCCCCTCTCTTAGCATCGAAGAAGAAGTTTCTACTATGAGCACTAACTTTGTTTTCCCTAGTTCAACCAGCAATAGGATTGTTTCATCAATGGAAAAAATTGTGGTGGGTTGTTTCCTCTCTTTTCGCCCTTTGATGGATATGGTTAGGAGATGGGTTGTTACTAAATGGCATCTCAAAGGAAGTGTGGACATTTGTGCAATGACGGGTGGGATTTTTCTATCAAGTTCATGGCTTTGAAAGACTTAATCGTGGTCCTCTCTTCTAGACCATGGGTTTATGGAAAGCATAATCTGGCGTTATGTCATTGGAAGCAGGGGTTTGACCTTGCAGTGGATCTTAATAAATCGATGCTAGTTTGGGTTTGCCTGCCTGGTCTACCTCTTGAATACTTAGATGATGCTATATTCAAATGCATCAGGGACTCCTTGGGCTAGTTCATTACTTCAAATGCCATTACCCTATCCAAATCCAAGTTATTCTTTGTCTGTTTTAGTGTTAATATTGAAGTTCATAAAACTCTACCTACATCTATGAAGCTATCCTCTAAGTTTGGTTCCTAGAACCAACAAGTGTGTTATGAGAATGTTGTGGTTTACTGCCAGAAATGTGCTAAACTTGGCCACCTAATCTCAAATTGTAAATATACTTTAAAATAAGTGTCTAACCCTGATGAGTTAGTTGATGATGACCACTACCCCTTTGAAGAAGCAATTCTAAAGATTATTGACTCTTTGGCCAAGTTTTCCTCTCTCGTATTGGCTAGTCCATAGGTTGGCTCTATTGGCCTCTCTATAGGGGAGAAAGCTCCCACTGAGGACTTGATTTTGGTCCCTATTGCTCCTACTTCAACCGAGATTATTCCCATTGGTGGGGCTCTAGGGGTTAGTGCGCCTTCTCCCAACCTGGTGCTTGGGGAAATGGTGAAAATGGTGACCCTTTGAAGATAGATGGGTGTATCTTTTCTTTTGGGTTTGTTGTGCCCAACAGTGAAGAAGGTGAAATCTTGGAAGATGAAGTTGCTAAAGTTAATGTTGTGATGACTGATAAGGACTCAATGGTTTTGACCCAGGAGAAATATTTAGAGGAGGATATCTGGTACACCCCTAAAAAGAAGGGGAAATAGAGGAAAGAAGATGTGGGTAGTGACTCTAAACCAGGAAGGCCCAACCAAAGACAGACTTGATAAAGGGAGACAATGAAGGAGATTGTCATTGGTAAACAAAGGACATTGGAAGTGTCCTCAAAGAAGGGTCAAAAGTTTAGGTCATGTCCTGGAATGTGTGAGGGTTGAATAGCTCTCACAAATAGCTAGCACTAAAAAACTACTTTTTAGAACATAAGATTGATGTTTTACTCCTATAGGAAACTAAAATGAAGAAAGCTAATTTTGATAATATTGCTAAGTATATTTGGTCAGGTGCCCTTTTCTCTTGTAGTGATGTTGAAGGTGTGTCTGGTGGGCTTGTTGTGTTATGGAACCCTAACAAAATTGATGGGGTTGAAATTTTCCACTGTCGGTGCAGTGTGGGTGTTATGTTTTCTTCCCTGAGTGGCTCTTGGTCACTTATAAATTCTTATGCCCCTAACATGAGGAATGCTAGGAATTCCCTTTGGTAGGAGCTAATTGATTGGATAAACAATAACAAGGGATCACGATGGTTGGTGGTGTGTGATTTCAACACTCCCTTGTATCCTTTGGAGAAATGCAATGGTATGGTGAACTACTCTGACAACATGACTAATAGATTCCTTGGGGATAGTTTTATTCAGGTTATATTGGATCATTTTCTTTGCTCCCCCAACTCGGTGGCCCTGCTCAATGCCAATCTTCTTGCCTTGCCTAGGATTGTATCAGATCATAACCCTCTATTGCTAGTCTTGAATGATTGCTCTGTTGTTGGATCTTACCCTTCCTGGTTTGAGATCATGTGGAAATCCCATCCTAACTTCAGAAATAAAATTAGGGAATGGTGGAACGTTCCTGTTCATGGATCTCCCATGTTTAGAATCTTTTCTAAACTTAAACATATCAAATGTATGGGGAAAGGTTGGAACAAGAGAGTCTTTGGGGATGTTTCTTAGAAGAAAAAAGTTATAGGGGAAAATTTGAAGGTTATCCAAAAGAAAATGGAAGAATGGGATGTCAACCTACCAACCTACAATTAGGAAAGAGAGCAATGTAGGGAGTGGGAGAAAATTTTAAGGAAGGAGGAAATATTATGGAAACAAAAATATAGAGTCCAATGGCTACAAGAGGGGGACAAAAATACCTTCTTTTTTCATGTGTTTTCTCTAAAACACAAGAAAAGGAATTAGATATCTAAGCTTCAAAATGATCAAGGGGTTGTGGTCGATACACCTACCCAGATAGGCCTCTTGGCATTAAATTATTTTTAGAAGGCTTATTTAGCCCTGATTGAGCCCTCCAATTTAGCTATGGACAACTTGTTGATTGAACCTCTCTTGACCACCACTACGTAGGAAGATAACCTTATCATCCTCTATGCTATCACTCTAGAGTAAGTCTGCTTGGCTATGTTCAACATGGGTGCCTATAAGGCACTTTGTCTAGATGGTTTCCCTAGCTTTCTTCCAAATTTTCTAGGACATTGTTGGGGAAGACCTGGTTTTGGTTGCCAAAGATTTCTTCAAATCTAGTAAGATTCTCAAACAACTAAATCACACCTTTATTGCCTTGATCCACAAGATTGTTGATCCCTAGTTAATGAATGATTTTAGGCCCATTATCCTTTGCAATACCATCTACAAAATATTCTCTAAAATTTTGGTGAATTGCCTTAAACCTCTCCTGGAGAAAATTATTAGCCCTACTTAGAAAGGGTTTGTCCCAGGTTGACATATCCCAGATGCTACCATTACTACTCATGAATTGTTCCATTCTATGGATAGATGCAATAATGCCAGTATGGCTCTCAAATTAGATATTTCTAAAACATGTGATAAGGTGTTATGGTACTTTATCCCCAAATTCCTAGCTAAGTTTGGCTTTAACCAAGGGGTGGTCAACCTCTTGATGGAATGCATCACCACAGTGAAGTACTTTGTTCTAGTCAATGGGGGCCCCTTTGGTTTCTTTAATGGTAGGAGAGGCATCAGACAGGGTGATCCCCTCTCGCCTTATTTATTTATCATGGTTGTGGATGTCTTGAGCAAGAACATTTCCAAACTACCGTCAGAGGGTTCTATTATGGAGGTTAAGGTTGCCTCTTCTCTGGAACCTACTGTCATCCAAAAATTGATGGATGATAATATTCTCTTTGAGAAAGCCTCTATGATTGAAGCTAGGAAATGGAAAAGTTGCCTCAATAACTATGTTTCTTGTTATGGAAAATGTATAAACTATAGTAAAAGCATGATTTACTTCTTCAACAACACACTTGCTCTACAGGGTTAGTTGACTACTATTCTTAGTTGTGTGAGTGGCTCTCTCTAGTTGGTGTCTTTAGGATTACCCCTTACTATCAAGGAAGTCACTCCTACCATTTGGAATTCAGTCCTTGAAAGGATTCAAATGAAATTGGCAGTATGTAAAGATTCCATTCTTAGTCATGCTGGCAAGCTACAACTCCCATTTGCTACCCTCCAAGGGATCCATTTGTACTCCCTCTCCATCTTCAAGATCCTTAGATACATTGCTGAGAAGTTGGAAAAAAATCAAAGGAACTTCCTTTGGTCTGGGACTAAGGAAAAGAAAATATTTGCTTTGGTTAGCTAGGATAATGTTTGTAAGCCCAAACATTGTGGTGGGCTTGGGATCAAGAATATTCTTAGCATCAACAAGGCCTTGCTGGCTAAGGTTGGTTGGGATCAGTTGAGGAATAAAAAGGATTAGTGAAATATTATGAATGCCAAGTATCTACACAATAGACCTATGATCAAATTCCTCTCTAATGACCACCCTTTGGGTTCATTGGCTTAGAAGAACATTTGCAAAATGAAGGGGTTACTCATGATCAGGGTGAAATGGAAATTTGGAATGGAAATAGTATCAGATTCTAGGAGGACCCTTGGTTGCTAGACACCCCCTTGGCACTTTGTGACTTAAAGAATCTTTTGAGACTAGCTCAACAACTTTTTGGGTGGTACATCAGAGATTACCTCCTTGACCAACCCAGGGCTTGGAGGTGGAAAGACTTACTTCTTTATGGTCCTTTATCTCTAGAATTATTAACTTTGGCTAAGTCTTTGTAGGACCTACTCACCCTTACCAAATTACCTCTATCCAACATGGAGGATGATTTCTTCTAGATTAATGATTAGCAGGCTGATCTTTCTGTTAAATTGACCTACAATTTTTTGTTGAACTAGGGTGTTGAGAATGGACCCTGGAAACTGATTTGGAATAGGCACATGATCCCAAAAATAAACTTTTTCTGGTGGAACGCTTGCCATAACAAAATCATTACACAAGATAATTTGAGGAAAAGGGAATTCCAAATCCCTAATAAACGCCTGTTGTTGCAAATGCAATGAAGAGTCGGTGGATCACTTGCTGTTGTACTGTATGTTTGATGCTAGTGTTTGGGAATTGGATTTGGAGCGATTAGGCATTCAATGGATGATGCATAAGGACATAAAATCCTTTATCTAGGGTTGTTTTGGGCCCTTCCTTCACCCTTTAACTCATGAGATCTGGAATCAGGGCCCCCCATCATCTTTTGGTGTCTTTGGAAGGAGAGGAACAACAAAAATTTCTTTGGTATAGGGCAAAGGATAATTTTGGAAAATATTTTGATCTTCAAGGGGAAAATCCCAGAAAAAGATCCTATTGAGGGGAAAATTAAAATGGCTAAAGCTTGGCACTAGAATCTTGATGCTAAGTCCTACGATGACTCCAAGTCTTAGGCAAGATGGGATACTACTTGGAAACCCCCAAATCATGGCTAGCATAAACTAAATTTTGATGGTGCATCCAAAGGCAACCCAAATAGGGAAAGCATAGGAGGCATAATCTGAGATTACAAGGGCAAGTTTGTTTCTAGTTACTCAGGGGATATAGGAATTTAGTCATCCATGACTGTAGAAGCTAGGGTGCTGCTAAAGGGGGTCTAGTTATCTGTCACTCTGTGGATAAGGAACCTACACATTGAAGGGGATTCTAAGTCTATGGTTGACATTGTTAATCAGGGAAAATTACTTGGTTGGAGTACTAGGGATATTTTGTTAGACATATTTCATTTGGTGGCTAAGTTGACTATGAAGATTATCACCCACATTTTTCATGAGGGTAATCAAATTGCTTATGTTATGCCTAACCTGGGATCCCATTGGAGAGATTCTAAGTGTTGGAGAAATTTTGGGAACTTATCGTTGGGAATACAAGGTTTAATCCTTAAGGAGCAGGACACGCGTATTGTCCATAATGATACGTAATTTTGGATTGTGTTAGCCTTTTGGAGGGTCTGCATACTTATATATGAGGTGATGTGGATGGAGTTAAATGTTGAGGTGTTAAACTCATGGCATAATTTGAATAAAGTGATGGAGATCGATAATAAAGATTTAATTACGAGGAGGAGTGTGGAGTATAACCAGATAACAACCAGGTTGGGTTGGACCTTATGCAATATTTATTTGAGGTCTTTTCTTAGCCTTCACATACCCATGATGATTTTCAAATTCAAATTTGATGTGACTAATAATTATGATGTGAATCTCTTGCCTTTTGCTATCAACTCCGCTAAAAAATTGCTTATGATAGATGGTTGAATTTTGAGAAATTCTAAAGTTGGCCCTGCAACTAAACTTTTTCGTTACTTGTGCAAAGGAAACGTGGAAGGAAAACCTTCAAATATCATAATGGTTTGCAATCTTGGTCATGGGTGTCTCAAGATTTCCATTAATGGGAATGTGGTGATTGCCTTTTGGGATTTAAATTTTCAAGCATGTGTCCAACACACCATCTTGATTGCTTGAAGCAGTTTTGTTTGGCTTAAAATCGGAAGTGTCTAGGCGACCTTTCACTTTGTCAAAAAATTTAACATTTTACTCTCACAAGCTTTTTGGTTTTTTAGTGTGCATAACAAAGATACAGGTGGTGATAGGGTGAGGATAGAGCCCAAAAATTGTGGGGAATTTCATAAGGACCCATTGGTTTGGCACATTTGTGTTGAAGGCGGCTTAACACCCTTGATGGAAAGTTTGGTTGGCCATGATATGAAGATGTTTGCACAATTTCTAAGTTCCTAGAAAGAATGAAGGGTTTCCATGGATGGTATTTCCTTTGAGGTGAACATGGAGGTGATTTCTCAAGCTATGGGGTTGTCATGTACCAGGAAGAAGTACCATAAGCATACCAAGGCTCAGGAGAACAAATTCCTAAATGCCTTCTTTGTGGGTAATAAAAAACCCATTCTCTCTCAATATGGCTATGAAAGAGAAGCTCTCCCATGGCTATGGGAGCGGGTCTATCTCACCCTCATGAAATGTCACTTTAGAGGGTAGGTATAAATATTTTTATTTTTATCATTTTCCTCTCTGAAACCACCTTCATCGTAAAGTTTTGTTGAGTTTCCCATTCTTTTTACTCATTGATTTGGAAAGCTTTGTTGAGAAGTTCCTTGAGTCTGCTACCAATAACCCTGAGGATTCCATTCCCCTGCCACTCCATCAAGGCCTCATCTCGAGGCTCTATCATTTTGACCTCGCTCTATACCTGCCCAAACCCATCTCTATTGTCTACATTAAGGATATAGAACCCCTAGTTCAGACCAACATTTTCCTGGCCAATTACCAAGAAGAAAAAGTTGATTGTGGGGATAGCCCAATCCCACATGGTAGTTGGTATTTGTGAACTTAAGTCTACCCGAGCCAAGACCAACAACAAACCTACAACTAAGAGGAATGTGAAGGATGAGGGGAAGGATGTGGTGGAGCAACTGGCCATTGACAACATTGGAAAGAATAGGGTGGGAAAAGACTCCAAAGGGGATACTATGGTTGCTGCTATTATGTAGACTGGGGTTGAAAATATTAGCATTAGGAGATCTAGTAGACTGGCTAAAAACAACAAGAAAGTGAAAATTAGTGAAATTTCTATCGATGAGGAGTGATCCAACAACAAAGGGGATAACATGGAGGACACCAAGGAGGAGGAGGAGTTTGTTGAAGGGCCTAGCCACTTTTCGGACCTCAACAAAATCTTGAAAGAGAATTTGACTTCCCAAGCCTCAGATCCTCGGGGTTTGGAACATGTTGACATTGCGAAGAATGTGGAGAAAGGAGAGGACTAGCATGGGCTTCTCGAATGGGTGGAGAAGATTGAGAAGAAACTCAATGGTTTGTCTAGGCTCATTGTCAAGCTGATCCATTGTGCGACTGTCACCCTCTCTACTATGCTCAAGGATGAAATGGAAAAGAAATTTGTGGAGGATGGTCCCTACTAGGCTAGGGAGGATGTTGTCAACCTCCTCTCCCAAAAGTGGGAGAATGCTAGTTAGTCTGTTATTACTTCATTTGTTTGGTTTTTTGGTTAGCTATTAGTCTATTGTGTTTGTTTCTATTTTTATTTTTTGTTGTTATCCTTAGATTTTATCTTTTTGGCTCTTGAGGCTCATCGTGTAATGGGTACAATGCCTTGTAAATGTTGTTCATAATATCAAGAACATTCCTCCATGTCGGCCAGGGATCCACAAATAGCTAGGAAGACATAATGTGGACATCCTCATATTTTCCTCTTGTTTTATATTGCTTTTGATACACTTTTTTGTTCTTAAAGTGGCCCTTCGACAATTAACTAATTTAAACATGGATTTATATTCTTAGAGTTTCTTAGAATTAACTAATGTGTACAAACATTAATATTCTTAAAGGGGTCTTAAAAGGTATTGAGCATTTTAAAGGGTCCATATTGAAGGGAGTCACCCCTAGGTCATTTAGATATCACATTAGACATCATCACTTTACACAAAAAAATATCTCTTAGAATTGAAGGTAGGACAACATATTCACACATTTTTCTCTAAAATAATAGAAATTAAACCCTAAAACACTAACTTCTTATTTAGTGTTAGCATATGAACAAAATTAAGAAACTAGGTGTTTTCTTTATTTATATATGTTTATACAAATTATAGATTAAATTAGAATTTAGATTACAAAGTAAGCATTCATAACCTAGAACCTAAACTAACTAACAAAAGAGTTGGGATAAAAACACAATCTAAAAATAAAATTAGGAAATGAGCAGAAAAAATAGGAAAAAGAAAACTTATGCACCTAGAAATTGGAAAATGATGACACGAAAATATTTATTTATACTACAAAAATGTCCTTGGAAAGTTTTAAGTTTGTCTTATGGATGGGGCTAGTTATGCTATTGGGAATAGATGTCCTACTAGTTGTATAGGGGACATAGTTTAGCATAGTGGTAGGATTGTTTGAATTGAAACACATGACTGGTGAAGTGTTGTGTCCAGTCTAAAGAGGCGTGTCACTTTGTCTTGCACACAATAGAGATAAAGAAAAAGAAAAAAAGTGGTTATTGTACAAAAATAATACTACCTAAAAGTCAATAGAAAATAGAGAAATTGGAACATCTACACTTATAACAAAAAAAATTGAAAATTTATTTCAGTTGAGAAATGTTGAGGGAAGTTTGTATGAAATTTTGGAGGTAAACTCCACAAAGTTAGCCCTACTAGTCAAGGGGAACTAGCTCTAGTGGCAATTTACCAAAGGTTACATGGCCTTGGACATAATGGTAGGAATAATTAAAACTTTAATGGAAGGTTTGGTAAGTCTTGTAATCCTTTTTTCTCTTGGTACTTCTTTTGAATCTACACAAAATCATAAGTGCATTTAATGAAGTTGTGAAGGGGATGCTACCTTGATCAATCCCCCTATAAGCAATTTCAATAAAAAATGATATATTGAAAATAGTAAAAGGATGCATGCAAACCTAGGTGAGGGTTAAAAGTGGAAATAATGATGGACAAGATAAAACTTTTGGGATAAAAGGCAAAACCTCTAGACCCAGTGTGTACAAAAAAGGTGATGGAAAATGAGTAGAAAATCATGATCAAAAGGATAGTGAAATGGTTTTGAAGGATATACTTGATGGTATGCTGGGATAATAGCTATGGTGTATGTAGATTGGGAATGAAAATGGAGTTTCTAAGGGTTTGGGATGGATAAGAGATGGATGTAAAGATTTCTTGCACAATATATTCATTATTCCAACACAAAATTCTTGTGGATGCATGATGATGATAAATAGGGGAAGAGGGGTCTATTTATATGTTTTATAAGGGTTTTAGGGTAGGTGAACTTTGGATTTATGATATTTCTAGATCATAAATGAGACAAATTAATTTTTGTGGCTAAAGCTCATCAAAATTATCCCTTCAAGTCAAGGAATGTGACAAGATATGGCCTAGATGTACACTAGGGGTGTGACTAATATTTAATGCTAGGAGTCTTTATTCTATAAGGAAGTATAAGGAGATAAATTTAACATGGATAAGGTGGATGTGCATCTTTTTTATTATTAGGGAGGGATTTATAAGGGGACATACAACTCAAATAAAAGATGAAAAAGGATAAACATGACTAGACAGGGATAAAACAAGGCAAAACAAGGCTAAAAAACCATACAAATGGACACCTAAAACGAGTGCAAAACATAGTAAAAGAATTTGTGAAAAAAATTTGATCTTATTGATCCTAATCTTATGTAGAAGACAATTCAATTGAAAAAAATCATTAATTATAATATAAAATATACATACCTTCTTTTTTAGCATGATTTTATATTATATTATTATATTTTATACATGAGAGAGAGAGGTGGGGGTGGGAGGGAGGGATAAAGAGAGAGGGAGGGTAGAGGGAGGGAGTGACAAGAGAGAGAGTTATCTATTTAGTGAGGGAGAGACTTGAGAGAGAGGGGGTGGGTCAAATAAAGGAAGGGAGCAACCTGAGAGAGACAGAGGGGGAGGGATAAAGGGATCGAGAGACCTGAGAGAGAGGGGGTGGGAGGGATAGAGGGAGGGAGAAACTTGAGAGAGAGAGGATGGGAGGGATAAAGGGATAGAGAGAGAAATGAGAGAGAAAGAGAGGGGATGGGAGGGATAGAGGGAGGAAGAGACCTAAGAGATACCCTACCTAGATAACTATCTCTCTCTCACTCCCTTCCTCTCTCTAGGGTCTCTCCCTCCCACCCTACCTAGATAACCCTCTCTCTCTACCTCTTAGGTCTATCCCTCCCTCTATCCTTCTCACCCCCTCTCTCTCTCAAGTCTCTCCCTCTGTCTATCCTTCCCACCCTACCTAGATAATTCTCTCTCCCTCTCTCTCTCTATATTAATAATACATAATACTGTCTTTATGTATTATCTAATTTTTTAAAACACTAAACAAAATGGATATTTGTTTTCTCCCCGCATAAAAAATAATTCACCCAACGTATTTAACCTTTGGCACCCTTTGGGATTCAAAACAAATATTTGTTTTGGGGACTATTGATGCCAAAAATTGGCAAGGTAACAACCCTTTGTGGGAAACTAAGTTTATGGGGGACTTATTTTGCTAAACTGAGTGACCTCCAAATTTTTAAAGAAGTTGGATTCTTTTGTAATTGGTTTTTTGGAATGGGAAAATGAAGTAGATATAAAAATAAAGGATCTAACTAAGGTGATATGCCAAAATTTAAATAAAAAACATGATAAACCTATCTTTTGGATATGACCTAAGGGCCGACTCAACAATTTACCATGTCCTAGAATAACATAAATTAAAGGTTGAAGCATGAACAACTCATTCAATGACATAAAATAATTTTCACATCCATTTACTGAAAAGAGGAGTCAAAAGACATGATTTAAACCAACAAACTTGCATTCAAATTATAGAAGTTCAACAAATAAACCAATCAAACAATAATGAACACAGTATAAAGTTTATCAATAGCACAAGAAAACATAGAGGCCGAACAATGGCATAGTCTATGAGTTCTTGCAATAATTTAAACAATAAAAGGCTTGGTGTCTCTCTAAAATCTTGTAATTCTTGAACCTGTGGAACTTGGAACATGTAACATGTAATATTTGAACCCCTCTTTAGAAGCAAAGAGTAGTATATATAGTGAGTCTTCCATTGCTTGATGAGCAATAATTGAAAAGATTCAGAATCCTGAGCAAAGATGCAACAACAATGATTCCCTTGGTTGTTGCAACAGAAAAATATTTGGGCCATAGCATTTGGTCACTCCCCATCTAGGTGCACCCCCTGTGAATGATAACAGTGGTCCCATGCAAACAAGTGTCACCACCCAGTTCAAGTAATTAGAACATGTGGCAACATATCACAACCCGTAGTTCACTCCATCATATGCATTGAAGAAGCATCTGTAAGGAGATAGATGGCAACATGACACAAATTGTGGTTCATTCTCCCCTCCCTTTGTTGAAAGCTTGCACTGGGGTGACATGTAGCAGCAATGTTTACTATAGATGTCATTTGTGGGGCCCACCAAATCTTTACGCAAATGGGAGCTATGTGGCACACGAGCAGGGCCTGACGAAGAAGTGAAGGGAAGTAGTTAAAATAGCCCATGGTGAAGACACGTAGGAGTATAGCGGGGCTAGTAGAAGAGAAAAGGAGAGAATTCCCTTAGAGAGTGTTGAGCGAACATGTGGCGAAGGCTAGTGATCATTTATCAAAAAGGGCCATCGATATTCATTGAAGGCACGGGTCGATACGTAGCAAAAAACAAAACCCAAAGGGAGCATGGTGAATTTTGTATTCACAGCTTCTGTTGACTATTAGGGGCGTTTCACTTGAGGAACGAGGAGCCCAAAATTTCCTCTAGTTTGCAAACTAGAGTGCCATCCATTGGGAAAAAAATTAGGGCTTGGAAAGGCCTACCTACAAGGGCAACTAGTCATCTTCGAATGGTCTCGATACATTGCACAAATTTTCCTATGCTCTACCTAGGTCAAACATTTCTTTATAAGGCGACACCTTAGGTAAACCAACCCCTGAATCACAATGGAAAAGTAGTTGTGTAATTGGATAAATGATTCCTTCAATGTTTATTGTAGTAGGAGGCTGGCTCAAATCTTGGAAAGTGGCTAGGTTCTGCTCTTTTTCTTCAATCCTTCCTGCAATTTGCTCGGTTGTGGTGATCAACCCATCTTTGAGAAATGGGGATGATAGGCCCATTTTAGATCGTCAAGAAAA
>VDFB02193867.1:660582041-660595961 GCA_007258455.2 Sequoia sempervirens
CAAAAAAGGATAAGAAGATAATCAGGGAGTACCATTTTTACATAAGTGATAATAGATCTCATTCATCAAAGTTTGTGCAACATTTTTTTCAAACAAAAATTGAATTCTTGCAAGAAAAAGATATTGCAATGGGTCGACATCTCATTTGGTCATATAACTGCATGGGATAATTCAAGAATGCTCGTATATTTTATTGGTTGAGTAGAATACATGTACAAAGGGGTGTGCCTCATATTTGGAGCTTTTTTGAAGATGGGCATGGAAAAGGGGAGCATGATGGAGTAGGTGTATGTGTGAAGAGAGCTCTAGTTAAGGAAAAAATGAAGATTAGAGGTGGTGCTACATTCAGTGAGACACATTATATTGTTGATTCGTGTAGGTATGCATTGTCATAAGGAGGGACACTTGTTTTAGAAGTGTGCAGGTTCTTTTGGTGTAGGTATTCTATTGTTGATTGGTGTAGGTATTCATTTTGAAGATCAAATGCAAGTGCATGGACCATATTGACATGAGAGTTGGCTTATTTTTTCGAGAATTGTATTTAGTGTGATTGGGATGAATGTGAGTCAAGTGAGTGGGTAGATACATGGATTCCATAGTACCTAACCCCTTTATCTACAACACAATCCTCTTTAGAAGATGAAATGGAAAGTTTAGTTGATTATGAGTCACATCTTTTAGATCTTGTACAACCAAGACATGTCTATGTAGTTGTTGCACCACATAGGAATAAAGAGAGATCAGACTATTGGTTGGCATGATGTGTATAGGGAAAGCATAAGCTAACACAATCAATGACATATGATAATGGGTTCATGTATCCTATAGGTTTAGTTGTTGCTACTGGAACTTGGTTGTGAACGTATACATGATTAGAAAAAATTGCATACCTACATTTGAGTACTACAAGAAACACAAAGCCATTCTCATGTATTTCCACCTTGTTATAGCAACAAATGTTAAGTTATTAAGACATCATGCCAAACCAAGAACAAAAGAAATATGGACAGTTACTAGTAGTATCGATCATGAAGCAATAATGGATACTCTAAAGGTAAGGGGTGACCCTTCAAGCAAACTTGAGTAGCATATCTACCTCATACCATATAGGATAGTTATGATAATTTCCATGTATAATTGATATTCATGTTTAATTTTAACCATTGTTGAGTCAAAAGTAGGTTGGAGTTTATGTGTCTTAACGATTCTTAACAAATATAGGTCTTTTGGTGGACAATACCATTTAATCAACATTTTTCTTGAACATTGTGGAGACATTCAATGTAACTCATAAAGAGGTATCTTCATGATATACTTCTACCTCTTGATTTAAAAGCATTTGAACAATACCAACAATCACTAATTGAATATGCTAATAATACCAACAATCACTAATTGATTTTTTTTAGGATTGTAAGTTTATACTAGAGGTATTTTTATGTAATCTAATAATAATCCATACATGACAATGAAAAGAAACCTTCCCAAGTATTTACCTACCTACATTGACGTGTCCATGACCCATTTGTCAAAAATACTTAAGTTTTTATAATTTTTGCATGTTTTACTCTTAGGGCTACTTAGAGAATACCCCAGAAAGAGCACCCCAAAATGATCAAGTGACTTTGGAAATGCAAAGAGACATTACATAACATTTACCTACCTACTTTGATGTGTCCATGCTACCCATTTATCAAAAATACTTAAAATTTAACAATTTTGTATTTTTTGCTCTTAGGGTTCTTTTTGACTACCCTGGATTAGTACTTTATGGGATCTTTCATTTATCGTATCTATTTATCGAGTGCTTTCTATGAATTAAGGAGGAAGCTCTCTGAGAATTGCTAGACTATGGGATCTTTTTCTTTTTGAATGCCTGCAACTAGGCGAAGACCCATAAGGCTTTATCTTTACACTCTCCTCACAATAACCTTCTTTGCTCTTTGAAAGTGCTACTTTACTGAATTCTTCTTCCAATTTTTCACTCAATTCAACTCTTAATTCTTTGATGAAGGTTCTTTGTTTGTCTTAAAGCTCTTGAAAATTTTAGAATGTTAAAAAATTTCACTTGATGAGTTGGGTATTTATCAATTATCACTTTTAATGTAATCACTACATAGCTTTTTGTGTTTGTTTCCCATTAATGAAAATGATGACACACATGCTTAAGGAACCATTCCTAAAATATTTTTCAAGAATTTACGGGAAGTCATGAAATTGGGGGTGCTTAGAGCATTAATTGTATGGAGATTGGGCGGATAACCATCTTTCATAAAAGAGGGGAGCCAAGGTGTGAACACTTGGAAATGGCCAGAGCGATGGAATCAAATTGTGTCGATGACACTTATTAGAAAAAAGGAAACAACAAAAAGAAAAGGAAACTAGCTAACTATGTACAAGGGAAGTCGATAAACTAGTCAAAATCCTTCAAGTAACCATAATCCCTAAAGCATTGCCTTCTTCATTCACTAGTTCTTCAATGCATTGCCTTGCCTATTGCCAATAATGCAAAAAGGTCCTCTTTATAATGAGTCAAATTTTACATGCTGACCTAGCCTTGTGACCCTTTCCTCATATTTTAAAACCAAGTCTCCATGCTTGAAGCTCGGGTCAAAGGCTTTCATGTCAAACCATCTCTTCACTATTTTTCGGTAGCCTATCATAATGTCATCGACTTGCTCTCTTACTTCCTAAAGGCTTAGCAACTCTAGTAACCTGACTTCCATAGCTTCATTTTCTTCTATTTTGAGAGCTTTCAATAATTGTAGAGTGAGTATTTCCATCAAAACGGGCATAGCCACTTCTTTTTTGTAGACCAATTCATAAGGGGACGTCTTTAGGATCTACTTGGGAGTGATCTGATTGGCCCACAATGTAGTCTGTAGTTGTTTATGCAACTCCTATCGGTCAACACCCATTCTCTTGATTAACCTTAAGAGGCTTTTGTTGGTTTACTCAATTAACCCATTCCCTTGCGGGTAGTAGTTGGATGAAGTTTTAAGAAAAATGTCATTTTTGAGCACAAATTCGAGAATCCTTGACTCGAGAAAGGCCCTTACAATATTAGATATAGTTGTCTTTGGAGGGATGAACCTTGCTATCAATTCCTCTATGAAGTTGAGGATCACTTTTTCGATCACTTCCTTCAAATGAGTGGCTTCAGTTCATCTTGTGAAGTAATCAGTGGCTGTAAGTATCCACTTATGGCCTGCGTTAGACATGTGATTGATCATCCCAATAAAATCTAATCCCGCTGTGCAAAAGGCTCATCAATCACTATAGGGTTCAATGAAATGGCTGAATTATTTTGCTTCCTTGCAAAAAATTGGCATTGTTGGCTCTTTTTGGCCACTTGAAAGCAGTCTAAAAAAGGTTTTCCAGTAGTGCTTGGTGAGCATGATCTTAATTGTGGTTGTTTTCACCGAGAAGTGACCACCCGGGGGGTTGAAATGTATATCCTATAGGATTTTTTTGGCTTGGTGTCCATTGACACATCAAAGGAGGATCCCATCAAAGTTCCTTTTGAAAAGGATTCCTTTAAACTAACATATAACTAGCTCCTTGTGACCTATAGAATCTCCTCTTGTGCACAGGGAGATTGGTCAAATATTGACCAATATCCATAAAGAGGGTCTTATTAGCAAACCAAGACTCAATGGTTTTATACTAGCTAACCAAAATTGTTTTTGGTGTATTTTTCTCATTTGTTGGGACGTCTATGCATTGCACCAACTATTCACAAATCCCCCTCCCTCAGATAACCTTGTTCATCCAAAATTTGATGTCATATTCCAAGATGTTAGTGATCTAATTGGCTCTCTTGTCTGTGATTTCTCCCTTCATGATTATAATATGCCCATTATTCTATACAGTATATTTTTCTATGTTCTACCCACAAGTGAATAGTTTATGCATCTAACCTTTATGAGCAATAAAATTTTCTTTCATTTGAATAATAAATGCATATTTGAAATATAATTCAAACTTTTTCATTACATACAAAATAATTCCTTTCATTAATTCAAATAATGGTGATACATAATTTCCACATGACATTTCATATTTACAATTCCCATAAACATGGATGCGAGATACATACATTGCTTAAACAAGCTTAAAGAATATTTAATGTACAAATGGTCCAAGAATTCCTCTCAAATCTTAGCTGCTAATTGATGATTAGAAGCATCACTCAAGCACTTTTCCACCAATTGTAGACTTACTGCGATCCCCCACACATCTACCTAACTTGGTAAGATGGACCTACCCTTTGACGAAGAGATTGGTTTGGTGACCTCATAGCAATAACCTTTTCTGAGCTTGGTGTTGTGTCCTATACATTTCTAGAACTGACATATAGTGGCTAACCTCCTATGTGTATGTACATCCCAGTGTAGTATGTAATCATGGATCACAGTGTAATTGATAGTGTAAATAGTGGCTACTTACACTACTTTGGCCAAAGTATTCATCACCTAGAACTTAGAGTTAATGTTCCTTATTCACACACCTTCCTATTTCAATTTGGATTAACAAACATTCATACTCTATACCTAGGTTACCCCCTTTCCCATGGATCAAATGAATCCTAGGAATAACCCACATAACATCTCATAAAAATATAGTGACTTTTACTACCAAAGTGATTCTAGTAACATCTTAATCTTTGCTACACACATCTAGTTTAGACATCCTACATATAGCAATGACAACTATGTATAATATAAATATGTTTATTTCATACAAACTCCCATATATGGGGTACATACTAACATAATTATTAAGATTGTTCCTACAACATAATGCACAATCAAGAAACATGCAATCACAAACAATCACCTCAACATATTTGAAAGCACTCTTTTTTGACATAGTAAAAAATATAATTTTCCTTTCCTACATAAACACCATAGGTATAGAAACTAGCATGCCTATATAATGCTCCAATTTATTAAAATCCTTCCTAGTTTGAATCCTCATGCTTATTTGATACCTCCTTCAAGATCCACTTTATTACTCTCTTCCAACTCCTCACTAAGTCTCTCAATGATCACAAATATGAAAATAGAAAATAACTCTCAACTCTCTAACACATAAATCACAACAAAATAACATCAAGATAATCAAAATGATAAGTGTAGCAATTGGTACAATGAGCACTTCTATTTATACTAATTTGTGAGCAACTGAAGGCTACAAATAAGTTAGCGTTTATGCCACCTTTCTAACCTCATGCAAGGATTCATTAGTCTACCTCACAGGTTTGCAACACATCACAATCCTCACCATTTAAATGGTTGAGTTGAGTTGATATCTGGGACAACAAGTCAAAACAAGTTTCATATTTTAAATTCCTTCACAAATTGATGCCAAGATTCCACTTGATTGAGCCTCACAACTAAAATTAGGCTTATGTGAATTCAACAAACTTCTTAAGTAATGCATACTCTATAGATTGGAACCACCTTTCGAAGTTGGCACCACATATTCCAACATTGGTTGACTTATTCCAAATGGCTTGCAAACTATTTAAACTTTTCTTTTAATTCTTTACACAAAGCATACTCATACATTTTTTTTGTTTTGGTTGACTAAGTCTTTAAAACAGTTTATGTGCTGGCAAGAGATAACCAAAGGTTATGCTTTGCATAATATATGCTCTTCACTTTTAGCATTGCTATTTGTGTGAGGGCGAAAATCATAGATGTTTAAACAAGAAAAACGTGCTTGAAATGAGAATCTAAGCTAAGATCAAACACATTAATCTAAGATCTAATCCTACACATACCAAATAAAACTAAGCTATTTGAACACACATTAAGAAATATATGATTACTAAATTGAATGTAAACAAAAAGCATAGTGTTACCATCCCATATTGGAGTGTATTCTCCTGATGTTGGATTTTTCTTATCATTGTGAAGCCTCCATTGTTGCGTCATGAAAGCTCGAAGAATGATGTTGACGTTGGTTGACCGAAGGTATTTTGAAGCTCTATCAATGGTGATCTTGACAACACTTTGTTGCATGAGGTATGTTGATTCTTCAATCCTTTTTTTTTGTGAGAAAAGAGGTTTGTTATATAGAAAATGAGATTTTGAATGGACAATTAGGATTCAAAAATGTTGGATCAAGATCAACAGTTGAAAGATGTTGAGAGGCTTTAGACATGAGAAGATTGTGCAAATTGATTGATCAATTAGGAATAGAATGATTAGTCAAAATTTAGACTGATCAGTTAGGAATTGATGGTTTAGTTAAGAATTTGATTGATTAGTTAGCAAATTAGATTGCTCAATCAACAATCATAATTTGCTCAATCAGAAAGTGGGTGAGGAATTATGAATTAATTGATTTAATTAATTAATTCCTTTTTGGAGTTGAACGTGGAAATCAAGTTTAACTTTTGCAAATAAAGTTGCATTCATTTGATTTGATTTTTGATAAATGATTTGAATAGTTTGATTTATTTATTCAAATTTTGGAGGGAAAGTGTCGTAATTAAATTATTATGATTTAATAATTCAATTAACTTAAGGGAATAAGGTGTTTTAGTGATGTAATTAAATAATTGGCATTATTTAATCAATCAGGACGAAATAAGACTAGATTAGTATTTTATTAAATAAATGTAATTTATTTAATTGGTTGAAATGATGAAAAAAGTGAATTAATCAAATAATGTCATTTTATTTAATCAATAGCAGAATTAGGGTTTTTAGGACTTTATTAGATAAATGAAATTTATTTAATTTGTCAAAAATGATGAAAAAATGAATTAATTAAATAATCTTGTATTATTCAATTAATAGAGGAAATCAGGGTTTTGGATGTTGTTTGATGTTGTGTGATGTTTTCGAGATGTTTTAGGATGTTGCGGGATGATTCTGAGATGTTTTGAGATGTTGCAAGACACTGCAGGATGATTTTGAGATGTTTTAGGATCTTGCGGGATGATTCTAAGATGTTTTGCGATGATTCCAAGATGATTATGAGATGTTCCAAGATGATTTGAGATGATTCCAAGATTTTTCAAGATGGTTTTGAGATATTGTGGGAAGTTTCGAGATAATTCTAAGATGTTCTGAGATGATTCTGAGATGTTCCAAGACATTATATGATGATTCCAAGATGTTCCAAGATGATCCTAAGATGTTTTGAGACATTACAAGATGTCGTGGAATGTTCGATGTTGTTTAGGGTGTGTGATAGGTGTTAGGTCAATTTTAGATGTCTACATTTTGCCCCTCTTTAATACAAAGTACTGGTTGCTTTATTTCAAAGATTATGTTTTTAAGATCAAGTTTTTGAAAAAAATTATGCCCCACTGTGCCCCAGTGTTTAGTAGAATGATGATAGGACTTTGTGTTTCCCCCTCGAGAGGTTGATTGAAAACTTCAAGTTTTGAGGTTAGGGTCTTGACACTATTGTATTTTAGTTTTGATGTACTTAGGATAAAATATTAGATCAATAGGTTCCTTGTTCCTCATTTTGATCTTTTTGTGAGCTTCTAATTTGAAAGTAGGAAGGTTCACTATGTATAAATTAGGTTTCCTAGGTGAAATTAGTGTTTCTTGAGGTTTAATATAGGTAACTAGTCCTCTAGTTAGCTCATTTGTGCTTTAATTATTTTGCTAATTCTTCTCTCTGATTTCCCATTCTCTCAGTTGTCGAGGAGGAATTCTAAGATTTGAGGGAGCCCCACATCATTTTGAGCTTGTTTGGGAGTTTGGATAGCCCTCAAGCATCATTGGCCCAGTATGTACCTTCTCGCTTTTCGCTTTCGTCTTGTTTTGTTCTTGTATTGCATGTACAAAGTTTCTTGAGTCAAAAGCAAAGTTCTGGTGGTTTCTGAGCATCTGCATCATTTTCCTCACATTTGTTAGGTCAAAATATCATACTTGATATTGAAAACCTCACCCTTGCCATAAAACCTCGCACTTGACTGAAAACCTCACCCTTGTTTCATGCACTTGCTCTAAAAGCTTGCCCTTGACTTAAAACCTTGCTTTTGCTTGCACTAGAGTTGTTTCCTCTCCCTTTCTTAAGAAGCTCACACTCGCCTTAAAGTATTGCATTTGTAAACCCCACACTTGCTCTAAAAGCTCACACTTTCTCTTGAAACCTCGCTTTTCCTCTTAAAACCTCGCTTCTGACCTAAACCTTTTCATTTGCTTTTAGCTTTTGTTTTAAAACTTTGCATTTTCCTTTGCTTCATTAAAACCTTGTTATCATTTGCTTGTTGTTATCCTAAATGTTGTTTGTCATTGTGTTTTGTGTCATTTTGTGTTGTTTTACATGTTTAGAGTGAAACCCTAACTTTGTGGGTTTAAAATGATTGCAGGTGGGCCTCAAACCACTACAACCGAGGGAGAGACGTCCTCGACACCTATTTTCTCCAATTTCCCATTTTGGTGTGATAGAGTGAGATTTTCTTGATGTTGTTGGACTACGTTATATTTTCCACATGCCTCCTATTAAGACTCACATAATGATGATGACTGCACTAGTGGAGCGGTGGCATTCAGAGACATCCTCGTTTCATTTTCCTATAGGAGAGGAAACCATTACCCTTGAGGATGTTTGGAGGATACTTTGCCTTCCTATTCACCGTGAGCTAGTTACATATCATGTTCGATGTAGTGCCTGTGCTATGTGGTGGTTGTTAGGTGCTAAACACTTGGAGGTGTGCTAGTTAGAGATTGATCTTTCTGAGTTTTTTGGTAGTGTCGATCCTATTTCTCTTGTGCTATGTGGTTTAATTTCAGGACTAGTTGTTCCCGATAGGAGAGGTCAACAGTTTCTTGTGGGTTGGGGTGAATGCATTGAGAGTATGCTTTGGCATGGGATGAGGTATGCTGATGTATGCATATAATATGGATGGATGGATCATAATTTGTATCATGTGATGTTTTATTATGGATGATCAATATACCATTGTGATATATGATGTTTATGTGATGTTGATATATGATGGATGTATGCCCCATACATGACACATTATGTTTTATTATTAGTTTATTATCATCATGATATGTGTTAACGACATTGTGGATGTAGGATGGATATGGTACTAATGATATTGCTATGTAGAATGGATGTTAGTTAGAAGAAATATTTGATGATGGATAGAAATGTGATGTTGTTAGTATTGATGAGTTGCTTTCATTTTACTTGGAGGCTTCACACTTTTGAACAATCCTGTTTGATGTAACAAACATATATGATGCACATCAAGGTGACTTTGTATCCATTGCGTGGACTTGGACTCTATAGATAAGGAGTATTTTTGCTCATACCAAACATACAAATTTTTTGTTTAAAGTATATAGTTGGGTTGTGTTAATTTTTTTTTGGACTAGTCACACAGGGAGGTATAAGACACCTAGCATGAAAATGCTATGTGAATTTCAAACCATTTACATAGAGAGGTATGAAATACCTAACATACAACTGGTACATGAATTTTAGACTATTTACACAAAGAGGTATGCAATACCTAACATGCAATTGCTACATGAATTGTTTCAATACAACTTTCTTACACTCAATAAAGCAAGTATTTTCCATGGCATTTTTATAAAATATCTTACAAAAAACAAATCAAAATGATGCTCAAGTGCCCCCATTCCTTCTTCTCTAAATCCTTATGGACATCCTTGAGAGATCCTATGAATGAGTCAATAATGTAAATCACAAAAATAAGAATATAAAAAAGATAAAAGACAAAGTTGCAGTATCACTTGCCATATCTGTTTAGGGTGGGGCTATTATCTAGTGTTGAACATGTCTATTGTAGGAACGAATCTGTTAAGGCATATCTTAGGATGTTTTTGGGACTTGTCAAAAATATTGGTAGTTGATACTTTGGATTTGTTTCTATCTATTTATGGTCGAGACTTTGTAATTGTTTGCTGGAAATTTCTAGCTTTTGATGTTTGCTCTATTTTGTCAAAAGTTTGAGTGTGATGATTTGTTTATTATGGATTAAAAATTTGTTACGGATTTGTAATCACGGAGACAAGACTTTTTGATTTTCTAAGTTTGATGTTATTTTTGTTGTTTTCAAGGAACTAACCTAGGGCCTCGGGGGCTCATCAAAGATAAGCCTTGCCTATGTAGTACATGTAGAGGCTTGTAGTTCACTTGGTTTGAATATTTTTTTACCTTTTCTATTTTGTGGATGTTTTTGGATTTTGGATTTTTTGACTAAGTTGAAATAAAGCATGTCAAAAACCTAAGGGTATTGACCTAGGGTCTTGGGGGATATTAGGCCTTTCCTATGTTGTACACGTAGAGACCACATAGTTTGACTGTTTGACTAAAGCATAAGATTTTTTTGGATAAAACAACATTGATAACTTGGACTGATATTCCACTTGTGTGTCTAGAGGATGTGTTGTGGGAAATCAACTTGAACTAGCTATGAGGTTCAAGCAAATTTTGATAGCTTAGACTACTTGAGTGAAGGAATAACCCAACGATGCTATTTTGTTTTTGAAGTTTTTCAAATGTTTTTGACTTTTGTTGTTTTCTAGATGTCTTTGATTTTCACTATTTGGACCATGTTGGGATACCCAAGGATCTAATCCATGACCAGCTTTGGGAAGTTGCCCCCAGTTGTAGACAAGACTACTTTCCTTAATAAGTGACAAGTCATGGTTGCATACATTATTTTATAATGAAATGGATGGGTGGATATTGTGGACAATACCGATAGATAATGATGCAAGTTTTATTCAAACACAGTGCCAGTTTGCCATGTTTTCACTATGGTACCTATTCTAGGAGTGTCACAAAGTGGTTTTCACTTAGAGAACGTTTTATTTCTCTTTACTATTTTTCTTGCTTTTTGATTTTTTTACATTTTGTTTTAGCTTTTTTCTATTTTTTTGGATTTTTACCCTTTTTCCTTGGGTATTCTGACATGCTTCATGTGTAGGACTTCTTGAGGTGGTTTTTGTTTTGTGGTTTGACTAAGGGTTCTCCTTCAGGAGTAGCCAACTGATATGCCCCAGAGTCATAGCTCGTTGTGATGATGAATAGGCCTAACTAATTGGGTTCAAATTTTCCTTTGTTGTCCTGATTTAGTTGTACCTTCTGATTTTATTTGACGACTAAGTCACCAAGTTGAAAGTTCTTGTCATTGATTTTTTTTTCATAGTTTCATTTGAGCTGATTTTGATAAACCTGTAGATGGTTTAACATGCTCAATTCTTTTCATCTAGGATCTCTAATTCATTTAGTTTGGCTACCTTGTATTCTTCATTGTTGACCATGCCTTTCAATGAAACTTGCAATGAGGGGATTTTGACCTCGATAGGTAAGACAACCTTTGATCCATAGACCAAGGAAAATCGTGTGCACCAATAGGTTTTCAGATGTTTGTTCGATAAGCCCATAAGGTTGGATTTATCTACAAATTCCAATCACGACCGAAATCATTAATATTATTTTTGAGTATTTTCAATATTGTTTTGTTAGACACCCCAGCTTGATTGTTTCCTTGGTGGTAATAGGGCGTGAAAAATCTATGTTGGATAGAAAATTGGGAACAAAGTTCTTGGACATCCTGATTCTTGAATGAGGTCCCATTGTCTATTATTATTGTTTGGGGAATTCCATACTTGTAGATTAGATAATTCAAGATAAATTTTGATATCTGTTTGTTGGTGATATAGGTCAATGGAATTACCTCTATCCATTTAGTAAAATACTCTGTTGTTGTGATAATGAATTTGTGCCCATTGGATGAGGCAGGTGATATCTTGCCTACTAGGTCTAATCCCCATTGCGAGAAAGGCCATGGTGTGATGATGGTTCTCAATTCCTATACTGGTACATGAACAAGATCACTGTGTTATTGATATTGCTGATACTTTTTGGAGTATTGTATGCATTCTTGTTCCATGGAAGGCCAGTAGTATCTTGTTCTGAGTAGTTTTTGGACTAGGCTAGGTCTACTAAAGTGGGACCCACAAACACCTTCATGTACCTCTTGTAAGGTTATTTTTTCTTCTTCTACATGAAGGGACCAAAGTAACATACCATCTAGACTATGACAGTATAAGGTATCTCTTAGGATGGTAAATCAAGAAGTTCTATGGGTAAAGGGTTTCTTTTGAGTGATCGTTAGATCAGGTGGTATGATACTGTGCTGGATATAGTCAAAAGTATCTTGGTACCATGGGGAGTTAGGATCAACACTAACATAGACTAGTTTTGATTCTTGGATGTTGAATGCAGACACAAGCAACTATTCCATGAGGAGCTCATACTTAGGCACATTTTGTGGAATATCAAGGAGTGAGCCTATTTTTCCCATTGCGTCAGCCGCTTTGTTGTTGATTCGTGAAAGTTGCTCAAAAGTTATTTTTACAATTTAATCCTTGAAACTATCCACCATTCTTTTATATGGCATTAATTTTTCATCTTTGGTATGGTACTCATCATTCACTTGTCTGATTACTAGCTAAGAGTCTCCAAAGACATGTAACTCCTTTATTCTCCATTCAACAACCATTTTTAGCCCTATGATCAAAGATTCATATTTTGAGATGTTTTTTGTGCAAGGGAAAGTAATCCTATAGGCCTTGGGTATACTATCTCCCTATGGTGTAAGAAATAAAACACTTGCTCTAGAGCCATGCTGAGTGAGGGATTCGTCAAAGTAGAGAGTCCAATGGTCTATCTATTTTTTCATCAAGATACTCTCATCTGGAAAGTCCATTGTGAGAGTTTTGTGATCATCTATGGGTGCTTCAACCAATTGGTTTGTTATGATTTGTCTCTTGATGGCTCTTTTATCCACATACTCTATGTCAAATTCACTCAGGATCATCACCTAGTTTACTATTTGGCTTGTCAGGGCTGCTTTTTCTAGTAGGTATTTGAGTGGGTCTACCTTGGAAATCAGCTTGACTTTTCTGTTTAGGATGTAGAGTCTCAACTTTTGTGTTGCAAATACAATTGAGAGACATGCTCTTTCTATGGGTGAGTAGTTTAGTTCATAGCCCACTAGTGTTTTGCTGATGTAGTAGACTACCCTTTTTTTATTTTTATCATCCAATTGGGATAGGAGAGCTCCCAACACTACTTGTGTAGTATACACATATAATATCATTCCCTTGTTTGGAATAAGCAACATGAGTATAGGAGGAGTAAGTAAGTATTCCTTGATCTGCAAAAATGCTTGGTTGGATCTTCCATCCTAGTTGAAGGTGACATTCTTGTGTAAGAGATGAGTAAAATGGTGACATTTGTCCACAAATTGTGTGATAAATCTCCTGATGGATTTCAAATTTCCTTGTAAACTTCATAGCCATTTCAATGTTTTTGGTGGAGACATCTCTAGAATAGCTTTTACCTTTGCAGGATCCACTTCAACCCCCCTTCTTGATACTATGTACCCTAACAGTTTTCCATATGTAACTATGAACACACATTTCTTAGGGTTGAGTCTTAGATTGTATTGTTCAAGCTGATCAAACACCTTTTCCAGGTTTGTCAAGTGATCTGCCCTTTTGACCAACTTTGCTAGAATGGCATCCACATAGTCATCCATGATGGTGTGAAGGATATCATGGAATGTGGTCATTGCTCTTTGATATGTCTCTCCTACATTATTTAGACCAAATGGCATTACATTCTAGCAAAATGTTCCCCAAGCACAAGTAAATGTTGTTTTGTGTTGATCATCTAGAGAGATCTTTATCTGGTTTTATCCAGAGAAACCATCTATTAAGGATAGCATCTCATGCCCTGCTGTTAGATCCACAATCATGTTGATGCTTGGTAATGGAAAGTTGTCCTTTGGAAAAGCTTTGTTTAGGTCTTTGAAGTCTATGCATATCTTTATTCCCCCAGTAAGTTTAGATATTGGTACTAGATTTTATATCCATTGTGGATAGTCAATGGGTC
>VDFB02193867.1:660596061-660631589 GCA_007258455.2 Sequoia sempervirens
GTCATTTTTCTATTGTTTTTGGCATGTGTCACCCTACTATTAGGTCTGATCGGTAACAGCAGAGATCTGATATATTTTTGGGCCTGATTGGCTTATGTTTTGAATATAACTTGCAAAATTCAGAATTCTGGTTTATAGCAGCAGTTGTTCAATTCAGAAAATCAGATTTGGGTTCCATATTTATATTTGCAAATTGATGATCTGATTGGTTGGATAAGTTCATATAATCATAAGGATTTGTAATTGCTTTGTTATTGGATCATTTGGTTGCTTTTATGTTTGCTGTACTTGTTTGATTTCAATCAGAAAATCAGATCAGAATCTAGGGTTTGAGCAGAAAACAAAAGTGCAGAAAATTAGGGCAGAAGTCAGAATTTAGAAACTAGAAATTTAGGGCAATATCCTATGTGGGATATTTCAGTGGTACCAAAGCCTTGTTCTTGCCAGCCTGTGGGAATTGCTTTAATGTAGATTCATGGATAGGACTGAAGAGAATTTAGAAGTTATCAGGGAAGACAAAGAATTTCAATCCTTTATGAGAGATTCTATGGCAAAGTTGGCTCACATCCTAAGGGAGATGAATCAACAATTGAATGCTGGTAGATCCAATCAGCCTTTTGCAGTAAGAAGTAACTCAGCTAATGGCAGGGTTTCAATTAACCTACCCAAGAAGACATTTAGATCCAAACTTTTACAAAGAGAAGAGGCAGGCCCATTTGAGGGAGAACAACTTATACCACGATGATAGGAGGACAAAATGGCAAGGTATCATGTTGAATATAATGCTTTAAGCCCAGCCATTTGATGTGACATGTCTTTCATTGAGTATTATGAGATGAAAACAAGAAATGGTCATAGGAGGAGAAGGTATCAAGAGCAGCCGCAAGACATTTTTACAGAGCGAATAATCAAGCAAGAACAACATGGACCCAACATGCAACATCTTTTGTTAGAAGAAAATGTTTTATTGGTGTCTAATGATCCTGTTTGTCAACAAAAGATCAATGAGGTGAGGGCAGAAAAGGTTCCACTTGTTGAGCTAGAAGAGTCATCTATTGAAGCTACAAATGAAATGAACATGAAGATGAAGAAGATACTGCCATGGAGATTGTCAAACCAGCCATGTTAGGTCAGCTACAAAATGTTACGAGTTTGTTTGATATTCCTCTAATTGAGCCTAGCATTGCTTCATCATCCTTACCTCATCTTGGCAAGGAATCAAATTGTGGTTTGGTCGTCTTTGAGATGGATGTTGTTCATACATATGATGGCAATTCAAAAATTTCAGTATTTGGTGAACAAAGAGGTTTGGATAAGACTGACTTGACATTGCAAAATAAGGAGGTCATAGCTGTACATACACTTTCTAGATCAGCCATTGAGGAAGATCACAATTACTTTGACGGTGACCCTTTAATAGAGCACGATGATACCCTAGTTTTTACGCACAAATACAATGGAGAAAAGGCCAAGAAGGAAGCTGATTTGCAGGTGCATGATTATGGAGACCAATCAAAAATTTTGCATGGAGGTGTTGGGTCTCATAAGTGACATCCTTTGGAATTTCAACTAAGGGTAAATGAAGGTATGGTTGTGGCAGCTCAAACCCATTTTGATCATGTTCATAAGATGATGGTAGGTTTGTGTTGGAAGGCTCTAAGGAATCATGACGGTTTTGAGGGACGTCCATCTCTTGCTGACTTGCACACACTCAAGGAGGCCTTGGTGGTAGTGAAATCAAACTACCTACACTTGCGGATAGAGATCATCTCCTCACACTTGGTGAGATATACTTTGATTCCTTGAAAAGAAGATGAGGTGGATAAGCTTTGTGAGGAGATGAGCATGGTACTCTCTTCATCATACACAAAAGAATTTCAGACTTCTATGTGAGCCACATCCAATTAAAAAGAATGCAACATGAAGATGGAAAAAAGCGGAGGCATGGAGGAAGGACTTGAAGGGTCCTATGATGAAGTCATGAAGGTAGAAGAGACACATACACATGAAGATTCAACTTGCAGCCATGGGACAAAGTTTGTGACACATGGTACACTTGATTTTCATTTGGAGACGTCTTATGGACCAGCATTTGTTGATATCCATCTTCTCATGGAAAGAGAGATGATTGAGATGGAGGAAGACATCGCACTTGGGCATGAGGTAAGGACTGATTTTCTGATGTATGACAACAGTCTCTTATCTTCATATCATCATGATATAACAACCTAGAGGATAAGCTTTGAGGCTTGTGATTTCCCTTGGGAGACTCATGTTAGATCGGCACTTGATGCAACAAGGAGGAAGAAGATGTTTGAGGTGAATGAAGACACTCTGGAAAGGTATGATAGCTGTTTTGATTTTCTGATTTGGAACATTAGTCTTTGGTTTTTGCATAGTCTTGAGCTAGGCAGCTCCAACTCATGAGGATGATAGTAAGAAGTCTTCTTTTATTGTTGGCATTCATTTGGGAGACAAACATGAGGTCTTATTTGTGTTTCAAAGACACAAGAAACCTAGTTAGTACAACATGACATGGCAGAGGCAAAGAAGATTCAAAGCATGTGACATATGAGGAATGAGCCTTGTATGGTGGCTAAGCATTTGAAGGCTCACATCATAGACTTGGATGGCATCATGGAGCAAACACTTAGTGGATCAGCCACTAATGTTATGACTACATATGTGGATAGAGATATAAGTGATGCAGATTTTGTTTGGTCTTTGACCATTCATGGAGAGTTTGTTTGTGATTAGTCTCATAATGTTGATGACTCTTTGGTAGAATTTGCAACTTTCCTACTTCAGGGATTTTTGACAGAGACACTTGCCCTTGTGTGGCATACACTTGGAGGAATGAAGTTTCAACGAAGCCATGATCCTAGGCATGGAGGTATTACTATGCTATTTGATTTTGAGTCACTAATGTTTGTGTCTTAGTTGGGCTATGGTGTAGGGTTTGGAAGTGAGCATGATGGCATTGGTGTTCTAGTCCTAATTGATGGAGTTTTACTCCATACTTTGATAGGAGATGGCTGTTTTACTTCATGTAACATGGATTTCTTACATAACTCTTGGAGAAAAGCGTTTGTTCGAGAGTTTGGAGGAGATTTGCATCATCTCCCCATTATTGGAAAGTGGCATAGGTAGGGTTGATACTCTATCATCCTATGACCTTGGTGGTATTATTTGCACTTGCATTGGTTTGATATTCAGTCTTGAGGTTGCTATTATACATTTTCTTGCACCTATGATGGGTATTCTTCACACCCATGGGAGATCTACATTAGTTGGAGAGTAGTTTTGTGTTGCTAGCACTTTGGGATGCTTCCATCTCCTCATGTTTGATGGATGTAAGGATGTGGTGATTTGGGATGTGGTGATGTAATCTAGATACTAGTGTTAAATGCTATCTACACCCAACATTTTCTATACCCAAACACATTAAGTTACATGAATAACAAAAAAAATGATAAACGTTGACACCTATGAATTAACGAAGCGCCCCCAAATATCAAACATTGACTATGTGCTTAAGAGCAAGGGACTTTGCAGATTGAGTACTTTTGCATACAATGTTGGTGATTCATATTCAACATAATTATGAACCTTAGACAAATTTGCAAAATTTGAGGCTTGCAAAGCTAGGCTCCAATGCCATAGAAGACGATTTACAACAAAAGCAATTAAATACAAAACATAGTAATTTTATTCATTTTGTACAGGGCCGAGTTCTCGATACTTATGAGGCTCGTTTCAGTCGGACAACCTGGGAGGTTCGTGTATGGGGTCTTTAGCCAGATATAGATATTGCCATTGCTAAGTTCAAAGCACTTGCCTCGATTGGTTGGGGTTAGCCAGTTGGTCCAACAAATCTAGGTACCTCTTATGACTATAATGAGTGGTGGAATTGTTGTAGGCCATTGAGACTCACTGTTCCTAGGGGTGATCTCACTTCAGGTAGATCAGGTATTATAGGTCATCGTGGGGAGCGACAGCGTATCGAGGTACTTATAGAGTAGTTGGATAGAGCTCTTATATGCTGCGCCTACCTTAAAACAATTTATAAAGATTTCTGTTGAGCTCCCAAAACAATTTATAAAACATCTGATGTTCATAGCAGACCAATATTGAGCAGTTTTTGCTTTTGAGAGAGGATTTAATTGTCTAGAGAGCTTTGCTGACATGGTTGTGAGCACATGTCCCACACTGTCCCTTCTTCACTCACACTGTTCCTCCCCCCATCCCCTCTTTAGCTTAGCCTTTGTCTGTTTCAAGCCAAAGCCCAGCTTTGGAATAGAACATTAAGAACCCAATTCGGAAAAATTGAGAGAAGTCACACTGCTTCTCAAACTGCAATTGATGTAGTCTTTATTGCAATTAATGTTTGGAGGTAGATGAATAAAACATCTGATGTTCATAGCAGACCAATATTGAGCAGTTTTTGCTTTTGAGAGAGGATTTAATTGTCCAGAGAGCTTTGCTGACATGGTTGTGAGCACATGTCCCACACTGTCCCTTCTTCACTCACACTGTTCCTCCCCCCATCCCCTCTTTAGCTTAGCCTTTGTCTGTTTCAAGCCAAAGCCCAGCTTTGGAATAGAACTTTAAGAACCCAATTCGGAAAAATTGAGAGAAGTCACACTGCTTCTCAAACTGCAATTGATGTAGTCTTTATTGCAATTAATGTTTGGAGGTAGATGAATAAAACATCTGATGTTCATAGCAGACCAATATTGAGCAGTTTTTGCTTTTGAGAGAGGATTTAATTGTCCAGAGAGCTTTGCTGACATGGTTGTGAGCACATGTCCCACACTGTCCCTTCTTCACTCACACTGTTCCTCCCCCCATCCCCTCTTTAGCTTAGCCTTTGTCTGTTTCAAGCCAAATCCCAGCTTTGGAATAGAACATTACGAAGCCACACTGCTTCTCAAACTGCCACACATGTAATATATTTAGCCTCTGTAGTGCTTAATGCCACAGAAGTTTGCTTCCTGCTACACCAAGAAATCATGGCAGACCCCAAACTGAAGCAACATCCAGAGGTGCTCTTCCTATCAGTTACACTCCCAGCCCAATCATAATCAATATAGCCTTGTAACTTCAAATCTTCACAGGAAGTATATCTCAGGCCATATCCCACAGTGCCACGCAAGTATCTCAGAATATGCTTTGCTGCAACTAGATGTATTTGTCTTGGCTCACAAATGAATTGGCTGAGAGCATTGACCGCATAACAAATGTCTAGTCTAGTGTTGACTAGATACATTAATGATCCAATCAATTGTCTTAAGGTAGGCTTGAAAGGTACGGCCAGCAAGCATGGAACTTCAGCAAACCACTCCAAAGACTCCGCAAGAATAGTTATCACACCAATTAATGGCTAAGAAGAAACATTGAACCTATGATTACCACTATTAATTCATTTGGACAGTCATTCCCTGATTGCATTTTCCTTGTCTAACACTACCAAAAGCATTTGAAAAATCCTTAAGGTCAGTAAGAGGGTAAGGAAACTCATTGTTAAAATCCCCACTTTACTATGCAAGGTTTGAGCTTTATTATCTTGTCACTGCTCAGCCTCTTTTTGACTGTCACATCCCAAGTGACTATCATTCTTCTTACCGTAGATTGCATTTACAAATGTCACTAAGCTACATAGTGTGCTTGTTATTGGCTACAATCTTTAGATTGCAAGATTTTGTTATTACCTACAATGTCTCAATCTTTCTAGTATTGCAACCTCACTAATCTTAGTTATTGTTTATGTTTCTACAGAGGCCTAGGGTTTGTACCCTAATCATGCTCTTACCAATGCTTCTATTGGTATTAAAAAACAACCTTAAATCTTAGGTCAAAAAATTAGTTGTCTTAACAAAGTTGTGGTATGATCTTGGATTGTATCCTAGAGTGTGTGGGAAGCATGTGTTTGATCATTAAGGTATGTAAACTTGATCAGGGAAATGTATCCTATATATCATGGCTCTTTCTTTAATACTTTCCATAATGGTTATTAGCAGATCACATTATTATAGTTTGCGGTAACCCAAGATTGCATTCAAGTTGTAAAAAACTTGGTTTGTAGTTGTAGCTCTACACTTTTAAGATAACATTCATAAGGTTTAGAAAATCTTGATCACTCTCTAGAATAGCCTATAACTCTGGTTGAAATGCAGAGTGGTTGTGTTATATCAATGAGCATTGTTTTTTTGGTGGATGGGGTTGAGTTGAGTTCAAGTGTGTATGGCTTCAACCACTAGAGCTCACTTCACGAGGTATTTTTCATGTTCTTCTTGGGAGTTGGAGCCACATGTTGAGGATTTGTGTGGTCACAAGACATTTAATTGGATGGAGATACTTGTCATTTGACGGTATTTTTAAGGATGCAGGTTTATTATTGCTTGAAGACAAACAATTTTGAGAAGGGAGGATTGTAATGTCCCCTTTTAAAGAAAATACAAGCCTTGTGCCTAGTGAAGATCATTGATAAATTAAGGATGCTAATTTGGGTCAGCCCAAAGTGTAGCATATGGGAGCGCCAAGTTTTGCTTATTTGGGTTGGCCTATTTGGGAGAAAGAAATAATAAAAATAATAGAACTTTGCCTTGGTCGGCCAGCATGAGTAGAAGGCAAATTTCATGTATAAATACAAGTTTTTGTGAGTCATTTGAGGATGATTGGACTTGTTGTTTTGTTCCTTTGGACTGCACTTTTGAGCAGATTATTCCAAGGATGAAAACCCTTGAGAATAAAGGGTGAGTTGGACGAAAACCCAATCTCATCTTGGGAAGACTTCATAACAAAGGTCTACTCGTACTTCATTGACATCATTTGGAGAAGAGAAGCAAATTGCAAATTAGATTTGGAGATCATTCTTGGAGGCAAATCTTGGGTGTGGATTGATCATCATTGGATTGGGAATTGTCCTTGTTTGTAGAGCCACTCATTGAAGGTGGAGCAATCAGCATTGGAGGCCATTTTTGGTGGTTCTTGTGCTTGATTTAGTTGTAGGTATGGAGCAGCAGAGGAGCAGGCCTGATTCACATATCATTGGAGGCGATTTCTCTTGGTGGATTGTTGACAATTTACCTGTGGTTTAACCCTATTCTTGAGTGCCACCTTTGGGAGAGATGTTCATGGATGTTTGTTGGCTTTTGTGGCGAATTTGACATCATTCTTTGAAGCAGCAGGCAATTCAGACCTGAGCGCATCCTTGGGAGTGGATTTCCATTGTGTTTTGAAGATTGAAGACCTAGGGTTTCAAGACCTAGTTGGAGCGCAACCCTTGGAGATCTTTCATATTATTTTCTAAGACCATTTTGCTATTGTTTTTGGCATGTGACAGCCGACTATTAGGTCTGATTGGTAGCAGCAGAGATTTGATATATTTTTGGGCCTGATTGGTCTATGTTTTGAATATAACTTGCAAAATTCAGAATTCTGGTTTATAGCAGCAGTTCAATTCAGAATATCAGATTTGGGTTCCATGTTTATACTTGCAAATTGATGATTTGATTGGTTGGATAAGTTCATATAATCATAAGGATTTGTAGTTGCTTTGTTATTGGATCATTTGGTTGCTTTTGTGTTCGGTGTTCTTGTTTGATTGCAATCAGAAAGTCGGATCAGAATCTAGGGTTTGAGCAAAAAAATAAAAATGCAGAAATTTAGGGTAGAAGTCAGAAGTTGGAAATCAGAAATTTAGGGCAATATCCTATGTGGGATATTTACAACCTCCCCCTTTGTCATTGATGGCAACCTTGCAAAGAAATAATATGTAAATGTATAATGCTCCCCCTTTGGTATCAATGGCAAAGTTGATCCTCGGAGTTGTAATATAGTGTAGTGATGAGCTCCCCCTTGGTAATGCATATCATTAATGAATAGATGAAAAGGATCCACCCCCAATTTCTGTCTAAGATACTCAAAAATCTCTTTTAGAAGAGACTTTGTGAAGATATGTACAATTTGTTCTTGTTTGGAAATATACTCTAATTTCACCTATTGATCGGCCATCTGCTCTCATAAGAAATGTTATTTGATTGAAATGTGTTTGGTTTCGGAGTGCATCACAAGATTCTTTGAAATATTGATTGGATTGATGTTATTAGAGAATATTGATATTGGATGATCATACTCTATCTTAATATCCCTTAGTGTCCGCCTTATCCAAAGAACTTGAGTGCAATAAGATACAATTACTATATATTCCACTTCTATTGTGGATAAAGAAACTGAAGCCTGTTTTTTACTCAACCAAGACACAAGACTATTGCCAAGAAAGAATGTGCCTTCCTTTGTACTTTTTCTATCATCAATGATACCAGCCCAATCTGCATCTGTGTATGTTGTTAGAGTGAAATCTTTACTTCTTTGATGCCACAAGCCAAAATCCAAATTACCCTTTAGATATTTAAAATTTCTTTTAATTGCTTGTACATGGGTTTCTTTTGGAGCTGAATGAAACCTTGCCACCATACCCACTGCTTGCATAATATTAGGTCTTGAAGCTATCACATATAATAAATTCCCAATCATTGATTTGTAGAGAGTTGATTAGCCTTAAGGGATTCATTATCTTTACTCAATTCACATCCTGTAACCATGGGTGTACTCATAGGTTTGCAATCCTCCATCCTGAATTTCTTCAACATCTCCTTAATATACTTGGTTTGTGAAATGATTATCCCTTTATCAGTTCAAGAGATTTGCAAGTCAATGAAGAAAGACAACTCACCAAGCATGGACATATCAAACTCCTTCTGCATGTCCATGGCAAACTCTTGATACATTTTATCACTACTTCCACCAAAAATGATGTAATAATCTACCCCAATTTTTTTTTTTTTTGATTTTTCTTCTGATGCTGTTTGCTGTTTGAGTTTTTGGAAAGGTTTCTTTGCAATGATTGAAGAGTTTAACAGTAGCTAATGATACACCAAACAAGTGCATGAACAGAAATAGAAATATGTGCAAATATTCAAGTCAAAACTCTTCCTACAGCAATATTAATTTCTGGTTTCTTTTCCAGTGTTGTTTCAGACATACAATAACATTAACAGCAGCAAAATAAAGTTATTTCAGACCTGGAAAAAACACCAGAACAACAATATATGGAGCCCTCTTGAAATCCATGCCACACCCCAGTTGCTAAATGATACGTTTGACTGTATGGAGGTTGAGAGCAGGCCAAAGGGTCCCTGAAACTGATGATAGACAGACATGCAACCCAACAAATGATAGTGCACAAATCCCAAGAGGGCCGTACCTCACTAGAAGGGCAATTTTCTCTAATAAATTGGATTCGTCACCAAAAAATCTGTTCTTGTTATTGAAATGGATGCCCTTGATAGGAGAAGTGATATCTCAAATACCCAGAATGAAATCTCGAGCCAATGAGGAAATATGAGCAAATTATCAATTTCAGCCCCGTGTCGCCTGGAGAAGCTCAACTTGCTTTAGAAAATTCAAACCTTCACCAAAAAATCATAATCTAGTACTCAAAATGTTTGGCAAGAGAAGGGCCTTCCAATGGATCAATACCCAGAATAATATTTTCAACTGATAATGAGCAATGGGCAAATAACCAGATTGAGGTCCAAAGTGTTGGCAATATTGTCATTGAAGTAAAAGGTGTATGAACAAGATCATTATCATTGAAGTATGAATGGAATTGATAGGAGATTGATACAAATTGTCATACATGTCAAACTAAGAAAAAAAAATGAGTATCTCATAGTTTGAGACAAAATAAAGAAATTGAGTTAATCTAAAGATGAAGGGCAACAGATCAGTTTGAAGACTTATTTGTGTTAAAGACATAAAAGCAGCTGTAAGCAGGTAATTATCCATAAGAAGATTGCGTAAGAAACAAATATATAATTGTGACGAGTTGGATGGACATCTATAATTGTTTGAAGAATGAAATATTCGGTTTTCTGGTTGACGGCTTATCTAGCTTCCACATCGGGCATATTCTATAACTCACAAAGTTTTCTTTCAAGGATACAAAGAATTGTCAAATGAAGAGAACCTAATGCGTCGCCATCTTGTGAAGAGAACGTAGACGTTGCCGGGTAAAAGAAGTGGAAGGTTTATGCCACCACTTGAGAGTATTGAAGCTCAAATCATTAAGAAGAAGCACGAATCGGAAGAAGCACGAACTAAAGAAGATTTGTTAAGAAACATGAATTAAAGAAGATTAGTCAAGTCAAATCTGAAGAAGCACGAATTAAAGAAGATTTGTTAAGAGAAAGAGTCAATACCAAAAAGTCATGTCCCAAATAGATATGAAGGGACATGTAAGAAAGGATGCTTATTATTCTAAAGAGATGCGTACATTGTCCATGACTTCTTTTGCTTAATAAGTTTGAAAGGATGCATTCTATCAAAAGGACGTGTTTTTAAGAGACATCTTTTTGAAGACGTGTTTAGTAGAAAAAGATTTTTTGAAGAGTCGTGACGTCTTTTTAAGTGACGTGTGTATCAAACTTAGACGTCTTTGCTTGAAGAGAAACTATTTGCTGCTTGAAGAGTTGGGTCTGTTCTGAAGATGTGTAATCTTTAATAATCAAAAGTATGCTTGAAGAGAAACGATTTGCTGTTTGACGAGTCGGGTTTGTTTTGAAGATGTGTAATCTTTAATAATCAGAAGTAATCCAAAAAGAAGTTGATCTGAACTAAGAGGTGTGTCTCTCCAAAGAGGCGTTTTTATTCATAACAACAGATTTAACAATTAATTGGAGCTTTAGAGAAAAGCAAGTAACTAAAAAGATTCGATTTTCAACAAACTAAGGAGCAGATTTATCTTATGAAAAGATGCTCTTGAAAGTTGCAAGTATTGTTGTGTTCTTTTAGTTAAAGGATGCAATGTTTGAGTAAGATATATGAATGACATTTCATTCAAGGGCTGAAGTGTGGTTGTGAAGTTTTAGGTGGTTCAAATCAGAAACCCATCTTCTTGTGTGGGCTGAGTGTGATATTTTTCATCACAAAGGCAGATTGGAGGATTGGGAGAGTGCAGATCTGATTGAAGTCATTTATCCTTCATCCATCAGGTCAAGGTTGGTGCCTTGCATTAGGGGTTGGTGCTCCTTGTAGGTTGGTGCCTACTAAAATTGTAAAGAAGTTGGTGTTCCTTGTAGGTTGTAGCCTACAAAATAATCTCATTTGTAAATCAAGTAGGTTGGTGCCTACTTCCATTTGTAATAAGTCATTTAATCATTTTCAATAAAGTGGTGTCAACTTGTTTTTCAATGAGTCATATCAAAAGTTGATTGTAATAAGTTTGAAAAGATTGAGAATTGAAAGTTTGGTTTGATTTACTGATTCACCCCCCTTCCCCCCACCTCTCAATAAATCTTTTGTGCTCTTCACAAAGTAAAGCCTCTTGTAAAATGATTAAAACACACCAAAGTGAAAGTATTTCTCTCCACACCAAAATCCAATAGTCACACATCCAAAACCATTGAAATGCAATAAAAAATATTGGTAAATCTTCATCTTTGAATACCCAGCTGTGATCTCTGAATGAAATCACCCAACACAAGTTTGAGCAGGTCTCTCACTGCCAAGACAAGTCTTAGAACTTGAGGGGCTACGTCCTCAATTCCGTTCTTCAATACCCTAGCACCACACCAACAACATCCCTGTAAAAAACTTAAACTCCAACCTATGCAAATGAGCCTCCAAAATGTTCTTTTAACAAAAGTTTTTCCAGAAACCCTAAAATGCACCCCAAATTCATTTGCTTTTGATTTAATTTAATTTTAAATCCTTTTCCCTCCATAGTTTGGGCGCCCCAAAAAGATATAATATTATTTAGCTCTAAAAACAACTTCAAGTCAATAGACTAGGCACCCTTGGTTTATTTTTTAATTGAGTCCCCTTAAGTCCCCTTTTTAATTAAACATTATAAAGTCACTTATTAAAGTATATTTCCCAAAGTGCCTCAAATATTAAAATAATCTCTCGAAGTGACTTAATCCTCTGAATGTGCATAATGACTAACTTGACTAGGGCTAGCCTGCCAAGACCGGTCAACCCTTATTGACTTACTATTTTTAGTAAGTTCCAAAAATAGTAAGTAATGCACCCTAAATCTTGAGCCGAAGAGAAACTAAGACACATGAGATGGCTCATCACTGACTAGAGTACTGTACTAGACTCCCTGCTAAAAATAGCACTTACTAAAAATAGTAAGTGTTCCCAAAACAATCCCAACTGACAGAGGGTGTTGCAAAATGGGGACATTACAATCTGCCCTTACTAAAGATTGCTTGTCCTCAAGCAATGCCAATGAGCCCCGCAATCCATATCCAAAAACATACCAAAACCTGAATTGATTCCTGGATCAAATAAGTCGAGGTGGTTTGTAGCTCCAACTACTCAACTCCCTATCTAGCAAGGTATCAACACACGAAGCCATTGGAAAATCTCCCACAAGCTGGAAGGTGAAAAACCACCATTCCTCTATTGACTCCTCAACAATAAGCCTCTCCAAAGAACCAAATGGAGGAGCCATTGGCGTAAACTCAAGATACTCAACATTGGCTCTCACATTCCCAACGTCTTCTACTCTAAACTCCAAAATGAATCCCAGATAAGAACTCACAACCTGCTGCCCTAACCCGGAGTCAACCAACTCACCAAGAAGTACTTGCATAAACAACTCAAGAAAGTGCAGACAACGATAGTTAACCCATGAATCCACCGGATAAACAAGAGAAGTAAGCAAGAGATGAATGGAAGGATCATTCCCTAACACCAAATCATCACTGTCTTCCAAACTCAACCTGGTACAACTCAACTGCTGGTCACAAATAAGAGTTGTGTGTAGGCTTGTTGAACATTAGTTGAGCTTTTGGTGGTTGATTATATCCTCAAGCATAGATTCTATGTTGTTGAGTTTGATGAAACAATGCTGGATATGCCCAACAAAGGGAGGATTCTTTTTTTTTTTATATGTGTCTTGTTTGAAGAAGAAAGTAGGAGCCTCTATAGTCTTGGAGGCAAAAATTCCTGCTGCAAACAAGGAACTCTTGCTTTAGAGACCAGAGGTATAACTAGGGAGGAGTTGAAGTTCTTTTGAATAGTAGTAGTCTGAAACTAAAAATCAAGTGGAAGGGCTTCCCATAGAGGATGCAACACTGCAACACAACATTTCTTGGACAAGTGTTGAAGCTTACCGTGTCCTTGAAAAACATGCCAAATGATGTGAAGGGGGCTTGATGAGTTAAAAAAGCTTTATTCTCATTCATGGCTTTTATAAAGTTATAGTTTGATTTTATGGTTTGAACTTTGAATTAAATATTGATTTGGTGGTCATGTGTTCAATTTTCAATATGTATGTCACTTATTTGTAAAAGCATGCTCAAAAGTTAATATGACCTTGTTGATGTGCGTTTTGTGACACACCGAACAAGTTAGAATAAAGAGTCCAAAGATGCTCTATCCTCTCTTGAAAATCGACCGTGTATGCTAAGATTGCAAAAAGATTATATGGCAATTCCAATATTTCTTCAGTCAGGTCTTGACGTGTGGATAAGCTCAATGGGCGTTGTGATATGCTGGTAACACAAAGGGACTTACATTTGAAAAATTACTCATAAGTGAGGACTTAGGTGGATTTGACATTGAATGCTCTATTTCTTTTTGGGATTTTCAATTTTTTTTAAAAAAGAAAAAAGGGATAAAGGTTTAGAAGTCCTATGCTATTCCTATGAAATCAAGAGACGGTACGAATTGAGTGAAACTAAGAACAATACTTTGCTTCGCCACGCTAACAACAACTACATAAAGCAAGTGCAATCTTCTAGGATTTTTGCTTAAGGTTTCTTTACCATGAATGATACCATCAAGAGAACAATATTATTCAAAGTAAGCGTTAAAGCATCCACATTATGAGCTCAGTCTAACTTTACACATTGAACGGAAATCATCCATTCAAAGAAAGTATGAGTGAAAGTTTCACCAATCTATACTATCAATCTATCATTCATCTAACATTCATTCAAATCAAATACTACTTTAATCTACTCTAGGTGGAAGAAGAATATGTAACCATGTAACCACTTGACAATAAAAGGATTCAAAGCAAATCATGCAATATGAACTTTTATTCTCAAAGTAGTTATGAGCAACAATTTCATAAGATTCTCTCCCATACAATGAAATGAGAGAATGAGAGTTTATATAGAGTTTTGGAAATGAAATAGACGACCAAGATTGATCCAAGATCAAGGGTAGAGATTAAAACAAAGTAACCCTAACTAGAGTTTCCCAGAATAACAATCAGTAGTCAGTGAGTGAAGTGGCGTGAGGAGCTATCTTTGAGGGGGCACATCCGTATCCTCCTTAGTGGCATTTTATTGGATGAATCTAGACACTATTGTGCTGACCTCCTCCATCGTGACAAGTGGCAGCATATTGACCTTGTATTCCATTATGTCCAAATCATCTGCACATTTTGCGAAAGCAATTTCCCACTCTGACTCTTGTCGTTGGAAGGCATGCCAGATGGACAAGAAGTTGGCTACCTTAGTCAAATTTTGCTTAAAGATCGACCCATTGGTGGCAAAGAAAATTTCTCGAACTCTATGCCTTAGATTTTCAAGCTACATGCCATTTTCTCGAACAATTTCTTTCTCAAGTGCATTTGCAGCCACAAGTAGAATCTTGTTCCGAATTTCCTTCGTCTGCTCCCCAGCTCTAATAGTATCAGCCTTCACCTTCTCTAAGACTTCATTTTGTGCAATTAGTGCCTAGTACCAACTATTGAAATCATATGCAACGCCTGCTGCAATAGCCTTTCCATCGACTAGTTCCTGCTTTAGAACTCCTTTCAGCACTTTGAGACATGGAATAATTCTATCTTGGATATCCTGATGTTGTCCCACGCTTTTGCCAAAGCTGCAATCCTCAAAAGCAAAGAGGAAGTTTGCCCATATGCCAACATCAGTTTCTCTACAAATACAACCACTTCTTTGCTTTTGCTGATTATCCACTCTTTGGATTCTTTGGCTGTGGTCCTCTCTTCTTCGAAAGTCTCTTGGGAAGAGTTCATCAATGGGGGAACCGCGGAGCTGGCTTGACCAAGAGGCTTGGTTAAATGCTGAATATACTCTTTTAGGCATTCAACTTCTTGTTTGTATTCCTTTTTCTTCGCCACTTCCTTTTCCAACCTTGCCTTGATAGAAGCAACTGAATTGTCCAAGTTTTCCACTTCCTGACCTTTTGTGGTTGGGCCCAAGTCGATAGTGGTGATGGCATATTCGTGAGGAGCAATATCCTCCCTTGACTTATCAATTGTTAGTACAACAATTTGTACTGTATGGTGGGTGGCATTGTTTCTTTGGATGGTAGAAAACATTCTAGCGGGCTTCTTTACATTAACTACTTCCAATCTGGCCAAGAAATCGGCCATATCATCTTCCTCTGGAATTTCTGTTTGTTCTTGTTGATGTGATTTTTGTGACCTCACCAACCAGGTGGAACAAAGTTTCCAAATGGATCCCCTATTCTCTCTTGAACAAAGTATTCGACGTGCTAAGATTGCGAGTGAGATCACGCCTTCAACTCCAAGGTTCTTTAAATGCGAATAGGCTCAGTTTGGTTGATGTGTATATGCTGTGTACTCACGAGGGGACTTACGTAGTTGTTCAAAATGAGTGTAGTAACGACCAATTTGTGCTTTTGAAGGGGATTTTATGCGCGAATGATTTGGCTTTATGATGCAAGTTTCCTAAAACTAACCAAGATTATGCGGAATTGAATGGTTGCAGAGATTTCTAAGATCTAACTTCTAATTTAAATGCAAATGGATATTATGCTCAACCTAAATGAATTTCAACAAACATTGTTTAGCCTCCTGTTGGACAGCGTCAACAAGGTAAGTGCAATCTTCAAAGGGTGAGAATGATGTTCAAATCATGATTCAGTAGAGCAACTACCATCACAACGATGCATAACTACCTATGAACCTTGATTGAAGTTAAGTACTGAAAGTCCAGTTGACCACACAAGACGGACTTACCATCAGCAAGAACGTTAGTGGTATGGATAAGAGAAATTCACTTATATCAAGCATAAACATCCATATCTAACTACAAGCATGAAATTAAGTTCCTAATTGAAGTCAAAGGAATAAGAAACCTCACGAACTATTCCAAACAAAGTTGAAATTCACCATCAATGAAAAGCTTTATTAAGAATAATCCTTTTGTGACAATCTCTTACAAAATTCTCTAAGGGAGAATTCCCCTTCTTCTTCAACAATGCAAATGAAAAACTACTCTAACTTAAAAGCTTCTACTCTCTATTCTGCTTCAACAATTGCTCTCTATTCTCTGATTCTATGACTACTAGAGTACAAATGAGGGGGACTCCCCCTTATATAGCTGGCCTGTTTGAATCGACGGCCCAGATCAAATTACAACGGAGGGCTCAGATTGAGCCACCTCAGCCCTAGACGAGTTTGCCCTAAAAACCGACAGAAGGTGGAGGAGTGGCGTCATAAATGCTCCTAAAAATAGCAGATTCCTCCTTTGACCAGTATGAGCAATTAATGCCCACTAACCTTCTAGAAGATTCTCGTCCATGACCCGGATTCCTTTGCTCTTCTCTCTGATTGCGTACGCTATGAATCTTGCCAACACTGCGTCGACCTCTTCTTCTGAAATTGATGGAGTGAGATTCAACTGATATTCTAAGATGGACACCATCTGCTCATGCTTCTCGCAAGATTTTCCCCAAGTCTCTATGGAATCCTGCGTGCTCTGAATGATTGTTGAAAACGTGGAGATGTTTTCAAAATCCAACTGGGAAAATGTTCTCATCTCAGAGAAGAATGGCTGCAATCTTGCCCTTAATCCTTCTGCATCTACCTCCTCATGTGCGAGCCTTTTTGCAAATACCGACTCCAAAGTGTTGAGAATACTCTCACGAATATTCCTCATGGCCTTTCTGATCCTGGAAGACTCTATTGCTGCAGTATCAAAGAAACCCTTCCCTGTGAATGCTGCTGAATGCCATCCACGGAAGTCATATCTGTCACCAGCTTGAATTACCCCTTCATTCACCAGAGTTTGCGTGGGAACACGCATCAAAACAGCCAGACGTGGGATAGTATTGTCTTGGAAGATGTGGGTATCACCCCAAGTCTGCTCAATATCATCTAAACGTGAAAGAATACCGGAAGCATTTTGGAATGCTGAGGCGAGATCTGCCATGAACTTTTCTGCCTCAACGCGGACACCATTCACCCACTTATCTCCTTCTCGCACAGCCCTCTTCACTTCTTCCAAGCCGCTGATCGGCTCACGTGGCACCTCTGGTGGAAGCTCTGCTGCTGGATTACCTTGAGCAACAGGATGTGCGAGATTTTGCACGTATTCAACCAACGCTCTGTGCTCTTTCTTCAACCTTTTATATTTTCCTTCTTTCTTTACCAGCCTATCTTTTAATGCTTGAAATGAGCTTTCAGCCTCTTCCACCACCTGCGCTCCTGAAGGGCGTCCCAACTCAACAGTGGTGATTGTGTATTTCTCTGGCATCGCATCACTCAAGTCGTGATCTTCTCTTGGGGCAGCGATGTGAAGGCTCCGAGAACCTGCCTCGTTAGTTTCTATCCTTGTATATTTTCTCGCCCTCTTCCGCTTCGGCGACTTGCTTGTCCTATTCAAGAGTGCTTCCATTTCAATTGCTAGGCTGGCGTCATCATCTTGGTCCCTTCGGATTGCTTGTGTAAGCCAATTTCGTTGAATATCATAAACAATCAGAGGCTGCTCCTCAGTGGCTTCCACTTCCCGAACTTCTTCCCGAGGGGTGTTTGGTGGAGGCTCAATTATCTCGACCTCTTGATCACTTCCTTCATGTGTCCCAGCATCTTCCTCTCCGAAGGAATAATCGAAGTGGGTGTCCATGTCCGTGTCTTCCCCTTCATCCCGCTTACTAGCAGCTTCAGGATCATTCACACTCTGAGTATCCACCTCCCTGGGCATTGGCTGGTTAATTTCGCCATCCTCCATCTCTTCATTCCTTTTAGCTCTCTGACTAGCAAATAATGATACTTCACGTACACTGGAAGCGTGAGACACCAACTGAGTTGAGGACGTGTCTTCCGATCCCTGAGGTTCTGGCCGAACGGGCTCTGGTTGAACGGGCTCTCTTCTTTTTGGTTCCGGACCTCGTGTGAGCTGCTTCTTCCTTTTTGCCACCACCGGTGGCCTTCCATCACCCATGAGGTCATACGTGAGAGCGACTGACCTCCTTAATCTGTTGACACGCTCATCCACCCAAGCCCTAGTGAATGTCATGACTGGGATAGACAAGGTGTCTAGATCCACAATCTCCGGCTCGGCCCAATCTATAGGTGGTATTGGCGTGTTCTTCACCGTTTCATAATCTGGATGGGTGACCCTAGCATCCTCCTCAAGTTGATCCAGCACCTTAATCACTTCACACTCCCTGATCAGCTTTAGGGGGAGCCTTGAGAACATCCTCTTTCTAATCTCGTCCTCGCCTGCAGCATTTGCCCAAAAGTCCTCTAGGTGAGCCTTGTGCTTAAATTCTTCTCCTTGTACTGTTCCAATCATCCCCTTAGGGTCAAAATTCTGTCGGCTCGTGTGAAGAGTCAGCTTGTAAAACTTTAGCTCATCCTCAGCCTCCTTGGCTGCTTGCAAAGTCGGGCACTCCTTGAGTGAATTTCCCAACACAATGGGAAAATGAAGACCTCCCTTCTTCTTACGCCTTATAATCTTGTCGTAGGCCACCAACTGCCTAGACAACTCAAGTAGGATCATCCTGTTAGTGGGGTACCTTGGTAGCTTGTACACATACGAATCGTACCCTGGCAACCTCAAGTAGGTAAATTTTGGGAATTGGATGAACCAACACCCGTATTCTTCGATCAACGCCTGTGCCTCCTCGGAGATCCTCTGCTGTAGCCTTTGCTGAAGTGTTCTCGTGATGTACATGGTAAAGGCGTCATTCACTCTTCGAAAGTCATCAGTGTGAGTAAGATGCAACTGCCTGCACGACTGGTGAATCTTAAACTGATTGTAGCCGCAGCCAATCGGCTCCTGGTACGCCAATCCCCTGTACTTGGTCATTCGAGCCAACATATAGATGACGTATGAGCTCATATAAAATGTTTTTGTTCTTCTGAGGTTCCGGAACTGCTCATCGATGTTGTCACTTATCATCTTCGCCCAGTTCACTTGCTCGTCCCCTTCGAGCACCACACTGATGTAAAAGAACATCCATGGCTCGAAAATGAAAGACTGTGGGCTACCATTGACCCTGCTGAGCAACATAATGATGTCGCAATACTCCTGCTTCAGCTCCTCTGATATTATTTGTTTCGGTAGCCTGGCAGCCGGTGGCTTTGGCTTGCGCATCCATGTGGTGTTTATTCTCTTCATGCACTTCTCGAAGGTTGTGGCGTACATCTTATCCGCCTTGGCCTTGGACTTATACATCATGTTGTCCGTGGCAAGGATTCCAAACGCCTCGCCAATCGCATCTGGAGCGAGATTAGCCATGATCAAACCACCAGGAGAGGTGATAGTCCGATCCTCAGTATTATAGAAGTTGGCGCACTTGAGGATCAACTCAGGACAACGGACTGCCGGTTGGAAGCCTGCTGCATTGTACAACCCACTCTTCACAATATTCTGTGATGCATCTGTTGGAAGGTTGCCGCCTTGCCCGTACATTCGGCGTGTGAAGGCCTCGAGGTTGAAGGACCCGAGGTTGGTGTCCGTCAGATTGCCATGCTTTGAGGTGATCTTTGACTCTGGGATGAAGGATTTCTTTAAACCCTTGATAATCGCCTGCCTGGAGGCGATCTCTTTGACAGCTTCGTTGTTTGCAGCCTTAGTTCCAACCTTGCTAGTGCCAGCAGCGTCAGCCATCTGCAAAACAAAAGCGAATATTACTCCATCAACTTTTAAAAACAACAATCACGCGAGGCGGCTGGCGGTTGAGCTGGCTGCAAAAATAAATACAAGTTAGTAGCGTTAGCAGCCAACTTTGACTTCTTAAGATTAAAACTTCAACCTCCAGCAACTCACAGCCAGAATAAATAACTTAACTCCTCACGAGAAATTTACTCTATTAATCTCAACTTCGAAAAAGCGTGTTAAGTATCAGCAATATTTAAAATCAGCAATTTCGAATTAAAATCAGCAAGCCATCGAATTATAAACTACCAAGTCAGAAACCAACTCTTCGACAGTTATACATCAGCAACTTCGAAGAAAATAAATCCGAGAGTTTTAGACATGTACAAGTTAAAATCAGCAAGCTTCGTCAAATTAAAATCAGCTTTTCGAAAGTTATAAATCAGCAACTTCGAAAGGTAATCGAAAATCAGCACTTCGAAAATTATAAAACAGCAACTTCGAAGGCATTACAATTTAAATCCAATTTGATTCTAACGCTCAGCAATTTCAAACAACTTCGAAAAATCAAAGCTTAAGCAACTTCGCATTCAAACAATCTCAGCATTCAAACTCTCAGCATAAATAAACGATTTCAGCATTTCAACTTTTAACTTCAAAGCATATTCGACTTTCAGCAAAATAAAAAGCTTCAGCAACTTCGAAGACATACCTCGATAACGTGAAGAAAAAGAAAATGCTAAACCCTTTTACTTCGAAGCACTTCGCAACTTGCAATCTCGAATCTCAGCAACTCCAACAATCGAACTTTCAGCAACTTCAATCTCAAACTTCAAAAATCGAACTTTCAGCAACTTCTCGAATTAAATCTCACAACTCAATTTGCCAGCATAAATTCAACTTCGAATCTTGTGAGACGATAATGAAAATCTTCGAAGTTTTATAGCAAGAGGCTGGCGCTAATTTTAGCAGATGCCATTTTATTCCCTTCATCATGACTGACCCGTTTACTAAAATTAAAAGGGAATATTCTCGTCGTCTGGCAGTTATTATGACAATCTGCTATTCGGGGAGATTCTTTCCTCGATTTAAATTTTAAAATTCCCTCCCGACTGCCAGTTACCTCTAGTGATTTCGAGAAAATCATTTTTACATCGATTTGAAGTTATCTTGACTGTATTTTAAAATGGCACTTTTAATTAATTAAAATTTTAATTTAATTGCCATTTTAATTTATTCTTTTTTTTAACGCATTTTAAAAAATTTCGATATCAATTGTCGAAACTGGCTAGGCATTATTTTATTTTCCGTCCATAATCGACTTCCGAAACAAATTCCCCTTGTTAAATCGTCCGAAATTTTAAAATTGCATGGGTCAAAATCGAAGGGGGAATTTAATATTAGACTTAGGAAAATAATTAAATTAATTAATTAAATTTAATTTCTCTATCTTGCTAAGAGAAATTTTAATTTCCTCCGAATGCCTTTCGATTTAATCGTGCTGAGAAAATTTCACGTGTCTTTGAAGTCAAAATTTAAAATTTTAAATCTCCACTTGATTATTTTATTTCAAACGCCTTTTAATTTAATTTGCTTTTGAAAAAATTTAAACGCCCTTTGATTTTTTTTCAAGATTAAACGCCTTTTAGACAAACATTAAATCATCTTTTACCCTTTTGTCCAAGGCGCAAGACATGGGTGGTGGTTTCATTTTTGAAACATCTTCATCTTACACGCTTTTTAGGAAGATTAAATCACACGCCCCAGGAAAATTAAATCATACCTCAAGCTATGATTGTTTTTTTAACGCCTTAGTCAATTTTCTCCTTATTTCTCTAGGCGCATATTGCAGGGGTGACTTTCAGCTTGGGGCGCATTTGGCATAGTCTACTTTTAACTCCAACGTTTCAGCATTTGTTTAGGGTCTTGGGCGCATATGAACCATGTTGCTTGAAATTCATATTTTCTAAGTTATTTTCCTTCAAAATTCTAAGGCGCAAATTACCCTTCATGCTTTCAATTTTAACTTCTATCTTGGAGTGGGGCGCATTTACTACATGGAAGCTTCAATTTCACCCATAGGCGCATATAGCTAGGTGAGCTTAGAGGCGCAAATAATACCTTGTGCTTTCAATTTCGTGATTCAAAAATTCAATCCCTCTCCAGAGCTAAGGCGCAAATGTCCATGCTTTCATCCCGTCCTTTCCTCCTCTTGGCGCAAATGGTGTCTGGAGCTTCCCCTCTTAACATTTGGGCGTATTCAACTTGGGGCGCATTTACTATGCAAAGCTTTCAGTTTTTGTTCTGGGCGCAAATGAGAGGGTAAGCCTCCATTTTCAACTTAGGCGCATATGAGACCCAGAGGTTTCAATTTTATCTTAGGCGCATTTGGTCACATCAAATGCCAGGCGCATTTTGCCTACCAAGCATCAATCTTTAACATTGGGCGCATTTGGGACCTCCACCTTTTATTCTTAGCTTGGGCGCATTTTAAACCTTCTACTTCGAGTTTTTAACTTAGTCATTTTCAAGACCCCTTTCCAGGCGCAAATGGATGCATGAACTTTCACCTTTGGCACTGAGGCGCATTTAGGGGTGTAGGTAAGCTGTCAATTTATGCCAGGCGCATTTGGGAGGGTCTACATTCATCTTTATTATTTCTGGCGCACTCTTCATTTCAGCCTTAGCAACTTCAAGTTTCACCCAAGGGCGCATATTGCCCATCAAGCTTTCATTCTTAAAATTGGGCGCATTTGATATATGATGCTTTCACTTTTAACTCAGGCGCATTTGACATAGCCAGCATCCACTTTTGCACTTAGAACATTTTGAGATCCATCTCCCAGGCAAAGGCGCATCTAGCATAGCCAACTTTCATTTTTACCACTGGGCGCAAATCACCATGGCTACGTTCACTTTGAAATGCCTTAGAAAATTTTTCATGTTTTAACATCTTCTTGACCTGGGGCGCATATGACCTAGCAAGCATCAAGGCGCAAATAGCATAAAGAGGTTCCAGTCCTGAGAGGGGCGCAAATGGCATGGTCGACTTTTAATGATTTGGACGTTTTTTGTTATGTCCCCTCCTCTCTAGGCGCATATTGGATGATAAGCTTTTAGTTTATGCTTTGGGGCGCATATCAATCAACCAACTTTCAATTTGTCAAGGGGGCGCATTTAAGACCACCAACTTCCAGTTTTTGTCAAGAGGCGCATTTGATATGTGCAACTTCCATTTTGTGTCATGGGCGCATATAGCAGGGTCTCCGCTCATTTTGAATGCCTTAGTGAAATTTTGAATCCTTAACCTCCTTGGGCGCATTTGGCAGGGTCTCCGTCAAGTTTCCGGACTTAGAAAATTTTTCACCTCCGTTCAGCCTTCAAAGTGAGCCTTAATGCCGGAATTGAAATTTTATCCATTTTAACACAATTTTACGCCTATTACCAGATTTGAGTTGATTTTCTGTGGTCAACCCTAACTCACCCTGACTTTCTTTTTTTAGAAAGTTCCTGAAATTTCGCGCCGTTGACTGGATTCTGATTCCTGAAAGCCCGATTTTCACTTTGCTCTGAATTTTGACTAGCTTGTTCTGTCAGCGCCTGATGTCTGTTTGTACCTTCTATTTTTAGCAGTCTGCTAAAAATAGAAACTTCTCAGAAAGTCTTCGAATTTCATGTGCCAAATGCCTGAAGCGTGGTGATCGTCACTGGATGCTGCTTCTTCGTGAATGTCGGGTTCCGCCCTTGATTTTAGGAAACCCTAATTGACCTGCTAAAAATAGCAACTGCCCGATTCTTGATTCTCTGTAACTCTGTTTGCTTTGGAATTTGCGCCAAAGGCTCCTCATCACGTGCTTGACTTGTATTTGCTGAGATTTGGTGCTGACCTGCCAATTATAGCTGCTGCTGAGGTGACTTACTATTTATAGTAAGTGCCTGCTTCTGAGATCTCTTTAGCTCCGTTTGCTTTGAAATTTGGACAGTGTGCCCCTCAGTGGTGAACTTGCCTGTGTATGCCGATGCCGAGATCAACTTTCTATTTATAGCCCTTGTCCAAAGTGCCCTACTAAAAATAGCAGGTTCTCCGATTACCTTCAAATTTTGCCAGTAGCTTCTCGGAAGGATGCTGATCGTGATGGATACTTCAGTTTTGAACATTTTGACCTCTGACTCCTCATTTTTAGCTCTGAAGCTCGAAACCCTAATTTTGTGCATGCTGCTCAGATGAGCTCCGTTTGACCTCGTTTTAGTTGCATGGCGGTCAGCTTGCATTTCTGAGGTGTCGAGTAGCTGCCCAAGTGATACCTGCCAAAAATAGAAAGCGGCCCGAAAAGTGATCAACCAGCTGTCGGATGATCTTGCATGTCACACTGCCCGAAAAATCTTGGAAAACCCAGAAAAACCCAGAAAAATCTTCAACATGCACGCACTGGCTAAAAATAGTAAGTTTCCGAAAAGTGGTCAGCTCCATTTGCATGTTACATCGCTGCGAAGCCCTTGGAAAACCCAGAAAGAAAATGCCGACATGCGTTGAAAATATCTGCATGCAAACCCTGATATCGGCCTCCGAAGGCCGAATGCCGAAAATCATCATCCTGCTTTGCATGTCATATCGTCGCGAAGGTCTCGAAAAACCCAGAAGGAATCTTCGGACATGCATCAGAAACTGTAACATCTAGTCCTTGAAATCTGCACTGGAAGTTGTACTGCTAAAAATAGCAGGTTGTCCGTTTCTGCTCAAAATTTGTCAAAAGTGAATCTGAAGTGCTCGGAATACAACGAAGTTATCCAAATGTGAAAATCTTAAGAAAATCAACCCTAAACTGACACTTACTAAAAATAGAAAGTTGGCAGAATTCAGTGAAAATTTAGGGGATGCTTGTTGAAAACATGGTAATAACTCTGCTAGGCTCAAAAGCAGACAAACCAACTCATTTGATCTCAATATGACCAAAAAAAACGTGAAACCCTAATTTCAGACTTGGTCGAATCTTACGTTCAAGCTCGCTGACGGGAGCGTCCCCAGAAAAGCAGACCGTGGAACAGAAGCAGAACGAGAGAGAAAGACAAAAAGCAAGACCAGAACGGAGCAAAAATTTATGGGTCCCCATTTTAGATGGGGCGATGTGTGAAAAGGTCACAACAGTTCTTTTATCTTCAATCTCTCCTTCAGCCAATCAGGGATAGTAGGTTGCTCGGTGTCTTCTTCTTGAATATCTTGTGCACATGGAATATCTTGAATTCCTTTGAGGGCTGAAATCATTCCTTCTTGAAATTCGCTATCTAGAATATCAATTTCATTCTCAGACTCCAATATCTCTTTACCTGTGGGAGATGGGGGTTCATCATCCTTTGGCTGGATAGGAATGGGAGAAGGAATCCTTATGTCTCCCAATGACTCATCAATATCTAATATCTCGTTCATGTTTGTGGACACGGCAGAATGAAGAGGCTTTGATCTTTGCTTCTTTCAGGTAGGTTCTTCATCCGCAATCTTCTTTCCTTTTGCCTCCTTCCTTTTACTGGGATTGGTGCTCTCGATAGGCTCATCACCTTGGGACGCACTAGCATTTGAAGAGTAGGATTCCGCTTCACCCATTAGATTGTAAGTTAGATTCACATTTCTTTACCGCAACTCCTGGGTTTGCTGATCTGCCCACCATTGTGAATACTTGAGGATTGGCCTCATCAAGATGGTCAAATCTGCAAGCTCAGGTTCTAACCATTTTACAGGAAGAAGTGGCCGACTCTCATCAAAGCCAGGCTAAGTATACTATCCATCGTCCTCAAGTTGATTTGGCACATGGAAGAGTTCAGTTGTCCTGATTAAGCTGTCTGATAGTTTGGACCATAGTCTTTTCCAGACATCATACTCATCTGCACCATTGGCCCAAAAGTCCTCTAGGTCTACCTTGTGTTTTTATTTCCTTCCATTCACAGCCCCGATGTGATGGTGAGGGTCAAAATCAGCTCTAGACTGGTATGACGTGAACGGATACGGTTACATCTTTAACCTGACACTTTCAGTTGCCTGTGTCGATGGGCAAGATTCTTCCATATTTCCAATGAAGAATGGAAAAGTGATGGTTTTCTTGCTTTTTACTCTCCGGAAGTTTTGATACGTTTCTAGCTGCCTAAGAACCTCAAGCAAGATCATTCTATTGGTGGGATAAAATCGGGAGCTTGAAAGGACATCCAGTGAATCCCTTAATTTTGATGTAGGTGAATCTTGGAAACTGGATGTACCAGGATCCATACTTGCTGATAAGGCTCTTAGCCTCATGGGTAAGCCTTTGATGTGTCCCTCCTTGCAATATTCTTGTAATGTACATTAGGAATGCATCATGTGCTCTTCTAAAATGAGATTTCTCAGATAGTTGCAATGGGGGGTAGCAATCATATGACTTGAACTTGTTCTCTCCATTGCCTACCACACCTCGACAAATCAATCCTAAATATCTATAGGTCCTTGTTAGTAGATAGATAACATAAGAACTCATATAGAAAGATTTAGTCCTCTCCAAATTCATTAGCTACTCATGGATGTTGTTACTGATCATCCTCAACCAATTGAACATCTTGACGCTCGAGGTGATCTCGTCAATGAAAAAGTACATCCATGTCTCGAATGGTGCACCTTGCGGGCTGCCCCTTATCCTGTTCAATAGTAAAATGATATCTCCATAGTCTTCCTTGAAGTTTGTCTGGAGCAATTTCTTTGGCATCTTCTTTATAGAAGGCCTTGGCTTCTCCAACCATGTCTTGTTAATGTTGGTTGCACACTGATCCATTCGGTCCTCAAAAAGTTTCCTTGCATCTTCCTTAGTCTTATATGAAGTCTGGTTGTAGCTGGGAATGCCAAATGCTTCTTGGATAGCCAACTCTTCGAGACGTGCCAAAATTCTTCCATTAGGCGCAATGATTTGTCTGTCTTGCGGGTTGTAGTGTCTAAGACACTCCACTATTAGCTCAGCACATTCCACAACCAGAGGAAATCCAATTGCTTGAACGATACCATTCCGCATCATTCTCTGAGCAATAGCTGTCGACAGGAGTCCATCTTGTCCATACATCCTCTTCTTGAAGTCATTCAAATCTACATGCCCAAGATTGGTATCCGTGATGTTCTTCCACTTGGAGTTAAGGTTCTCCACAGGTGGTCATCAACCTGCGAGAAAAAGAAAATATATTAATTTTAAAACTCTAATTTTGATTTTCTTTGAACCTTCTTCTTCAAAATTTTAACTTTCAGCCTATTAAAGGTTAGATTCTGCAAAAAATCAAGCTGAAAATAAAAGCACTTAGTAAATTTTGCAGGAATAAATGAATAAAGATAGAAGTAGAATAAAGAATTCCATCAAACTTTGATTTTAAATTCTGGAATTATACTCTTGGATGGTAATTCTGCTTTAAGCTTTGAGAATTCTATCTTTGTTGTTGAAAAAGCAAGCTAGTCCTTTGAAAATTTTGTTCTCCAACTCAAAATTTCACTTCTTTCTTTGTTCTTTGCCTTGAAAAATCACTTAATCTCCAATATTCTTCTCTCAAAAATTCTATCTCTTGTAATTTTGAGAGAGCTCAATTTTCCTCTCAATCGAACTTGGGAAGAATGAATTGAAAATGACTTGCTGAAACTCCTTATAAGGTTGAGAAGTTCGATTTATTTTAGCAATTTCATGTTTTTCTCTTGAGTTCATTGAACTTGGACTTGTTTTCTCTTGTTCGCCAAGGCAAGTTTCTATTTTCCTCAAATCTTCAAGATTGTCTTTTTGAGTTTGAAATTTTCTAAGTGTTGGAAAATAATAAAAGATTTTATGTGTGAATTTTTGATTTTTCAACCTTTAATATTTTATTTTATCCATGGTTTTTTTAATTTTTTTGGCAAATTTTATTACCTCCATGCCAAGTCAAACTTTCTAGTGGTTTTGCCATCTTTTCTTCATGTTTAGGCGGACTTTACCAACACTTTGACATTCCCTCTCTTGATCCATGGCAGACTTCACTAATGTTTAGACATCTTTCTTCAACCAAATTTGGACTTCATGATGCTCAAGACATTTTCTTTGTCCAAGATAGGTTGGACTTCACTTGTCCTGTGCCATCCTTATGGCGGACTTTGGAGTGCTTTGGACATGCTCCTCAAGGGTGGACTTCAAAACTTTCATGCCATATCCAAGGGCAGACTTTATGATGGTCTTGACATTGTTGATTCCAAGGTAGGGCGGACTTTATGATGATCTTGCCATTGTTGATTCCAAGGTAGGGTGGACTTTAGAGTATTCTTGCCAAGAGGTGGGCGGACTTTATAAGCTTCATGCCATTTCTTCTTCTCTTCACAGACTTTCTCTATATCTTGACATATCCATGGTGGACTTCCAAGGTGTCTTGACATTTTCGTTTCTACTTCCAAGCGGACTTCATCTAGTGATTGACATTGTCTTTGCCTTCTCCATGGTGGACTTGGAGGTTTTTCAGACATTGTCCTTGGACGAATTTCATCAAACTTATGTCATTTTCTACTTTTGGCTGCCATGAATTTCATGCTGAATCTCTTGTCTTTTTCTGGATCATTCAACCTTTGCCATGTGATTTTCTCTTGATTTTTCATGATTTTTTACTTGCTTTTTGCTCGATTTTCTTGATTTTTGCTTGCTTTTTACTCTTGGATGCCTAAATCTTCAATTCTAAAGATGGAAATGTTGACTCCATGACCTATGGAACCTTGGCACTTCCTAAAAATAGAAATTACTAAAATAGAAAAAGCAAAAAGCAAACTTTCTATAAATAGTAAATCCCGGGTTGGTCCAAAAGTGCCAAAAATAGAAAAAGCAAAAAAGCAAAAATCACTAACAAATAGGAAGTGTTAGAATTGAGTGAAAGCAATTATGTTCTTCGTCAACTGGGTCTTCTAAGACTTTGGTGATGTCTAAGCATAGTTTAAGGCTTGAATTCTCTACATGGCTCGGGTGATAACTCAAAACTATAACTTGAAACTCTTAGAGCAAAAGGACTTATGAAATTATGAAATTGCAACCCAAAGCTAAACCCTAAAAGCAAACTATTGAGGGTCCCTATTTGCAATGGGGTGATGTGTGAAATAGGTCACAACAGACCTATAGTACTTCTTGAGAGGTCATCTGCCCTGGTGGTACTCTAGGTTGAGTGAACTTAACTTTAGAGTTCTTACTAGCCCTGGGGACAAAGCTTTTTAGGGAGGAGGGCTTGTTTTGTACCTAAGAGCAGCAGATTATTAGCTTTATGTTTGTAGGATGTTTTGACTGTAAGTACATAGTTCAAGTATCATTATTAACCTAGTTTCTAGTACTTAGCATTGCAAGTAATGAAGGGTCAAGTCATGAGAGGGTTTCCTTTCCCATTGAGTAAAAAAATGAAGGAAAACCCTAAATGATGTGTGTTCTATTTTTATTTCCTAATGCAATAAGAGAGCTACCATTGAGTGAGGACTCTTGCATATTTACAGTCAGGTTTGCAGGTGCAATTCATAGGGGGTGAGCACATGCTTCATCTTCTACTTATTTTTCTTTGCTCTTTTCTGTATGCAGTTTTCTATTTTTGGCTTGTATTTTAGAAACATGGCATAATCAGAATGTAGTAGAGAATGGCTAATGAGTAGAAATTAAAATATCTACAAAAATATTAAGTGGATGATATTGAACTGTAAATAGAAATTTGTCAAGTTGCCACATTTTTTCACTCCTTTTTCCTTTTTCTTTAAAATACTATTGAGATGAAGCTATGATTGATTCATAATACTGAAAAGTGCAATCTGCTGGCAATTCTTTTATTATAATAATTTCTTTTCATTATATTGTTTGGCTTTCTTTTGGGATGACAATGACAGGGTATATAGTCATGATTGTGCACTTCTATAACTATCAAATGTTCTCATGATTTTTTTTTTTTGGGCCCAGAATCAATGGATATGAATATTGTTCATTTTCTTCCTCACTAATGAGATAAACTGGATGGAATACAGGTTCCTTTTCGGGTTCCACTTGAAATAAATATTGTGCTGGTCGGATTCAATGGTGATGGTGGCTATAGGTACTCTTTGGATGCTCGCAAGCTGGAGGAATTTATGAAACGGAGCTTTCCATCGCACCATCCTGCATGTTTGGAGACTGCTTTACCATTGGATATTGAGCATGATCTTCATTATAATGTTATTCCTGTATGATTCTTTCTCTTTGTCATGTTGAATATCAGTTGCACATGTTTATGCCTTCTTTGTTGTTGCTTCTGCAGCAAAAGTTAGGATTGGAATAATGACTGTTGAAATTTCAGCTAATCCTCTTATGAGACTGTTTTAATTATATGGCTTTTCTTTTTCATTTATTGACTTGTCTAGTGTTTACCCATTTGAGTTAACCCCTTATTTGGTTTAAGTGATCATATTTTTAGTTTTAAATGCTTTATTTTCACTGTTTGTTGCTTTGGAACTCTTGCTTAGCTATTATTAGTTACTATTTTTTAGATCCCATTAACGTACTTCGGCCATTTGTAGGTATTAATATAATTTCTTTGTTTTCTTCTTTCTACAGCTATAGCATGGCTCTTCTCAATCTCAATATTTTATGTTCTTTAGGAGAGATTGTGCATAAACCCCCAGCAAATTGTATCTATTTTTCATGAAAGTAAAATCACATTTCTAGATGCATTACACAAATAAATTTAAGGAAATAGAGGTAAATGATGTAAACTGGTACATTGCTTCTAATATCTGAAAGAAGCTAATAGCACATTGGTACATTGCTTGTTAACACCTGTGCTAGTCAAAGTAAGAACTTCATTTGCAGAATAAAAATCAAGCCTCTGTTGAGTAATATGAAACCGAGAACTTGTGTGCTTTGCCCCTGAACAGAATAATGAAGCTTCATGTTTATGTCTAGGACTTGCTATCAGAGCTATCCATCTTGAGTTGTAGCATTTGATCTGCAAACACCTGTGCTAGTCAAAGCAAGAACTTCATTTGCATAAGAAGAGCCAAAGCCTCTGTTGATTAGTATGAAATTGAGGAGTCTTGTGTACTTTGCCCCTGAAGAGGGTTATGAAGCTTTGCACAGGACTTGCTAGCAAAGCAATCTGTCTTGAGTTGTAGCATTTGACCTGCAAAACTACTACTCCTAGAGGTGTTGATGCACTTCACCTTGTTGATAAAACAGGTTGTGTTATGCCAATACCAACATGTGTGTGACAACGTAATATGATATGTTGTTTTCAAGAGCATTGCTGATGCTGAAATTTTGGTGCTTATAGTAGTGCTTGAGAGTGGAGTTTACTCTTGTCTAGCTGTCAAGGCTGTTAATGTTTGTAGCAGCACGAGATATTTTCTTCAAAATAAAATTAAAATTAAATGATCTTCAAGGCAGGTCGGCCTTGATTTATAAATAATATTTTATATTTTCTACAGGCCGACCTAGAGAAGAGGTTGCCTAACTTTGTATAAGGAAGGTGAAGACACCTCATTTTATCGTCAAAGCATTCACTCCAATTCGCATTCCTAGCAACAGTTCACATCTTTTAACAGTAGATCTGATTCTTTGAATAAGCATTATCATTTGTTCAAGGAGAAGCAGCATTTATTGTTGTATAAGTCTTGGCCAAATTCGAGGGCCTGATTTGTATGCAGATTTCTGCTCTTATTCTTTCAATTTATAAAAAGATATTATTTGCTGGGTTTCTCTCCCTCAAGTAGGAGGGTTTTCCCAGGGTAAATCTCTGTATTCTTTGATCTGTGTGTTGTATTTCTGCTTATTTACATTTCTGAGCTAAAACTAACAAAGGCCCATTCATTTATAAAGTAGTTTCATGAAGTCATTAGTTTTTTGCATAGAAAACCAACAAGTGGACTTGCATGGTTGCTTCTTCCACAAAGACCGCAAGAAAAAAGATCCCAACATTGTCTTGATGCATGACAATGGCACCTATAGTGGCTCCATATTGCAGCTGCATATTGTGAAGGTGTGAGATGTGCTTTTCTTCAAATTGTCAACATGTGGGGTTCGATTGAGATGGTGATTGTTATTGGTTCTGTGTGGGTTGTAATTGAAATGTGCATTGCCTTTGGGGATGCTGAAATGCTGACTTGCTTCCTGTAGAACAATTGAGAAGCTGTTGGGTTGGGTTTCCCTGCTCGTGACTAGAAACATGGGAATGTTGTGCAACACAGTGATATGTAGAAATGTTGTTGACATTCAATTGTGGAGAGAAGTTTACAGTACCTTCTTCTCTTGTAATGGAGCTGGTGAGTCCTGTTGTGACCTTTTCACACATCGCCCCATCGCTGATGGGGACCCCCAGTTGCCTGTTAGTTTTTAGGGTTTTGTCTCCTTGCAACGGTTACGAGAGATCACTTTGCTTAGAGTTTCCAGTCAGTTCGCCAAGAGTTATCCAAGCCAAGTCAGGAATTCATGTTTGAATCAGTGCGTAGACGTCATGGAAGCGCTCAGAAGGCCCAAGAGACGAAGATCGACTGTGAATTCGGCCAATTCTGACACTTCCTATTTTTTAGGAAAAGTTGCTTTTTCGATTTTTCATTTTTGGCATTTTTGGACCAAACAGGGTTCCCTATTTTTTAGGGTTGCTTTTTCTATTTTTGGAAAGTTTCTATTTTTGGAAAGTTTCTATTTTTAGAAGGGTCCGAGTTGAAAACAGCACTCGGAAGTCGAAAAACTCACGAGAACTCTAGAAAATCAAAAAGTAAAAATTTGAAAAATTTGAAAAATTTCAAAAAAAAAAAACATGAAAATCAGACTGAAAACGTTCAAAAATCTCAAAAAAACCAGTCCAAAATCAACCAGATCTGAGGTTAAAATCTTAAAAATCAACTCAAACATGGTGAAATTTGTGAGAAATCTGTGCAAGTATGGAAAATTCGCCATGAAAGGAGGATGAAGAAAGGTAGGTGAAGGTCTGAAATGTCATGGAATTCGCCCCAGCAGCTAAGATGCATGTCCATGCATGCTCCAAAGTCCGCCCTTGCATCTTGAGGTTCGTCCTTGACCCCTTCAAAGTCCGCCTTGCATCTTGAAGCACATCCAAAAGACCTTCAAAGTCCGCCATAGCTAAGGATGAACATCCTTGGACTCTTTAAAGTCCGCCATCCTCATCCTAAAGGCTCATGAAGTCCGCCATCCTCATCCTAAAGGTTGATGAAGTCCGCCATGTGCAAGAGGGATGTCCAAAAGGTCTCTAAAGTCCGCCACACTTGTGCTAGGATGTTTCAAAGTCCGCCATCCACTAAAAGAGACGTCCAAAGAAGGCTAGAAGTCCGCCATCTTCAAAGGGAGACATCCCAAAGACCTTCAAAGTCCGCCCATGTGCATGAAACTCGTCCAAAATGTTAAGCAAGTCCGCCCTTAAAAGGTGGGACTTGGCTGAAAGTCAAGTAAAGTCCGCCTAGACTTATAAAGTGAAGGAAAATCAAAATATTTACTAAGTGTTGGCGCCCAGCTAGGGAAACTTTGAAATTTGCTAAGTATGAAGGGTGGGAAATCATTTCCAAAGGGGTAAAATGATAAGAATAAGTGCTAAGAAGTTAAGGAAATCCGCCCTAGGAAAGAGGGATATCCCATGGTGCTCGCCCTAAAAACTTACAAAGTCCGCCATATGCTTGGAAAGAGTTAGCAAGTTGCTAAAGAAATCCATGATGACCGTCCAAGATGCCAATGAAGTCCGCCCAAGATGATAAGATGGTAAGATTTTTGGCTAAATGTCAAGGCCAAATCCAAAGAAAAGCTCTAAAATTCGCCTAAGTATAGAGGCTAATGGATGAAAAATGAAGACGTTGGCTAGACATCCGGACACTCTCGAGAGGATAAAAGCCAAGATTGAAAGGACATGTGCTAAAGAACGTCAGGATATGGCGAAGAATGAAACGGAATATGCCTAACACGATGAGGGAAAAAGAGGCAAAATTTGCCTAAGTATGGAAAATGTGAAGAAATTGTCAACTTTGGTCAAAGAAAAATGCACGAGGTAAAAGGAAAGGAAGGATCGTCCTTGACCAAAGGATGAAGAATATGTCAGACGTCAGGAAAATTCAACCGGCAAAGACATTCGGACAAGGATCTTGCTTAGAAAAATTCGACCGAGCAAGGAAGTATTTGACTTTGGCAGGGTAGAATAAGCTTAAAATCTCGCCTCGGCAAAGAAAAATGAGGATCTGGCAATAAATCTTTGACGGAATGGCTTGAGTTTTGGTTTGGCTAGATGAAATTAAGGATGAAATCGGAAAACAAACTCTTAGCCAAGAAAAACGGAAGAACAATCGAGATAGCCATGGGTCCACAAGACGAACGGGTTGGAATTAATTAAAATATTTTAATATTTTAATAATTAATTCTCAACTATTTGGAATTTAAAAATACCTTGGACGGAATCGAATTTGCCAGACACGAATCGGACGAAAGAAAAGCACGCCAGGCGGAGATGAAATCCGGAAAGAAGAAGATTAAATTCACCACGAATTTAATTAAATTATTTAATGTTTTATTTAAAAAATTCGAAAAATAAAAAAGATAAGCATTAAATGAAAAATCGAATTTTTGAAGATCAAGGAGATTTGTCCGGATAAGTTCGAGACTGAGCCTTGTCGGAAAATAAAAGGAAAGTTGCCTGCTTGGAAAATGAAAACAAATCGAGGATCAAGAAGAAAGATGTTCTAAAGTGAATTCAACCCTTGACATTATAATGAGTTTAAACCCAACTCATTTTTCACCTACAATTTGAGAAGAGAAATTTAATCTTTTCTCGAGAAATGCGTCCGGGGCAATCAGTTGTAAATAAGCGAAAGTCAATTTGTCGAAGGATAAGCGGTGTTATCTTTGAGGGGTACTACGAGGAAAAGGAAAAGAGTTTTTCAAAGCTGAATTCTTTTTGAAGAGGGGCGCACTTTTCAAAAAAATCAGATTTTTAAATCTGATTTGTATTCAACGTTCCTTCACTGAGGTTGACGGACACGGCAGGAGGATTATCAAGGAAGCTGAAAATGAAGTTCGCCAATAAGGGTGCCCAAAAGGAGACCAAGGTCATCTCAAAGTGGAAGAATGTTGTAGATACTGACCTCGGACATGTGGAATTTGACGAATTCAAGCAAAGAGTATACGGTCAGAAGGGACTTCCCACAGCAATAGCCATAAGAATGGTCAGAAACGGGATCTTCCAAGCAGCTGGATTCCCACCGGCCATGGATTGTGCTGAGTTAATGGTGGAATGTGCTCGCCATTATGATGCTCAAAAGAGACAGATCATCGCCCCTGACGGACGAGTCTTGGCACATTTGAATGAAGTTGTAATCCAAGAAACCTTTGGCATCCCTGAGCATTCAAGAACGGTCTATAAGACCAAAGAAGAAACCAAAATGCTATATGACAGCAAGTCAGATTTGTGCGCCACCACAGTCAACAAGGTGTGGATGGACAAGCCAAAACCATCAATCAAGAAGATGCCCAAGAGACCTCGCCGCACGGATTTCAAGGAAGATTTTGGAGATATCGTGCTGATGCTGAACAGGATCGCAGGCAATCCGCAGGGCGCCTTCTTTGAGAGCTGGATGTACTACTTCATCGACGAAGTCACCTCTGGAGTCAAGATGTTTAACTGGTC
>VDFB02193867.1:660631689-660672724 GCA_007258455.2 Sequoia sempervirens
TTTCTTTGAGGCATTTTTTGAAACAGTTCACTGCCTTGTCTATGCTATTGCTTACTATTATGCTTTGATAGATTTTTTCCAAGCATCCATAGCTTGTTTGAAAGCACCTATTTTAGGATTTTAGCCATAACAGCAAGGAAGTGAACTGTTTGATAAAATGCTTTGGTAGACATCTATGAAAAATGTGGTAGCATAGACAATTGTCACCATCTGATATTTATGCAGTTGTAGTATGTTTTGTGCAATGTAATCAGTGATATGCATATAACCAACAAAAATCTATTTTCTATAATTCATGGATTGAACTCTATATTTTATATGCTCTCAATGTCTATATGCTATGGAAATGCCATTAAATTTTTTTTTTTAAAGTAGTATGCTATGTGTGATACTATCAACAATCTAATTATATACTAATTACTCTTTCTTTTTACATAATCTCACATATTCCAAACTTTTCATAGGTTTCCTGACACATCGAAGGCAACAAAGGCAAGACTAGAAAATCACGGGCAACACAAACTTGGCTCTGGTGGTTATATGAAATTAGCAGCACGAATTGTAAGTATCAATAAATGAAATATTGCATCCAAATTATAATAAATTGAAAACAATTTTGGTTTTATCACACCATAGAAGCAAAATTCATGACCTTCTACAAAAATGTAGGGCTCTGAATTCAATAGAGTTCCCACGAAGAGGACCTAAAGATTTCCTCCTAGCAAGGCTATGGAGTCATGGCTGAATGCCTAAGAGTCTTGACTAGGCAAACACAATCTTCCATTGCATCCGACACGCAGGTAAATAAACTCAATAAAGTTTATTTAAAATTGAATATTTGTGCAATCTATTCAATATTAATTTCCACCATAAAGTAATTACATGCCTATTTGTTTTAAACATTCAAGCAATGATAATATTGCACATGACATTGGAATGTAGCCTGGTGAGGGTGGAGCAGAACATGCAGATGAAGGTCATGATGTGCATCCGGTACTTTAGAGCATGTAGAGCATGATCAACATGTTGAGCATGATCAAGCTAGAGAAGATCAGGAATATGATGTGCCCCATTAGGTAAAGAGGACCACTCTAAAGTTATTTTAAACATATTTAATTGTAATTGGTGTATTAATTAATGTAACCTTTCATGTTTCAACTTTAGAGCATGTAGAGCGTGATCAATGTGTTGAGCATGATTAGGCTAGAGAAGATCAGGAACATGATGTGGCCCCATCAGGTAAAGAGGACCACCCTCATGTTCTCTTAAACATATTTAATTTCAATTGGTGTATTAATTAATGTAACCCTTTTGTGTTTCAACCGCAAATCAAGATTTAGAGGGTGTTCAACATGTTGAGCATGAGTCTATAAAAAAGTTTAGGAACATGATGTGGACCCATTAGGTAAAGAGAACCACTCTAATGTTCTTTTAATTAATGAAATACTTGTACCAATAATAATAAAACATATCAGTTTAACATTTCTTTCTTATTGCAGCAGATCTCCCCTTGAAGCAGCGTCCATGTCATGAGCAGACGCTAGCTTACATTAAGATCACAAGCAGAGGGCAGAACAACTAAAGGGGGGACATATATTGATTTAGAAAATGATACTCCACTTCAGCTTTTTGTAGCTTTCAAAAAGAAACAAAAAAAAAGTGATTGTAATTATATCATGACAACCATATTTTTGATAATATGTAAAAACTGAAAGAATGAATATTATATGTTAATGAATGAATGTGAATATGTTAATTAATGAATGTTATATGTTAATGAATGAATGTTATATGTTATTAATGGATGAATGAATGTTATATGTTATTAATGGATGAATGAATGAATGTTATATGTTATTAATGAATGAATCAATGATTAATGTTATATGATTGGGTATGGGGAATTGAGAGTTATGTGAGGGGGGGGAGGGGCCAAATGAGCTTCCACCATCACATGGTTGGCCTTGTTAAGTAGAGAATATTAAACTATTCTTGAAATAAAGAGAAGCTCAATAAGGTAATGCACTTTTCAATATAAGAAATGCATCGTTTGAAGCATCGAACCAATATGCAGTCTGTATGTATGATCAGTTGTTAGTCTCCACAATGGTACATTTCCATGAATATTTAAAAAAAATAAAAAAATGATTCATCATTGCAATTTTGATGACAACCACTGACAAAAACCATCGACGAATCAACAGAAAGGCTTGACGAAGTTTCTATAGCTGCGATGAATCTTTCATCATAACTACTTGTCCATTTCGTCAAAATTTCAACAATCTTTCGATGTTGCTACCACGCTACTCCCTGCCCATTTCATCGCACTTTCGATGAGCTTTTGGTGTTCTTCTGATGCTACTCCTTGCTAATTTCGTTGCAAAGTTGACGAATTCTTGGTGTTGTTTCAATGCTACTACTTGCCTATTTTGTCAGACATTCAATGAAGTTTTGGTGTTGTTTCGATGCTACTCCTTGCCCATTTCATCGCAATGGCGATGAACATCTGTTGTTGTTTCGACGCTACTGCTTTCCCATTTCATCGAATTTGCGACAAACTTTTGGTGTAATTTGTTGGTGGATACACAAAGTTTTCGTCAATATTTTGATGAAATCCTGAGGTATTTCACGATGTCGTCGACCGACGATTCTTCACCATTATTTCAACGTTTAATTCGTCGTCGACCTTTCAATGAAAAAATAGCGACAACAATATTTTCACCATTTTCTCGCTCTTTTGACAAAGATTTTTCAAATGACCGACGAACGGCCATCAGAAAATGGTGTCAAATTCAGTAGTGTACCATGATAAAAAAAATGTAAAATAGGCATCATGCATAAAATAAATTATCTCTATGTATCATTACACTTGGGGAAAAGTTATCTCATCCATCATACCATTTATCATGGTATTTCCATACAGATTCATCCAATCCACATTGTTTCCATCCACCTTCCCTACCCACCTTATTCTTAACAAGGACTAGGCAATAGTGTATGTGCACGATCATGGTGCACCAAAAAGTGGCAATATTTGTAGGGTATGTGGTTGACGACTTTTTTTTCACCCAAAATTAATGAAACGAAAAGGGTTTTTAGAGGATATTATCAACTTTCCAAAAATATAAATTATGATTTAATTTGAATTTAATAAATAATTATTATTCATTTTCTATTAGAATTATGATTAAAGTCCTGATCGATGGCTGATTGAAAAACATCTATAACTTTCAAACGGTATCATATTTTTTGAATCCAAAACATGCGTCACATTCTATGCTTCACATACTATAGGATTAAAAAAAGAAAAAATAGATTTCATGAAGTTTTGACCAAGTTAAGGTGGTCAGATAGACGAGTTTTTATATTTTCTAAAAGTTGTAATAAAAAATTCATAATTAATTATTTACTTGGAAAAAAATTACAAAAAATATGAATCACATCCGGACATGAGTCCTCTACTTATAAATAAAATATTACAAAAAAATATTATCATTTTTTTATGGTTAGGGTGGTCAGACAGACACCTACTTCTTTTTTTCCCTGAAATTTAAGTACTATGCATTGAAATTTCAAATTTTCACCAAATAGATTTTATTTATTTTTAAATAAACCTAGTATTTTAGAAACTACATTCAATTTTCTACAAATTCTATTCTTACATATTTTTGAAATAATATAGATAACTTATTCAAATATTTATGTCAAGTTTCCTAACACTGATTTTTCTGAATTTTTTGCCACTTAAGGGCCTGTTTTTTGCACAATGATCCTGCACATACCCAATATACTTAAAACATGCTATGAAAAAATATCAACATGTCTGTCCTTTGGCTATACACCATCTATGGTCATGTGATTACCTATATAACACTATATAACCATGTATCTTGAATAAATCATGTTATTTAAATGTGACATATTCCTTAGAAATCACATAAAAAATCCTCCATCCAATAATAATCATGCCTCTTATCCTCCACCTAATAATCCTCTAATAATCTACCCAAGCAATCCCTTATCCATTCATCCTTATCACTAGACTTGGCTTTCACTTGTCATTTTTTGTAAGCTTCCAATTTCGTCCACCCATCCAAATATCCCTCCATAATCTATCCAATCCCAAAATTATTCCATCCAAATATGTCAATCCTTGTCCATTTAATCCAAATATGCAATCTAGTGTATCATCCAAAATATTGCTTGGTTTTGTTCCCAACCTTGTTGAAAAACCCGGTCTATTTTAGTCACACTATCATCAACAATATATGTCTTTCCCAATACTCACATTATTTTTGGGATGTGTCCTTCCCACATCAACAACAACATCATCAATCAATTGGTTTCTATCTTGACTAGGGGTAAGATCATGTTTTTCTTTGCATTGTTGTGCATGCTTTCTTGTGTGTATTTTTCATTAATCAATATTTTTCATGGTCCTTGAAATATATTGCCACAACAATATCATGGTGTCCAAGGATATAAGCTTGCAAGTGATCTTTGTTTTTTAATTTAGTTTGGATGCATTAAATACATTGTCATCTTGGTCTTTATACTGTAGTGCATAATATCCATTTCTATATCAAGTAAAAGTTGCTCTCTTTAAGTCAACATAACTAATCCTCATGATAAATCCATTATCTTCATTCCAACCATAATTATGCTTCTTACATCCATCTTTTAATTTTTCTCCATATTTCCTCTATTTTCCTTCCATCATTTTTCTATCTTCCCTTTGATTTTTTTTCATATGTTTTATTTCGAGAGCTCACTCATTGAGGTGCATCTATGGTTGAAAGCCAACTATCATTATTTTATTTTTTCTCAATTTTGTTGAGAAATTATTTTAATGGAAAATTTGGAGTATTTTTAATGTTGTAATGTCCAAAAATTAGATTAAATAATTTGGACATATTTTGGCTTGAAATCTACCTAGGGAAACATGCTGGATTATACAAATTTTAATTTCAAATTTCTAAAAATCAACATGGGTGTGGGATTCTTGGGAATTGGAAAATTTTTAATTTTCAATTAATGTACATGCATGATTTGGACACCTAGGAGGTTTGACTAGAAAATTTGAATTGACAATTCAAATTGAGAAGTGGTGGATTGAAGGTGTCAGCTTGTGGTGGTCTACCTAGCAGGAAATGAAACAAACATGCATTGGGGAGTTAGAGGATGAAAATTTCATGCTATTAACTAATTTTCTAGAAGTGGGTGTGGGTTTGGAGGCAGTGGAGTTGCTTAGTGGTATTGGCATGGTGTTTGGTTTATTGTTTTTGGTGATTGCTTTGATTTTGGTTCCTGGTTTTTTGGAGTTAGAGGATTTTGGGCGTAACATTCCTAGGAAGCCATTTTCAGATTTGTGTAAGAAAGTTGAAGGCCAAAACTTGTGGAAAATCCTTTGGCGAAAGCTTTGTGATTGTATGAATTGATTTTCCAGAACTTGTTTGTAGGTGCAAGAAGGAGATTCAAGGTTGGAGGAAGGATGAATGCATGCTTGTAGATGTTATTGTTGCATGTAGCAAGAATTTAATTTTTTTTTCCCATTTATTTTTAGTCCTAAGGGATTCCTTTGTAATTCCTTTCTATTTGAATGCCAAAGAGAGGTAGTTTGCAGCAGGACCTATGAGTGGGGGTGTTGTGAAAATTCCTCCAAGAGTGGCCCCAAGAGGTAGGCGTAGAGGTGGAGGTAGAAACCCTTTGGAATGGATGATTTTAGAGCCCTCAGAAGGAAAGTTGAAACATTTTAGGAAGAGCTATGTAGAAGAGTTGTGCACAAAGAAATATATGAAAGTGAAGATGAAGGCGAGAATGAGGAACCATTTGTAGAAGAAGCACATGATGAAATTGATCTTGGAGAAGTCAAATTGTTGAGATCCATCACCAAGATTGGGAAGAGGCCAAAGATAGAGGTTTCAACATTTTTTGGAATCTTGAATCTAAAATATTTAATAGACTGGATAAGTGAAATGGAGGAGTTCTTTGAATTTGAGAAGATTGAAGACCTTGAGAGGGTGAAGTTTGCAAAAACTAAGTTGAAAGGGCATGCTAGCATTTGGTGAAAAGAAGTATAGATTGAAAGAGGTAGGAGAGGAAAGAAAATGATTAAAAAGTAGGGTAGAATCATGGTTGAGAAGCTTAAGGGGTAATTTATTTCAATGGATTATGATTTGGAATTGTATACCTTGGAATTTATCCTACTACAATGCACAAAATAACCAAGAAATGTGAAATGATAAGATACCAAGGACACCTCAAGATTAGCCAAAAGAGTGATATAACGAAAAGGAAAACGAATAAAATGAAATACAAACAGTTTCACCTTTCTTGCTGTTGATATCTCTTTGATTGGCCCTTGCTTGGAATGGTTTGTGTGCTCCTTAGATGATTGCTTGAGTGACTAAATGAAAGATTCAATGTGCAAGATGATTGAAAGAGATGGCTAAATGATGGCAAAGGATTGATGATGCAAATTGGCAGCATGTAGTTATGAAAATACAAAGTGTTGAAAATGCCCTTGAGGAGGGGGGATTTATAGGAGAATTTGAATTCTCTAGAGAATTCAACGGTCAAGATTGCTCCAACAAGGTCAAGATGAAGGGCTATGGTGGGTTGAGAACCCAAAAGCCCTCACATCTTTACATGTGGAGGGTGAAGTGACCAAGAGAAGATGAGGTGGAGGTGAGTTGTCAAAAAGGTACATGAGGTGGAGAAAGGACATGCACCTTAGGGAGTGAGGAGATTTCCTCAAAAAGGGATTCCTTGTCCCCAAGTGGGAGTGAAAGGGACATTTGAAGAATTTTGGAATTCCTCAAAAATATACATGGGAAAAGGAAAGGTGGTTGGGGATATAAATGTGAATTAAAAATTCACATTCCTAGGATGATCTAGAGGGTAAAAGGTGGGCTCCAAAGGTGGGACTTGGTCACATGTGGAGATTGTGACAAGTCCAAGGTTCTAGAAGCCTTGGAAGAATGGAATATGAATTAAAAATTCACATATAAAGGAGGGGAATCTAGGACAAATAAATGTGAATTAAAAATTCACATGGGAAAGGGGGTCAATGTCCAAAAAAGAAAAATGGAAGAATTGACCAAAAAGTGGTGTTAAATTTAGCTAATGACCTTGGTTAAGGCTGTGCAAACATTGGATTAGGCTAATTAATGGAAGATTAGAGGCAAGTGGCAAATGTAGGAGGATGTGACATTAATCTCTGATTAAGAGGATGCACTTCATAATCATGAATTAATTAAATTAATTCAGATTAGGGCAAGGTTATGGATGATGTGACAAGGAGAGAGAAAGTGAGGAATTTTAAATTGATTTTAAATCAAAAGGGGGAAAATGACTAAATTAAATAAATTAGCGTAGTTATTTAATTTAGAGAGGAATAAGGTGAAAGAAAAAGTATCAATTATTAAATTAAATATTTTACCGATATGAGACAAAAGGTGTAACATTAATTTAATAAATTAATATTAACACGATAGACAGAAAGGGAGTAAATTTAACTATATGGAAGTGATTAAATTTAGATGTCTACATTTTGCCCCTCTTCGAAATATTGTTAGGATAACAGTGTTTCGAAGAAAAATAAAATGCGAATGAGATAGGAGGTGATAGATGATGATGCCTCTGGCGTGGAAAAGGTTAATGATGCCCCAATGATCAGTTGAATGAATGGAGGAATGGTAAGAGGGTATGCCCCCTCGAGAGGGCGAGCGGGGAGGAAAAAGGGGGCCTCAGGTGACCTCTCGATAGGAAGAAAAGAAGGACACCATTGGATAGAGCTAAAAAAACTAAGCAATTTTAGTTTTCGAATGGAGGTGATTCGATACACGGTTTGTAAATGGCAGCCTCAGAAAGTTTGGAATTAGTTAGAGGAATAAAAAGTTAAATAAAAGGTAAAAAATACCTTTTGAGAGGAGGGGGTTAAAAAGGTAATTTTAAAAATTACCTTGGTCATTTGCACTATTGTAGTTGAGAAGAAGAGAGTAGAGGAGTGAAAGCGGACGAGAAGAAATGATGCCGACGGATAATGACACCGCGATTGTGCACCAGGCAGACGGGGTTCACGCAATGTACAGCGGGGGCACAGGCGGACAGCATGTGAGTAGCCATAAAAACCCTCATATTTCATTTATGCACTTTTTGACGTAAAAATTTAAAATTTGGGAACATGGGTTTTGTCGGGGGGAGGGGGGGAAATTAGAAAAATGGGTACAAATTAGTTTTTGGAAAAAAGGTAAATTTGATGAAAAAAAGGGGGGGATGAAATGCTGGGCCAGGGCATAGCCGCCTCAAGCCAGGGTGCCGCTGCCGTGGCCTGGGGCGGAGCCACCCTAGAGCGGGGCGGTGCCGCCCTGTGGCGGGGTGCGGCCGCAGAGGCACGGGGCGGTCTCGCCCCACTGCGTCGGGGCGTGGCCGCCCCGGCGCAAAGCATAGTCGCCCTGGGTTGGGGTGGTCCCGCCCCACGGTGGCAGGGCGTGGCTGCCTTGCCTTGGGGCAGTCCCGCCCCTCTGCTGTGGGGCGTGGCCGCCCTGGCTCGGGGCAGTCCCGCCCCACTACGTTGAGGCGGTCTCACCCCGCTGCGGCGGGGCATGGCAGCCCCGGTCGGGGGCGGTCCCGCCCCCTGCGGCGGGGCGCTGCCGCCCCGGCCAGGGGTGGTCCCACCCCTCTACGGCGGGGCACAGCCACTCCTTCCAGGGGCGGTGCCACCCCTCTACGGTGACAGGGCGGCTCCGCCCCTCTACGGCAGGGTGGAGCCACCCAGCTGCAGCCGGGGTGAAGCTGCCCCTCTGCAGCGGGGCAAATCCACCTCGTAGAGTTGCCCAGCGGGGGGAAGGCTAACCTAGCGGGAGTGGGGGGTGAGAGAAGGATGAAGATAAGAAAAATAATAGAACTAAAAAGGAACTAATGGTAAAATGTTCATGTATGCAGAGTTTTGAGCGGTTGCGAGTACATGAGCGACAGTCGGAGGTGATGGCGGTGACGATAGCAGCGATGAATGGGGAGGACCAGGCGGCATTGGATCATGCAGAGTTAGGGCATTGTGTGCAGTTTCCAGTGGTTAGAGTACATCCGGCGATGTTGACAGCATTGATAGAGAGATGGAGTTCAGAGACATCGACCTTTCATCTCCCTACAGGAGAGATGACCGTGACCTTGGAGGACGTGTGGCATATTTTGAGGCTGCCGATTGCCGGCCGGTTAGTGAGCGAGGTGGTGTCCATAGGGGTAGCGTTAGACGAGACTTTGAGAGTTTTGTTCGGTAATGTGGGGTTGCCCCTGGTGAAGGGGCAGTTGGATTTGGACGAGTGTTTGACTATAGGGGTGCCAGCGTTACCACTATTCTTGTGTGGATTGATTAGTGGGATACTGCTACCAGATCAGAGCAAACGGTTATGTAACCTACGTTATATGGAGGTGATCTGCCACATTGTCAAGTGGCAGGGGGGACCGTTCTTGTGGGGTTCCTGTGTATTGGCGCAGCTGTACAAAGATATGCATTGGATCTACTATCGGGAGATATCAAGTGGACACATGCGACACTACTGCAGATTTGGTCGTGGGAGCATATTACCGTGACTAGATTGGTAGTGGTGAGGGAGGGGACAGCAGATGACCATGAGCCCGTGGCTTGGGAATATGGGGAGGAGAGAGGGTGGGTTTTCTGCTATGAGATGCAGGGGGAGATGGAGGGGTGGAGGAGAGCATTTGATGATCTGCGTTCGAGGGACATAAAGTGGTGGCCATATAGGGCGCGTCAGTTCAGGGGATGGTCAGATATAGGGAGGCATGAGGGGTACTTTCTGAGCCGATGTTTTATTATTGGTACTCTACCACGCATAGTAGAATCTCATCAACCAGACAGAGTGCTGAGACAGTTTGGGGGGATACAGGATATTCTGACGGCACCCATCTTGTTCCGGCGGTATAGTAGAGAGCTACCATGGGGAGGCCGCATATCACAAGCGACAACCAGGGCATCATGGATGGCAACAGAACATGCAGCTTATCCAAGGAGGGTAGGAGGAGAGTAGGTGCCAGTGGTGACCTAGCGATATCAGAGGTGGTTTCAGAACAGGTTATGGGAGAGGATTACGCCTGTTCAGCCTATGTTGAGGGTAGCAGGTTTCGGACCAGTGGAGGAGCAGCAACCACAAAGGGAGAGGAGAGGAGGGGAGCAGCAGCGATGAGCGGCGGCAGTGGTAGACGAGGGGGGACAGGAGGAGCCAGAGGGGGATGAGAGAGAGTAGGCAGGTAGAGCAGGGAGGAGGAGAAGACATCAGAGATGAGGCTGGAGAGAGGGTCAGGAGCGGGAGAGGGGGCAGCCACAGAGAGCCCAGGGGGTACAGAGGGTGGACAGAGAGGGTCGGCAGCGAGAGATGGGGCAGCCACAGAGAGCCCAGGGGGAGCAGAGGGTGGAGGAGGTGATGGATGTAGATGAGATGGATGATGTAGAGGTGATAGGTGCGAGGGTTGTTGCAGAGGAGGGGAGGAGACAGTTCATAGTAGGACGACATGGTTAGCCACAACGGGTAAGGATTCAGCCGACTGTAGAGAGTCAGGAGGCTCGTCAGAAGGCAGAGAGGGGAGGGGATGAGGATGTTAGAGTAGCCCCAGTGGAGGAGAGGAGGTCACCACGAGGTCGATACGTGGTTGAGAGACAGGGAGAGGCGAGACAATTTTGGGTTCGCCGGGTTGTGGAGGACCGTGATGAGGGACAGGAGCAAGGGGATAGGGAGCAGCCAGTAGGTGGGGAGGATGAGGTAGAGCTAGCGGTTGGAGAGGAGGATTTGATGGATGTAGACAGAGATGTGGCGGAGGAGGAGGTTGCGGCAGTGGATGCATTAGCGTTAGTTTCTTATGTACCAGAGGATCCCATTGTGCAGGTGAGAGGAGCAGAGGCAAGAGCACGAATGCCAGGGCGGAGAGTGAGGGCTCTTGAGGCCAATCTGGCCAGAGTAGAGTGGGAGTCATTGAGAGATTATGAGGACATAGTTTTCAAGCTAGGGGGAGCAGTGGAGGAGAGAGACAGGGGGAGTTGACTAGTATGACATGGGACTGCGACAGATTGCAAGCAGAGGTCGTGGTTTTACAGGCCAGGGGGGAGCCAAAGGGGAGGACAAAGCAGGGATCTGATCAGAGAGTAGGATGTATTAGTCAGCAGCCCAGAGATCTCCAGTGGGACAGAGACGAGCTTCAGGATAGGGTACATTGTCTTGAGCAGGCACTTGGAGATATGGGGTTGATGCAGGAGAGGGAGGCCATGGTAGTAGAGCAGGCACAAATTATGCGGGCCGAGAGGGACGCAACACAGGCACAGGTACAGGTGATGGAGGTAGAGAGGGATGTGGCACAGGAATGCATTCAGAGTGAGCGAGTAGTAGCAGAGGCAGAGATACAGGCATTGCAGAGAGGGAGAGATGAGGTGGTAGCAGAGGTAGTGACTCTCCGGAGAGAGGGATTTAGATGAGTTGCAGGCACAGGCTCTCCAGAGGGATATAGATGCAGCTGTGGCTCAGGCATAGGGGGCTGAGAGAGATAGAGATGTAGCAGAGATGTAGATGCAGACCCTACAGGCAGAGAGGGATGTCGCGATGTCTTGTGTTCTGACAGGTTAGGGTGTGGGTGGGATGCCAGGAGCAAATGTGCAGATTGTGGAGAGAGAGAGGGATGCAGCGGTGGCATGGGCAACGATTGCGGAGGAGATGAGGGATAGATTACAGGCGGAGTTGGCACAGTGTTAGTTAGCTCAAGAGGTCTAGGAGCAGGAGAGGAGAGCTATCACCAGGGATTGAGATAGGTATCGACATGAGCGGAATTCCTCTCGGGTCCAGGTTGTGGAGAGAGAGGATAGCATGAGAGAGGCAAGATTTTGGATGGCTGCATATTATGATGTAGTTCCTGATTTGGCACAACGGAGATTCTGTTATACCAGGTAGACACCTCAGATGCCAGCGCCATCTCAGTCATTGGGGACACGGACATGTGGTTACAGTGATTCACCAGGTGTTTCACCCAATAGAGGAGCAGGACCTGAGTCTCCACAGAGATCAGATGTGGGGAGTTCATTTGGGAGGTGACAGGCTACTGAGTTTTTGACAGATGTAGGATGGAGTGTATAGGATTTATTGACAGAGATCAGAGATGTTCTATATCTCTGGATTTTGTATTCTATGATGTGATGTATGATGGACATGTGACAAACATTATATTATTTTGATATGGGACAGTTCTTATTGACACCATGTAGTATGTTTCCTTGTATGATGGGTGATTATATGCATGCGTATATGGTATTACATGTTTATGTGGATGGATGCATTAGTTTATTTATGCTCATGTGTTGGTTTATTGAGATGTTTATATGAGATGTTCACATGGATGATTGGAATATGAATAATTTTATATGAATAATCATGCTTATGTTTATTTATGCTTATGCGTTGGTTTATTAAAATGTTTATGTGGATGATTGGATATATGTACTTATGGAATATGAATAGTTTTATTGATGCATAGTGATATGATATGTGCATGGTGATATGTTATGTGTACCTATGAGATCTATGATGATTTATATATATGGATGCCTAGTGGATGTATTTGTCATGTATGTATATGCGTGTGATGGATTTTGTATGGATATTTTATATATGCAGGATGTGATGTATTATGCATCTAACACTTTGTGATGCAGGTGGCGATGTATGTATGGACCTAACATGTGGTGGTGCAGATGATGATGGATAATACTTTTGTAATTCTAGAGGAAGTAACACACGGCCATAAGTGCTAATAAGAACTGACATGGTAACGAGAGGTGGGTGTGTAGTGATGGTGAAGATGGATATCATTTGGCATCTGTCAAAAAGTATCAATATCCTGAGGAGAGTGGAAAAGAATGGGGGAAAGTATTTGCACAACCAAAACCATAGGGGGAGTGTAATGCAATGATTATGAAAATATAATCTTAATTCAATTTGCCATTTTTGGAGCACTAGTTTTTGCTATAGCATAAGACACGATACACCAAGGTATAGAGGACTGAGGTAGATTAGTGTCTAATGCATGAGACAAACATGCCAAATAAGAAAGCTATCCCAATACCCCAAAGTCATGAAGACCTTATTTGGGTCTGGTATTGAGATAACCACAAGTATAAAAGGATGCCCCAACACAACACAAGACCTCGAGGATCTTGGTGGGTACTATGTAGGACAACTAAGAAGACATAATCAAAGAAAAGATCAAGATATGCCCCTATGTGGACTAATCAAAACATGCCATAATATGATGGATTATGGTGGCCTTGATAAGTGATGATAGGGAGGCCAAATGATAAAAAAACCAGAAGCATCAAAAGATCACAATCAATTTCAAATGTCCATTGCCATAGGATCAAGGGGATAGATGGAATTGATGAGGTCTGTTAGGAAGGATGTATCCTAATAAGACCTAGGATGGATGCGAAGCGAAAGATCAATATGATATAGGATATTCAAAATTGATTAGGTTCGTTGGTACAGGTGGGTTTTGTTTGTTAAGGACTAGTTAGATAAAGGCATAGCTTGATGTCACAATACAAGGGAGACAAGACACAACCTAAAGACCTAGGGGCTCAGGGGCCGATCAGAGATTAGCCTTGCCTACGTGAAAGCGCAGAGCCCTCGTAGTTCATGGATAAAGCGGAAAGAAGACAATGGTGACCGATGATGAAGGACACAACATGCGACCGACAAATGCCCCGGGGGAGGATCAAATGATCAACCTTGCCTACATGAAATCGTAGGGGCAACGTAGTTCGACAAAAGGACCATGGATAAAAGTGAAAAGGGACTGGTGAAGACGAAGCGATGGAGGACCAAAACAAGGTTGATCTAAAAATTCCTCGGGGGCAGATCGAATGATCAGCCTTGCCTATGTGAAAGCGCAGGGGCAACATAGTTCGACAAAAGGACGCAGGAGGATGGATCCTAGATGGAGACTGACACAATGGAGGGTTCTACATGATGACACGAACCAACTGACAAAGGGAAACAAAAGATATAAGCTCAAAGTGGGATATAAAAAAGATTAGGATGAGGGATAGGTAAGGTGGGTCGTCCAATGCTCAATCAACAAATACCAAACAGCCTAGGCTGATGTGGGTGGGGATGATAGGGCGGATGAAAGCACAAAATAACTAGGATGTCAGGTAGATAATGATTAAGCCCTCTATGGATGACGCCTGCTGACAGGTTTTCACCATCCATACTTATCCAAGGTGCCACCAAGAAGTGGTTTTCACCATAGGATGAATTTATTTCTCTTTACTATTTTTGGATTTTTTTGTCACTTTTTTGATTTTTTGATTTTTTTTGATTTTTTGATAGGGTAGATCAAGCAGACTTAAGCATAGAACCTTTTCAGATGGAGAATATTGACAGGTTCATCAAGGGGATCTCCTTCTAGAGTAGTCAACCTATAGGGTCCAGATCCATATTTGGTAGTGATGATATACGGCCCTAGCCAGTTTTCCTCAAATTTTGCTTTCTTGTCATGGTCTTGCTGAGTGTGCTGGTTTTCCTTGAGAACAAGTTCACCGACCTGGAATTGCCTAGGGCGGACCTTTTTATTGTAATGACGTTTGAGATGATTTTGGTAGACTTGTAGGTGATCATAGGCTCTTACTCTCCATTCATCTAGTAACTCTAGTTGTGCAAGCCGTGCAATGCGAGCATCTTCTTCGCTGATAAGGTTCTTCAAAGAAATTCTCAATGAGGGGAGCTCAACTTCGATTGGCAAGATGGTTTCAACACCGTACACTAAAGAGTATGGGGTGGCACCTGTTGGGGTGCGGATGGATGTGTGGTATGCCCAGAGGGTAGGATGAATATGAAGGTGCCAATCTCGTCCAGTATTATTGACAACCTTTTTGAGGATGCGGATGAGGATCTTGTTGGTTGCTTCTGCCTGACCATTACCCTGAGGGTAATAAGGCATTGACCAATGATGCTGGATATGGAAGGTGTCGCAGAGTTGTTTCATGGCTTGATTTTTAAACGGCTTTCCATTATCAAAAATGATGGTGGATGGGATACCATATCTGCAGAGAATATGGTAGAGGATGAATTTAGAAATATGAGTACTGATGATTTTTGAGAGTGGCATTGCTTCCACCCATTTGGTGAAGTACTCAGTTGTGGTGATGATGAATGTATGGCCATCGGATGATGGTGGGTGAATCTTGCCAATCAAGTCGAAACCCCATTGAGAAAATGACCATGGTGCTAGGAGAGGCTGAAGATCTTGTGCTAGAGCGTGGATCAAATCCGCATGCTGTTGGCATGGAAGGCATTTCTTCATAAATTCGCAAGCATCGTGTTCCAGTGTAGGCCAATAATATCCATCTCGTAAGATCCTTTTGGCCAGAGCCATACCATTTGAGTGAGCCCCACAAATACCACCATGTACTTCCGTTAGTACCGTTTGGGCCTCAGTCTCATTCAAACATCTCAGGAGGATTCCATCATACCCACGACGATATAGCGTATCACCAACGATGATGTATCATGACGAACGATGGATAAAGGATTTACGTTGGTTGTGTGTAAGTTCTGGGGGTATGATATTATCACGGAGGTAAGTGTATATGTCTTGGTACCACGAGGAGGTGGGACCTACAATATCGCACACCATGTCTATTTTAGGAACATCATATGCAGGGATTAAAAGTTGTTCAACAAGAAACTCACACTCTGTTCGATCTTTGGGCATGTCGATTAGGGAACCGATAGTGGCCATTGCATCTGCTGCTTTATTCTGTATTCGAGGAATTTGGTCAAACTATGTGAAGGTGAAATATTTTTTAAAATCATCCACCATGCATTTATAGGGTAACAGTTTGTCATCTTTTGTGAGGAATTCATCATTAACTTGTCTGATAACCAGCAAGGAATCCCCAAAGACTTTCAAATGTGTTATGTGCCACTGTTATGCAATTCTAAGGCCGATGAGGCGAGATTCGTATTCTGCCATATTATTGGTACATGGAAATGCTATCCTGAATGATTTTGGGATGTAGTCACCTTGAGGAGTGACTAATAGAATTCCTACCCCCGATCCATTATGAGTGTATGAGCCATCGAAATATAGCGTCCAAGTCGATGCTTCTGTCACTGTGTAGATTTCTTCATCCGGGAATTCAGTGTCTAAGGGGTAAGCATCTACCAACGGTGCTTCGGCCAATTGATTAGCAATAACTTTCCCTTTTATGGCTTTGCGCTCTACATACTCTATGTCAAATTCACTGAGGAGCATGACCCATTTGGCCATGCAGCCACTCAAAGTGGTTCTAGATAACAGATACTTCAAGGGATCAATTTTAGTAATTAACTTAACTGGGTGACTGAGCATGTAATGGCAGAGTTTCTGTGTACTAAAGACCATTGCTAGGCAAGCTTTTTCCATAGGGGAGTAATTTAACTCAGCCAACTAGTGTTCGGCTGATGTAGTAGATTTCCCTTTCCTTGAGTGACTCATCATGTTGCGCCAATAATGCCCCCAGAGCGACTGAGGTAGCAGAGATATAAAGCAAGAGGGGTTTTCCTGGAATAGGCAGCATCAAAATCGGTGGATGAGCTAAATATTCCTTAATTTTATCAAAACCCATTTGACACTGTGGAGTCCATCGAAAGGTAGAATCTTTCTTCAAAAGATGGTTAAATGGCTGACACTTATCTGTGAGCTGGGCTATGAACCGATGGATGGACTGCATCTTTCCCTGGAGGCTTCTTAACTGCTTTAGATTGCGTGGAGGTGGCATGTCCAGGATAGCCTTTACCTTGGCAGGATCAACTTCAATACCTCTGCGAGAGACTATGAAACCCAACAATTTCCCTGACATGACCCCAAAGACACACTTTTTCGGGTTCAGCTGCAACTTATAATGCTCTAACCATTCAAATATCTTTTTGAGGATGGCGGGATGCTCTGCTCATGTTCTAGACTTCCCTAATAGGTCATCAACGTAGTCTTCCATGATAATATGGATGAAGTCATGGAGGATAATTGTCATGGCTCTCTGACATGTTGCCCCCGTGTTTTTGAGACCGAAGGGAATAACATTGTAACAGAAGGTGCCCGAAGGAGTTGTGAAGGCGGTTTTGTGTTGGTCTTCAGGTGCAATTCGAATCTGGTTATAGCCAGAGAAGCCATCCATGAGGGATAACATTTCATGTCCTACTATTAGGTCGACCAACATGTCAATGTTAGGAAGAGGGAAATCGTCTTTTGGGCAGGCTTTGTTGAGATCCCTAAAATCCGTGTAGACCCGAATGTCTCCATTGGGTTTGGCAACTAGAACTATGTTGGAGATCCATTCGGAGTAGTCAATTCAAGGCCTAATAAAACCCGCGTCCAGTAACTTCTCCAATTCCTTCTTAACTAACAATGCGACTTGTGGATGCATTTTATGGAGTTTTTGCTTGATAGGCTTGGCGTCTGGGCCAATGTCTAAGTGATGAACCACTAAAGCAGGGTCTAAGCCTGACATGTCTAAGTATGACCAGGCAAAGTTGATGATTCCTCCTCAGAGTAGCTGCACAAAGACTTGATACTCTTGTTCGGAGAGTGACTTGGCTACATAGGTGATCTTTGGACTTTCAGCAGTTCCCAAATTTACTTCTTATGTCTCTTCAATCAGGATAGATGATCTGGTAGATAGCTGAGTTCCTATAAGGGGGAGATGAACATCTCCATCTTCCGACACCTCTTTGAGGTTTTCGCCATCAGAAGCATCCTTTATTTTTACTTTTTCCAGGTCAGGAGGTGCCTTAGAGAGGTTTTCACTAGATGATCACTTTTTACTTTTCTTACTTTTATTTGTGTGACTAGAGTGTTTATCCTCCCCCAATCCCATAAGGTTGACATATGTGTCCGCAGACATACTGACAGGTGTGGTATTATGTAGGTCTCAATTAATGAGTTCAGGGTGACGAAGGGATAGGCTGATGGTGCAAACGGATAGGCATTCGAACATGGATGACAAGTCAGTGTGATCGACATCATTGTATGCATGTATGATGGATTCCTCCTCGGGTATGTTTGCCAATGAGCCCTCGTCCATGGTGATACTATGAGAAGTATTAGATGATGTTGCGGGGCTTTTCTGCTTGCTATCGTACCCAATCCCTACCTTCTTTGGTAACTATGGTGTATCAGTGGGTTGCAATCGCCCTTGTTCCTCTTTACCTAGGCCTCTACCTTGGTAGTTATGTTTTTCCATGAACTTTGTTGGCCAAGGATACTTTTCATGAAAATATTTCTTTAGAGGAGTTTCTGGTTTGGGCTCTTCTCGGTAGACCCATTGGCTTATATCTTCCTCTGGTGCATCGACCTTGACACTCGGAGATCTGAAAGTGGTAGTAGGAATGTTTTTACTGTTGAAGGTGATGATCTTATCTTCTTTTTGTGTAGTACGTGAAGGTTGACCGTACTCATGTGGTGACAGTGGCATGGTGGCTACATTGAGAGTTGTATGCATCTCATACTCACCACACCCTTTTTCAATCATCTGGACTCTAGTGACTGAAGGATTAGCGGTAGAGGATGGAGTGGTGATCACGGTGGATGATGGATTGGAGGATGATGATTGGGATGCCCCCATTTTGACCCTAGGGTAATAATGTAAATGGGGAAAAGATGCTTCTAAAGCATGGCAGTATTCAAATGGTTGGGGGTCGGCATAGATGGTGATCTCTTGTCCATTGACTGGGAATTTGAGGCATTGATGGTACGTGGAGGGGACGACTTGCATAGCATGGAGCCATGGGTGGCCAAGGAGGAGGTTATACGGTAAGTCCAGATCAAGGACATGACAGGTTGTATATTGGAGCACAGGTCCCACTTGGATAGGAAGACTAATGATTCCTTCTGAATTTCTCTCTGCATTGTTATAAGCTTTGATTGTAATGATCTAGTTGCTTAGGTCCGCTTGAGTATACCCTACCTATTTTATGAATTTCAAAGTACATAAATTGAGGGCAGAGCCATTATCTACCAAGACCCTTTTTATTTTATGGCGAGCGACTATGACTTTGATATGTAGAGGGTGGTTGTGATTGACATCAATGTTTGGCATGTCGTCTTGGCTAAAATGGAGGTGATGAGACAAAGACAAGTGTCCCACCAAAGCTTGGAATTGTGTGGGGTCGATGTCATTTGGTACATGGGTCTCCTGTAAGGCTCTATTGAGGATCTCTTGATGTACTGGGGAAGACTTAAGAAAATCCAAAATGGATATATGAGCGGGGGTCTTCCTTAGGTGATCAAGAATGTTATATTGAGAGTTTATAGGAGTGGATTGGATGGGTGCAGAGGCTGCAGGGACAGTGATGCGGGCTCGTCGTGTAGTCACAACACATTGAGGGTCTTTGGCTTTAACGTGTATCATGGATACTCAGGGTTCCACCTGCTCAATGTAATGAATAACACCTTCATAATTAAAGGGCACATTCTTGTAATTCACATTATTTGTGCTGTTGTTTTGGGGATTACTGTTGGAGGTGCTAGGGCCTTGACCATGGTTTGGGAAGGCGTTTTGATAGATTTGTAGTTGAGCATTGGATGACGAAGGTCGAGCGGGGTCAACCTTGATATCTCCTCGATCAATGAGATCTTGGACATAATTTTTTAAACCCTAACACTTATTCAAAGAGTGTCCCTTGATTTTATGAAAGTCACAATACTCATTTTCTTTAAACCATGCCGGCTTGGGTTTGGACTTATCGAACAGTTTGGTGATAGGGTATGTGATGGGGTAATTGATTTGTAACAATTTATTAAAAACAACACTCAAGGGTTCACCCAATTGGTCGTATTGATGTTTGGTGTTCCCCTGATTTTTTTGGTTTGACTGTTGAGGGGGACGAGGTGCCCCCTGGGGTACCGATATAGCGTTGGGTACAGACTGTTGTTGCCTTTGGAATGCATTAGCCACTTGGACATGTTTGGTGTCTATCACTCTGTCATTCACCGCATTTTTGTTCTTATTCTAGAATCGTGGTTTATCTCCAGATGACCTTTCTTTATCATGACTGTGTATTTTGATGTGTCCTTTGCCAATAAGGGCACGTTCAAGGATGGGTCCCTTTTCCACTATCTCAGCAAAAGTGGTGACACAATGTAGTCTAAAATTGTGGGCCATGTTAGGATGAGAATTTTCCACGAAAAGGGTGACCATGTCTTTTTATTTCAAAGGATTTTTCATTCCACTAGCTAATGCATGCCACCGTTGGAGGTAGCTGGTAAAGGTTTCTCCATCATGTTGTTTCTCTTTTAGGAGATCTAAGGTGTCTACATCCTTCTGCAAATTGAAAGAGAAGTAGGATACAAACTTCTCTGATAAGTCTGCAAAAGTTTTTATGGATCCCTTTTCGAGAGTCATGAACCAATCTAGGGCATGGCTTGCTAGGCTTCGTGGGAACAAGTGCAAGAGATAGTTATCACTGTACATGACTTCTTGGCACTGTGAATAAAACTCCTGCAAGTGAGCCTTAGGGTCTTTGTCTCCCTTGTATTTGTCAAATTTTGGTATCTCGAAATGTTTAGGAAATGGGATCAATGAGATGGATGGATCAAACGGATATGGGCATATATCTTCAAATTTAAATGATTGTTTTGTAGCCCCGGCTTGAAGTTCCTTAAGTGCGGCTTTCATTTCCAACAAATCCGATCTAGCTGGTGGCGGGTTGGGGGGATATTGATGGTAGAATGATGAGGGATCTTGCTAAAAGGGTGTCAGGTTGTTGGAATATGGGTTTGGATGATTGGATGATGACATGGCTTGCTGGTAAGATGGGGGATTTTGTTGATATGGGCGCTATTGTTGTGGGGCATAATATGGATTGGTTGGGTAAAAGTGTGGGGTAGGTTGTTGAGGAACTTGGAAGGGACGTTGTGTGTTGGTTTGTTGGTATTGAGGATATTGTTGTGATTGTGGGGAGGTTGCATAAAGCGATTGTTAGGGAAATTGTTGTTGGTTGTGATAGTAGTAGTTTTGGGGAGGTTGTTGTTGTGGCATCGAGTGTTGTATAGACTGAGGTGGGATATTATGTTGTGGTTGAACCTTTGGACGCAAAAGGGACACGAGAAAGGGAGATATGGTTTGGGCAGTAGGTTGAGATGGATTGCCTTGTGATTGGTAGGATGGTTGTTGTGAAGAGGCCAAAGCATTGTGTATAAGTTGTTGCAGATGAGATGGCGGAGGTAGCGTAGGCGTATTTTGTAAATGGGGTTGTTGGGTTTCGCTCGGAATGTTCAGCTGGAGTGTGCCTTGTGGAGGTAATTGAGGTGGAATGGTAGACTGGTGAACCTGTTGAGGTGGTATGTTGGTGGTCCTATGAGGTGGAAGCGATGTGGCAAAGGAGGTGCCCCCAATGTTGAATAGAGGTTGGTTGGAAGGAGGGGGTGTTGTTAACGTTAATGAAGGAGGTTGTGGAGCACTTTGTGGCATGTTGTAAGCAAAAGGATTATTGGGATCAGGCACTTGAGGTCCACCTATAGCTGAGGTCGAAGCGTGTGGGGGATAATTAACCTGATAAAGAATGGCATTGCCAAATTCAAGTTGATGCCAACCCTCGACTGGAGGGACATTGGAGAAGTATGAACCTTTGGGTGCATTTTGTGAATCTTGGAGCATGTTAGATGGGGTACTCCTATATTTGGACAAGTCAACATTGGAGGGGGGTTTGACACCCTTCTAAATTAGGTGGGCCAATATTTCCTCCCCATGTTTCTCAAGCAAATGGTCAGTCATTTGTACATTGGTGGGATTACTAAAATGTTCCTCAAGTGTGAGTTCAGGTTGATTAACCATACTCTCTTCTCTATGTGGCAAGTTATTCTGATTCTCGGTGTTGGAGTGTGATGAAGTACCATTATGGGGATCATGAGTGATGTTGGTACCCTTGTTAGGATCTGATGAGGTGTTTTTGGGATCTTGAGGGTTGTTTGATTAGGCATTTGGAGCTTAACGGTCGGCCATTTTCTTTGCCTGTGAATGGGTCTGAACGGGCATGCAAATGTGGGATGAGCAGATTAATGAGTTTGTCAAATGATTTGATTATGATTGGATAAAGGTGTGATTTGGATGGGGTTTGGATTTGGATCAGATTTTGTTGGGCTATATTGGATCGGATTGGATTTTGATTGGATTGGATTTGGATTCGATTGGATTAGGATTTGAATGGATTGGATTGGATTGGATTTGATTAGGATTTGGATTTGGATGGATTGGATTGAATTGGATTTGGATTTGATTTGGATTTGGACTGGATTGGATTGGATTTGGATTTGATTTGGATTTGGATTGGATTGGATTGGATTGGATTTGATTAGGATTTGGATTTGATTGGACTGGATTGGATTGGATTGGATTAGGATTAGGATTGGATTGGATTTGGATTTGGATGGATTGGATTGGATTGGATTTGATTAGATTGGATTGGACAATTTGATCAGTTTGGATAGATTTAGACTATTGGATGGGTATGGTTGGATGATGAAAGATGTGAGAGAGAGACCTTAAGCTTGATCACAGGAGATTAGCTTTAGTGACTCTAGAGCTTTGATTGATTAAGAGGATGATTACAGCACCGAACCCACCTTAAGATAGGAATGGATTGATTGGGCTGAGGATGATAACTTACAACACCGAATTCACCTCAAGATGGAAGTGAATTGATTGGGGTTGAAGTTAAAGACTAATAATCAACTTCAAGTGCTATAGGAAATTTGGGTAACCACTTTGTAATACAAGGTTAGGACGGTTTGGCTATGGGTGGTGTTTGGTGATGTGAATGGTAAAGCTGTGATGTTTGTTAGGTGAGGGTATGGACTATTGAATGTAAAATTAAAATGAAAAAGGTGGATTAAAGATGATTGTGGAGAATGAATGGGGATTTATAATGGTTAACGAAGATTTGGAGTGATAGAATGTAGGTTTAAATGGATCAAATGGGGGTTTCGGGAGGCTTAGAATGACAAAATGGAGGCTTAGGATGATGAGGTAATGGTTGGGGACGATTAAATGGTGATTTAGAGGCTAAATAAATCCAAATGGGGCAGTTTCGGGTGTCCAGGAGGGAAAATCCGCCCCTCTGCAGCAAAGATCAGGGCGTTGACAGCAAAATCAGGGGTGTAGATAGCTTTCTGCAGTAAATTAGGGGTGCTACCGCCTTTCTGCAGTGGAATCAGGGGCGCTGCCACCTTTCTGCAGTAAACCAGGGGCGTTGCCGCCTTTCTGCAGCAAAATCAGGGGCCCTGCCGCCTTTCTGCAGTAAGACATTGTTTGGTTTTAATGGAAATGGCTATGGCAAGGATGCAAAATGATAAAGCAAGTCTAAAGTATAAAAAATTTGATAGATTTTTCACAAGTAAACACCTCAAGCAAGCACAATCCTATGATTAATATTATGGGTATGGCAAAGCAAAGTCTTACTCTAGGATGCACAAGGCTTCTAGGGAGTCCTCGATATACTCTCAGTACGTGAGGCACAACCGTGAACACCAGTCCGTCACAAGCGTGATTCGGGAACCCCAACAAGATACTGAAAGACTCAGACCAACTCTTCATGTCTATCTAGGTATCACCCTAGCTTCGACGCTCCACCAATTACGACGTGACTGGATTGGGGTACAACTTTCGTTCTCCCCCCTTTATATACCCCGCCGCTACGCGTGGTTGGAATCGTCCCTTGGGGTGATGAAATCCCCAAGCATGTCCCACTAAAAAGAAGACACTAACTGTTTCCAACTACTCCCCAGGCTCACATGAAGTGCAAGGGGAAAGTGAAAATGAATTAATGCCCCCTTGGGTGACACAAGAACAAACAATCATAGCAAGCAATGAAGCTTAATCCCCCCTAATTAGACTATGTTCGAAAATAAGAAAGATAATTTTTTTTAAAAATCTGATCAAGTAGATGACCCTGCAAACAAATGTTAGTTGTCTTCTTTTTCGTCCTTGGTCAAATTATGCCATAATACGCTACAAAATGTTAGCAAAAAACACCAATATCCTTGCCAAAACAATGTTAGAGGGTTACTACTTGAAAATAGCAAAAAATGGAAGCAAAAATAGAGCTAAAATAACTATTTTACCTTCCAAACTATGTTGTTTTGGGGTGTTGTCACCTTTTTGCAGTAAAATTAGGGCACTGCCGCCTTTCTACGGTAAAGCAGAGGGTGTTGCTGCCTTTCTGCGGTAAGGCAGAGGGCGCTGTCGCCTTTCTGCAACAAACCTTATCATATTTTTAAGAAAAAATGTTAGTTGTGCCCCTCCCACTACAAAAAGAGTGTTAGAAAAGCCCTCTAAATATATTCATAATGACAACAAACATGTTAGAAGAAGGTAAACTTTCAAATGTGGGGCGCTGCCGCCTTTCTACAGTGAGGCAGAGGGCACTGCCGCCTTTCTGCAACAGTCTTTGTCAGATTTAAAAAAAAACTGTTAGTTGTGCCCCTCCCAGTGCAAGAAAAGTGTTAGAAAAGCCCTCTAAATATATTCCTAAAGACAACAAACGCGTTAGAAGAAAATAAACTTTCAAATACGGGGCGCTGCCACCTTTTTGTAGTGGCCAAGAGGGCGCTGCCGCCTTTTTGCGGTAAAATGGGGGCGCTGCCACCTTTCTGCGGTAAAGTAGAGGGCGCTGCCACCTTTCTGTGAGTTTTTCCTGTAAAATTCTTAACCAAAAGGGGAGATTAAATGCAAGACCCATATGTGGGTCCCATTGGCTATGCTAGAAATGTATACCTTAGAATTTATCCTACTACAATGCACAAAATAACTAAGAAATATGAAATGATAAGATGCCAAGGACACCTCGAGATTAGCCAAAAGAGTGATATAACGAAAAGGAAAACGAATAAAATGAAATACAAATAGTTTCACCTTCCTTGCTGTTGATATCTCTTTGATTGGCCCTTGCTTGGAATGGTTTGTGTGCTCCTTAGATGATTGCTTGAGTGACTAAATACAAGATTCAATGTGCAAGATGATTGAAAGAGATGGCTAAATGATGGCAAAGGATTGAGGATGCAAATTGGCAGCATGTAGTTATGAAAATACAAAGTGTTGAAAATGCCCTTGAGGAGGGGGGATTTATAGGAGAATTTGAATTCTCTAGAGAATTCAATGGTCAAGATTACTCCAACAAGGTCAAGATGAAGGGCTATGATGGGTTGAGAACCCACAAGCCCTCACATCTTGACATGTGGAGGGTGAAGTGGCCAAGAGAAGATGAGGTGGAGGTGAGTTGTCAAAAAGGTACATGAGGTGGAGAAAGGACATGCACCTTGGGGAGTGAGGAGATTTCCTCAAAAAGGGATTCCTTGTCCCCAAGTGGGGGTGAAAGGGACATTTGAGGAATTTTGGAATTCCTCAAAAATCTACATGGGAAAAGGAAAGGTGGTTGGGGATATAAATGTGAATTAAAAATTCACATTCCTAGGATGATCTAGAGGGTAAAAGGTGGGCTCCAAAAAGGTGGGACTTGGTCACATGTAGAGATTGTGACAAGTCCAAGGTTCTAGAAGCCTTAGAATAATGGAATATGAATTAAAAATTCACATATAAAGGAGGGGAATCTAGGACAAATAAATGTGAATTAAAAATTCACATGGGAAAGGGGGTCAATGTCCAAAAAGGAAAAATGGAAGAATTGACCAAAAAGTAGTGTTAAATTTAGCTAATGACCTTGGTTAAGGTTGTGCAAACATTGGATTAGGCTAATTAATGGAAGATTAGAGGCAAGTGGCAAATATAGGAGGATGTGACATTAATCTCTGATTAAGAGGATGCACTTCATAATCATGAATTAATTAAATTAATTCAGATTAGGGCAAGGTTATGGAGGATGTGACAAGGAGAGAGAAAGTGAGGAATTTTAAATTGATTTTAAATCAAAAGGAGGAAAATGACTAAATTAAATAAATTAGCATATTTATTTAATTTAGAGAGGAATAAGGTGAAAGACAAAGTATTAATTATTAAATTAAATACTTTACCGATATGAGACAAAATGTGTAATATTAATTTAATAAATTAATATTAACATGATAGACGGAAAGGGAGTAAATTTAACCATATGGAAGTGATTAAATTTAGATGTCTACAAGAATTATTAAAGAAGATGCATGGATTGAGAGAACATGAAAAATTAGTCAAAGAATACACTAAGGAGTTTCACACTCTCTTAATTAGAGTGGGACATTCAGAAGACAATGAGGAGAAGGTAGCAAGATACATTAATGAACTGAAGCGAAGCATCCAGGAAGAAATGAGTTTGGTAAGAATTTTTAGTTTAGAAGAAGCTTACCAATTTACTTTGAAAGTTGAGGAAAAGTTAAATTAAAAAATTGAGACTAAGCAAAAAAGGAAAGGGTAGAACAAGTATGTACAACAAAATGAGGATAAAAATAAGATTGAAGACACTAAGGAAAACAAATATGAGAAGGGTGAGAGTTCAAACCAGTCTTGTGAGAAAAATCTTAGAGGTGGAGGAAGATCAAGTAGAGGATTTAGAAGAAGAGGCTTCCAAGGAATTTGTTTCAGGTGTGGTGAAGATGATCATCGAGCATATGATTTCCCTCATAATTAGGAAGAAACAAAAAGATGGATTGAAAATAATGAAAGGGAAGAAAATGTAAATGAAGAAGATTCAGAGTCATCACATTCAGAAGATGTAGAAAATAGAGAAGCACTAGTCACTAGAAGAGCCTTGATGAACAAGGGAAAAGAACCAGATCAAAGGAAGAGATTGTTCTGAACAAGATGTAAGTGTGAAGGTAAAGTATGTAATGTGATTATTGATGGTGGTAGTACTAAAAACCTTGTTTATGAGGAAATGGTGAATAAGTTGCAACTAGAAAGGAGAAGGAACCCACATCCATATAGGATTGCTTGGTTGAAGGATGACCATAAGGTTTTAGTGAATTCTTGGTAAGATTTAAGATTGGTGATTATTATGATGAAGTTTTGTGTGATATTATGTCTATGGAAATTTGTCACTTGTTATTGGGAAGACCTTGGTAGTTTTCAACAAGAATGCAGTGCATGATGATTATGCCAATACCTACTCCTTGATGAAGAATGGAGACAAACACAAGTTGGAACCTTTAAATAAAGAAGGAAAGGTATGGAATAACACTGGAAAAATGCTTGGTTAATGGAGTTAGACAATTAGTGAAAGAATCATGGGAGAAATAAGAGGTAAAATATGATTTTTGCAAAAAAAATGTTGATTTATATGAGCATGATAAGAATAGTGTAGAAGAGGATATTTCAACAATGAAAGCATTGGTAAATGAAGGTACTATAGTTGAAAGTGTGGAAATAGATGAGCAAGTAGAGGCTAATTTTTTTGGTGAAGAGATCGATGATCTTGAGATTGATAGGTATTTGCAAGATGGGAAGGATGAGTCTTTTGTTTGTTTGACTAACATTGACGTGAGCACAAAGTAAAAATAGATTTCAGCTAAGGGTTGTCTTCTAGAAGGAAAGCAGGAAGAAGAACACCATGATGACACCAAAATTGGTGAGGAACAAGTTGTTGTAGTAGAGACAAAGGAATAGGTAATGCATGAATTTTATGAATTTACTAAGGTAGATGAAATGGAAGCTTATTAATTTCAAGAATTTCATAGTGTATATTGGTGGGAGTTGGATTATGTAAAAATATGGATAAAGAGAAGAAAAATGAAGATGAAAGAGACATCAAGTTGCAAAGAAAAGTGAGGAAGAAGATAGAGGCAATTTTGGACAAAAAGGTGAGTAAGAGCATAAGAAACAAGCAATATTTTGAGTATTTGGTAAAATTGTTTGGGAGACTTGTAGAAGACTCCTCTTGGTTGTCTAAAGCTAAGGTTAATCACCCTGGTCATCTTCTTGAGAAGTGATAGGGTCACTTTTCTTCTACCATGTGTGTCTGATGCAGGTGCATCTATGATTGTCGACCAACTAGCATTATTTGATTTTTGCTCAATTTTGTGGTGCAATCAATTTAATTGACATTTTGGAGTATTTTTAATGTTGTAAAATTATATTAAAAAATCTGGACATATTTTGGCTTGAAATCTACCTTGGGAAACATGTTGGATTTTACAAATTTTAATTTAAAATTTCCAAAAACCAACATGGGTGCGGGATTCTTTGGAATTAGAAAATTTTGAATTTTGAATTAATGTACATGCATGATTTGGACACATAGAAGGTTTGATTGGAAAATTTGAATTGAAAATTCAAATTGAGAAGTGGAGGAATGAAGGTGTCAGCTAGTGGTGGTCTGCTTGGAAGGAAATGAAATAAACATGCATTGGGGAGTTAGAGGATGGAAATTTGATGCCATTAACTGATTTTACAAAAGTGGGAGTGGGTTTGGAGGTAGTGGAGTTGCTGAGTGGTATTGGTAGGGTGTTTGGTTAATTTTTTTTGGTGATTGCTTTGATTTTGGTTGGACTAATTTTTTGAGTTAGAGGATTTTGGGTGTAGCATTCCTGGAAAGCCTTTTTTAGATTCGTGGGAGTAGGTTGAAGTCCAAAATTAGTGGCAAATCCTTTGGTGAAACATTGGTGATTATATGAATTTATTTTCTAGAACTTGTTTGTAGGTGCAAGAAGGAGATTGCAAGCTATTGGAGGAAGGATCAATGCATACCTGTAGATGTTATTGTTGTATGTACCAAGGAATTTACTTCTCATTTTCTATGTATTTTTAGTCCTGAGGGTTTCCTTTGCAATTCCTTTTCATTTGAATGTATTGCACAAAAGGTGCAGGTGCCATTGAGCAAATATGAATTGAAAGTGTTGCTGATTTTTTGCATATTTATTTATTTTGTTCATCAATTTCCTTAGTGAGGTTGGAAGTGCAGAGAGTTGTAGGAAAACTCTCTTGCATCACTCATGTAGTTCTTTCATGGATAACCTCTTGAGGGGGCACCATTCATCCTATTAATTAATCTATCAAATTATTTTTTCTACTTAATTGGGGCATATCATTACTTTTCTCATCTTTTCTAATTTTTATTCTTAGCTACTTTTTTCTTCTTGGAAATAATATCACTTCAGACATTTCCTTAAAAGGGGGAAAACATAGATACTAAAATTATTCTTCTAATATTCAAACATTAATAATCATTATCATTTTCTCATTTAATATCCATTAAATTTTTGAAAAACAAGGTGAACTTAACTATAATATTAACTTTTATATGTGTTTAAAACTTTGAAAAATAGATTTAGGATTAATCCAATATGATGATTATAGTGATTGCATATTCATCATTAACATAAAAAACAACAATACCACAAGTTGAGAAACACAAGTGACACAAGATATACAGTGATGGAGCATATGCACATTAATGAACTTCTCTTGATTTATGACCTTCTCAAACATTGATCCATAGTAATAAGTCTATGCACATTAACCTCTCCTATTTAAGGATTTAATCCCATGATGATTTTCTATATGAAAATCCATTTTTCACACTGATACTAAGGAATATTGAGGAGTCTAGTAAACTTCGCCTATTAATATATAAACAACATGCCCCATTTCCTTAAGTTCTAAAAATTAGCTAGCTTTTTGTCAAAATAGAGTTGAGGTAACCATATATATCTAAATAGGGTCATAAATTGATCCCATTTCAGATTAGTAGAAATAATTCCAATTTATATTTTCTTATTGGCCCACAAGGAAAAGTTTTCCCTTGAGAGCTAGTGTTCTCCCCAAATTACTTTAGTTATCCTAGAATATTTTTTAATCTTAAAATATTTTTCATATAATTTCAAAAATACTACTCAACTTACTTGGATTCTTCATTCTTGGAGTCTACTTTAGCACAATAAAAGATAGGGTGTATACAAAAATACTCATCCATGACCTTCTTACTCAAGGTAGGTGTATATAATTCATAGCCAAATTGAATTTCATGGCCTATAGATGGTTTCTTTGGTTTTATTTTATTTTCAATCTTGAGCTTCACTTATTTTCTTGAATAAATTTATATAACTCAAGGCTGAAACTAAGGTTTTAATTTTTCTTAGCTAGATCTCCTCCTTACAAGGTAACTTGTGGACTTCCCACTTTAATTATCCTAAATCCTACTATTTTTCTTCTTTTTGAATTGTTATCCTAACTTGAAGCCTCACATTTTCTAAATGTAAAGAAAGAAAAATATTAGTTAGCCTAGATTTAATTTAGTAGGCTCTTAGGTTTTAGTATTTGAACCTAAGCTCTAATACAGTATGTGACAAACTACCTAATTTTTTTTTCTAAATTTAAATCAAATAATGAAATATGCTCTAACTTGAGTAGGTAAGTGGTGTGAGAGTGGGAAAAATACTATTTTGAGGAAGTGAGCTCTTATTTGTAGTGATTTTATTGTAATTTGTAGATCATTTATGTTTTTTGATACTAGATGAATTTTTTGACATAATACATACTCTTCTTGTCAGTTCTATCTATAAAATTTTGGACGTTATGGTTGGCACTACATACTAGACATTTCCTATGTAGTGGGAGTCCTATAGAGGTATATGTGTTATTGGATTATAGTAAAAAGGCATTCTTTTTTTTTGCATGTCCATGTGTTTTTTTATTTATGGATATAGACTTTGTATAGGATAGTGAATATATAGCTAAAGATTGCATATTGTACTATGTATTTAGCTAGTAGGAGGTCTACTAGTTATTGTGTTTACCTTGCTTTGTGATGCAATTAGTTAGATGTGTGTGTGAAAATTAGTCGTGTATACACCTAAAAATGGTCATCATATTCAATTAATTAAATACAACCTATTTAATTAATATTTCAACTATGTATAAATAAAGTCTCACTTTATTTATATTGTTCATTCTTCTATTAATTCTCCAAAATCATATTCTTCTAAATAATTAAATAAACAAAGTATCCTAAACATGTTTATTTAATTAATCTTCCTTAATCATGATTAAGAATTAGAGCACATGTCTACTAATTTTTCTTGTGCCACCTCACAAGGGTCACATGAAAATAAATAAGCCTAATTATTAATTAGAATTATCTTCACACACTTCCACCAATTGGAAAAAGCACATGGCTTTATTCTCCCACACTTCCAACAAATTTGGAGCACATGGTTCTTTGTTTCACACACTTGTGTCTCCCATCCAAATGGAATGTTGCCCATTGGTCAAGAGATTCCTTAACACACATGGCACGTTGTCTTTGGTCAATGGGACAACATCCCGATTCTCTCCATCTCCACTGTCTATTCTTTCTCCTTCAAATATGGACCATTAATAGGTTCCACCTCACAAAATGCTTGAGAAACCCTATAAATACACCCCCTTGCCTTTGCATTTTGGGAATCCACATTTGAAGTAAATTTATTATGTAGGTTTCTCTTAGGAGCTTGGAGCATTCTTGGAGTCTTATAGCTAGTTTTTATATCATGTTCTACTTAGCGTTTACATCTTAGATTAACATATTGCTTCATAGTTGCATTTCATCATCCCCATTGCATCATAGTTACATTTTAGATTAGTTTTCTTTTTGTTTGCATTTGAGCATATGTAGAATCATGGATAGTTCATTATAGTTTCGTATCACATCAATAATTTCCACTTGTTCATTTATCATCAACATCATCCTTCATTTATCATAGTATCCATTATCCTTTCCATTGTTTTGTTTCATGTAGAAGCATACCACTAATCCTTCTAGCACACGTTTTCACATAGAAATCATCTTAGCTTGCATCTTAAGCAATAAATATCATTTTAATGACCCTTGTGCTCATAGAAATCTAAGGGCCAAATGGTTTAATAAATCCTTAGAAATAGATGACAATGAGACGTTATTGAAAGGTTTGATTATATTACGAAATAGAGTAGTTTACTTGATCGAATCTTCAATATAAATTGTTTCATTAAGGTTTATGTTGATATTAAATCTCTCCACATTCGACACATGCAAAAAATGGTACCCGCTGTGGGCCTTTGCCTCACTTGTTTCTAACTTTTTTGCAAATTTCGTGATCGTAGGTTTAGATTTGAGACTTGAGAGCCTTTTGCACCTGTTTTGAGACAATTTTGGGCTGTTTCTAGAGTTCTGGCACCTCTTGTCTTTGTTTTGGCACCTCTTACATCTGTTTTGGCACCTTTTGCAAGTTGTTCTGAGACCATTTTCACCTGTTCCGGGACCATTCTAGGCTGTTTTTAGAGTTTTGGCGCCTCTTGCACCTATTTTTCTGCCTCTTGCAAGTTGTTCTGAGACCATTTTCACCTGTTCTGGGATCATTCTGCACTATTTTTAGAGTTTTGGTGCCTCTTGTTGGAGTTTTGGTGCCTCTTGCAAACTGTTTCAGGGAGTTTTGGCTTTTCTAACTCTATTTTTGAAATTTTTGTCTTTGTTTTGGTGCCTCTTGTCTATGTTTTGGCACCTCTTGCATTTTTTCACCAAAATAAAAAAAATCACATTCTGTGTTGTGCTTTGGAAGTTTTCCTAGATTCGCTGTCAAAGACTCAAAACATAAACTACTAATATATTGCAGGGGTTGGATGTTATTTACTTGTTTCCTTTTGGTTAAGCTAGCAAACATAGCTTAATTAAAAGCAAATAAGCACCGTGTCTTTTGTATGTGATGGATGGTAGGCATATGCTCTCCCCTTAACTGGGTGATCCAAAAAGCCAGAACCATTCTTGTTTATGTGCGAGTGTAAGTGGAGCATATAGCATGTGTTCTTTCTTTATTCATGCAAAATAAACATTGATCTAACTATGGGTATGCTTGCTTGCTTTTGTTTATCTTAGAGTTCCTGCCTTGGGGAAAAGGTAATCACCCAAGAGAATGACCCAACTAGTAACACGCTAAATCCAAGCGAATTCCAACTAGGATATAAATGTGGATACTTGGGGAAAGTTCAAGTATCACGCAGGTGGCTCTGACAAGATGGATTGAAAGGGACTCTCACCGCATGGGTCACTCACTATGAATGAAATGTTCGAATTAAAACCCTTGTTGTAGATTTTCTAGAATCCTTTATCTATTCTTTGGTATAGCAATAGTCATTGCCAAGGCATCCACATTCTCACAGTTTTTAGTAGAGATGATCAGTTCGCCATGGGAGTTTCATGGGGACTGGAAGCTTGGTTGGCCTAAGAAGAGAGTGCATTGTAAGGGGGAGCCCATGCAACCAATCTTCTGAATTCATCCACTAAAGATAGTGTGGTTGGGGTAAAACCTACGTGGAATCTAAAAGAATACAGTCTTACACAGCCTTAGGAGTGTATATTCTGCTTGACGTGTCTTCAAAATGAAACTCAAACAAAACACCATAAAAAATGTTACATTTTGAAAATGAAAACCTTGATTTGGAACTACATTCATTGAGGGAAACAAGTCCATAATTGAAAAATCCAAGAAAATAGACCTTTGGGGGGGTAATTCAGCTATTGTAGAGTCATTTTGGGAAATTTTTAGAGTTTTGGTGCCTCTTGTCCCTAAATTGGCACTTCTTGCACCTATTCTAGCACCTCTTGTCTTTGTTTTGGCACCTCTTGTAGACCCTAAAATAGTAACTTAGGTTCATCCATCTTTAGAAAATCAGTCCTTTCAGTAGTGTTCAACCTTTCCTTAGGCAAAATAGGGTCAGAATATGTGGTTTACATGATGATTTCATGAAAGATCAAGATTAGAAAACCAAAGATCAAAACTCTTAGTCCAAAACAACATCAAAAACATTTGTCTATGCTCTATGACTTTAGAGAAAGGTTAACCTTCAATTTTTACAAGAGAGCTTGCAAAAACAATCTAGAGTTATACATGATGTACTATTGTCAAAATCCAAGACTTTTCCAACATTTTGAGTACCTTAATTACACATCTTGAATCAAAACTCCAAGTCCAAGATTGTTCCTTAGATACCTTAGAATTCTAAACATGTCGAAATGAACCTATACAAATGAAAATTTTCAAATTAAACCTAGATCTAAACATTTCAAGGTGCCTAAATCATAAATATCCATCACATCTTTGCTTGTAAAACCTAGTTTCATCTTCGAGATTTGTCATCCTTTAATCATGAAATGATGTCATGCAATCAAATCAAAATTAGTCTTATCAATAGAATTTGTCATTCTATTTTACTTAGTTGTAATTCTTGGCACTATTTCAAACTTAGATCAAAGCTTAGTCTAAATAATAACACTTGTATGTCTGTCCAAACAAGATCACAAAAGAGGAGACTCAAGGAAAAGGAACTTGGAACACCCAACCTTGAAACGGAAAAAAATGGAAGACCAAGTAGTGAAAGTTTTGATATTGAAACTCCCAACATTGAAATTCCCAACATTGAAGCTCAAAATAGTGAGATCCCTAGCAACATGGATGATGCAGAATAAAACCCTCTTCCTGGGCTCAACAACACTCAAGGGGAAGAAATAAATGATGAGGATATCCGAAAAGTGCAAAAAGACCCCAACTTCCATAAGTTTTTGGAAAATATTTTTTAAAGAGATGGGGAAAAATACCTATTAATGTTGGAAAATCAAGGTGTGAAACTTCCCCTTGATTTTGATATCAACACCTTAAAAGCACCTCCCAAAAAGCTTAAAAAGGAAACATAAAAAATAGTTGCTTTAACTCACCAAATGCATAACCTTCAACAACAAGTTCTAGATATGCAAATGGGAACCTCAAAACGATAGTTGATTCAGGACATTTGTCCATATCCCTTTAATCAATCCATCAACATGATTCCTTTCCCTAAACATAGTGAATTCCCAAAGTATGAAAAATACAATGGTAAAACTAATCCATTAGATCATGTGAGAGAATTTCGAACCATGAGTCTAGAATTTGTGCATGAGGAAACTTATTTGATCAGACTATTTCCACGAAGTCTAGGAGGGACATGCCTTGAATGGTTTTAAAGGTTACAACCCTAATCAACACATTTGAAGAGTTGTTCAATAAATTTCTCACTCAATACTCTTACAATATCCAATACGATATCACCATGAAAGACCTTTGCAACTTGAAACAGAAAAAGGGTGAGTTCTTCCTCATTTTCTTGCAAAAATGGAGGAGATTTTTTGCAAGGTATTCTCGTCCCATACCTAAAAAAGAAAAGATAGAAATTTTCATTGAAAACCTAAATGATGAGGTGAGTTATAGATTGGAATTACAATGTCCCCCCACCTTCAAAAAATTGATTGAAAATGGAATTAAAATTTAAGAAGCCTTAGTCAAAAGAGGGGTCATTAAAATATACAGTGAAAACAACTCATTCACTTCCTCTAACAACTACAACGGTGGGGAAAAATCTAAATTTTGGCAACAAAATAAGAATGTGGGTAACAATGAGGTCATAGCTGAAAATCAAAATACAAAACCAGTATTCAACCTAATTGCAACTTTCACCAAGACTAATTAGACCAAAAATCCTCCCAACACTCCAAATGTAATCCAAAACAACAATTAGAGTAATCTGGGGACCAAAGCAACACCATTTTCAAAACCTTCCAATCAACAAAAATTAACACCATTGGGACAATCCTTAAATTCAGCCTTAACGAAACTTATCAAGGCTAAGCTTATCATAGTGTTAGAAGCACAAAAATAGGATCCACAAGTCAAACCCTTTTGGTGGAAGGATTCCCATTACTATGATTATCATCAAAACAAGGGTCATATGATGAAATATTGTTGGCAATTAAAACACACAATCTAAGATCTCATTGATGACAAAAAGGTACTCATTGAGGGGCCCCAAACAAACAATAATCATGGAGTGTTCAAGAACCCTTTACCCAATTATGAAAAAGGAGAGTCCTCTACATCAAATACCAAAGGAAAGAATGTAAAATATGTTTATAATTCTACCATTCATTGTATTGAGATGGTTGAGAGTTCCATCCAAGATAGTGAAATTGGAAGCCAAGGGAAGGATGCCACTACTAAAAACCAACACAATGATATTGACACCATCTCACATCAAATCAATGAACTTATACCTAGAGATATGATCACCAACATTGACATGAATGACAATCAAATTAACATCATCAAAATCACAAAAGATCAAGACAATACACCAATCAATGTGATTACAAAAGGACAAGCCAAGGTAACATTGGAAGGAGCTACCCCTTCCATGTCCAAAATGGTTGTTTTTCCTGTAACTCAATATAACATCGTTGATCAGTTGTAGAAGATACCTGCTCAAATATCCATATTGGAACTTATCAAGATTTCATTGGCACACAAAGAAATCCTGGAACAAGCTTTAGTTTCCACCATGGTACCAAACAATCTGGAAGTCTATTCATTTCAAGCTAATGTGGGACATTTGACCGCACCTCATTGTTTATCATTCTTTGAACATGACGATGCATCCACCACCCATCCACATAATGCTACTCTCCAAATCAAAGTATTAATCCAAATTGTGTCAAATGTGTCCTTCTGGATGGAGGAGCGGGCCTAAATATTTGCACTCTCAAGCTTGTTCATGCATTGGGATATTCTGAAAATGATATTGATCCTAGAAGGAAAATCACCATAAAAGCATATGATGATGAAGAGAGATCCTCCCAAGGATTGATCACCTTACCCATTCAAGTGGGACCAATCGTCAAAGACATAGTGTGTCAAGTGTTAGACAAGGAATTGACATATAACATACTTTTGGGATGACCATGGATTCATGAAATGCAAGTGGTACCATCAACCTATCATCAGTGCCTAAAATTTCCTTTCAATGGATAGGAGATCACCATTACTACAAATTCTAACAATCCTCAATATTACAATGCACTCAGAATAAGTCAAGATAGCTTTGTACCACATAATAGAGAAGTCATCAACTTTGATCCATCAAACAAAGAAAGTCCAATTGGTTCTTTGTCAAAACAGCATGAGGAAAAAGCTCAATCAAAAGACAAAGGGGTCATTGACTCTATTTCATCCAACAATGGAAGTCAGCTTGATGCCTTATCAAAATAGTTGGAAAAGATCCAAATAAAAGACAAGGGCATGAGGGAATACTCATTTGAGCAATCTTCATACTTATCACAACTTTCATCTTCCCCTTAGTCATATGGACAACCATCCACCTCAAGACAACAATCTTTATAACCCATCACACTCTCTGATGGGAAGTTTATAAAAGCAAGCACTCAATCTGAGGAATTAGAAGACAAGGATGTTCCGAACTGGTTATACAAAGATGAAGAACCATCATAGGTATTAGTGTCCAATATATGCACAGATAAGTATGGAAAAGGCAAGAAAATCCTAAAAAAAATGGGATATGAGGGAAATGGTCCTTTGGGTAAAAGAAAAGAAGGCATCAGTGAACCAATACATCCTATCACAATGAATCCCAAAGACAAAACAGGGCTAGGATACAAGGAAGACTCAAAAGAGGAAGCCACTGAAAAGAGTTGTTGAAAGAATCTTACAACTACAGGCTAGTGAAGATCATGAAATAGATTCCAATGAATATGAATGGGACTCCCTCTCTGAAGAATCTTGCCATGACAAAGAGATTGATGTAATCCAAAAGTATACACCAATATGTATGAAAGGACAAAGTTCAGGTTCTAGACCCCTTGAATATGGACCACAGTATGTCTTTGACTCAAGTGAAGATGATCATTCTTCAAGCGAGATAGATACGTTGGAAGAGAGTAACATCCTAGAACAAGTGGACAATTCTTTAAGCTATCATGATGCCTAACTTATGACCTTAGCCAATCTCGTGATTTCGCCTGCCTTTCAAAATACATACTAAACTAATTGGCCAGGGGATCAAATGAACGTGACATACCACCTTTACCGAGATGATGATGCCATCATGAACTTCCCTATGTTCAATAATTTTACATGGTACCAATATTGTCTCTAGTGAGAGCTCTAGAAGGTGCTGACCTTTTACAACTGCAAATGAAAAATGAAGTGATTGTAGGTAGAAACCATCTAATGGCACTACAAATTGGGAAGAATTAAAACAAAGTATCTCGAGGTGAAAACACCTGCCTCCCCTAAGGCACCAGAATGGGGTTTGACGCTCTCCCCTAGAACACTATCGAGGAGAGATACTGATGCCTAGTACAGAACCTACAATCCATCCAATGTTGGCACAGCCCAGAAGGCAATGAAGACCACGTTTGGCGGAATCCATGACATAAGAGAGGGTACGTCAACTTTGCTTGGTCATATGTTGTGCCATAGATACAAAGAGCTCATTATGCATCATTATCATTTACCCACTGGTGTGTGAAACTTGTAAGAAAAAATGAAACCATCCCATTGCCCCTTCTAGTGAAGGTGAGCTGAAGAAGCTGTGGGGTAGTTTATAAGATCATTGACTATCTTAGAGTGGATATCGACTGCCCATTTTTTGGTATCCCAAACCAAATAAAGAACATCATGATGTGCGGACTTGGGATCTTAACGGCCTGACCAAAGGTGATTTTCCTCTACCAAACATTGATACGATTGTAGACTTGGCATTTGGGAAGGAAATGTTATCACTTATGGATGTCTTTCAAGATACAACAAATAAAGAATATACACAAGATCAAGATTAAAGGCCTAAAGGGGTCAGAATGAAACCATCACACATGTCCTTGGGGCACTTTTTGTTGGAATGTGATGCCTTTTGGGTTGAAAAATGCTAGAGCTACATATCAGAGAGCTATGACTACCATCTTCCATGACATGATGCATACTTTTATGGAAGACTATGTAGATGATCCATTGGAAAAATCCTACACTAGAGGACACTTAAGAGTTACAGGCGCAATCTTCACGGTGGAGAAATTCATTGTGAGGTTAAATCCCAAGAAATGTGTGTTCAGTGTAACATCAACTAAACTTTTGGGATACATTGTCTCAGCTAAAGGCATTGAGGTGGATCCTGAAAAGCTCAAATCCATCATGGAAATTCCTCCTAAAAATATCAGTCAACTTAGATCATTACAAGAAAGGTTCCAGTCCATCAGAAGATTCATTGCACAACTAGCTGATAAAACTCATCCTTTCAACCACTTATTACACACGAATGTCTCTTTCAAGTGGGATGACAAATGTGAAGCTTCCTTCAATCAACTAAAGAAGTACCTGATGAAAACACTAGTCAAGGGAAAACCCTTATTACTATACATTGCAACAATAAAGATATCTTTGGGAGCCTTATTAGCACATGAAGATTCTACAGGAAAGGAGAGATACATCTATTATATCAGCAAGACCTTAAATGGTTATGAGATCAATTACACCTTTATTGAGAAAGCCTGCTTAGCGGTTGTATTTGCTACACAACAATTGAGGCACTACATGCTGACTCACACCATCAAACTCATTGCCATAAGTGATCCATTAAAGTATTTACTTAGCAAAGCTGCTTTAACAGGGAGATTAGCCAAGTGGGTCATGATATTGAGTGAGTTCAACATTCAGTACGTGGATAGGAAAGCAATCAAAGGTCAAGCCATAGCAAATCAACTAGCTGAAGCACCATTGTTGGATAATAATCCAATGAACACTGAATTCCCTGATAATGATATCCTAACCATATCTACAAAATAGTTGATGTTATACTTTGATGGCTCTTATACACAACATGGATTAGGCACATGAATCTTGTTTATCTCACCGCAAGGATAAAAAATTCCTAAATCCTATAGATTAATGTTTCCCTACACCAACAATACAGTTGAATATGAAGCATTGATCATTGGAATCAAGATAGTTGTTGAATGGAAAATCATAGAATTGCTAGTCTATGGTGACTCACAACTGGTCATCAACCAAGTCAATGATGATTATCAAATGAAGGATGACAAGTTTCTTCCCTACAAGAGGATGCTGGATGATTTCAAAAGTACTTCATTGAAATCAAGTTTTCACAGGTTCCTAGAATAGAAAACAAAGCTATAGATGCAATGGCCACCATTGCTTCTCTCTTGCAAATACTTGAACAATGAAAAATTTATGAATTCATGGTAGAAAAAGTGTCCAACCCAACCTATGAAGATCTAGAATCCCAAGTGATATGCCATATTGTTGACCCTCAAATTTCCCTCTATGGAGAGATCCATACCTACTTGAAAGACAATACCCTTCCAGTTGAATTATCTCAAAACCAAAAAAAAAACTTCATTCGACAAGTGGTTTGCCACACCCTAATAGTTGATGTGCTTTATAGACGAGGTATGGATGGTACTCTTCTTTGGTGTCTAGAATGTAACAAAGCTGAAACCGCTTTACAAGAGGTTCACAAAGGTATCTTTGGCACACATTCAAGTGGCTTAACCTTAGCTAAGAAATTATTACAATTGGGGTATTACTGACCGAATATGGAGAAGGAGTCATTTCAATATGTCAAAAGGTGTTCCAAATGTCAAATTCATGGAAACTTGATACATGCACCTACACAAGAGTTGCATCCTTTCATAGCTACATGGCCTTTTTGTCAGTTGGGATTGGACCTTGTAGGTAAGATTCACCCATCTTCCTCCAATGGACATAAGTTTATAATCATAGCCACTAAATATTTCACCAAATGGATTGAAGATGTTCCCCTAATCACCATCACGAGGAAGCAAATCTCATCATTCATCCTAAATTATCTCATCTGTTGGTATGGTGTTCCTCAATCTATTATTATAGACAATGGCCAACCCTTCAAGAATCAAGATGTTCAAGAGCTCTATGAAAAATTCCATATCCATCATTGGTTTTCTACACCTTACTATCCCTAAGGAAATGGCCAAGAAGAGGCCTCAAACAAGACTATCCTAAAGAAAACTGTCAATGAAGTTGGACGTGACTGGCATGTTCAACTAAACCCGACATTGTGGGCTTATAGAACTAGTATTTGTACCACAACAGGAGCAACACCCTATTCTCTATTCTATGGATCAAAATCTATTCTACCTATTGAGGTTGAGATACCATCCCTGTGTGTGTCACTCAAAGGGATGATTTT
>VDFB02193867.1:660672824-660712349 GCA_007258455.2 Sequoia sempervirens
CACTTTTCTTTTAATTCTCCAAAATCATATTCTTCTAAATAAGTAAATAAACAAATTATCCTAAATGTGCTTATTTATTTAATCTTCCTTAATCTTGATTAAGAAATAGAGCACATGTTTACTACTTTTTCTTGTGCCATCTCACAAAGGCACATGAAAATAAATAAGCCTAATTATTAATTAGAATTATCCTCACACACTTCCACCAATTGGAAAAGGCACATGGCTTTATTCCCCCACACTTCCAAAAAATTTGGAGCACATGGATCTATGTTTCACACACTTGGGTCCCCCATCCATTTGGCATGTTTCCAATTGGTCAAGGGATTCTCTCCACACACATGGCATGTTGTCTTTGGTCAAGGGGACAACATCCTGATTCTTTCCATCTCCACCATCTATTCTTTCCCCTTCAAATCTAGACAATTGATAGGTACCACCTCATAAAATGCTTGAGAAACCCTATAAATACACCTCCTTGTCTTTGCATTTATCATCCACAATTGAAGTAAAGTTACTATGCAGGTTTCTCTTAGGAGCTTGGAGCTTTCATGAAGTCTTATAATTAGTGTTCATAGCATGTGTTACTTTGCATTCTCATTATAGATTAATTAATTGCTTCATAGCTGCATTTTAGGTTAGTTTGTTTTATGTTTGCATTTGATCATATGCATAATCATGAATAGTTCATTTTAGTTTCACATAATATCACTCATCTACACTTTTCCATTTATCATCAACATCTTCCTTCATTTATCATCGTATTCATCATCCTTTCCATCCTTTTGTTTCATTTAGAAGCATACCACTATTCCTTCCAACACACATTTGCACATAGAAATCATCTTAGCTTGCATATTAAGCATCAAATCTTGTTTTCTAGGTTGTCATTTTAACAACCATTGTACCCATAGAAATTTGAGGGCCAAATGGTTTAATAAATCCCTAGAAATAAAGGACAATGATACGTATTTGAAAGGTTCAATCGTATTACAAATAGAATAGTTTAATTGATCAAACTTTGAATGTAAACTATTTCATTAAGGTTTGTGTTGAAATTGAATCTCTCCACATTTGACACATGCACAAAATGGAGCCCACCATGGGTCCTTTGCTTCACTTTTTTCTAACTTTTTTGCAAATTTCATGATCACAGGTTCAAATTTGAGACTTGAGAGCCTTTTGCGCCTATTTTGAGGCAATTCAGGGTTGTTTTTGGAGTTCTGGCGCATGTTGTCTCTATTTTGGCGCCTCTTGCTTGAGTTTTGGCACCTCTTGCAAGTTGTTATGAGACCATTTTTACCTATTTCAAGACCATTCTAGGCTATTTTTAGAGTTTTGGCACCTCTTACACCTATGTTGGCACCTCTTGCAATTGTTTCAAGACCATTTTTACCTATTCTAGGACCATTCTGGGTGATTTTTAGAGTTTTGGTGCCTCTTGCACCTATTTTGGCACCTCTTGCAAGTTGTTCTGAGACCATTTTCACCTATATTGTGACCATTCTGGGCTATTTTTAGAGTTTTGACACCTCTTGCACCTATTTTGGTGCCTCTTGCAAGGTATTTCAAGACCATTTTCACCTATTATGGGACCATTTTGCATTGTTTCTAGAGTTTTGGCACCTCTTGCTAGAGTTTTGGCACCTGTTGAAAACTGTTTCAGGGAGTTTTGGCTTTTTTGACCCTGTTTTTGAACTTTCTATCTCTATTTTGGTGCCTCTTTCCTTTGTTTTGGCATCTCTTGTCTCTTTTTTGGCACCTCTTGCAATTTTTCACCAAATCAAAAAACTCACTTTCTATGTTGTGCATTTGCAGGTTTTCCTAGAATTGTTGTCAAAGACTCAAAACATAAACTACTAACATATTGTAGGAGTTGGATGTTATTCACTTATTTCCTTGTGGTTAAGATAAGAACACAACTTAAGTAAAAGGTTAATGAATATCATGTTTCCTTTTGGTTAAGTTAGGAAGATAGCTTAATTAATGGGTTAATGAACACCATGTCTTGTGTATGTGATGGATGGTAGGCATACGCTCTGCCCTTAACTAGGTGATCCAAAAAGATAGACTAGTTCTTGTTTATGTGCAAGTGTAAGTGGAGCATATAGCATGTGTTCTCTCTTTATTCATGCGAAATAAAGAGTGATCGAACTACAGGTATGCTTGATTGCTTTTGTTTATGCTAGAGGGCCTTCCTTATGGGAAAAAAGTAATCACCCAAGGGAATGACCCAATTGGTAACACGCTAAAGCCAAGCGACTTCCAACCAGGATATAAATGTGGATACTTAGGAAAAGTTCAAGTATCATGCAGGTGGCTCCGATGAGATGGATCGAAAGGGAATCTCACCACATGGGTCACTCCCTATGAATGGAATGTTTGAATTAAAACCTTTATGTAGATTTTCCAAAATCCTTTATCTATTCTTTAGTGTAGCAACGGTCATTTCCAAGGCATCCACATTCTCATAGTTTTTAGTAGAGATGATCAATTCACCATGGGAGTTTCATGGTGACTGGAAGCTTGGTTGGCCTGAGAAGAGAGTGCACTGTAAGGGGGAGCCCGTGTAGCCAAGCTTCTAAATTCATCCACTAAAGATAGTGCAGTTGGGGTAAAACCCGCGTGGAATCTAAAAGAATACAATCTTACATAGCCTTAGGAGTGTATATTCTACTCGATGTGTCTTCAAAATGAAACTAAAACAAAACACCATAAAAACTGTTACATTTTGAAAGTGAAAATGTTGATTCAAAACTACATTTATTGAGGTAGACAAGTCAATAACTTAGGTCCATCCATCTTCAGAAAATTAGTCCTTTCAGCAGTGTTCAACCTTTCCTTAGGCAAAACAGAGTTAGGATATGGGGTTTACATGATGATTTCACAAAAGATTAGAAAACCAAGGACCAAACCTCTTAGTCCAAAACAACATAAAAAATGTTTTTCTATGCTCTATGACTTTAGAGAAAGGTTAACCTTCAATTTTTACAAGAAAGCTTGTAAGAACAATCTAGAGTTATACATGATGTACTATTGTGAAAATCAAAGACATTTTCAATGTTTTGAGTACCTTAATTACACATATTGAATCAAAAATCCAAGTCCAAGACTGTTCATTAGATACCTTAGAAGTCTAAACATGTCGAATTAGGCCTATACAAGTGGAATTTTTCAAACTAAACCTAGATCTAAACATTTCAAGGTGCCTAAATCATCAATATCCATCACATATTTTTGTACATAGTTTCATCTTCTGGATTTTTCATCCTTAATCATGAAACTATGTCATGCAATCAAATCAAATTTAGTCTTATCAATAGAATTTCTCATTCTATTTGACTTAGTTGTAATCCTTGGCACTATTTCAAATTTAGATCAAAGCTTAGTCTAAATCATAACACTTGTATGCCCATCCAAATGAGATCACAAAAGAGAAGACTCAAGGACAAGGAACTTGGAACACCCATCTTTGAAAAAAAAAACATAGGAAGTCCAAGTAGTGAAACTATCAATATCAAAACTCCCCAACATTGAACCTCAAAATAGTGAGATCCCTAGCAACATGGTTGGATGTAGAAAACCCCTATTCCTAGACTCCAACAAACACTTAAGGGGAAGAAATAAAACAATGAGGGATATTCAACAGCTTAACAAGATCCCAACTTCCATAAGCTTTGGAAAAGATTTTGAAAGAGATGGGGAAAAAATAATTCTATTAATGTTAGCCAATCAAGGAGCTCTAAACCTTTCCCCTTGATTTTGATATCAACACCCTAAAAGCACCTCCCCAAAAGCCTAAAAAGAAAATAGAAAAAATGGTTGCTTTAATCCCACCAAATACATAACCTTCAACAAAAAGTTCTAGATATGCAAAGGGGAACCTCAAAACGATACTTGATTCAGGACATTTGTCCATATCCCTTTAATCAATCCATCAACATGATTCCTTTCCCTAAACATAGTGAATTCCCAAAGTATGAAAAATACAATGGTAAAACTAATCCATTAGATCATGTGAGGGAATTTCAAACCATGAGTCTAGAATTTGTGCATGAGGAAACTTATTTGATGAGACTGTTTCCACAAAGTCTAGGAGGGACATGCCTTGAATGGTTTTCAAAGGTTACAACCCCAATCAACACATTTAAAGAGTTGGTCAATAAATTTCTCACTCAATACTCTTACAATATCCAATACAATATCACCATGAAAGACCTTTGCAACTTGAAACAGAAAAAGTGTGAGTTCTTCCTTATTTTATTGCAAAAATGGAGGAGATTGTTTGCAAGGTATTCTTGTCCCGTACTTGGAAAAGAAAAGATAGAAATTTTCATTGACAACCTAAACGATGAGATGAGTTATAGATTGGAATTACAATGTCCCCCTACCTTCAAAAAATTGATTGAAAATGGAATTAAAATCTAAGAAGCCTTAGTCAAAAGAGGGGTCATTAAAATATACAATAAAAATAACTCATTCACTTCCTCTAACAACTACAACGGTGGGAAAAAATATAAATTTTGGCAATGAAATAAGAACATGGGTAACAATGAGGTCATAGCTGAAAATCAAAATACAAAACCGGTATTCAACCTAATTGCAACTTTCACCAAGACTAATCAGACCAACAATCCTCCCAACACTCCAAATGTTATCGAAAACAACAATCAGACTAATTCAGGGACCAAAGCAACACCATTTCCAAAAACTTCCAATCAATGGAAATTCACACCATTGGGACAATCCTTAGATTTAGCCTTAATGGAACTTATCGAGGCTAAGCTTATCATAGTGATAGAAGCACAAAAATAGGATCCACAAGTCAAACCCTTTTGGTGGAAGGATGCCCATTACTATGATTATCATCAAAACAAGGGTCATATGATGAAATATTGTTGGCAATTAAAACACACAATCCAAGATCTCATTGATAACAAAAAGGTACTCATTGAAGGGCCCCAAACAAACAATAATCATGGAGTGTTCAAGAACCCTTTACCCAATTATGAAAAAGGAGAGTCCTCTACATCGAATACCAAAGGAAATAATGTAAAATATGTTTATGATTCTACCATTCATTGTATTGAGATGGTTGAGAGTTGCATCCAAGATGGTGAAATTGGAAGCCAAGGGAAGGATGCCACTACTGAAACTAGCACAATAATATTGACACCATCTCACATCAAATCAATGAACTTGTACCTAGAAATATGATCACCAACGCTGACATGAATGAAAATCAAATTAATGTCATCAAAATCACAAAAGATCAAGACAATACACCAATCAATGTGATTACAAGAGGATAAGCCAAGGTAACATTGGAAGGAGCTAACCCTTCCATGTCCAAAATGATTGTTTTTCCTATAACTCAATATAACATCGTTGATCAGTTGTAGAAGATACCTTCTCAAATATCCATAATAGAACTTATCAAGATTTCACTGGCACACAAAGAAATCTTGGAACAAGCTTTAGTTGCCACCATGGTACCAAACAATCTGGAAGTCTATTCATTTCAAGCTATGGTGGGACATTTGACCGCACCTCATTGTTTATCATTCTTTGAACATGACGATGCATCCACCACCCATCCACATAATGCTACTCTCCACATCGAAGTCTTAATCCATAAAAATTGCGTGAAATGTGTCCTTCTGGATGGAGGAGCGGGCCTAAATATTTGCACTCTCAAGCTTGTTCATGCATTGGGATATTCTGAAAATGATGTTGATCCTAGAAGGAAAATCACCATAAAAGCATATGATGATGAAGAGAGATCCTCCCAAGGATTGATCATCTTACCCATTCAAGTGGGACCAATCGTCAAAGACATAGTGTGTCAAGTGTTAGACAAGGAATTGACATATAACATACTTTTGGGATGACCATGGATTCATGAAATGCAAGTGGTACCATCAACCTATCATCAGTGCCTAAAATTTCCTTTCAATGGATAGGAGATCACCATTACTGCAAATTCTAACAATCCTCAATATTACAATGCACTCAGAATAAGTCAAGATAGCTTTGTACCACATAATAGAGAAGTCATCAACTCTGATTCATCAAACAAAGAAAGTCCAATTGGTTCTTCATCAAAAAAGCATGAGGAAAAAGCTCAATCAAAAGACAAAGGGGTCATTGACTCTATTTCATCCAACAATGGAAGTTAGCTTGATGCCTTATCAAAATAGTTAGAAAAGATCCAAATAAAAGACAAGGGCATGAGGGAATACTCATTTGAGCAATCTTCATACTTATCACAACTTTCATCTTCCCCTAAGTCACATGGACAACCATCCACCTCAAGACAACAATCTTTACAACCCATCACACTCTTTGATGGGAAGTTTATAAAATCAAGCACTCAATCTGAGGAATTAGAAGACAAGCATGTTCTGAATTGGTTATACAAAGATGAAGAACCATCACAGGTATCAGTGTCCAATATATGCACAAATAAGTATGGCAAAGGCAAGATAATCCTGAAAAAAATGGGATATGAGGGAAATGGTCCTTTGGGTAAAAGAAAAGAAGGCATCAGTGAACCAATACATCCTATCACAATGAATCCCAAAGACAAAACAGGGCTAGGATACAAGGAAGACTCAAAAGAGGAAGCCACTCAAAGAGTTGTTGAAAGAATCTTACAACTACAAGTTAGCGAGGATTATGAAATGGATTCCAATGAATATGAATGGGACTCCCTCTCTGAAGAGTCTGGCCATGACAAAGAGATCGATGTAATCCAAAAGTATACACCAATATGTATGGAGGGACAAAGTTCGGGTTCTAGACCCCTTGAATATAGATCACAATATGTCTTTGACTCAAGTGAAGATGATCATTCTTCGAGCGAGATAGATATGTTGGAAGAGAGTAACATCCTAGAACAAATTGGACAATTTGATAACATGGCTATCATGATGCTTACAACTTATGACCTTCGCCAATCTAATGATTCCTTGCCCTTAATGCATACTAAACTAATTGACAGGGATCAAATGAACCGCTTGACATACCCACCTTTTCGAATGATGATGCCATCATGAACTTCCTATGTTCCAATAATTTTGACACATGTTCTATCATTTAATCTCATAGTGAAGCTCCTGACGAAGGGAGTGCCAAACCTTTTAGCTACAAAATGAAAAATATAAGAAATGAGTCTAATAGTGAAAACCATCTAATGGCACTATTAAATTAGGAAAAGGTAAAAACAAAGAGCGTATCTCAAGGTGAAAACCTCCCTAAGGCACCAAGATATGGAAGGTTTGACACTCTCCTAGAACACTATCAGGAGAGATCTTCAATGCTAGTAGAACCTACACAATCCATCAATGTTGGCACAACCAAAATAATGAAGACCCTGCATTTAGCGGAATCCATGACATAAGAGGTAGATCAACTTTGCTTGGTCATATGTTGACATGCTATACATAGATACAAAACTCATTATGCATCATTTATCATTACCACCTGGTGTGAAACTTGTAAAGAAAAAAATGAGAAAAATGCATCCCCATATTGCCCTTCTAGTGAAAGGTGAGCTGAAAAAGCTATTAGATGTAGGATTTATAAGATCTATTGACTATGCCGAGTGGATATCAAACATTTTTTTGGTATCCAAACCAAATAAGAGCATCATGATGTGCACGGACTTCAGGGATCTTAACAAAGCCTGTCTAAAAGATGATTTTCCTCTACCAAACATTGATCTGATTGTAGACTTGACTGTTGGGAAGGAAATGTTATCACTTATGGATGTCTTTTCAAGATGCAACCAAATAAAGATAACACCTAAAGATCAAGACAAAACCTAAAGATCAAGACAAAACAACTTTCACATGTCCTTGGGGCACTTTTTGTTGGAATGTGATGCCTTTTGGGTTGAAAAATGCTGGAGCTACATATCAAAGAGCTATGACTACCATCTTCCATGACATGATGCATACTTTTATGGAAGACTATGTAGATGATCCATTGGAAAAATCCTACACCAGAGGACACTTAGAGATTCTAGACATAATCTTCACCAGATTGGAGAAATTCATTGTGAGGTTAAATCCCAAGAAATGTGTGTTCAGTGTAACATCAACTAAACTTTTGGGATACATTGTCTCAGCTAAAGGCATTGAGGTGGATCCTGAAAAGCTCAAATCCATCATGGAAATTCCTCCTAAAAATATCAGTCAACTTAGATCATTACAAGAAAGGTTCCAGTCCATCAGAAGATTCATTGCACAACTAGCTGATAAAACTCATCCTTTCAACCACTTATTACACACGAATGTCTCTTTCAAGTGGGATGACAAATGTGAAGCTTCCTTCAATCAACTAAAGAAGTACCTGATGAAAACACTAGTCAAGGGAAAACCCTTATTACTATACATTGCAACAATAAAGATATCTTTGGGAGCCTTATTAGCACATGAAGATTCTACAGGAAAGGAGAGATACATCTATTATATCAGCAAGACCTTAAATGGTTATGAGATCAATTACACCTTTATTGAGAAAGCCTGCTTAGCGGTTGTATTTGCTACACAACAATTGAGGCACTACATGCTGACTCACACCATCAAACTCATTGCCATAAGTGATCCATTAAAGTATTTACTTAGCAAAGCTGCTTTAACAGGGAGATTAGCCAAGTGGGTCATGATATTGAGTGAGTTCAACATTCAGTACGTGGATAGGAAAGCAATCAAAGGTCAAGCCATAGCAAATCAACTAGCTGAAGCACCATTGTTGGATAATAATCCAATGAACACTGAATTCCCTGATAATGATATCCTAACCATATCTACAAAATAGTTGATGTTATACTTTGATGGCTCTTATACACAACATGGATTAGGCACATGAATCTTGTTTATCTCACCGCAAGGATAAAAAATTCCTAAATCCTATAGATTAATGTTTCCCTACACCAACAATACAGTTGAATATGAAGCATTGATCATTGGAATCAAGATAGTTGTTGAATGGAAAATCATAGAATTGCTAGTCTATGGTGACTCACAACTGGTCATCAACCAAGTCAATGATGATTATCAAATGAAGGATGACAAGTTTCTTCCCTACAAGAGGATGCTGGATGATTTCAAAAGTACTTCATTGAAATCAAGTTTTCACAGGTTCCTAGAATAGAAAACAAAGCTATAGATGCAATGGCCACCATTGCTTCTCTCTTGCAAATACTTGAACAATGAAAAATTTATGAATTCATGGTAGAAAAAGTGTCCAACCCAACCTATGAAGATCTAGAATCCCAAGTGATATGCCATATTGTTGACCCTCAAATTTCCCTCTATGGAGAGATCCATACCTACTTGAAAGACAATACCCTTCCAGTTGAATTATCTCAAAACCAAAAAAAAAACTTCATTCGACAAGTGGTTTGCCACACCCTAATAGTTGATGTGCTTTATAGACGAGGTATGGATGGTACTCTTCTTTGGTGTCTAGAATGTAACAAAGCTGAAACCGCTTTACAAGAGGTTCACAAAGGTATCTTTGGCACACATTCAAGTGGCTTAACCTTAGCTAAGAAATTATTACAATTGGGGTATTACTGACCGAATATGGAGAAGGAGTCATTTCAATATGTCAAAAGGTGTTCCAAATGTCAAATTCATGGAAACTTGATACATGCACCTACACAAGAGTTGCATCCTTTCATAGCTACATGGCCTTTTTGTCAGTTGGGATTGGACCTTGTAGGTAAGATTCACCCATCTTCCTCCAATGGACATAAGTTTATAATCATAGCCACTAAATATTTCACCAAATGGATTGAAGATGTTCCCCTAATCACCATCACGAGGAAGCAAATCTCATCATTCATCCTAAATTATCTCATCTGTTGGTATGGTGTTCCTCAATCTATTATTATAGACAATGGCCAACCCTTCAAGAATCAAGATGTTCAAGAGCTCTATGAAAAATTCCATATCCATCATTGGTTTTCTACACCTTACTATCCCTAAGGAAATGGCCAAGAAGAGGCCTCAAACAAGACTATCCTAAAGAAAACTGTCAATGAAGTTGGACGTGACTGGCATGTTCAACTAAACCCGACATTGTGGGCTTATAGAACTAGTATTTGTACCACAACAGGAGCAACACCCTATTCTCTATTCTATGGATCAAAATCTATTCTACCTATTGAGGTTGAGATACCATCCCTGTGTGTGTCACTCAAAGGGATGATTTTAGACAAGGATTACAGAGTAGCTAGGTACAAGAATTGGAACTGTTGGATGAACAACGACAACATGCGGTTGATCACCTAAAGCCTATCAACAAATGATACCTAGGAGCTACAATCATAGAGTAAAACCTAGAACATTTCAAGTGGGTGACTTAGTATTAAAAGAAAATCCCCGTAATCAAGAAGATCGAGAGAAGAAGGGGAAATTCAAACCTATCTGGCTAGGTCCCTTTGTTATACTATCAGTATTTGGATCATGAGCATATCAGTTATCTACACTAGAAGGGGATTTGTTTGAAGAACCCCTCAAAAACTTGCATCTCAAAAGGTTTTACACCTAGCTCATCCAGTGCATTGGTAAAGGTCTTGGAAAAATACCAAAAACATCAGAAAATGTCCTGAAGAAATACAAAAAAAAAAAATCAGAAAAAGGATTGAAACAGTAAAGAAAAAAGATCGTCCTTTAGTGAAAACCACTTCAGTGGCGCTTTGGGCAAGGAACTTGGTGAAAACCTAGAAAATAGGTGCCTTGTGTACAATAAGCACTCTCCATCTATCTTGGGATAAGTGACTTGCTTTGCATCATTCATCCATCATGCTTCCATCTCTGTGTGTATCACGCTTCCATGTTTGCATCATAGCTTGATCTAGTGTTTGTATCATGGTATCCCCTAGTATTACTCAGCCCATTCTAAAAATCATTTTTTCTTATTGTATCACATTGGGGGCATGTCCTACATTAGATTGGATTCTTTTACATTCTCAAGGTCAGAAAATTGAAAATCCAAAAACATTCAAAACATATGAAAATCCAAAAATAGGTCAAAAGGTCAAAAACATAGTTGTTTGTCAAACTACATCATCTCTGAGCTTTGAACGTAGGAAAGGGTGATCTTTGATTATCTCCTGAGACATTTAGGTTAGTCTTTTAGGTGTCCCTTATGTTCATATTTTTGTCTTGTAAATCTTGTTCGAGTCGTCAGTCAAACTATGTGGTCTTTGTGTGTATAACGTAGGCAAGACTAATCTGTTGATTAGCCCTCGAGGCCCCTAGGATAGGTCTTTAGGTTAGGTCTTGGTTGTCATGGTCATGTCTCACCCTAGACTGGTGGAAAAATGTTGCACTCACTAGGGGAAAATAAACTTTGAGCTTGAACCAATAGGAAAATAGTCATGAGACCAACGTTACAAACACAAACTTCAAATGGATGGTGATCTTTCTAAATCAAGGGTTTATCATGTTAAACACGAAAGTTCAAATTGTTCTACTTTTATTTTTGTTATCATATCTCTCTAGTCCTTGATGATGTATCAAACTAGAGGAGCAAGGAAGGAGTATGATTTTTATTTGTCTATTGTCTATGAATTTATCATTATTACTATGCAAGTTGTCGTGGGATGTTCTCTACAAAGTATCACTAATGACATTCTGAATTTGCATAGGAAAACAGTTAACTCTTGTCTGTTTACGCAAGCAATGCTCAAGTCATCTCGGTTTAATTATACTTAGATGCTTGTGTTAACTTGCATTTTTAAAACATCATGGAAGTAGTACTCAGGTCATCTTGGTCTAAACTATACCATCGATGCTTGTACTCACTTTCAACATTTTAAAGACCCAATGATGATAAAGAGCACGACAAATTGGTTAATACAAATGACAACTTTTGAATACAAGATTTGCATAGTTAAGTTAGATTGCATTCATGTTAGTATTGCATGTGTATTTATGGGGTTTTTCAATGCTGAAATCATTTAAACAATGACATCATCTTTATTATTAATGGATTGAGTACACTTGACATTAACCAAAAACACATCATTTTCATTTAGTTGCACATCAGTTGCATCATCATTTGCATATCTTAGAAAACATTCTCACATCATTTACATTCATACATTCCATCATAATATTTGCATCAAAAAATGCAAAAAACACAAGGACATACATTGCATATCATTTCCAAATCAAAATCATGTCATTTAGGAGGGTGATCCACTATGCTTAAATCGGTGAGTCTCTTCATATTTCCAAAAAAGATGGGAAATATGCCAGAGTTATGAAGCTTAAAAGATCAATCTACTTTAGTCTTCCCACAACTTTTGGAAGTTTGATAGACTCACTCATTTAAGCTTAAGGCCCTAAACTTTTGAAGTCATGCACATTCAATCATTTGCATTACATATGATCTAAAACAAATATAGTTTGCATAATCATAATCATCACATCACATTGCATCATCACAACATTGCATAATCATAATCATCACATCACATTACATCATCACATAACATGGCATAATCATAATCATCACATCACATTGCATCATCACATAACATGGCATAATCATAATCATCACATCACATTGCATCATCACATAACATGGCATAATAATAATCATCACATCAAATTGCATCATCAAAACATTGCATAATCATAATCATCACATAGAAATTAAATACATTCACAACATGGCATAATCATAATCATCACATCACATGGAAATGAAATGCATCATATATCTTTATCATCATATCAACATGTAGATCATAACCATCACTACATATCATATAACATCAAAAATTTCATAATGTCCAAGTGTACAAGGATATCCAAAAGTAGGATGAGATACATCAAAATCCAAAAGGCACTCTATCATGGGAAATACATCCTCCATCTCACAAAAGCAATATACACAATGTCCAAGGAACATCACAAAATGTTATGTCGAGCTCCCACCAGATGATGTTGGTCTCATGGAACCAGTACCTCCTCTCCCTGATGGACTTGCACTTGGATCTCTCCTATATCTAGGAAATGGCTATGTGACACCCATGCTAACAGTCAAGAATGAGATCTGCTAGAATGAGACTGTGCAAAACTCTCTCGTCGCTCAGGAGGAACCAACTCATGATATTTACCTCTATAAAACTACAACTCCTAAGAAATGTGCCAAATCTCTCTAAAGAAATCTGTTGTACCTGTAGATGGTGTTGCCTGCTGTATTCTCTTTGAAATGGCCTTAGTTTGCTCTGTCTAACATCTAAAGGCATCCCTCTCTGAAGTGAGTATAGTCACCTATTCCTGCAACTATTGTATTTTCTGCCTATCTGTCCCTCTATTAGTCATCAAAATCTCAACCTATGCTCGACACTACAATAACTCATCCTAATGTGTCTCAATCTATGCTCAAGCCTGTGCTACCTCACTCTAAAAAGACTGAACCTCTGCTTGTAAAGCCGCTATCTATGCTAGCTATAGATGAGAAGGGATCCCAATCTAAATCCTTGGAATCACTGCCTGAGGTAAGGTAATACTCCTCCTACACCTTAGAACTACAAAATCAAGCAGATGATTATCATCTACCTATAATAACCCTACCTCATCATCACTTTCACCACCACCCTTTGTACCAGCATCATCCACACAACCATCCTCTACACCACCATCACCCCCACAACCACCATCCCCACCATATTCACCACCCTCGTCATCCCCTCCCTCTCCATCAACTAGCGATACTGACTCCTCTGCATGAGTAAATCTTAGAAAGGGATGAGTGTAGAAATACTCTGAATAATCCTCTGTCATCCCAACGTCTGTAATATATGGAGCATAATCCAATAAACCTAGTGCTAAGGTATAGTACTTAGTACAAGCTGCCTCATAAGATACACAAGGCCCCCACTCTACAACATCCTGTCATTGTCGCACATAATGGGAAACTCCCAGAGGCATCCCCTAAACCCATCCAAATTGCTAACACACTCATAGATATAGATACCGCTTGAGCATGACATGTGTCTACCCAATCAGATAGCATGATAACAACATATAAGGAATCTCAAGCTAATCCTCTAGCCATTCCTCATAATCTAAGGCTGCCATGTAATAGTCTCCAAATCATCTAAAGCACGTCTCCAATAGGCTACTTTTCCTAGCTTATGTTGGACATGTGGACTGTTGTAACATAATACATAAGTTCTCTCTGCTATTCATTGTCTCTCTCCCATGGGTCGAGTGATGGCTATGTGATCCCATGCCCATGTCTGCAATAATGTGATCCAGCATGAAAGGCTCATCGCCCCGTAATACATAACCTCATGCAAATCCTAGTATAAATGTGCTAACATGCATGAGCCCCATGCATATTTGGTACCATCTAATGTCATCTGTGATAACACTTGACCTCAACCTGTTGAAAACCCTTTTGACCTACAATCAGGACAAAGTAATCCACCAATGAAGCCAAAAAGCACACATGGAAGAGGATCATATCTGCTGACCATCTTCAACTAGGGAATCCATCGACCTGCCACATAATCTTCTTGGAAAATCCTCTACAATGCAACTCTCCTGCCTTTCTCTATCTTTTCATACACCACTATCTCCCCCGTCACTGGGATTTGAAGAATGCAGTACACATCCTCTGGGGTCACTATCATCTCTCCAGTGGCTAAGTGAAATGTGTTGTGGTCACTATGCCACCTCTCTACCAATGTTGTCAATAAACCTCTATTAATCCTATACTACGGGATATCTAGCAAAGATGTTAGCCCACAACATGTGATAATCTCCAAATTTGTTGTAGACAACCGATGAACCATATTCCATGTCTTTGGGAAATGCTCTTGAGATTGGAGTACATCCAAATCTCCCTAATCATAATGTGAAACACAAATTAGTCAATCAAAGCATGTTGAATCAAGATTATCAGTCAATCAAAGCATGTTGAATCAAGATTATTAGTCAATCAATGTAATGTTCAATCAAGATTATCAATCAATCAAGGTAATGTGTAGTTAATCAAATCAGGTTCAATCAGGACAATCAAATCAATCAGAACAATCATCAACTCAATCAATCAAGGCAATCAAACTATTATCGATCCTCGCCTATCATGAGGTCGATACGCTATCAAACCCTTGTCAATCCTCGCCTATCATGAGGTTGACACACTATCAAACCATTATCGATCCTCGCCTATCATGAGGTTGATATGCTATCAAACCATTATCGATCCTCGCCTATCATGAGGTCGATACGCTATAAAACCATTATCGATCCTCGCCTATCATGAGGTCGATATGGTATCAAACCATTATCGATCCTCACCTATCATGAGGTCGATACACTATCAAACCATTATCAATCCTCTCCTATCATGAGGTTGATATGCTATCAATCCTAACATCGATCCTCGCCTATTATGAGGTCGATATGCTATCAATCATCCCATCGATCCTCGCCTATCATGAGGTCGATATGCTATCAATCACACCATCGATCCTTGCCTATCATGAGGTCAATATGCTATCAATCATACCATCAATCCTCGCCTATCATGTGGTCGATATGCTATCAATCCTATCATCGATCCACGCCTATCATGAGGTCGATACATCATTGGTTCTATCATTTGATTCTTGCCTATCATAAGATCAAATTATCAACTATCTTACTCGAACGTCAATCAAACAATACACATCTCACAATCAAACTAAAATCAATCCAAAACATGACAAACCAATGACTACTATGATTTAGAAATATCTTGCGAACATGATCACGAGGGCTTTCCACAATCACACCTTATCAAACAGGTCAAAAAACAAGCTAAACCACCTAGAATCAACAAAGGTAAAAAATTTCCAAGGCAACAAGAGGCACCATTTGGGACCCTAAAGGTGCCAAAATAGAGTTTTCACCTCAAATTCAGGCTTTCTAAGCTTGCAAGAGGTGCCATTTAAGACCCCAAAGGTGCCAAAACGGTGTTTGGCTTCAAAAAACTTGAAAACAAAGCTTAAAAGAGGATCCACTTGGGACACCAAAGGCACCAAAATAGTTTTGGAGCTCAAAAACATGAATTTCACCCTTGCAAGAGGTGCCATTTGGGACCCCAAAGGCACCAAAACTCCTAAATCACCCAAAAACATGCATTTTGAAGCTTACAAGAGGCGCCATTTGGGACCCCAAAGGTGCCAAAACTCTTAAAAATAACAAAAAATTGAAATTGAAGCTTTCAAGAGGTGCCATTTGGGACACCAAAGGCACCAAAACTCTCAAACACACTAAAAAACACTTCAAAACGATAAAAACATCATCCGAATGTGCAACAATAATGCCAAACAAGATACAACATCTATCTACAACATTCAAAATACCACTAAAAGGCAAGAAAATGACTAATAAAGAGGTTTCTTTTAAAGTGTACCATAGGTGCAGAGGTAGCAGGCTGATTAAGTTGGCATAGACGCTCGAAACGATGCTTGTGATAGGGGATCACTATCTTCCTCTAAGCTCTCCAATCTTCAACTTCTCCAAACTCAAAATGTGCAAATGAATCCCATTTTACTACTTTTTACCATTTCAAGGGTAAATGGAGGGAATTATGATGGGATTTATTTCCCATTTTTACCACAAAGGAGTTGTAATTAATCAACACTATTCAAAGAAAGAGCTTGCAATCAAATTTCGAAAGATAAATAATCTCTGACATCAAACTCTCACTGAATCAATGTTGGATATTCATCAAATCATCACAACACCATCACATCATTCCAACATTTCATTTTCACATCCACACATTCACCAATTTATCTCTCGAAAGCGCATATATCCGTCAATACTTGCAAAAGTTTGGGGAATTGTTTGGGGCATCAAAATCTGACATCATCTAGGACATCGAAATCTTTTTTGGGCATCAACATCAAAATTTTCTTTGAAGCAACGTGTAAACACATCACTTCAAAGAGGGGAAAAATGTATACACCTAAAAACGGTCATCATATTCAATTAATTAAATACAACCTATTTAATTAATATTTCAACTACGTATAAATAAAGTCTCACTTTATTTATATTGTTCACTCTTGTATTAATTCTCCAAAATCATATTCTTCTAAATAATTAAATAAACAAAGTATCCTAAACATGTTATTTAATTAATCTTCCTTAATCCTGATTAAGAATTAGAGAACATGTCTACTACTTTTTCTTGTGCCACCTCACAAGGGTCACATGAAAATAAATAAGCCTAATTATTAATTAGAATTATCCTCACACACTTCCATCAATTGGAAAAATAAAATGGCTTTATTCTCCCACACTTCCAACAAATTTGGAGCACATGGGTCTTTGTTTCACACACTTGGGTCTCCCATCCAAATAGCATGTTGCCCATTGGTCAAGAGATTCCTCTACACACATGGCATGTTGTATTTGGTCAAGGGGACAACATCTTGATTCTCTCCATCTCCATTGTCTATTCTTTCTCCTTTGAATCTAGACCGTTGATAAGTGCCACCTTAGAAAATGCTTGAGAAACCCTACAAATACACCCCCTTGCCTTTGCATTTTGGGAATCCACATTTGAAGTAAAGTTATTATGTGGGTTTCTCTTAGGAGCTTGGAGCATTCTTGGAGTCTTATAGCTAGTTTTTATATCATATTCTACTTATTATTTACATCTTAGATTAACATATTGCTTCATAGTTACATTTTATCATCCCCATTGCATCATAGTTGCATTTTAGATTAGTTTGCTTTTTGTGTGCATTTGAGCATATGTAGAATCATGGATAGTTCATTATAGTTTCGTATCACATCAAGCATTTCCACATGTTCATTTATTATCAACATCATCCTTCATTTATCATAGTAACCATTATCCTTTCCATCATTTCATTTCATGTAGAAGCATACCACTAATCCTTCTAGCACATGTTTGTACATAGAAATCATCTTAGCTTGCATCTTAAGCAATAATTATCATTTTCTAAGTCGTCATTTTAATAACCCTTGTGCTCATAGAAATTTGAGGGCCAAATGGTTTAATAAATCCATAGAAATAGAGGACAATGAGACATTCTTGAAAGGTTTCATTGTATTACAAAATAGAGTAGTTTACTTAATCGAATCTTCAATATAAATTGTTTCATTAAGGTTTGTGTTGATATTAAATCTCTCCACATTCAACACAATCACAAGTGGTTATTTTTTAAACTATTTAGATGAGTACTTGGAATCTACTCAAGATTATTTATTACTATTTGGACTTGGTGTTTATGTTTAAATATCTAATTGAAGGAGGATACAATGCTATTTTTATGCGATAGTTTATCAACTTGGTGGATATATCACATTTCATTTCTTTTCATGGTGGAGGATGAGAGGTATTTTCTCAATATGGTGATCAACTTGGCTGTTGTTGCAAATGTAGTGATGGATCATATGGAGCACATTGATGTTTAGACTATAGTAGTTGGTTATAGGGATTGATCCCTTCATGATTGATTTTACTTTTGATCCCTTATGCAGTATATACAAGTGAGAGAATATTGTAAAATGCATATTGTAAACCTTGCATAATATTAATAATGTAAAATAAATCTTTAACTTTGGTGCATCTAGAGATGTGGATATCACATGGTATAGTAATTATTGGAGACACTTTCATTTTGTATGGGACATTAAAATAAATATTTAATATGAGAATCACTTAGGATAATATATTTAATATTGGGGGTTCATGGTTAAGTGAGATCATGGTTTTGAGATGTAGGGTTTATGTAATACCACTTAGTGGTTTTGTGCAAGCTTGTTTTATAAAATAAAGCACATAAGTAGTTTTTTAGGTTGGTTAGATTAAGAATCTTTTTTAGGCTACATATTTGATTATAGGAAACATGTATTGGGATGTGTTGCTACATTGTTCTCATTTGCTTGTTGACATGTAGGAGTGCAATGCTTGAATATTCTAAAGCCTTGTATGAAGAATTTATAATTATTTTTTAATCATATTCATGTAATAATATATTGAATCACATGGGTGTTTTTAGAGGTTGGGTTTTTTTAATGGGTTTTTCTAGGGTACCTTTGGTGTTATTGTGTGGGTATGATTCGCTATTCTTTGGGATTGTGAATGCTAAATACTTGTTTTTTATTATTATGAGGATTTGGTATAATTTTCTTCCAATTTCCTTTTACTATATACACTAGTATAGTTAAAATACCTCCCAATTTTCAATAGGTATACTACGTGTCTATTTTCTAGGTTACATTTTTATATTTGTTTATTATTTCTACCTTATCAACCAAATTCATTACTCAAACCTAACTCAAATATAATTTTGATTGTCATTCTAAACATTAAATCCTCGACATTGAAAACCTATATAAGCTATGACAAATATGTCATAGTATAGAAATTTTGATTTAGAAGCACTTATACATCTCAATCCCCTAACATTTGCTACACCAAATCGAACAATAGATCCTTGTAATAACGAATATCTGAATTATAATATACATATTTTAATCTAAATTATAATTTAAGGGTTTTAGAGATACTTGATGATTTTGTTGGACAAAATTGTGACATTATCAAAAGGCATCCTATAACTAGCTTTAATAAACGTTTGTAGTATTAGAGTCGACTTGTATACCACGAGTGTGATCATTGTTTCTTTTATTAATTGTATTAGAGTTGAGATTAAGTAGGAATCCTTAAGGTTGTATCATGACACATAACTATGTGGTGTATAAAAGAGATAGCTTCATAAACATTATAAAACTAATATAGTCAATTCCATTTCCTTTAATCAACCTATGCAATGTGATTTGTAGAAGATTTGGAATGCCAATTATAAAATCCAACCTTCCTCTACACATGCTTCCTAACCCCCAATACACACCCATATATAAAGGATTCAATTTTTAAAATGTTGAAAGTGATGGTTAAGGCACAATGATGTCGATAAAATTATGATGAATTTTTGGTAGTTAATTAAAAAATCTTAAGACGTGATAAGATTAATTTGACAATTATAGGTAGATATTGCTAGTATTGAGAAATTACAACATGTATAAAATATGTGACAAAAAGAGGTAATAAAATTATTTTAACATCTCAATGTTCTAAAGTGGGTCTCCACCTCCACTTGCTCTCCACCTCCACTTGCTGACATTTGAAAAAGTATACTTTGATAGCTTTCTATATTAAACTACATACACTTTTTTCTATACATTTTATTTTATCATATTTAATCATTCAACACATTAATAATCTATATTAAAATTAAATATTATATTGCCAGACTATATGTTTCTCATATGTAATCATTCAACACATTAATAATCTATATTAAAATTAAATATTATATTGCCAGACTATATGTTTCTCTTGATTTTATAACATCCAAGAATTAACAAAACAAATAGTTATTTTCCTTAAAAATATGTAAATTATTTACGAACACTTTAATTTGTAAAAATATCTCTTAATTAAGTGCTCCACTCAGAAGCTCATTTTGAACTCCTATACCCACTATAAAACCCTGGTCCACTACCAGACCCTCTCCCCTAGTTTTCTTCAATCTTTTTTTTCTCTCTTGCACGAGGACGACTTTTCGAAGTGGTGGCTACAATCCACCTTCGGGAAAGTGGTGGTTTTCTTTTCTCGTGATGACAATTCTATCTTTTTCCAGAATACTGATAAAAGTCTCTAATACAGCCAGTGCTGTCGTCCACCTTTTACCAAAATAGTAAAGAAAAGTCTTGGCACAGTTAGGAAGAAGATGCCAGGCTTTAACCGAATTGACAATGGCCTTCATAATCATATATACAGTGATATATATCAATAAAACAGGAAATCATATATTAGTTGTACATCTTGGAATGGCAAGTTGAAAAGAAATGTGTGGAGGTGCCTCCATCCAAATCAAGTAGAATATTTCAGTGTTCAAAGCACTTAAACATCGTTCGCTCTCCCACTGTTAATGCTCCTATCATAGTCTTCTGCTCTCAACATCAGCCCATTTGCCAAATGCACAGGACCTACACAGTAATGCTTGCATTGAAAAATAAACACAATAATGCTTGTACTGAAAATAAACGACAAGAATCAATGCTTAAATTAGACCCAAAACTTTGAAATAACAAATAACAGGTGGCAAACAGTAATGTTTGTATTTGAAAAGCAGTCAGCAACTACGTCTAATTTAAGAGGTTCTAGAAAAATTCACCGTCAACAATTCTCTCTCAACAAATTTACTTATGACAAATTCATCTTGTGAAAAATTCACCACCAGCAATTCATATCATATTGATGGCGGTGAATTTGTCATGGTGATGAATTATTGGCAATGAATTATTGGAGGTGAATTTATTGATGGTGAATTGTTGGCGGTAAATTTGCCTAAAGCCATATGATCAAGTATATGCTTAAAATTTTGTAGTTCAGTTATATGTTCATCAAACATATTATTTTAAATCTATCAAAAGATTTATAATTAAATTTATTTGAACACTTTCTGAAATAAACAAAATTTATTATAATACAAAAGAGTTTTCAGAAGTTTTTAGACTTTAAAGAGATAAATTAATAAAATGCAACAATCATAGTATGAAATGCTAGGGACAAGAAACACATCCTCTAGAATATCTTATAACATTATGGAGATAATGGGATATGAAGAGATATCTACATTAAATCCTTCTAAAAGATGTACAACACCTAGAAATGCTAAAAAAATAGAGTACAACATTCAAATATAATGCCCTAGGTTACACTGAGATAGAGAAAACAAAAACTTCTCCAAGTTACATAAATAGTCCATTGAAGTTGCCTTTGAAACCTTGAGATCTTGACACTTGTAGCAACTTGTGTTATTGACTATCCAATCTTAGTCTAATTGTATATCAACTTAGAAACCTTCAGATCTTGACACTTAGAGCAATATTTTGTGCTCAATTATCAAATATTAGTCTAATTGTCTATCAACTTGTTGCAACAACTATTCTATTAAGGCTTTAAATTTATGATAGCCCAAATTCACACATAATGAGAATATTTTTTAACTCTTTCAACACTTCATCACATTAAGCCCATGTTGCTAGTACAATGGAACATACTCCAATGAAAATTCACACCCTAGATTCTGGGGGTAAATCCCCTTTCAATATGAAATTAAGCATTTTTATAATGAATTTGAATTTGAGTTGGCTTGTAAAACTACATTAGAGAGTTGCACAATATTTAAGAATATAGGGATATGGTTTAAACTCTAATTTTATCCAAACGAGAGGCATCTAGTCCAATAACATTTATAATTCTTCGCTACCTTAAACTAATGAGACATGAAAAACAAGATTGTTGATTATCCATAATACTAAGAGGGGGGTGAATCAATATTCCATAAAACCATTTAGTTGTAGTACATCCAATTATTAAAGCAAATATAACTGCAAATAAGAATGAAGACATTGAAATGAACATGACACCATAAACACATCAACACCATATTTTTTACGTGGAAAACCCAAAATGGGAAAAACCGCTATAAGGATTAACTCACAATACACTATATCTAAATACAATATATTATAGGGCTCACTGCTAGGACTCACTGTACTTGAAAGGCTCATAGGCTAAAGTAAATACAAAATGATATGGCTAATCGCCAAGGTACAAAATGATATGGCTCACTTCCAAAAGTATTAATTGATGAATACACCTATGTGTTGAGTTTAGTTCTAATTAGGCTCTGAAAATGAAGTGTTGCCCTACTTAGTAGTCACACAACAATTCTACTCTGATTCTCAACTTTTTACCACTATGCACCATTCACATTTGATAGATCATTTAAGCTCGCACATTCACTTCTATCTAACCACTTTTCTACACATAGTTCACACCCATATATATAAGTATATTTTATTCATCAATTAGGTCGACCTAATTAAATGAAAAGAAACCAATCAAAATGACTCTTTTCAGCACCATATAGGATTTAAAACATATTTTTATCCATGCGATGCTTAATTTCAAGTCGGCGTAGATCTATAAAGGATCCAACTAACATCCACAAGGTATAATTAATTAATATTCTTCATATATGTCATGCATTAGCTTGGTTGGGAATAGGACTTAATCACAAGAACTCCAATCCAACACACACTTCTCAAAGTCAACATCTTCCATATCTAATATTAATACTTCAATTTCTCTACACATTAACATCAAGGAGACTAACTTCTAGAACTGTATCATTAGAACATCCTTCTCAAGAAAATGAGGAGTCTCCCACATTGGTATATTAATAGAGAAACAAATGTAGTATATAGAGTTGTACTCTATCATTGATAACTTTTTGTACGCAATACAAAACTTCTCAGGATATTGGATATAGTTGTATGAATGAATCATAATAAAATGATTAAGAGAGAAGTGTCACATCAATTCTTGTGGTGAATTCCAAACCTAAAAACCAATACATTGGACCATGATAGAACACTTCTGATATAGATTAGCTTCCAGTATAGATGGTATTGTACATCAAACATACTTCCCACAATGTTGCTACAATGTTGACATCAATGACAACACTGGATTGAGCAACTCAACCTATATACACTTCATGCTCATGTTGCAAGACTCCCACATTTCCAACAATCTCCCCCTTTGGAATTGATGGCAACATGCACATCAAAAACGTTTTTGTCCAAATACAAAACAACTGAATACCCCCCTTACAAAAATCGTTCTTGACAAAAAAAATGTTTTTCCTCTTACTATCTATCTCCCCCCCTTTGAAATCAATGGAAAAGGTCATGCAAGGGTCCAAATATTCCTCAAATATGTGTATGCACCAATATTGACCAAAAATTATTTGAAAATATTAACCTGAAGAAGAACCTTTGAGATTCTTCAAGATATTTTTCCATGCAACTTTTCCTTCTTCCCATGATCCTTTTACACTTGTAAGAGTCTTGTATAGTAATTCAAGCTTTGTTAAAAACTGTATACCTTCTTCCATAGTGTTAGGGCTGAGATTTATTTTAGATAGACTACCAACATTATCAAGAGCACTTGATACATGAATATGCCTGAGTTTTACCAAATCTCTAAGTGACACATACTGCTTGATCACTTTTGTTTTATGATTTTGTAGACACAAGAATTTTTCTTGTAGTTGCATAATGTAGGACCTATTGGCAAGAGACACTATAGAATGCTTTATGGTGTTGTCATTGATGGAAACCCTTGTCATCTAGTTGATCTGCATGTCGTAATTTACTCATACCAATAAACATATTGAAAATCAGTGATTATCCGTTAAGTTAGAACAAAGCATTCAATAGATTCGTGTTCTTCGATTCATATGCATATTTTCTATTATTATTTTGTGTTGTGGATCTCAGGGAGTATTGTTCAATGCATAATATGTGTTATCTATAAACCTTGGTGCCTCGTATCAATTTGGGTGGAAGTTAGAAGGTTTGGTGAACTAACTTTTTGTTCATCAGTATTTGGAGGCCAACTTGGTGAATATAGTGTGTCGCAAATATTTGAGAAGTTGTTGTTTAAGTATTTTTGTGATCAAATATTTTGGTTTGGGTCTTCACTATGTTGTGGTCGACTCTTTTGGATACGCATTGAATATTATGGATGATTTGAGCCAACATTTTGTGAATATTTCTTATTTTTTTGAGGCCGACATGAAATGATTAAATTCTTGGTGGCGGATATATATAAGTGGTCAATTATATCATTTTGCTGTGTGTGTTCAATGTGAGTTGATGTATGTTGCGAATGTCAAAAAGTTAGTAGAGTGATTATTCATAGTTTCACTTGTGCATTAAGTATTTTTGGTACGAATTGAAGCAAAATAGAGTAGAAGAGAAAAATCAGTCAGAAGGTCCAAAATTTAATTGTTGAGCCTAACTGGAACTGTAATCAAGCATTTGTAGATGCTACTTTATCAGTTCAAATCCTTGGAAGTATTCCAAACTTTTGTAAGGCAGTAATCCTTTTAGTTTTTGAGTAGTGAGCTCTAACAAGTGTGCCTAAATGCAAGTGCATTCTCATTTGTAATCTTTTCTTTTGAGTATACTTAGAACAATATTATGGATTGACCTCCACCATGGTTTTTCCCCTAATAGGGTTTCCACGTAAAAAATCCTTATGTGATGGTGTTGTGGTTATTTGTCTTATGTGCATGCATTTTTATTTTGGTTGAATTTTATCAACACATAAAGGATCAGATTAATAAAGTTAAAAATTTCACAACATTGATTCACCCCCCCTCTCAGTGTTGCTTGATTCCAACAATTGGTATCAAAGCTCAGTTCCTTGGAAGAAGTTTAAAAGCTTGGGGAAGATCTTGGAAGGTGTTTCAATGGATTCAAGAAATCTTCAACAACAACTTATGGTGGCCCTAGATGATCTTGATTAGGAAAAATCTGAAGTCTAGGAATTACAACCAAATCTCATGAATGTTGAGAGATTCATTGAGTCACTAAAAGAAAAAATCAACAAGTCCACAGAGAAGAGAAGGGAACTATGTGATCAAATCAAGCAAGAAGACAATAAACGCATTGTAGATGAACAACTGAGTCAAGCCCTAAAAGATGAGGCAAAATAATGTGATAGGTTTGTCAGGGATAATGCAATTCTAAAGCATGAGATAAAATCTATTATGATGAGGATGACTAAGGAAATTGAAGACATGAAGAAAAATGAAGAAAAGCTTTCCCAATCCTTGAAAGAGAAATCTGAAGAATGTAGTCGAATTACTAATGGATTCATTCAGTTGGAACTTGAGTTAGAATAATCCAAACATAATGAGGAAGAGCTTGAAAAGCACATTGTTGATCTCAGAGATGAACTTGCTACAACAAACGAATTCAAGGAGAAGTTCAAGATTAGCTCAGCCAAGCTTGATGAACTAATTAAAAGTTAGAGGACTGATGGTGACAAGCGAGGTCTTGGATATGAGGAAGGAGAAAGTTACAGATCTGGACAAAGGAGGTTTAGACAAGGAAATCAGATGAACAACACTGGAAGGTATCTGGTAAGACAACCTAATGCTCAAAGGTTTAATGGAAACTGTTATTTTTGCAATAAATTTGGTCATATGGTGGCTCAATGCATAAGTAGAATGAATTCAAGTGGTCCATCATTCTCTGGTCATTGCTTTAATTGTAACAAGTATGGTCATAAGTCAAATGAATGCAAAAATGTGATAACAACTTTTATAAAGATGTTAGATGTTATACATGCAAAATATTTGGCCATATTGCTAACTAGTGTAGATCAAGAGAAAATCAATGGAACAACTAGTCTGGACAAAGAAATCTGGTGTGCTACAATTGCAACAAGACTAGTCATATTGCTAGATTTTGTAGAAGAGGTTCGGTAAATCAAAGAAGAAACGTGTAAAAGGTTGAAAAAGGAAAAGGGAAAGTCACTACAGATCATATTAGGAGGTAGATGGAGTTATAGACATGTGTGAAGAAGAGTCCCTCTATTGCAAGAATGAGCCAGCACCATAATCAACTTCTGGTAATTCCTTTAGGAATTAGGTTAAGGCCTCTGGCCTAGGGGGAATTGTCAATAAAATCTTTCAAACCTCCTGCAGGAAATCAACACTAGGATGTGGATGAGTTCAATGATTGTATTGTTGATCTATAGATGCTATTGAACAATTAAAGAGAGTATTTATGCAGAATTGAAGGTATGTATAAGAGTTATCTTTTATAGAGTATGGAAATAGGGTATCTGGATGAGTTAGGGAAAAAAAATTTATTGCTTCAAAAAGGTTAAGTGTGCGAATGATAAAAGGTTATTTCTATCCCTCATTTGTCACTTTGCATTTTGAGAAGAAGTTTGAAGAACTCTAATGTGAACTTTGGTGGAATTTGGTGAGAATTCAAGTGTGAAGGCGATTTGAAGTTCAAACCCTAATCCAGCAAAAAGGTATTTATTTGGAAAACTCGTAAACCTGTGAATTTGTGAAAATGGTACTCAATTGGTAGTTGAATTCAAGGATAGACCCCATCCTAAATTCAAGTGGCATCCTTTCAAGTCTATTGAGACCGAGCCCTTAGGTGCATTTTCATCTGTCTCGTACAGTGTTTTGCATATTGAAGATATTAGGGCTTATATTCATGCTAATATTGAGGAGTTAGGAAGCTCATAGTTGCTAAATTTGTATTCCAAACGCATTGTTGGAGAGGGTTTCTGTGTTAAGCCCAAATTCAAAACCCTAGAGGAAAAGAAATTCATGCAGATTGTGAAATTTCCTGTGTTTGATGAAAATGAATGGGTTCATTACATCTTGAGTCGAGTTCATGCTAAATTCATGTGGCTGAATCAACCCTTCAAGATTACAAAAGAGGCTATAAGTGTTGTTACAGGTTTAAATTCCTTCGGTGGACTACCAATTTTGAAGTTTGTGAAAAATCAAACAGTCACTAATTCAACTAGTTTTGTATTTGATAGAAGAGCGATGACAATTTATAACATCATTGATGTGGGTGTGTAGTTTTCCTCAATGGTCATTGGTTATAAGATATATCACTCCAGCCGAGAAAATTTTGTATCTGGTACTGCCATATATGCAGCATATTAGATGGAAAAGGAGAATGCATAGTATGATTTATGTGAATTGCTTCAAAGTCATCTTATGGAAAATATTGGTAAAATCAAGAAAGACAAGAAGAATTCCTTTAAATATGGTAATCCATTGCTATTTTTGTTCTTTTATTTCATGGATGAAGTTTCGGGAGTTGGGAAAGTGCATTGGCAAAGTGATAAGCTTGTTGTTGTTCAGATTAGAGACATGTTATTTAGCCTTGGTGATTTGCAAGCCAAGAAAAATGCAATCTGGGGATATCTCAAAAACTTTCAGAATATAATGCAATCAAGGGAAATAATTCCCACTTCCATTGTGGAGAAGTATAAGGACACAATCTATTTTATGGTGGACATTGATCAGTGCTTAATAGAAGCAAAAAAACCTAGAATCATCTAGATTATGCTAATGGGTTATAAAGTTGAGGAAAGAATCTTGGAGCTATACTCACAACATCTATTGAGTAAGCCTTTGGATCCATCTAAAAAAAGGTTTGGAACATATGTAGAGAAAAGTATGCAAGTCCATTAGCAATTGAAGAAACCAATGATAGTCTAAAGAGTGAGGAAAGAAGTGGAAATCTTTGCAGAGAGCATGGGTATACCTCTAGAAGCTATAAGAGAAGCCAGAAGGAAAAGAGAACAAGCTGAAAGAGAAAAAGGAAAAGAACCTACTAAAACTGAATTTTCTAGTCCAACAACATCCTGTACTTGAACTAGATCAACAAGGAGCGCAATACCCCTATCCGGTCATGCAAAGAAGTCAACCCCCGCAAAATTTCAAGTTAAGGAATCTAGTAAAAGGAAGAAGGATAAGAGAACAAGAGTGTATACAGTTGTTTCAGAAGATGAAGAGACAAAATCTAATGAAGAATTTAGAGAAATAAAGCATATGAGCACCCTTGTAGCAACAACAGTCAAGTCCTCCAGTGAAGAGGAGAAATCAAAGAAGAAGATGAAGCCTGGAAAACCAGGTATGTCTGTAGAGGAAGTTGAAAGAGGTATAATCAAGGATGGAAATCTTAAGCCCCTATATGAAATGTATGGTACCTTTGATAATGTTGGTCAAAGAGTCCTTGAAGAGGCTACAATAAAATATTTGAACAATTTCAATATGACTCTTGTTGAGATAATGGCATAGTTGCCTAAGGAATTGTATGAAATTTTGTAGATGAGGAGAGTTAATGCTAGAACTGAAGAGAGGTAGCTGAGAGAATGGGTTCTTGCAAATCTAAGTCTGGTAATGTTTGTTGAAGAAATGAAGTCAATCCTAAAAGAAGCAAAAAGAGAGTTCAAAAGAAAAACAAGAATAAACAAACTTATGTTGGGTAAGACTGAAGAAGTAGAAAAAGAAACTGAAAGCATTATGAAGAAAGTTCTATGAAAGAAAAAAATTGTGTTGTTTCTGAAGAAGAGCACGTGGAAGATATTTCATCTGATTCAGTAAATGAAGAGGTTACAGTTGAGGACACTTAGATTCCTCCTAATGTGCATGATACAAAAGAACCTATGGAGATGAAAGCTCATAAAATTGTTTTGGTTGAAGAAAAGGAGATATCAGTTGAAACTCCAATTGACAAGCAAAAATTTGTGGCTGTGGAAACAGTAGTTGAGGAAAGGAAGGTTGAAGTTAAAGAAGCTCTAGTAGAAGCAAGAGACACTGCAGAGGCAGTGAAGAATTTCCTAGAAGAGAAAAAGGAAGAATTTGATCTTGAGTTGGGAGATCTGCTCCTATTCATTTGTCTACATTGTCCCCAATTCAGAAAATGAAAGTCACATCATTTGCACAAGCTAATGCTAGGGAAGAAATTATGAAGTCTCACATTGAGGATAGTGAGTTATTGAATCTTGCATTTGGAATTATGGAGAATATCATTCCTACTCATGTTAATGATCCATCCGGTTCTTCCTCCGGTGAGCTAAAGAAGCTTATAAATTTGGTAAGTACTCATTTTGAATCACTTGAGAAGTTAGCTTTGGTCAAAGTTAAGAAGAAATTTGATGTAAGATAGATCAATAGGTTGAAAGGAATGATAGGTAATGAAAAATCTCTATTAGCTACCTATGTGAAAAATGTTGAAAGTACATTTTCAGAAGGTGAAAGGATTTATAAGTCATGTTTTTCTTTGTCAAAACTTACTAAGGAAAATGAGAAGAAGGTTAAGGATCTTGAGAAAGAGTTAGCTGCTATTTATGATGCTTTTGATCCTTTAACTATTTATGTTGGAGAGAAAGAAGGTCAAGTTATATCCTTACTTGAAAAAATAAAGAGCTTGAAGCGTGATAATGACAGAGTTATGGAAAGAGTTGGTGAACTTAGAGGCCTAATTGGTCCAAAGATGGAGACCATGTTGAATGCTTTGAAGGAAGCACAAGATGCCATGAAGGTCAGTGATCTAGTGAATCTTGAATCAGTTGAGATGCAATCTTATTTACTCTGTGGTCACATAACTATTTTGGAAAGTCTCAAGAAGTGTTGGGACACAAACTTGAACCCATTAAAGACAAATTTTGTAGATATCTTGAAATCTGTGTAAGTCATTTTGAAACAAATTTGTACATATGTAGTTTGAAGTTTATGTTTGTTTATAGGAGTTTTGTATGCGGATTCCCCATCTTTTCCATTGAAGTCAAAGGGGGATAATAGAACAGTGAAAAATGTATATTCACCTAAGGGGGAGTTGTAGTTGTGAGTTGTGGATGAAGATCTTTTTGGAGTTTTGGTTGGCATTGTATTTTTGTTGGTACTGATCCGACACTTAGTCATTTTTCACTAAGTGTTTCCATCAATGCCAAAGGGGGAGATTGTTGGCAAGAGACACTACACATGCTTTATGGTTTTTTTCATTGATGGCAACCCCTGTCAGCTAGTTGATCCACACATCGTAATTTACTCATACTGGAAGACATATTGAAAATCAGTGATTATATGTTAAGTTAGAAAAAAGCATCCCGTAGATTCGTGTTCTTTGATTCATATGCATATTTTCTATTATTATTTTGTGTTGTGGATCTCAAGGAGTATTGTTTGATGCATAATATGTGTTATCTATATATATTGGTGCCTCGTATCAATTTGGGTGGAAGTTAGAAGGTTCGGTGAACTAATTTTATGTTCATCAGTATTTGGAGGCCGACTTGGTGAATATAGTGTGTTGCGGATATTTGAGGAGTTATTGTTTAAGTATTTTTTTGTTCGACTCTTGTGGATGTGCATTGAATATTATGGATGATTTGAGCCGACAATTTGTGAATATTTTTTATTCTGTTGAGGTCAACTTGAAATGATTAAATTCTTGGTGGCAGATATATATAAGTGGTTGATTATATCATTTTGGTGTGTGTGTTTGATGTGAGTTGACATATGTAGCGAATGTTAGAAGGTCAATAGAGCGATTATGCATAGTTTCACTTGTACATTAAGGATTTTTGGTGTGAATTGAAGCAGAATAGAGAAAAAGAGCAAAATCAGTCAGAAGGTCCAAAATTTGATTGTTGAGCCTAACCAGAATTGTAATCAGGCATTTGTAGATGCTACTTTATCACTTCAAATCCTTGGAAGTATTCCAAAATTTTGTAAGGTAGTAAGCCTTTTAGTTTTTGAGTAGTGAGCTCTAGGTAGTGTGCCTGAATGCAAGTGCATTCTCATTTGCAATCTTTTCTTTTGAGTATACTTAGAAAAATATTGTGGATTGATCTCCACCGTGGTTTTCCCCTAATAGGGTTTCCACGTAAAAAATCCTTGTGTTATGGTGTTGTGGTTATTTGTCTTATGTGCATGCATTTTTATTTTGGTTGAATGTTATCAACACATTAAGGATTAGATTAATAAAGTTAAAAATTGCACAACACTGATTCACTCCCCCTCTTAGTGTTGCTTGATTCTAATAGGACCATCTCTAATTGTCCCTGTCATCTACCAAGCTATACAAATCAGCTTGAGTAGTCAATCGAATTTCATTATTTCGTATTTCATCCCTCACATTTAATGTCTAGTTAGACCAATTCAGGAAAAAAGATACTAATTCCTAAGCTTCTTCTTCACAATACCGAACAATTTTGAATTCCTTCAAAAATCTGTGATGTGCATTTGTACATTTCTTCTTGATTTCTTCTAGATTTTCTTTTGCAAACCTATTTCCTATATGTACTTCCAGTCCGAAGATGTATTATTTTAGTGAATTAATCATACTCCTGAGATTTCCTACACTGGATAGAGATGAATTAAAGCTGGCACCAGGAATCACTTCCTGTAATTCTTTTAATGCTTCTTGAATGTCTATGATTTCATGTTCATCTAGTTTTTTGTGATTTCTTGCTTGATAATAACACCTTTTCTCTTCTTTTCAATTCCTTTTGCATTACCAGAGGCTTCAGTCATAGAAATTTCTTCCACATCTATCTTGTTAGGGTTCTTGGGGCTCTCTAGAAGCACTTTTTCATACTGATCAATTTATTCCTTAGTTAAAATTCATAATCCAATTTAGAAATCCACACAAGTCTGGATTCAACCACTTCCATATAACAAAAATCAATAGAGACAAGGAAATTTATGTCTTTGAAGTATTTTTCTGCCATATTTTCCAAAATTCTTGTCCTCTTATTCATTCTCATATGAAAAGTTCCAAAGAATGCTACAAGATCTGTTTCTTGAGCATTTGAACCACCAATATTTCTCATGAGATTCCTTATATGGTGTGCAATTGGTTATGTGTTTTTCCATTCTTCCCTTCCAATTACTGATAACTCCATAAAGTAAGAGAGTACAAGCAAACTATCAAAGTATGGTAATGGAATGTACTTTTCTTATTCTTTTTTATTTCGTTCAATTTCTTCAATAGATGCAGTCAAAGTAGCTCACAAAGATCATATTCCATTCCATTCTTAACCATATCAAGTGCAATGTATACAACAACAGTAGAAACTGTATAGTCATTGCTTGGCAAGCAAATTTTTTGTCCAATAATAATTGCAACATACTGAATTACCAGATCTTCAATTGTACTCAAGATGAGTTATTTTCCTTCAAGAGTAGCAGTAGTCATCTCAATTATCTATTGATCGTTGAAAGAATTCCATCTCAGAATTAGTTCAGAGGACCACAAACCAATTACATCCATTATAGCTTCTCTAGTTATCAAATGTGCACCATCATATAAATAGATTCACCATGAATCCTACTTAATTCCATACATATGTACATCATGTTGAATGCAAGCAAAGGGAATTTTCATCATTCATCCAACTTCTTTTCAACTAGGGTTTTATATGCATCATAAAAAAATTCCAATTCATTCTTCTACAAAATACTTAATCCAACTAGTGACATTTACTCAAATTTTTCATAAATGTATGCATAAATATCTTTAGTAGGTAATACTGTAAGAGGAATGCTATAAAATTCACCCACTGAATCTTCTAACAATTTTTTCATAGAATACTTCTTTAAATTTATTTGCAATTTCTCTGAAACATTCACAACCTTCAACCCAACCATTGCATTTAAAATTGAAAATTCTACAAAAGAATTGTTTAAACAGAATCCCATTGTAATTTTATATAGTGAAGAATAGAGTTTTGATGTTTGGCTTTCAGAGCACGCCTCAAGTCAACTTCCTTTGCACACTTCTCTTCTTTCACAAATTCCATTCATCGAATGAATGTCTAAATTTATTTCCTTAATCCCAAATGCTTCAACAATAAATTCTTCAAACCGCAAGTAGATCAGCTTGAAATTTGCATACACTTCCATCCTTTCAAATTCTACAAAATTCATTCTTCACTATGTGTGTGTCTGAAAAATTCCTTTCGCATGAAATATTGAATTCGTAACCTTAATAAAAGCACTTCTGTCATGATGTGACATCATTTATTGAAGAAGAGTTTATTAATTTTTTTGATTATTGCTCCCCATTAATCACTGCCTGGATTAATTTTTGATAGGAGTATCTGCACCGAAGGACAACACAAATGAAACTGATAATTATGATTTTCCTAGATTTTTAAATTCTCCTTCCTTTCTCCAGATCCTTTCCATTTTCTTCTTAACTTTTTTCGGATCAATCTTAATTAATATTTCATCTCTCTTTACAAGATTGTTACTTCTCATATTTCTACTTTTGTAGTCTCTAGCAAGATGTTTCGAATTGCTACAATGATAACAAACAACATTCTTCCATCCAGATTGTCCTTTGTTCAATCTATACTTGCACTAGTTAGCCTTATGTCCAAATAAATTGAGTGATAATAACTTACCCATTGAATGAACAAGTCATCTTATTCAACTTCTGATTTCCACATTCTATAACTTTATATCCAATCCTTTTTCATTCAAAACATTGATTGGGGAATTATAAAGCCTTTTGATTCATTTTACTTTCATAGTCTTTTTCCCTATGTCCAAACTTATTGAAGAATAACAAACACCATTAAAAGATAAATACCTTTGAGCATTGGGTTGTCTAGTAGGAATCCTTCTAGTATGTCCACCATTTCTTTGAGTCTTCATATTGGGGGTTGATTTTCCTTTGAACTTTTTCCTTCTTCAAATCCCAAATCACTTTTATCCTTAGAGGGTCTATGTCTTGCAATCAGTTCATCCAACATCGTAGAGCTTGTCACAAATTTGTCTTCATGTCTTCTAGCCTTTTCCTGTTCTAACCTCATAATTTCCACTTCTTGTTCAAGCTTTGCACATTCATTCATCTTCCTTTCTATTTCAATTTTATGATATTCTTCAATTTTTCTCTTCTAATTGTTCTTTTAGTCAAGTGATGTCCTTATCTGCTTTCTTTAATAGATCATTGACTTCTCCATAATTTTCTCTCAGCTTCTTAATGCACTCATTTTCTTCCTTTATTTTATCCTTCAAATCTTCATTTTCTTTTGTATGTTCAACATAGATCTCTTTTGGAGGGATAAGAAATTTTTTGTCTTCCATATATTCAAATTTTAAGACCTCCCCCAAGCTTTTAGACTTCTTCAAAGGAATCAACCTCTGATACTAATTATTGATTATCTAGAATACTGAGAGGGGGGTGAATCAATATTCCATAGAACCATTTAGCTATAGACCATCCAATTATTAAAGCAAATATATCTGCAAATAAGAATGAAGATAGTGAAATGAACATGACACCATAAACACATCAACACCAAACTTTTTACGTGGAAAACCCAAAATAGGAAAAACCGGTGAGTATTAACTCACAATACATTATATTTGGATATAGTACATTACAGGGCTCACTGCCAAGACTCATTGTCCTTGAAAGGCTCATTGTGTGAAGTAAATACAAAATGATATGGCTAACCGCCAAGGTACAAAATGGTATGGCTCATTTCCAAAAGTATGAACTAATGAATACACCTTATATAATTTGAGTTTAGTTCCAATGAGGCTTTGAAAATGAAGTACTACCCTACTCAACAGTCGTACAACAATTCTGCTATGATTCTCAACTTTTTACCATTATGCACCACTCACATTTGATAGATCATTTAAGCTCACATATTCACTTCTATCTAACCACTTTTCTTCACACAGTTCACACCCATATATATACAAGTATATTTTATTCATCAATTAGGTCCACCTAATTAGATGAAAACAAATGAATCAAAATGGTTTTTGTTGACACCATATAGGATTTAAAACATATTTTTATCCATGTAATGCTTAATTTCAAGTCGACATAGATATGTAAAGGATCCAACTAAAATCCATAAGGTATAATTAATCCTCTTCATACATGTCATGCATTAGTCCAACTAGGATTAGGAATTAATCACAAGAACTCCAATCCAACACACACTTCTCAAAGTAAACATCTTCTAGATACGATATTACTTCAGTTTCTTTTCACATTAACATCAAGGAGACTAACTTTAGAATCAAAGCATCAGAACATCCTTCTCAAGAAAATGTGGAGTCTCCCACATTGGTATACTAAACAGAGAAATGACTATAGTATATACAAAGTTGTACTCTATCAAATGTGATAACTTTTTGTACATAGCAAAAAACTACTCAGGATATTGGATATAGCTATATGAATGAGTCATAATCATATGATTAAGAGAGAAGAATCACATCTCTTCTTGTGGTGAAGTATGGACCTAAAAACTAGTGCATTGGACCATGAAAGAACACTTCTGGTATAGATGGTACTATACATCAAACATGCTTCCCACAATGTTTCTACAATTTTGGCATCAATTACAACACTAGATCAAACAACTCAGCCTATATACACTTCATGCTCATGTTGTAAGACTCCCATAAATTTCCAACAATCTCCCCTTTGGCATTGATGGCAACATGCATATCACAAACATTTTTGTCCTAATAGAAAATAACTGAATACTCCCCCTTACAATTTTTTTTCTTGAAAAATAATGTTTTTCCTCTTACTATCTATCTCTCCCATTTGACATCAATGGAAAAGGTCAAGTAGGGTCTAGATATTTCCTTGAATATGTGTATGCATAAAAAATTGACCAAAAATGATATGAAAGTATTAACTTGAAGAAGAAGAACCCTTGAGATTCTTCAAGATATTTTTCCATGTAGCTTTTCCTTCTTCCCATGATCCTTTTGCACTTGTAAGAGTCTTGTATAGTAACTCAAGCTTTGTCAAAGACTCTATACCTTCTTCCAAAGTGTTGGGGTAGAGATTTATTTCAGATAGACTGCCAACGCTGTAAAAGGAACTTGATATAGGAATATTCCTGAGTTTTACCAAATCTCTAAGTGCCACATACTACTTGATCACTTTATGTTCTTTGATTCTGTAGAAAAAATATTTTTTCCTGTAGTTACATAATGTAGGACCATCTCTAGTTGTCTTTTTCATCTACCAAGCTATACACATCTACTTGACTACTTAATCAAATTTCATTCTATTGTATTTCATCTCTTGCATTTAATGTCCGATTAGACCAATTCGGGAAAAATGATACTAATTCATGAGCTTCTTTACAATCCTGAACAAACTTTAATTCCTTCAAAACTCTGTGATGTGCATTTGCACATTTCTTCTTGATGTCTTATAGATTTTCTTTTGCAAATCTATTTCTTGTTTGTACTTCTAGTCCAAAGATGTATTATTTTAGTTAATTAATCATACTCCTGAGATTTTCCACAATGGATATAGATGAATTAAAGTTGGCACTGAGAATCACTTCCTGTAATTCTTTTAATGCTTCTTGAATGTTTGTGCTTTCATGCTCATGTTGAGCTTTCCTAAATTCACTTATAGTTTTGCGATTTCTTGCTTGATAATAACACCTTTTCTCTTCTTTTTGGTTCCTTTTGCACTACCAAAGGCTTCAGTCATAGAAATTTCTTCCATATATGTCTTGTTAGGGTTCTTGCAGCTCTCTAGAAGAACTTTTGCAGCTTTTGCATACTGATCAGTTTCTTCCTCAGTTACTTCATAATCCAATTCAAAAATCCACACAAGTCTAGATTCAACTACTTCCATATAACAAAAATCACTAGAGACAAGGAAATTTATGTCTCCGGAGTATTTTTCCACCATATTTCCTAGAATTGTTGTCCTATTATTTATTCTCATCTGAAATGTTCCAAAGAATGCCACAAGAGCAGTTTCTTGAGTATTCAAACTGTAGATGTCTAAATTTGGACACTTAATTTATCCAAATTCATCCTCTTTCATCTTACTTTCATTAACTAAGTAATACTGCTATTATTTAATTAATAGCTTCAATTCTGCCAAATCCCTAAGGTATTTAATCAATAATACCTTATCTCTTTAATCCTCCTTCCATCAATTGAATTAAATAAATATCACATTTATTTAATTCCTCCTCATGTCACATCCTCCATCTTTTTATCTTATCTTAATCCTTCTTCTAATCTCATCATTAGGATGTGCACATGCCTAATCTTGATTAGGATGTGTCACATCCTCCAACTTTTGCAAGTTGGCCTCTAACCTCTCTTAGCCACCTAACCATCCTCTAACCCCTCATCAGCTAGCCTAATCAACCTCTCAAGGAATTTTTAATTCCTTTTATCCTTCCAAGGAATATTAAATTCCTTTTCTCTTCCCCATGTCCTTTATGACATGTGTCCTTAGTCAACCCTCTTAAATGCCTTTCTTTTTTGACAAGGCATCCCCCTTCCCTATGTGAATTTTTAATTCACCTTTTAATCCCCCAATGCATTTAAGGAATTTTAAATTCCTTCCCTCTTCCCCATGGGACTATTTGAGGAATTTTTAATTCCTCACATGTCCTCTCACCCACATGGGACAAGTACCTCCTTTATGAGGAGATCTTGTCCAATCCCAAGGTACTTTGTACCCCTCTCCATGTCATGTCCTTCTCCTTCCACCTCATGTCCACTTCACCTTTTAGGGCTATCTCACATGCCACATGTCAAGATGTGAGGGCTTGTGAGTTCTCAACTCACCTTAGCCCTACATCTTGATATTTGGTGGATCAATCTTGACCGTCCATTTCCCCTAGGATTTCCCAAAAATCCTAAATACCCCCTCTTTTCTCTCATTTTAGGGAGATCATTTGTGCTAGCCAAACTCTTGCAGTTTTGTTTCTCAACCAACACTTAGCTATTTTCATGTTTCCAAGCATCATTTGCATCTCACATCTCACATCTTGTGCCATCCAAGGAGCATACATGTCAAAGATCGAAGGGCCAACCAAAGGATCGACTCAACACAAGGTATAAAGTTCCATTTCGTTCCTTTGTCTTGCATTGTTTCCAACATAGGCTAATCTTGAGGTGTAGGTTGTTTTAAGTTGTTTATTTGCACTCTTTTAGTTGTTGCTTGATTTCTAACGCTCTATTTCAACCTATCACATTTCTGGCACGCCTGATGGGACCCACAAACGGGTCTCTTTCTTTTACGTTTGCTATTTTTTGCATTTTTGTAGGTCCAGGTTACAGAGTGGCAGACCTGTCCTCCTGCGGTGGCAGACTGGTCCTGGAACGGCGGACCTGTCCAGGGGTGGCGGACTAGTCCTAACAGAGTGGCGGACCTGTCCTGAAATTTAGTGGCAGATTGGTCCTAATTCAGTGGCAGACTGGTCCTAATTCAGTGGCAGACCTGTCCTAATTCAGTGGTGGACCTGTCCTACAGTGGCAGACTGGTCCTAATTCAGTGGCGGACTGGTCCTAATTCAGTGGCGGACCTGTCCTCCAGAAGGTAAAAATTTTAAGTTTTCCCGAATTGTCTTTTGGTAAAATAGGAACATAGTCTAATTAAAGGGGTGTCAATAAACCTTGCTTGGCGTGTTTGGGAAGGCTATTTGACATATCCAATCCCCTTGCGCCATTTGGCAATCCTGGGTGACGAGAAATCGTAGCTTTCCAAGTCCTTTTGAGTCACCCTTTTTCACTTTCTTAGTGGGACTTGCTTGGGGATTTCATCACCCCAAGGGACGATTCCAACCATGCGTACCGGTGGGGTATATAAAGGGGGGAGAGCGAAAGCTGTACCCCAATCCAACCACGTTGTAATTGGCGAAGCGTCGGGATGACGTGAAGAGTTGGTCCGAGCCTCTAGTATCTCGCTAAGGTTCCCGACTCACGCTTGTAATGGGTTGGTGTTCACGGTTTGGGCCTCACGTACGGTGCGTATATCGAGGACTCCTTAGCAACCATGTGCATCCTAGAGTAGAAGACTTTGTCGACCATACCCGTTTTACTAATCTTAGAGTTGTGCTATCTGAATTATCTTTCTCGTGCAAAACCAGTGATTATCAGTTTGGCCAAGTTTTTTATGATTGCTATATTTTGGGTCCTTTGCCTTATCCATCGACCAAAACATCAAGCCTAAACTTATCCTTTGGAAAACGTGTCCTTGTGCTGTGGCGGACCTGTCCTAAAATTCAGTGGCG
>VDFB02193867.1:660725537-660902807 GCA_007258455.2 Sequoia sempervirens
AGATCATTTGTGCTAGCCAAACTCTTGCAGTTTTGTTTCTCAACCAACACTTAGCTATTTTCATGTTTCCAAGCATCATTTGCATCTCACATCTCACATCTTGTGCCATCCAAGGAGCATACACGTCAAAGATCGAAGGGCCAACCAAAGGATCGACTCAACACAAGGTATAAAGTTCCATTTCGTTCCTTTGTCTTGCATTGTTTCCAACTTAGGCTAATCTTGAGGTGTAGGTTGTTTTAAGTTGTTTATTTGCACTCTTTTAGGTGTTGCTTGATTTCTAACGCTCTATTTCGACCTATCACACAAACCACCAAGATTTTTCATGAGATTCCTTATTTGTTATGCAATTGGTTATGTGTTTGTCCATTCTACCCTTCCAATTACCGGTAACTCCTTCATAAAGTAAAAGAGTAAGTAAACTGTTAAAGTACCATATCAAAATGTACTTTTCTTATTATTATTTATTTCTTTCAAGTTCTTCAATAGATGCAGTCGAAGCAGCTCAAAAAGATAATAGTATGTTTCATTCTTAACCATATCAAGTGCAATGTATGCAACAACAATATAAATTGTATAGTCATTAATTGGTAAGAAAATTTTATGTCCAATAATCATTGCAGCACACCGAATGACCAGATCATTATTTGTACTCAAGACGAGTTCTTTTCCTTCAAGAGTAGCACTAGTCATCTCAATTATCTCTTGATCATTGATAGTCTTCCATTTGAGAACTGGTCTGGAGGACCACAAACAAGTTACATCCCCTATAGCTTCTTTGGTTATCAAATGTGCACCATCAATACAAATAGATTCACCATGAATCCTGCTTAATGCCATACATATGTACTTATATCGAATTCAAACAGACAAAATTTTCACCATACATCCAACTTCTTTTCAACTAGGATTCTATATGCATCATAATTTTCTTCCAATTCATTCTTCAACAAAATACTTAATCAAACTGGTGAAATTTCCTCAATTTTTCCATAAATGTATGCACTTCAGTAGGTAATACTCTAAGAGGAATGCTAGAAAATGCACCCGTCGAATCTTCTGTCAAAATTTTCAAAGAATACTTATTTAATTTTAGTTGCAATTTTTTTGAAACATTCATAGCCTTCGACCCAACCATTGCATTTAAAATTGGAAATTCTACAAATGAATTGTTTAAGTAGAATACCACTGTAATTTTCTCAAGTGAAGAATAGGGTTTTGATGTTTGGCTTCTAGAGCACGCCTCGAGTCCACTTCCTCTACATGCTTCTCTTATTTCACAAATTCTATTCATCAAACAAATGTATAAATTTATTTCCTTAATCCCAAATTCTTCAACAATAAATGCTTCAAACTGCAAGTAGATCACCTCGAAATTCACGTACACTTTCATCCTTTAAAATTCTATAGAATTCATTCTTCACACATGTGTGTTTGAAAATTCCTTTCGCATGAAATCTTGAATTCATAACCTTAATAAATGCAATTCTATCATGATGTGACATCATATATTGAAGAGGGGTTTATTAAAATTTCTGATTATTATTCCCCCTTAGTCACTTCCTAGATTAATTTTTGATAGGAGTATCTGCACCAGAGGACGACACAAATGAAACTGACAATTCTAATTTTCCAATATTTTTAAATTCTCCTTCCTTTCTCCAAATCCTTTACATTTCCTTCTTATCTTCTGCCAGATCAATCTTAATGACTGGTTCATCTCTCTTAACTGGATTGCTACTTCTCATATTTTTTCTTATGTAGTCTCTGTATAGATGTTTCAGATTGCTGCAGTTATAAAAAAACAACATTCGTCCATATAGATTGTCCTTTATTCAATCTATACCTGCAATGGTTAGCCTTATCTCCAAATAAATTGCAGTGATAACAGTACCTATTGAATGGATAAATCATCTTATTCAACTTCTAATTTTTGCATTCTATAACTTTATGTCCAATCCTTTTGCATTCAAAACATTGACTGAGGAATGATAAAGCCTTTTTGATTAATTTTACTTTCACAATGTTTTTCCCTATGTCCAAACTTATTGCAAGAATAGAAAACACCGTTAACAGATAAATACCTTTGAGCATTGGGTTGCCTGATAGGAATCCTTCCGATATGTCCACCATTGCTTTAAGTCTTCATGTCGTGGATTGATTTTCCTTCAAACTTTTTCCTTCTTCAAATACCAAACCACTTTAATCCTTAGAGGGTCTCTATCCTACAATCAGTTCATCCAACATTGTAGAGCTTTTCGCAAATTTATCTCCATGTCCTCTAGCCTTTTCCTATTCTAATCTCAAAATTTCCACTTCTTGTTCAAGATTTGCATATTCATCTATCTTCCTTTTTATTTCAATTTTATGATATTCTTCAATTTTTCTCCTCTTCCAATTATATTCTTTTAGTCTAGTGATGTCCTTATCTTCTTTCTCTAATAGGTCACTGACTTCTCCATAATTTTCTCTTAGCTTCTTAATGCACTCATTTTCTTCCTTTAGTTTATCCTTCAAATCTTCATTTTCTTAAATGTATATTCAACAGAGATCTCTTCTGAAGGGATAATCATTCTTTTTTCTTCCGTATATTCGAATGTAAGGACCTTCCCCAAGTTGTTATACTTCTTTAGAGGAACCGAGCTCTTATATCAATTGTTGATTATCTAGAATACTGAGAGGGGGGTGAATCAGTATTCCATAAAACTATTTAGTTGTAGACCATCCAATTATTAAAGCAAATATAACTGCAAACAAGAATGAAGATGACACCATAAACACATCAACACCAATTTTTTTACGTGGAAAACCCAAAATGGGAAAAACCACAGTGAAGATTAACTCACAAATTTTTATTATATCCGTATTATAATATATTACAGGGCTAATTTTTAGGACTCATTTTCCTTGAAAGGATCACAACCTAAAGTAAACACAAAATGATATGGTTAACCGCCAAGGTACAAAATTATATGGCTCACTGCCAAAAGTATGAACTAATGAATACAACTTCTATGTGCTAAGTTCAGTTCTAATGAGCCTTTGAAAATGAAGTACTGTCCTACTCAATAATCACACAATAATTATTCTTTGATTCTCAAATTTTTACCACTATGCACCCCTTGCATCTGATAGATCATTTAAGCTAGCACATTCACTTCTATCTCACCACTTTTCTTCACAAACTTCACACCCATATATATACAAGTATATTTTATTCATAAATTAGGTCAACCTAATTAGATGAAAACAAACCAATTAAAATGACACTTGTCGACACCATATAGGATTTAAAACATCTTTTTATCTATTTAGTGCTTAATTTAAATTTGATGTAGATTTGTAAAGGATCCAACTAACATCCAAAATGTATAGGGTATGTGCAGGATCATCGTGGAAAAAACAGGCCCTTAAGTGGCCAAAAAATTAGAAAAATCAAAGTTAGGCAACTTGACGTAAAAATTTGAAAAAGTTATCTATATTATTTCAAAAATATGTAAGAATAGAATCTGTAGAAAATTGAATATAGTTTCTAAACTACTAGGTCTATTAGAAAAAAAAATCTATTTGTTGAAAATTTGAAATTTCAATGCAGTAGTACTTAAATTTCAGGGAAAAAATAAGTAGGTGTCTGTCTAACCACCCTAACCACAATAAAATGATAATATTTTTTTATAAGATTTTAGATAGAAGTAGAGGAGTCATGTCCTGATGTGATGCATATTTTTTTTATTTTTTTTCCAAGTAAATAATTAACTATGAATTTTTTATTACAATTTTTAAAAAAATATAAAAACTCATATGTCTAACCACCTTAACTTGGTCAAAACTTCATGAAATTCATTTTTTTTAATCCTATAGTATGCGAAGCATAGAATGTGATGCATGTTTCAGATTCAAAAAAAGTAATACCATTTGGAAGCTATATATGTTTTTCAATCATCCTATCAATCAAGACTTTAGTTGTAATTCAAATAGAAAATGAATAATAATTATTTATTACATTCAAAGTAAAGCATAATTTATATTGGTGGAAAGCTGAGAATCTCCTTTAAAAACCATTTTTGTTTCATCAATTTTGGGTAAAAAAAATTCGCCAGCCACATACCCTACAAATACCCATCATATCACTACTTTTTGGCCCATCATGATCCTACATATACCCTATAATTAGTCTTCTTAATACATGTCATGCATTAGTTTAGTTGATAATTGGAATTAATCACAAGAACTCCAATCCAACAAAAAATTCTCAAAGTAAACATCTTCTAGATCTGATATTACTTGAATTTCTCTTCATAGTAACATCAAGGAGACTAACTTTAGAACTGCAACATCAAAACATCATTCTCAAGAAAATGTGGACTCTCCCACATTGGTATACTGAATAGAGAAACAACTGTAGTATACAAAGTTGTACTTTTTCATTGATAACTTTCTATATGCAACACAAAAATTAATAGGATATTGGATATAGCTGCATGAATGAGTCATAATAATATGATTAAGAGATCAGAGTCACATCTCTTCTTGTGGTGAAGTACATACCTGAAAACCAATGCACTAGACCATGATAGTACACTTCTAGTATAGATCAGCTTCCCGTATAGTTGGTATTGTACATCAAACATGCTTCCCACAATGTTGCTACAATGTTGACATCAATGAAAACCTTGGATCAGGCAACTCAACATATATACACTTTATGCTCATGTTGCAAGACTCCCACGTTTCCAACAAAGATCATATTTAATATTTTCTAACCTAATAGTAACATTATTTTTCTATGTGAACCAACTAGATGTCTTCCATGTTTATGGTAATAAATGCATATTGTCTCATGTATTTCATTGTAACTAGATAACCGTCAATAAAACCTTAGTTTAAAAATATCCCATATAAAAGAGTCATAGATTCCCTCACTATACTATACCATTTAAAGTATAGACTTTAACTACTTTCCATATATTTAACATCTAGAGACATGTAACATTCCCATGTTCACTTGTGCATTCAATGATTCCTTTTAGGATCTTATTTATTATCCTTAAGGACCAATGAAAATTAGTTAATCTGATTACATATACAACTACATTTTCCTCTTAGATTATTGTGCCTTAAAAAGTTAAGCATTCAAATCTATAAGCTCACAAGATTGTCAAAACACTCTATCTTAGGCTAATAGCATGATCCTTTCATATCTCCCTCTAATGCACAAGGATACTAACATCACTTATTACCATTTATCATACAACATTTGAGCTCATATATACATGGTCTATCTCTAGAAAAAAAAATTAGTCCTTAAGATAAATAAAAATTGATTGCATATACTAAACTAGAAAATAAGGTACATGGAGCAAACAAGGACAAGAACATGCCATAACGAGCTACTATGGCTAGAAAAATGAGCTTGGCTATACAAGGATATTTGTGTAGAGCACTAATAGGTACAAAAAGACACGACAAGATAAAGGTCAAGCACATGGATTGAAACTCCAACTTAATTATCTTTAACTAACTATTAGTAAGCAGTCATATGATGAAATAAAATAGCCAAAAATTACTTTGTCAAGTAGTGTTTAAATGATGTATATAGTTGGGAATTTGTGCCTCCTATAGGTGCAACAATATTCTTGAAATATCTTTGAGTAAACCAAATTAGAATAATGGGATACATAAACCAAACATAAAGTAATATAAAAAAAGAAAATAATAAAAAAACACATCAAATGGTAACACACATACTTCATTATGAGAAAACATATATTAATAAACACACAAAGAGAGACAAGGGGTTATAATTTGTATAGAGCAATCTGGTGAGATTCATCATGAAAAGTAATATTTCTAATGCATCCATACACTAGAAATTGTAGAAATTTATCATCTAGGAATATTAGATTGTAAGCACATATTGGCCTAACCATAATGGATCAAGCTTTCCATGCTTTATATTTTCCTTAGATCTAACATTCTATTATAAATCTAAATTACCTAATTGAAAATATCTTTGCTTAGCTCTTTTTTCAAATAACCTTTTAAAACCTTTATGATATTCTAAGATCTTATGTGCATATCTTTTGATTTTATCCAATTTAGTTAGGCAATCAATTTTTTATGTGATTTGATCAAAATCAACATCATCAACTTATTGTAGTAGCCTATATATAGGTATTTCTATGTTAGGGGGAAAAAGTAGCATTTGTATCATGTACCAAATCAAATGTGATCTTATTTGTAGGTATCTTAGAAGTGACCCTATTATAACATACTTTAAACTTTAATTTATCCTCCCATTTTAACTTATTTTATTTTATATTTTAAATATATTTTTTTGTCAATTTCTTATTTCTATAATTTATTTCAGATCCATTACCTTATGGATGATATATATATATATGAATCTATAATGTTGGCTCTATACATTTTAGAAAAATTAATAAAATCATGTCCCTTGAAACACATAAAATTATTAAGAACAAACCTTTGAGCTACTCTAAATTTAGTCATAATATTGTTAAAAAAATCAACTAGAATCTTGAATGTAGATTTTATTGTCGGAATAGCCTCAACCCTCTTATTAAAGTAGTCAATAGCTACAATGATCTAGTTTAATGCATTCCTTTGTTTCTTAATGATGTCATTTGTAAAATCCATAGACCATTGTAAAATGAAGCCTCACCTACAATTGGGATAAGAGGTAAAGCACTAACAACCTTAATTTTACCCAAAAATATTTGGCATGTACAATATTTGAGAAAATAGCATATGAATTAAACTCATATTTTATGCAAAAGAGGGCCACGTATTCTTATAAAATTTATTATGTTTAGCTACCCTCAACTCACAAGGCATGGAAAATAAGATCTTATTTCATCTTTTTTGATCTAATACTAACAAAAAGGTTATAATTTGTACAAAATAGTCTATTGATATTTATCATGAAAAGTAATAAATTCAAATGCATCTTTGCACTATAAAATATATAAATTTATCATCTTTTCTTCTTATATTGTAAGCACCTTGTCCATAAAGGTTTTCAATAAAATATTGGCCTAACTATAATGAATCAATTTTTTTTATGATTCCTCTTATCCTCATATATAGCATTCCATAATAAAGCTCAGTACACCTAGCTAAAAACATCTTTTCTTATTTATTTTTTGTGAAATATCATTTTAATACCATCATGTGTATTCTATCATTATGAATAAATTTAAGAGATTGATGTAGGGTAGATAGACTTACACTAATGGAATAAATCCATGATATGACTAAAAAAATATTATAAGAAAGATTCCTTAGCATAGAATGAACCCAAGTAGGTAATGGAACACCTATCTTAATGCAACAAGCAATGTGATAGTGCCTATAGTTTGGAGACTCACATTATCGAAACCTGTAATCAATAATTTGAAAACTAAAATGGAAACTAATGTAAGGCACACAATTCCTATTTAAAACTACATAAAACCTCTACATAGATCTCACAAAATAGATAAAAACAACACAATAATATAAAAATCAACTCAAAATGTTATCCATAACTCCATTGTGATTTGATTTTCTCCAATCACAATTGGTATGTGAATGGTCTTTTTCTTGAAGACTACTTGATTTGACAACATGTAATTAGATCAAAGATGATGAATTCCTAAATGGATGAGAGGGTGCCCCAATTTATAAATTTTTGGGAGAGGCAATGGATGGTTTATATTTGATGATGATATAAATGACGGAGGATGGTTGAGAGGATTTACCTAGGATTAAGGAGAGAATGTAGGGTTGAGATGGAGGTTATTGTATTGTGAATGGTTAATCCGCACTTACTAAATTTAGTAAGTGGTCATGAGAATGAGGGAAATTAATTGACATGTGCATGTAGGAGGGTTATATTCTTGGGTTTGGTGGAGAGATTAATGGAACCATAAGGATAATTGTTCTTAGGATCCATTTATTCTTGGAATTTATTGAGAGAAATATAGACATAATTAAATCTTTATAATATTTAATTATTTTGGCCATGTGTGAGATGGAAAATAGGTGGAAATAGTGATTACTTATTGATTTAGTATGAGGTGTGTTATGATGCCAGCTGGTCCATTAATATAAAAACAACACATTTAAAAAAAAATTAATTTAGAAGTATTTGAAATATACACTATCATAAAGGAAAGTTTAATATTTGCAATATACTAATTTTTCCATTAAAACAACATTTGAATATCATCTTATAATTAAGATCATAAAAAAATATAAATAAGTAACACAATATAGATTTCATTATGAAAAGAGTGCATAATTTTCATCATGAATTACATCTTGTAGAAAAGTTATATTTAAATCATTGTTCAAATGTCACACTAGTGATGTGGTGTAAAAATATGCATAATACATAACCATATGAATACAATTTTAAATTATCTCCAATAAATTCTAGTCTTTGGAATCTCAACTGTAAGAGGGAGAGCATCACCTAAGTGCTTTTCATCTAATCATATAACAATGGTTCACCACACACCTTCCATCTAGAAGTGGCCCTACCCTTCATGAGATTACTAGATCCATGGAAATCCAAGATCAACACATGCCATCTAAGATGTAGTGCCCCTCCATTCTCACTATGGATGTGCAGGAAGTTTGGCTTTGAAACTTGGAGATGAAGGTAAAATAATAGGGACATTTAAAGGTATGTGCTAAAAATGTTAAGCAATTGATGTTGTATATTATGAATTTATGGACATATTGATGTGATGAGAGTGTTTTGATTACTTTTGGGGTTTTCACTTGATTCTAAAATATTATTATTGTGTTGACATGTTATTATGATTTTGATTATGATTATGTTTATTGTCATAAAGATGTACTAACTTGTGTTCAAACTTTGTGGTTGCAATATGGGACATGAGTTTCTGTTAGTGCTTTGGTGAGTATGATGTATATTGTCATGTTATTATTATTATGTAGAGATTTACTTGGATAGTTAAGCGATGCAGTAGTATGTTTGTTAGGATAAGTGGAAAGGGCGGCATCGTACTATTGGTTGTATGAAAGACATACGAACATGAGATACAATTGCTAGAGTTCCTTTTCTAGTGCTTTGACTATTATGCATGTACTCTAATTTGTATGTTTGAGTGAATAGGTACTAGGCTAGGTCTCCACCTGAATAAGTAGGTCTGAGCGTGCCTTTAATCCCAATGGTGGTTGAGGAGATAACATCTAGGCCCAAGTTATAACCTAAACCTGGCCATGGTCCCCAATTAGGGACAATTGATTCATTGTGTGACCACCCTTTTCAGGTTGTCATGAGACAATATATAACCTCCTTTACCCTTTGTTTGGAGTGTTGCACTTATGTGAATGTTTCTTATGGGATATGTGGTTGTTTGATTTTGTTGTCTAGTCTTGATTTTAGATCCCAACCTGTTAGTATTAAACCATGTGGTTAGTTGAGTTGTTATGACCGTAATTAATGTTATTTATGTTTTGATGTGAATTTTTTTTCATGTAGAGTTATTTCATGGTTTATGTCTTACTCTAGTTTGTAGATTATTTGGGTGAAAATAAATATTGGATCAATATGTTAGTTGTTATTATAATTGTATTAATGTGTTGAATGTGATCTAATATTATTCATAAGTGATATATTTATTTATGTTAATAAGTCATAATATTTTTATGCACATATTAATATGTTATTATTTTGGGGAATGATTATTTAATCATTTTTATTATTAAATTATTAAGTGTTTTGTTACTGATTATTTAGTATTTGGTTATTATTTATTGAATAATATTTGTTTTACTTTTGTTTGAATATAATTTTTGTCTTATTAGTCTTTTGATTCATTGTATTAAAATGGTCACTTAATTTATGTTTTATGAAGTTTTTATGTGGTTTTAATGGTTTAAAATGATTTATGGGTGATAGCCTTATGGGTTAGAGGTATTTTTATTTCATTAAATCTCATTTTATAAGTCCTAAACCTACTCTAATTACTTCATTTTGAAAAGTGACGAAAATATAAATTAAAAGAGCCAATGCATGGAAAGTGATTTTCTTTATTTTTGGGGAGAGAGGGTTTTTCTCTATTTTTTTTAGGGTGATTTAGTTCTGGAGTTGATATTTTGTTTTGGATTCTTCTGAAAGTTTTTTTCATGCTTGCAAAGAGGAAGAAGCAATGAGAAAGTTGTTGCAATTTGGGGGTTTTTGAAAGTTAAATTTTTCAGAGCTCGACATCAAATTCCTACCATTGCCAAGCATTGGATTCAGGTTGGATTTTGATATCTTTTGTTTAATTTTATTTTTGGTGTGTATGAATAATTTGATTGATTTCTCTCTCTTTGATTTTTGAAGATAAATATTATATAGTTTTATTTTTGTGTGTGAATAAAACATTTATTTATTCTAGAATAAAAATCAATACATGTTTATTGTCTCAGTTTTCTACTAATAAAATGGTCTGATTGTGTCGCCCATAATTATGTTTTTACGAATTGGGTTGCTGATATTTTTAAAGGGTTTTTTATCTCGTTATTTAAGTTTTATCCAAAAAACTCAAAAACCCAAATCGTAGTTTGTGAGCTATGGTTGAAACACGGAGCTGCTATTAAGTTGCTCCTCCATGACTGTAAAAACTCTCTTATTTCTCCCTATAATTGTAACTAGTCAATGAAAGACTAAAATTTTAGATTTATAAGAATTTCAAAGTGGTTAAATTAATTAAAATTTTAATATTTTATATTTTGGAAAATATCTGGTTGTTGGGTTTCTTATTTTATCATTCGGTTGTAATCGGGTATACTGAAATGAGGGTTTTATGGGAGCCATCTGTTGTTTTGAATTTTATGAATTTATGATTCATTTTTAGTCCATTTCATTTGCATTGCTGAGTAGTCGATGGCTAAATCTAAAATGGGTATTTTATAGATTTTGATTTCGAGTTGAAATGACTATTTTATGGTTGACAGATTTGACTGTTGTCAAGTGGGATTTAGTTCAGTTCTAAAAGTTGTATTAGATGGTATAACTTTATTCTTTGATTTTTATTGTATTGTACTATTTTTTGTTTGAATGTGTTTACTGTTTTCATGTTGGAAATACCTTCATGTTTGTGAGATCTTGTGTTGAAGCTTTTGTATGTGTAAAGATCAATTGTACCAAGGTTGTGCATTGTTGGTCTTAGTTATAAACTGTTAAGTTAAAATTGGTTCTCATGTTATAAGATTGTAAAAATGATGTAATGTGCTTCATTGTGGTGTCGTAGTATAATGATAAGCTTTTGGGTTTTCTATCTATTGTGTTATGTGATTGGGTCATTAGAAGTACCTGAAAGCTTTTGTGAAAATTCTTGTAATTTTTGGTTGATTCTTATTTTGGTAGTCTCTATTAGATGGTTAGTGTCAACCACTTATTGTTTCTTTGTTTGTTTGTGTGTGGGGCCTAGTGTTATCTCCTAGCATGGAGGGAGTGGGCCTTAGGGTTCCACGTGGTAGGGTGGTATTTCTGAACCATCCATTGGGGTTTAGGTAGTAAAATTCATATGCAGCATAGAGATTTTTTCCTTTCACTTCATTCTATATTTAAATTTATGTGTAGGTGATATTTTCATGAAAATTGTATTCAATATGTATTATATATATATTCTTTTTAGATGAATATATATTGTATATTGTAGCATTCTTGTAATGAAAATGTAAATAGATTGCAGTAGTCTTGAAGATATATTTATTATTTTTTATTATGTAATGAAATTGTTAGCATAAGAATATTGTATTTATGATGCATATAAACTTAATTTAGTAGTAGATGCAATATGTCTTTATGTACCTCTTTCATGGTGTTGATTTTTGATAGGTTCATAATAGCATAGTGTTAGATGATGTTATGTAATTTGTTGTATGAGATTTAATTTACATTCAAATTATTGATTGTATGTGCTTTAGTGTATCAAATGCATTTATATAGGCTTAGTTAGTGTAGGTGTGTAAATAAGTTATGATTAATGTTACTTTTAGGTCATAATGTGATTATAATATGATGTTAATGTAATGATGTCATTCATATTAATTTGTTGAGTTGCATTAGTTAATGTCACTTTAGTTTAAAAAAAAAATATTGGCATGATCTTCTTTATCTTTTGTGTTATCCACCAAGTCCCTTAGCAGGGCGTTACATAAGAACTAATGTTGTGTACTAATACTAATAATTTATCATATGAGTCTAGATACACTCTAACTATGTTATATCTGATTAATTTGTAACTTTAGACATAATGAACCGACAATGCAAGCAGTGATTTTACATTACTTTGGCCAAAGTTTTAAATAATTCAAATAATATATTTTTGTAGTGTAGAAAAATGCATACCTTTGCATTGTCACACTTAATTTGGACATATTTTAGCACCCCTTTCATTAAATTCCCTTTAGGTCACTTATTATGGGCCCCTAAGACCCCTTTTTGTGCATCTCGAGGCATATTTCAACTATAAACCCAACCAAAATCCACAAACAACCTTTCATCTTCGCAACCCACCTTTTAAAATGGAAAAATAAGCTTGGTGGGTCCAAGATGCCCTTGGTGGTGTCTTAGTCTCCATTAGTGGTACCACGACACCACCTAGGGTGTCTTAGTCCCGAGGGATTTATTTTTGAGAATTAAGAGAAGGAAATGAAAATATTTGATTTAATTTGGCATTTTGTTGGCCTTTGGGATCTAATAATTGGCTTATTAGATAAGAATTCCTATAAAAGTAAGAATCATACCCAGTTTCACCTAAGTTGAAGAAATTTGAGAGAAGTGAAGCAAGTTTGAAGGAGAGTTTCAAGAAGCAAGGAATTGAAGTCTTGGAGAAACCTTCTATTGTGTTTTTCTAGATTTTTCAAGTCCATTTTCAAGTCAAGATCTATCATTGCCAAATACTAATGATGGATGCCTATGGAGGATCATGAGAGATTCTAGGTTGGAGATGCAACTAGTCATACCTCCAAGCCTAAGGACTTGTTTCTTGAGTGATTCCATATTCCATTATTGTTCTACTTTCTACCTAAGGTACATTTCATGCTTGTGTCTTATTAGGGTGATTTGAGATCTCCTTTGTAGGTCATTTTCATTTGCATCTTAGGAATTCAATTCTAACATAGTTGAATAGGGTTTCTTCATGTTCAAGCTTGCATAATCCTAGACACACTTAAGATTAGGCTTGCACACATTTCCATTTTTAGATCTATCCATTTTTATCAAGGTTTAACTACCAAACAAGGGGTTTTACCAAGGAAAACCCCCATAAACAATCAATCAAATTTCCTTTTTTGTAGGTTATTTATAGTTTTAGATCTAAAGATTTAGTGAAGAAGGAAGTATAGACATTGAATCTCAAGATAACCTTCAGAAATTGCAAAAATTTAGATCGAGACTAAGACAATAGTAAGGGCATCTTAGTCCTCCAAGTGGAATTTTGTAGAGATTCTTTTGGATTCTGATCCGACATTTAAAGATTTTGTATTTCCCCTAAAAAACAACAACGAGACTAAGACAATAGTAAGGGCGTCTTAGTCCTCCCTAGCATATTTTGACAAAAAATTTGCATTTCTAGAATCCTCATCACATTTTCGGACTTCCCAGGTACACACATCCTAACGTTTTGTTACTTAATTTTGTCATTTGCACACATTGTTTGGCTTACATTACTAGGTTTTGTGAGTTGAATGTTAAGTTATCTTTTCCAAGATTTTTCTTGGTGGTGAACCCTTCAAAGCCTAAAGAACCCCTCCTAGGTCTTCCTTATTGAGAATTGAATCACCTTTGGGTTGATAGCCAATTCAATTTGGGATCCTACGATATTCTTGAATGAAAATTGGAAAAGAGTGTTGTTTTATGACCTAGTTTATAAAGTACCCATTTCCCCATTGTTCAGTTTGGTGAACTTGATATTTTTGAGCATTCATTTCTTGATTTGGAGTTCGTTGAAGTGCTAGATCTATGTTGCATTCATTCTTAAATTTCATCTTGTATTAGTTAAAGTGCATCTAGGGTTTCTTACATTTGCATCAGTGAAAGTGCATATAGGTTGCATTTTTTCTTTCTTTCATCATCTTATCTCATTGAAAAACTGAAAAAGTGCATTGTCAACCATCCTAATTACATTTAGGAACATTGTTATTGCATTCAAAATTGAAAAAACCGCATTCAACTTTGCATTCAATTGCTTGTCATTAGTCACTTTTTCTTACATTCATTTACACAATTTTTTGTTTATGAACATTAGGTCCCTGGGTAGGCAACTTGGAAACATTGTTATCAACTCAAATTTTGTTGTTTTCTTGAAAAAAACCTTTACTGGGACTAAAACGCCCTTACTGGCATCTTAGTCCCTTTGTGGGTTTTTGGCTCAGAACCTTGTCTGGGTTGCTTGATTTTTGTTCCAGTTTCTAGAACCTCCAAATTTTATCAACAGGACCAAGATTCCCTTGCTAGCATCTTAGTCCCTCTGGACCTTGAGGTTGCAATTTTCAAGGTTTAACAGTGAATTTTTGTGCTTCTGTTTGTTGTAGTTACTTTGTTGCTTTAGTCGAACATTTATTGATTGTGAGAAATGATACAAAACAATACAAAAATAGTGTTTGGATCTTGTATTCACTACTAGTAAGTTGCGACATTACTTATTGAACATTGAAATACAAGTGATGATGAAGTTTGAACCTTTAAGACACATGTATTTTCACTAAAACATACTTATTAGGATGCTTAGCTAAGTGGGTAATGTTGTTAACTAAGTTTGACCTTAAATTTGTTTCACAAAAAGCAATTAAGGGTCAAGCCTTGACCAACCAGTTGGATGATGCTCCTTCTCCTTTAGTGTTACTTGGTAATGATTCTTTCCCTAAAGATAATGTGTTGGAAATCGAAGAAAATGCATGAGAATTGTATTTTGATGGATCTAAGTGCATAACTGGCTCCAGTGTGGGGGTTATAATAAAACCAAACGCAAAAGAGCCTATTCCCTTATCATATCAGCTAAACTTCCTATGTATAAACAACACTGTTGATTATGAAGCATTACTCATTGGATTGTGTGCTTTTCTAGCTATGGGAACTAGACACATTAAGATATTTGGTGATTCACAATTAGTCATCAAATAAATAAACGAAACATATCAAAGAAAGCATGAAAATTTATCAAAATACACGGATCTCACAATGAATTTATTAGAGAAGTTTGAATCATTCACCATTGATAAAATCCCTTGAAAAGATAATCATCATGCAGATGCAATGGAAAGTGTAGCTTCTCTTATATCCCCTCAAGATCCTTCAAAAGACTTCACCTTCATTGTACATACAATTATGAAATCATCAATCAAAGATAAAGTAGAAGTGCTAGCAACAAGATCATTGAAGACTCAAGTGAATGGTATGATACAATATTCAATTATTTGAAAGACAATACCTTTCCTGTGCCAAGAAATTAAAAAACTCACTCTTGTCTTCAAAAATGTATATCTAGATATATCATCCTGGCATAAATTTTATATAAAAGGTCCTTTGATGGCCTTTTACTTACATGTCTTAAACAACCCAAAATCCCTATAGCACTTGAACAAGCTCATGTAGGTGGTTGTGGGGAGAATTTTGGAGGAAGATCATTAGTTCAAAAGCTAATCCACATAGGATATTATTAGAAAAATATGGAAAAAGATTGCTTTGAATACATTAAGAAATGACATAAATGTCAAGAACATTAAAACTTAATTCATGCTCCTACCTCTAAGCTTCGTGCACAAGTTCCTATTTTTCCATTCTTGGTATGGAGTTTGGATATTATTGGAAAAATATCTCCACCTTTGTCCACTAGACATATGTTTATAATCATGACAACATATTATTTCAGGAAATGGGTAGAAGCTATTTCCTTGCATTCAACAACCATCGATGTAATGTCATTTCATATTTAGAACACATTATTGCTCACTTTGTACTTCCTTCCGCGTTAGTTTCAAACAATGGGACACCATTTAAGAATAATGGTGTCAAGAATTTCTTGGAAACATTTAATATACAACATCAATTTTCAACACCTTATTACCCACAATCTAATGGACAAGCTAAATCAACTAACAAAACTCTTGAACAAATTCTAAGAAAAATAGTGAACAAACATAATAAAGAATGGTATACACAATTAACATATGTGTTATGGGCTTATCATACCAGTATTAGAACTTCAATGGGAAACACACCTTACAACCTTGTTTATGGTGTTGAGGCAATTATGCCCCTGGAGTTAGGGATTCTCTCCTTAAGAATCGCTCTTCAAGGGCTAATTGATGACAATAATTATAGGGAACAACGATTACACCAACTTGAAGGCACATCAATGCACTCAAACATCTTCAAGCTTACCATAAGAAAATGCAACAAAGTTATAATGACCATATCATCCCTCCCTCATTTAACAAGGGTGATTTGGTGCTATATGAGAACCAACAAAACGTCAATGTTAACTCAACAGAGAATGGAAAGTTTATCCATAATTGGTTAGGACCTTATGTAGTTGAAGAAAGTTATGGGTTTGGGGCATACCCGATATCCTAAATAGATGGTACACCTCTTCAGGAACCTATCAGTGCCAAGAATTTGCATTGGTATTATACCTATCCTTTCTAAATAAGATGAGTTTTAAAGTAGTGTTGTTAGAGGTAATGGATAGTATGCCATTGTCTCTCGCACTTGCTTTGTTCTTGACACCTATTTTTTGTGTCTTGAATATTGGAGTAGTGGGTCCAATTTGGTTTTGGGTTCCTACTTTAGGTATCATGCTATTGAGACCTTATGGTGTATGTTATGTTTTATTAAATCCTTATTTGCATTTAATATTCTATAATTAAATCATGAGTGCATTTAATTTAGCATAACATACTACATAATAAATCTAAGAAAGATTAAGAAAAGAAATGTTAGATCATGAAGATATTTATTGAATAGTCTAACAAATATTACTTAATAAATCACATTGCTATCTAACACATAAATATAAAATCCAAAGATGCTCACATATATATATATATATATATCAAAAAATTTAATACATCTCATCAATAGTAAGATGTCACTATGGCCTATGACTACTGGATCCCTCAGGTTTTGATGTTTGCACCCGGCGAGAGACAATGGTGTGCGATTGGTATCTACTCATGGTATCCATCTCCTACATAGTTTGTAGTGTCCTGCATGCTTCACCCTCGCGTAGCAATGCATCTACATGCTCTACCTCTGTGTGTTCTCTATCAGCCTAGATTCTAACATTCTCTCTCTATAGCTACTTGAACTATGACTATAAGATAACCTCTGTCTCATATATCCAAGTTGCTCGAACCTCCTCTAACTCCACCTCCAATGCTGATACCTGACCCTCAACTCAATCAATGCACTTTGATATGCTATCAAATGCTCCCCTGAGCCTCACATAATGCTCAATAGGTCCATGCGCTACACCATGAACTGTGGGAGCATGTACTTTGTGACAATAGCCTCATTTTCAGGAAGGGGTGGCACTATCTTGGTAGCCGCATGTTGGAAGAGATCTTCAAGATCTATCATGGGCCCTACGAGATATAAATCATAAGAATAATTAGTATACATCATCACCTAGGTCTGTAGCATGATTCATAAGAATCTCGAACACCCTATTGCTCTCCCCATGGTCTCAGACATTGGCACATGCAGAATTTGACCTCATAACTCATGTGGGAGCTATATCTCTCCACTCAAGTCTAGGAGGAATAGCCTCACCTCTATCATTTTCCTCCCTCATAGGTTGGTTGTGCTCATCCTTTGTATTCTCGTCATCCTCCTCTCCATCATAGTTGCTATCCTCCTCTAACTCCTCATCCCCATCTGAAACTAGGTCTATTGGATCTATCACGTTGCCTAACTCTTTGTCCTCCTCCCCTTGATCTGGTAAAATTACTACAAAGCCCATAGGATAACCCATAAGAAAGATAGATCATGGTCGAACTACCTCCCACCACTCATCGTACTCCTTTGTCGTACTGATGTAGTTAGTGTCAGAACCTAGGGACATGTTTGTATCCTCCTCCTCTACATCACTCCAGACAACATTGTCTGTTATCAACCGTTTAAGGTCCCCAAGTCTGTGGGCACTCCATACTGACCATCTATATGAAGATCATAGTACTATTTATCTATGTACCTTCCCAAACTATCTCATGACATGATCGTAGTAGAAGGGTCTCACTACATGTTCACATCATCCCAAGGAAATTCTATTCCTCTACATCTACCTCATCTATCTAGTAGTGTCTCGCTAGAAGAGCTCCATTAGATAAGGTCTCCATACGATATCCTCCTCCCCTAGCCTATCAAATTTGACCCTCCAAAATTGTACACAATTATGCTACCATGATTATCTAAGTGGATAACTGAAGGCCCGTTGGTATCCCACTGTGGTAGTAATAAAAAATCCTCTCAGTCTGGTATAGGTAATGTGCTCTAGGCACTAGGTGTATAGTAAAGTGCAGTGAAGCATGTTGTTCATCTCTCCATAGGTAAACTGGCCCAAGTCATAAAATAGGTGTGCCAGTATGCTCCAACCCCATGCAAATACGACATGGTAGTGCTCCATGTCTTAGATCATGTGCACTAGTCCTCCCTCTAGATGTGCCTTGTGGCCATCGCGAACTAGTACCAATGCTACTATGAAGATCATGATGTGTCTAACGAGTGGTGATTGCACATGTAGAAGCCATGCAAGCTTGATGTGTGGCCCTATGATTTGGTGACGAACCGGTCTCCCCAAGCAATACTCGGTGTTAGACCCCATGTCCTCAAATATCTTTTCATGTGCTAGAAAAAAATTCTCACCTTGAATGGACACCCACAGTATCTGGCGCACATCCTCCAATGTCATAGTCATCTCTCTTGTAGGTAAGTGAAATGTGTAAGTATCTGTGTTTGATCTCTCTACCAGTGCCATCAACATCACATCATGATGTCGCATCACTAGGGAGAGATTGGTCCAGTAGAGGCTTGTCTCTTGGAGGATTTGCATGTTCTCCTTAGGTAGCTAATTGACTAGTTTTCGTAGATGGCTGAATGTTCAATCATCCAAGTACTGGCACAATTGAGGTACAATCTGGTATAGAAAAGAAGAAAAATGTCATTTAAAACATCCTAAGAACTTAAATTTTTGCTTTAATGGTCAAAAAGTGTGTTAAATTTTCTTTAGAACATATTAATTAATGGTTCTAGACACTTTATTCCCTAAGTGGGATACTTTGCAACAAAGTGGGACACTTTGCAACAATCTAGAAAAATGAAAGAAAATCCCTCCCTAGACTCTAAATTCATCTAAAAATTTCATAAATACATAATTTTTTTGACTAAATCAAAGTATAGAGAAGGAAAATTCCACTCACAGTAGGTTGTAGCTCATCCCATGCAACCACCTCCTGTAGTAGTTCAATCCACGAATGTGTTGATGGGCATCTGCTCGGCATGATGGCTCACTCGACTCCAAGATCACTATGAAAAAAGGTAAAAGATAAAATAAATATGAATTACCTTACCTTTTTCTTTATATGCATGCATATTTAGGTCACTTTTTGTTAAAAAGGAAAGAAATTATTTTAATTAAACTAACATATTAGGAGCTAGCGAACTCCATTTTCAATGTTGTATGTTGCATTGGAATCGTGGTTTTGCACTTGTTCTCATCAAATATCTATCATCAGGTGGCATGGTATTTGGAAATTCCCTATGATGGACTTGTGCAGTTCAATGTGGTTGGATTGCTACCTTGATTCCACCTCTATAAAGCAAGCGAAATCAAGGGGTGGCATACATCCATCCACAAATTCAATTTTCTAGGAAAGTTAGATAAGAGTATTATTTTAAAGCTACTAATGAATCTGTGATGCAAGATGCAGTTCCTAACATTGTGGTTTTTTAGGTAACTATAGTGGGGGATTCATTCTCCCTAATGAATCTATATGAGTATCCTTTTATAAAGTTAATCTTTGAAGTACTTTAGCTTGCATATGTACGTAGTGTCATATGGGCGCTAAAGTGGGGGCTAAATGTAGTGTAGAAAAATGCATACCTTTTTATTTTCACACTTAATTTGGACCTATTTTAGGACCCCTTACATTAAATTCCATTTAGGTCACTTATTATGGGCCCCTAAGACCCCTTTTTGTGCATCTTGAGGCATATTTCAATTGTAAACCCAACCAAAATCCATAAACAACCTTTAATCTTGGCTTGACCCACCTTTTAAAATGACAAAATAAGCCTGGTGGGACCATGACACCCTTGGTGGCATCTTAGTCCCCCTTAGTGGGAAAAATATGCCACCTAGGGTGTCTTAGTCCCCCTTAGTGAGACCAAGATGCCACCTAGGGTGTCTTAGTCCCAAGGGCTTTATTTTTGGGGATTAAGAGCAGGAAATGAAAATATTTGATTTAATTTGGCATTTTGTTGGCCTTTGGTATCTAATAATCGGGTTATTAGATAGGAATGCCTATAAAATTAAGATTCACACCCATTTTCATCTAAGTTGAAGAAATTTGAGACAAGTGAATCAATTTTTGAAGCAAGTTTGAAGGAGAGTTTCAAGAAGCAAGGGATTGAAGTCTTGGAGCATCCTTCTATTGTATTTTTGTAGGTTTTTCAAGTTCATTTTCAAGTCATGATCTAGCATTTCCAAAGACTAATGATGGATGCCTATGGAGGATAATGAGAGATTCTAGGTTGCAGATGCAACTAGCCATACCTCCAAGCCTAAGGACTTGTTCCTTAAGTGATTCCATCTTCAGTACATTTCATGCTTGTGGCTTATTAGGGTGATTTGAGATCTCCTTTGTAGTTCATTTTTATTTTCATCGTAGGAATTCTATTCTAACACAAATGAATATGGTTTCTCCATGTTCAAGCTTGTATAATCTTAGACACACTTAAGATTAGGGATCACACACATTTCCATTTTCAAATATATGTATTTTCATCAAGGTTTAACTACCAAACAAGGGGTTTGACCAAGGAAAACCCCCAAAAATAATCAATCAAATTTCCTTTGTTTTGTAGGTTATTTATAGGTTGATATTTGAAGATTTGGTGAAGAAGGAACTACAAACATTAAATCTTAGGATCACCTTCAAAAATTGTAGAAATTCAAATAAGTACTAAGACAATATTAAGGGCATCTTAGTCCTCCAAGTGGAATTTTACAGAGATTCTTTTAGATTCTTTTTTAAAATCTGAAGATTTTGCATTTCCCCCAAAAAATAGTAGTGGGACTAAGACAATAGTAAGGAAATCTTAGTCCTCCCTAGCATATTTTGACAACATTTTTGCATTTCCAAAAGCCTCATCACATTTCTAGACTTCCCAGGTACACACATCCTAAATTTCTATTACTTAATTTTGTCATTTGCACTCATTGTTTGGCTTACATTACTAGGTTTTGTGAGTTGAATGTTAAGTTGTCTTTTCCAAGCTTTTGCTTTGTGGTGAACCCTTCAAAGCCTAAAAGCACCCCTCCTAGGTCTTCCTTGTTGAGAATTGACTCACCTTTGGGTTGATAGTCAATCCAATTTGGGATCCTAGGACATTCTTGAATGACAATTGGAAAAGAGTGGTGTTCTATGACCTAGGTTATAAAGCACCCATTTTCCCCATTGTTCAATTTCCATAACAAATGCATGTATCGTATGTTTGCAGACCTCTTTCTCAAACCAATTATCAACAATATACAATTCACCAAATATGGAAGGTAAACATACTATTTCCTCTAAATAAAATAACTCCCTTCTATTTGTTAATAGGTTTTATGCTTAGGAATTTCAATTTATTTTATTCTTATAGGGTTCAACATATGTATATTTCATGCATTCACACACCTGAAAATACACACACATACAATTATACACATAGACTCTCACACATATATGCATTTATGTATATAAATTTATGTTTATCCACTTTTTCCTTTTTGATAGTAAGAAAATTATCATCATAGGTAACTACACATTTACATATCTATACATTTTCTATACACTTGTACTTATGCAATCACTTACTATTTCATTCTCATACAACAAAATAAGATGTATACAAAATAAATTATTTGCAAAAAAAAACCCTTTACTCTTTTAGCCACAACCATCAAAATAAACCTATAGCCCTATGTTAAATATAATCTCATTTTCATTAAACACTATCTTGTTTGGGAAATCCTTGTTTGTGGAAGCTAGGAAATGGAAGTTGTGTCTAAACAATTATGTTGTTTCTAGCCAATGCATCAACTATGAAAAAAGTAAGATTTACTTCTTTAATACAAGCTTGGAGATATAGAGAAAATACAACTATTCTAAGATGTTCTAGTGCTACTCTTTCTATTTTTTATCTTGGGATCCCTTTTACTGTTAAAGAAGTGTTGGAGAGAATTTAGAAAAATATTGGCCGGTTGGAAGTGTAATATTTTGAGTCATGTTGGAAAAATTCAACTCCTAGCTATTTCTTTGTGAGGTATTCTTGTTTACTTCCTTTCCTTGTTTAAGATCCCTAAGTATATTATTGATAAATTTTAGAAAATACAAAGAAATTTCCTTTCGTCTAGTACAAAAGAAAAGAAAAAAATGGCCCTCACAGGTTGGGACATGATCTATCTTCATAAGGTTTGTGGGGGCTTGGGAATTAGAAATATTTAGCTCAAAAATAAAGACCTTATGACTAAGGTTGGTTAGGAAATCCTTTTTAATGATAAGTATTGGTGTGAAATAATGAAAGACAAGTACTTAAAAAATTCTTAGTTTTTCAAAAATCTCTGCAATTCTTTGCATCCTCGGGGTTTTATAATTTGGAACAATATTCTCAAATAAAAGAAGTTGATCCTTTTGAGCCTAAGGTAGGAATTGGGAAATGGTAACATGATTAGATTTTGGGAGGAAACTTGGGTGATAGACCAACCTTTAAACTAGTTGGTATTCAAATACATACTTGGCCTAGATATTAGTCTATTTGAAAGGAGATTTTTTAACTATTTCTTTGAAAATTTTGGGACTCGATAGTGGAGGAAAATTGAAAATTATTGTTATAATAGTCAGAAACTTATCTAGAAAACTAATACCCTTCAAAAGACTCTAAAATTAACAAGAATCCCATTCTTTCAAAAAGAGGATGGGTTTAATTATGCAAATGGTAAAAGAGGGAAGTTCACTATTAAGTCTACCTATAGTCTATTGTTAACCAACAACCACTGCAATAGATTCTGGAATAACATCTAAAATTGTCATGCCACACCAAAGATTAATTTTTTTGGTGGACTCTTGTGCACAAGATAATTCTTATTTAGGAAAATTTAATAAGAAGAGGTTTCCAAAATACCTAATATGTGTATATTATGCAAAAGGGAGGAGGAAATTGTGTCTCACCTACTTCTTTACTGCCCTTTCTTTGAGGAAATCTAGGGTCATGTTTTGTAGAATTTGGGCTTCAGTTGGATCATGAATGAAAACCTAAAGGGTTTAATTGAGATTTAGACCTATCCTTATGCTTACCCCTTAATTAGGGAGTTATGGAGACAAATTCCACCCAATATTTGCTAGAGTATTTGGAAAGAAATAAATAACAAAATATTCTAAAACCCTGAAAAGATTGCTAGGGACGTTTTTTCAGTCTTGCTCAAAACTATTAGTGAAAAATGTTTCTCTTGGCAACTAGAAAATTTTGAGTTTCCCTCCTACTATGGAAACTCATGTTGGTAACAAATAGGGGCTACATTTGGACCCTACTAGATTTGATAACTCTAAAGTTTTAGCTCACCATAATACTAAATAGAAAACTCCTCTAGATTGAGGAAAAATCAATTTTGATGGAGCTGGTAAAGGAAACCCAGGTTTGGTTAGTGGTAGTGGTATTCCAAAGAATCATTATGGAGAGGTTATTTTTGGGTTCTTTGTGGAATTTGAGGATAAATTTTGTAACATGATTGAAGCAATGGCTATGCTATGGGGGTCAAAATATCCCTCTTATTATGGATATAAAATTTACATATTAAAGAGTAATCCAAACTTGCCATAGATGCTATGAGGGGGAAGGTGAAGGTGGGTTGGACTATCAATGACATTATTAATGATATTCAAAAACTTTTGTTGGGTTTTGATATTATGAACTATCACATATCTATAGAGAAGGTAATAATGTGGTTGATGCTATGACTAATCTAGGAATAAATCTTGTAGACACTTAAAATTGTCCTAAATGATATTGCACACACAAATCTGATTACTAACATTGTTTTTTCCCAAATTCATCTTCTTTTTGACTATTTAATTAAATTATCCTAGTTGCTTAATTAAAAACACCATTTTCATCTATTAAGATCTAATTAATTTAATTCTAGGTTAATTCACCCCCTTTCACACAAAAATGTCATCTTGTTTAATTTAATAATACAAATTATTTAAATTAAATTCCCCCTTATATCCTCTCATTTAATTGAATAATCTAAATTATTTAATTAAATGGGTATGTGCAGGATCATGGTGCGCCAAAAAGTGGCAATATTTGTAGGGTATGTGGCTGATGACTTTTTTTTCACCCAAAATTAATGAAACGAAAAGGGTTTTTAGAGGAGATTCTCATATTTCCAAAAATATAAATTATGATTTAATTTGAATTTAATAAATAATTATTATTCATTTTCTATTAGAATTACGACTAAAGTCCTGATCGATAGGCTGATTGAAAAACATCTATAACTTTCAAATGGTATCATATTTTTGAATCCAAAACATGTGTCACATTCTATGCTTCACATACTATAGGATTAAAAAAATAAAAAATAAATTTCATGAAGTTTTGACCAAGTTAAGGTGGTGACAGACGAGTTTTATATTTTCTAAAAGTTGTAATAAAAATTCATAATTAATTATTTACTTGGAAAAAATTACAAAAATATGCATCACATCCGGACATGATTCCTCTACTTATATATAAAATCTTACAAAAAATATTATCATTTTATTATGGTTAGGGTGGTCAGAATGACACCTACTTCTTATTTTTCCCTAAAATTTAAGTACTACTACATTGAAATTTCAAATTTTCACCAAATAGATTTTATTTATTTTTAAATAAACCTAGTATTTTAGAAACTACATTCAATTTTCTACAAATTCTATTCTTACATATTTTTGAAATAATATAGAAAACTTAATCAAATATTTACGTCAAGTTGCCTAACACTGATTTTTCTGAATTTTTTGCCACTTAAGGGCCTATTTTTTGCATGATGATCCTACACATGCCCAAATGTCACTTACCCCTTTCATTAAATAAATTAATTATTTAATGATAATCCTAATATTCACTCAACTTGCACAATTAAAACTTTGTTTTAATTAAATAATTAGCTATTTTTTCCCTCACCCATCCACTTGCATGGGAATAATTCCTGGGAATATTCTCCCATTTGAGCTCCAAAAATGGAATATTCTTTCCTAACAAACTTTCTAAACAAACTTTGAAAGTGTTCTTCCTTTGATCATTGTGAGCCATTGATTGGCTCTTTAATACATGCGATCTTGCATTCTCATTCATTTATGAGAATCCTTGATCCATGCCTTCACCTCACTTTTCATCTCAACCATTGATTGATCAAATCAATATTTGCCCTTGATTCACCATTTTCTCCTATAAATGCCTCACATTTTGGAGAGAAATGGATCTACCTGCATCAAAGAAAAGTTATGCTTCCAATTTGAAGACTATCTTTATTCATCTTTGCATCCATTACTATCTTTTTCAACTATCTTTAGCATAGTTTCATTAATAATAGCTTGGTTGTCATCAAGGGAGTTTGATTAGATGCTCGTTTTATCAAAGGGATTGGGAAAGGGTTTCTATTCCATATCAATTTGCAACACCAATCCCCCAATGGGATAGGGTTTGAAGCATTTATCTAGGATTTGTTTATTCATTTCTTTATGGTTTTGTTTAAAGGGCTTCTTGGTTAATGGTTTTCAAACATTTCATTAGGTTTGTAGCTTAGTTAGTTAAATATCGCTTAAATTTGTATGGATCTGGTGTATTTATCTATTACTATGATTACAATCATAGTTGGCACTAGAAGGAGGGTTGGACTAACTATATTTGATGAATTTCTCTTGAGTTTCTGTGAGTTACAAGTTCTAGGGGTAGAGCGACACCTTTGATAGCTATAGCAATGCTTTTGGAATATTGTGACACCTTTGAATTAGCTACAACGAAACTTTAAATAGTGTGATTCCTTTGAATATTATGATGCTACTAAATTTTGGCTATATCGATGCTATTGATATAATGACACTACTGACATCACTAGTTTCTACAGATTGACACTATCACATTTCACCTGAGTGACGCATTTGACTGATTTAGAGTGATGTTATTGTAGAACAATGATGCTTTTATAAGTAAAATAGAGATTCAAATTTTTATGCGTGCTTTCAATTTTTAGTTTCATATACAATCTAAACTTTTACTAACATCTAGTTTTGTTTTTGTGAGATTAACTAATTTTGTAGATTTGAAAACACTTGAAGTGAAGGAGCATGCTATCATTTGACCATATATTGCAAAAGTATTTTTTAAAAACTTAGAGGATGATATAAACCCTCATATACTGCTTCATTTCATGTTTTAGGACCAATAGATTTCAATTGGGTTTAAAATATAAAATGCAATAAATCTTTCAAAGTTGGTTAAAATTGAACCCATACATCCTCACTATTGTGATATTAGTTAAAATTGAACAAATACAAACATACACTTTAGTTTGGTCCTTAAAATGAAGTCATCATTTCCTTTGTGAATTAAAAATAATAAGTGTATTGTGTGAGTGCTTTACTTGTGTAGACTTGTAGTGTGTATCCACTCCCCTTGTGCTTGGTGTGATCTTGGGTGAAGAGAAACACTCCAAGTATACAAAATTTGTTTTGGTCACCCCAAGAACTTGCTACGTATCCTCTCCCCTTGTGGTTCATGTGACCTTGGGTAAAGATAAATATATTTTTTCTTGTTTTTTCTAGATAAGGGCTTGCTAATGAGACACATCTTGCAATGGAGAACTCATGCAAGCAACTCTTAAAACAAGCACGTTTACCGGCGAGCTATATAAAGGCTGCAAAATCATAAATGAAAGTAGTTTCAATCTATGGTGAGAATAGCATACTATGCCCCATGCTCGTTCGAATGTATGAGTTGAGAAAGAATGGCTAAAGCCTTAAGTGGCTTACATTTTCTCTATACATCTTTGTGTTCACAGTTTTCATTAAATAGTTTTCCTTAGTAACCAACCAATTTTTTCAAAATGTTCTTTGAAAGTGGTGCATTGGAATTTACTTTTGAGGAGTTAATTACGAAGTTCAATTTATGGTTGAGGCATAGAGCTTAAGAGTTCATTCTCTTGTACAAAATCTTGAGGTGGTGATATACCTCTATTTTTCCCCTCCATAAGTTGCATGTAAAATCATCCCTTCGAGGCATGAGGTAGGCCCACCTCAAAGAAAATACCTACTCTAGGTTGTAATGATTTCCTTTTGTGAACCTTCCAAGTGAATCTTAGAAGAATATTTACAAAATATCTCCATTACCTTAGACATCAAATACTTTGGTTTAAAAACAATTCAAACAAACATCAACATGTTCTTCAAATTTCAAACCCTTTGGAATTAGTGTGAATACCTTTGAAAACTCCTATATTGCTTCTTGTCCCTAAGGATTTTATCTTTAGAGGCTTCTGAATATTTGGACTTATATCTTAATTCACACATTTCAAAGTCAACATAGGAGACTATGGCCTTAGCCTCTTGATTTTCACATAATGAACTTTGTGGAATGAAAGTTGCTTAAGTCATGGAAATTTTAGTTTGAACTTAATTAAGACATATTGATATGGTAATAAAGCAATATCACTAAATCAAAGTTTAAAACCAAATGGACACACCACACATTGGGATTATTTTCAAAACACATTGAATCCTAAGCAACAAATTGAAATAAGGAAAAGTATTTCCAAACATTGATTCACAAGTTCTATTTTCTAAACATTGAGTTCTTAAGGTTTTATCACTTTAGAGGTAAAGCATGTTTCTCACTATATTGGTCCAATAAAACAAAAGTCCCTTTTAGGTTAAGATATTTTGGGTAAAATATCCTATCCATCTTCACACATTTTACATCCCACTTCACAAAATAACTTTAGAAACTTTTGGACACATCAACATTCTAGACTTAAGCTATCATCAAACCAATCCCCTAACTTAGATATATGTGTGTAAATGAATCATTTTTTGTACACTTAGTTGAGTTAATCATAATCCTTTTGGACTATTCTATCTTAAAGGTCACAAGTCTACCTTTAGATTCAAAAGTTCATTAGCACCTTTTATCAAAACATAAAACATAAAACCTTTAAGTCTAAAGTGTTGTCCAAAGTTTATAAAGTTCATCATCCATATCACTCACCCATTTTTCATCATCCACTCACATCATTGTTCCAAAAAAACTTATAGGGTCCCTTTTATAAGAAATTGAGTCAACTAGAGATTTCAAACAATACAAATCTCAAAACACCTCTCCCATAGTTGAACCACAATTTATGGTAACAACAAGATCACAACACAAGAGAAACATGGAACAAAATAAACCTACATCCACCACAAGTGATCCTAACCCACACTAATTCGACCCTAGGAGCCACTCTACCCCATCACAACAACCAAAAAATCCATTAGATGTGGGGTATAAGGTAGAAGATGTCACGAAAAACCCCCTTGAGTTCACCACATAGGAATTGATTGAATATCAACAAGATCCTAAAACAAGCCACATCATCAACTCCTTAATGAGAATGAACCCTACAAAACACATGATAGCTTTAGCAAAGGAAGGGGGTAATCTCCCTTCAAAATTTAATGTGAACACACTTAGGGAACAACCCTTAGAAAATGTGGCTTCAATTCCTCAAAATTTTGTCACACAACCATTGAAACAAGGTGTGACCCAACCCATCATTCAACCAACCCCATCACACACACCAAGTCAACCATTGACAACTAGTCTTGCAAGTAGGCTAGCAACCAACCTTGTTCTTACTTACAACCTAGGAGGTAACACACTTTTTGGTACACAATACACAACCCTTCCACAAAACATAAATTGGACATGAACATTTAGTGCCCAACCTCAATCTTTCCCCCCATTCCTGAAAAATCCTCTACATGCACACGTACCACTTACATTCCATAGCACAAAAAAGAACTCAACTTTTTGAGTACAACCATTTTCATCCACCACAACAAGTACCACAAGTTCTCCTAATGTTAAAAAAATTCATGAGAGCCAAGTACCCCAAGTGGAACAAAAAGGTCAACCCTTAACACAAAAGGGTCCATCTACATCGAACCCCCAAGTTGACACATCACAATAGTTGGTTCCACAAGCCACTCAAACCAATCCACCAAACACAAACCCATTTGACACAAATCTAAATCAAGAAAAACAATATGTTACAAATCCTATCAACCAAGGTAACACCTTGGACCCAAATGAAACACAACAAGAAAACCCTCCACAATAAATCAATAGAGTGAACCCTCCTAATCAATTCAACCAAGGTCAAAATGTGCCATTGATATCACAACACCAAATGGCACCATCATTGCATCCATTGGTACCCCAAGCCATGAAAAATCAAATGGGACCCCAAACCTACATTCCTCCACCCCAATCAAAAATCTTACAAGGAATGATATCACAAAACAACCCCCAAAATCTCATCATGCAACAACCATCTCATACTCAAATCAACCCACAACTCACTCCCACCATGGTCACTCAAAATCTATCTCATGTAACCCAAAATCAAAACACTTCGATGTTGCAGGCACAACAAGCCTATTAGAAAGCATTGAAACAAAAAAAAGCTCACAATGTAGCTTTACAACAAGCACAACAAGCATATCAATAGGCATTGTAACAACAACAAGCCCAAGCACAATCCTTACAACAACAAGAAGCTCAACAAAAGGAATTGATTGTGCAACAACAATCCCAACAACAAGCATTGATCACATAACAACAACAACAACAAAAACAAGAATATCTTGCACAATCCCAAAAACAAGCCCAACAACAAGTGTTGTTCATGCAACAACAACAACAAGGCTTGTACTATAATCCCCAACAATACAACAATGCACCAAAAAAAATCATAAATCCAAATGCACAAGGAGCATATACACCTCCATTATCACCCTCACCTTCACAATATCAAAATCGGCCCTACACACCATACAAAACTCCTCTATATCAAAATACTACCTACAACTCATCTACCATCTAACAATACACTACATATGCCCCTCTCCCAAATCCTCAAGACAATTTGTCATCACAGATCAAGGTGCTCAAGTAGCAAATCCGGGACATTCAATTAGCATATGACATAGACCTACCTGTTCAGTTAAAATGTAATGTGTCACAACATATAACGAGCTTATCCCTAGGGCCCTTAACATCAAGAGAGCCCTTATTGCACAAGGTAACACACAAGCTTACAAAGACAACTGACAAGCCCTACTTTTGGACCAAGAACAAAAATGTTACTAGTGATGGTTTCGTTGATGCAAAGGTAGTCCTCAATTATCCTAGACAAGAAACCACCTAACCCATGAACACGCAGCAAAAAAACATGCAACTGCCAAATATTCAACCAATGATCAATGCTAAAAACACTCAGCGTGGACCACAGAGAATGAACAATGCTTCTAGATGACAATTCACTCACTTAGGGAAATCTAGGGAAGATGTGTTGAAAAAGTTGATATAGTCTTTAACCTTATCACACTTCCATATTTCTCAAAGTATTAGGAGCCACAATTCAAACCTCCTAGTTATAGAGAAGATCCATTTTGTGAATTTTTTCTGATACAAAGGTCATAATACACAAAACTGTTTTAGACTCAAATATCTACTCCAAGATCTTATTTAACAAGGAGACATTGATTTTCATAAAAATTTGGGAATGAAAATTTGATAATTTACACAAACCCTATGCCTCATCATACAAAATAAAAATATTCAGGATGGGCATCAAGCTCAAATAATGTAAACCATACCAATGATAGGGTGATCCCACAATAGTGGTTTACACTTTTTGGCCAAACTTGACATTGAATTGAATTTTTTTAACTAAATATTCAATTTTAGGCACCTATAGCTACTAAACCATGGGAAATTTGAAGATGATGTTGTAACAATGAAAATTGTGCTCTCTTGGAGATGGTACAATTTCTCTTAATTTGGGAATGATTAATGTTAAATTGGACTTAAGGTTTCCTTGATCTAGTGTTGTAATATGTTTTACTCAATCACATTAGGTCTTGGGCCCCTTTTAAGCTAAATAAACCTAACTTTACCTTAACTTAGTGCTATGTGTATTTATTTACATGTTCATATTAAATTTAGGTGGCTTGTAAACTAAGTGGACCTAATCTAGTGTTGTAATGTGTTTTACACATTCACATTGGATTTAGGGCCCTTTTTAGTTGAATAGACCTAATTTTTCCTTAATTTAATGTTGCAAAGTGTATTTATTTACACCTTCATATTAAATTTAGGGCCCTTGGACCTAATGGTGCCTTAATCTAATTTTGTAGTGTGTTGTACACATTCACATTGGATTTAGGGACCTTTTATGCTAAAAGACCTATTTTTTCCTTAATTTGATGTTGTAAAGTATATTTATTTACACTTTCACATTGATTTTTGAGCCCTATTACATTTATGACCTTAATATCATCATTAATAGGCCCCTAAGACCCTATATTGTGCATCCTGAGGCATATTTCAACCAAAATCCTAACAATATTGTTAAATAAACTTAATTTCTTCACTCCCTGACATTTTCTCTCTCTAAAAAGGCCTTGTGGGACCCATACGACACCTTGGGTGTATGAGTCCCATCCAAGTGGGATTCATATGCCACAGGTGGTGTATGAGTCCCATTTGGCCCCTTTTTATGGTTTTTAGAGGGAAATTTAGGTTTTAAGTTCAAATTTCATGAATGTCGGCTTGTGGGATCTAATAAACGAGATATTATTTGTATTGCCTATATAAATGAGGTATAAATCATTATTTCAATAGGCCTTCATGATATCAAGTCAAGGATTCAAGACTTAAGCATTCAAAGAATTTACAAGATCATTAAGAGAGCATTCAAGATCATTTCTAAGGCATTCAAGGGAAGATTCTTCATCATTTATTGCAGAAATTCAAGATCCATCATCATTTCAATGATATAAAGGATCAAGCATGTTATTGAGCTAGTGTTGTGATGTTGCATCCAAGACCCAATGTTAAGCATTGTTCTACACTTATCTCAAGATCTAGATCTACATCCTTCATGGCCATTTCATGTTAGATTGCATATTTACAAGACATGATTCAAGGTATCATTGTTCATGTTTCATGATTCCATGCTTCATGTTTCATTTCCTTATTTCATTATCTCAACATTTGGTTTAATTACCTAAAAGGGGTTTGACCTAGGAAAACATGTATTCACTAAAAAATAAATAAGTTTTTCTCTCTCTACATCTATGATTGCAGATCTAGGTGTCTTGGAGCTCGAGGATCCCTTGAAGATTAGATTATAAGCTTGGAGAATTTTTTTGGAGTTGTCCCATTATTTTCAAGGTTGCTATCTTCACAAAAAGTCATCTATAGGTCTGAAATTAGGGTTTTAGATTTGGAAACTAAGTGTTGTATAAAGAGAAGAGATTGGAGAGCAAGATTAGGCCTTAACCTTCAAAAAAAGCACACTAGGCTTGATACACCACCTTGGGTATATGAGTCCCAGTACAACCAATTTTCAAGGTTTTTTACAATTTCAGACACCCATTTGGTAGATTTCAATTTCTACACAGAAATTCAGATCTGGGAATAAATCACCCAAACTGGTGCATGAGTCCTAGTCAACATTAAAAGTAGTGTTTTTAGCATTTCCAATCCTCATTCAAGCCTCTTCAATTTTCTAGGTGCGTGCCTTTTATTTTACAACCTTTTGTTTCGATTTATATGCATTTCTAGGTCATTCATTCAAGTTTTATTTGTCATTAGATATTGCATTTCATTAGTCTTTCCAAGCCCTAGATTGGTGGTGAACCCCTCATTAGTTTATAATTAAACCCTAGGACACCTTTCTAGTAGATCTCTTGCCTCTATTCCACTCTTGGGTTGAGATCTCTAGGGCATCCTTGAATGTGGAGTCTAGAAAGTTTGTTGTCCCAGGTCCTAAACCCTAGTGATGATAATTTTCTATCTTATATTTTTGTGAACCTGTATTTAGAACTTTTCATTTTCTGATTTCAAGTGCATCATCATCCTAGATGTTGTTTGCATTAACTTTGCATTAGGATTTGCACTAGTTAATTGCATCTAGGGTTTCAAAATCTTGCATAGGGAAAGTGCATATAGGTTGCATTTTTGCATCTTGGATCACTGATAATCATCAAAAATCTACATTTGAATTTAGTTCAAACATCATCCAAACCAAAAAGCATAGAAAACACTTAAAATTTCTTAAAAATTGTGAAAAAAACCCTAACTAGGACTCATGCACCCCTGTGGGCGATTTAGTCCTTGTCTAAATTTAAAACTACCTTTTATAACACTGAAAACCTCATTTTTGTGCTTCCTAAGCTTGTTGGTAGCATATAGTATCAATCTGGAAAGTTTCGGTATGTTTTGTTTTATGCATCTAGGTCAAAAACATTAATTTAGGGTAGTCATTTTTGAAATCATTTCAATAGCAAAAATCATTAGATCTGAAAATGTTCACATTTTTGAAACTTTGCACCATATGGATAAAAGTACTTGTCACTTTTTCATATATGATGTTTACATTGATAAAACTTTGCATAAGTTTGATAAAAGTTATTTTTATTTTTGGATATACATTGTATAAATTCTTAAAGTTTTGCATGCGTTGGATAAAAGTACTTTTTCTCTTTGGATATACATTGTTTACATTCTTGAAGCATTGCATAAAATGGTTAGAAGTAATTTTCAGTTTTTTTCAAACAATTTTAGTACCTTACCTTTCTAGGCATGCTAAGAAAAAAATCATATCCCCTTCCTATGAGAGTGTTTTAGTGAAAGACAATACAACCTTTGAAAATCCTATCGATCATATTCATTCTCCTAATACCTCTCCTATTTGTGAAGAAGATATTTTGGTATTAGAAGAACCAATCAATGAGATTTTTGAGAGTCCTATTTATTTCTCTCCTCTTACCTCTCTTAGTGGACAAGACATTGATGAAAAAAAGGACACAACCATAGGTAATCATGATGATCCCATAACACAAGAGACCATTGAAACTTCAACTAGTCTACATTCACCTCCCAACATCTTCCCCTCTTTTGATAATATTGTAAATGATGAGGATATTTTGGTGTTAGATAATCAAATCTTTAAGGTCTATAACAACCCTCTTTATGTTCCTTCCCCTACCTACCCTATTTTGGAAGAAATGAATGAATTTATGTACAATCATGACAATTATATTTGTTCTTCTCCTAGTATCTCTCCTATTTGTGAGGAAGATGCTTTGATGTTAGAAAATAAAACCAATGAGGGTCATGAGAATCCTATGTTTCTCTCTTCCCCTAGGAAACACTTTATTGAACAAGAGAATGCCATCATTGATAATCAAGAATATTCAACCATTGATCATTCCCCTACTTGCGATAAAGTCATTTTGGAAGAACCAATCCTTGAATGTCAAGAACATTTGGTTTGTAGTTCTCCTAAAAACTCTCCTCCTAGGGAGGATATCATGGTGCAAGAAAATGACAATAATAGTGATGTGACTTCCTTAGATTATGGTGAGAAGATGATACTAGATTTCCCTTTATTAGAAATACATCAAACCAAGACTGTTGAGGTTATGAATTCACAAATGTTCGTAAAATCCCCCTTAACTATCAAACCTTCTACATACCCTATGGGACATCCTAAGAATCCTCTAATCCTTTACCTACCTTCACACAAACCTCAAACTCAAAACAAAACTGAACTTATCCTCTACCCGGACCTAAGAATAATGTGTCACAACAACTAGGTCATAATACCATTACTCATACATATAACACTGGGAACAATCTACAACCAAGAAAAACACCTTCAACATCCCTCCCATTGCCTAATCCTATCCTACCAAACCCTATCTTACTAGGTCCTCCTTGTGGAAAGGAGTATGATCATGTTGAACAACTAAAGAATACTCCAACTAAGATATCATTATGGGACCTTATTGAAGCCTCCCCTCATTATCACAACATGATTCAAATTTCCTTACAACAAGTTCCTATCCCTTCTAATGTGCAACCAAATGACATAGCAACCATGATTAAAGGAATAAAAGCTGACATTGTTTCCCACCAAAGTGAGCTCCCTTCTTTGGAAGTGTAAAAACAATGTGGCACTTTCATGATAATAGCTCAATATAATCAAACAGGAATAAAAGGAACCCTTGTAGACAATGGCTCCACTCTTAATGTGTGTAGTGTTAACCTTTTGGATAGGCTTGGCGTGGATAAATAAAAAATTCAACCTGCCTCTTTATCTATTAGCGGGCTTGATAATGTGGGAAAGCAACCACTTGGAGTGATTACTTTACCTATTACAGTTGACAAAGTTACATTACAAACTCCTATTCACATTATTCCTCATGATCTTTCATAAAATCTCCTTTTAGGAAGACCATGAATTTATGAGATGCATGTGGTGCCTTCTACCCTTCATCACAAAATGAAGTATGTATACAACAACAAAGTGTACACATTGGATGCTGATAATTTGAGCCTTAAAGTGTTTTACAACTCAAGAAAAACTAGGAAAATCCTTTGAAAACATTGAAACCAACTACACAAGCAAAATCCATGCAACAAAAAGATAAAGAAAAACATATTGAGGAAGTCACGAAGCTATTAGAAGATGATTGGGGTGCCTTGGATTTCACACCAACATTCATGGGAGAATACAAGATTATAAAAAAAGACTCTAAAAGGGGAAAAGAAAAAGTAGTAATGTCAACACAAAATTTGGAAGACCCTTCGAAAGCATCCACCTCAACCACTTTAGAACAAAAGACAAAAAATTACACAACAAACATTGATGAACTTAATTATGAGCAACAACCGAATCCAAAAGAGATGAAGAATATTTATGGAAAAGGTTATGAAATGATGAAACAAATTGGTTACAGTGGAAAAGGATGTGGTGCTAGAGAACAAGGTATCAGTGTCCCTAAAGAGCCTTACACATAAGCAAAGACTAGTGGTCTTGGTTATTGTCCCTTGAAAGAAACAAACAAGCTTTCAGTTAATATTGACACTATTACAAGAGATTCCTCTAAGCCAAATTTAACATGAGTGCATCTTGAACTAATAGATACTAGTATTCTTGATTATTCCTCTAAGCCAACTTTATCATGTCTCACAAAACACTAATGATTTGAATTCATTAGATTTTACACCCTCCTTTCAAGGAGAGAACAAAATATCGCAATCTAAAGAATCTTGTGTAGGTATGACACCTTATACTAAGAAAGAGATACCTTTGTTGCAAAATAAAGGAACATCTTCTATTGATCAAGAGAGTATCTTGTCGAGACTCCTCCAATATTGTTTGATATCTCTCCCTCCAAGAACATGAAAGCAATTTTACTAAAAGATTTAATTTTGTGCCTATCATAGAGTTCATGGTAATGCTACTAATGAATGTAAGGATTTAAGTAATCAAATTCAACATATTAAGGATTTTGGTGCTCTTCCTTATGTTGAGGAACCTAGTTCCTCTTTTCATTTCAGCTCATCCTTGTCCTGCACTAAGTGGGGACAAGGGGTTAGTTAGCCTTGTCATCGTATGTCACTTGTCATTGTCTCTTTTGGCTAGTTGACCGCCTTTCATGTACATATAAGAGAAATCTTGGGATGTGAACAACATGCCTTAAGTTGGATTCCATGTGACATACTTATTCACATGATGTAGTTCAATTCAGAAACATATGACTTGGCATAGGGATTTCCAATTAAGCTCTCATGTCTTCTTCTAATTTAAAGCAATTGCTCATACTAATGGTGTTAGAAACCACTTTAAACTAGAGGCATACATCGACACTCATGTTTCATTGTGTGATTTTATTTATTCTTGCAATGTGTCCTTTTCTTGGTTGTATCATTGGGCTTTATTTCCTCCAAGAGCACGATATTTCTCTAATTTTTCCTCTCTTGGAGACATTAGTCACAATGTTCCATAAGAAGAGACCTTACATGAACTAAGAAAAATCCTTTTGAGCATACCTTACACTATTTCACATTTACAATATCTGTTATATGGCCACCTTGCATAATACACCTTGCATGCCTGTGGAGCCATCTTTTTTGTTCATGAGTTTCAAGCATAGGAAGCTTTGCTTGCCTCATGAAGCTCAAAGTTCATTGTTGTGCGGCGCCTTATCAAAGTTATCAGGAGGTATAACTTTGGTCTAGTTGGATGAGAAGCCAATTTGAGGAATGAATTTCCCATAGACACTCATGTGTGTGTGTGAGCACATACCAGTCATGTGTGTATGTGTCTCACCTTCTTGGATTACTCACCCAATAGACAACCTAAAGTTTTGTTGCCTTAGAGTGAGCATGTATCTTTGGAAAAACAATTTAGATATAATCCACATCATGTTGGACAAACAGTTGAGGCTTGATCCACCTCTTTTTGGTTTTTGTTTGTTTTTGTTTTTCTTTCTTTTAGTCATGGAAATTGCATGTTTGTGTATCTTTTTTTGTTGCAAATCATACACCTTGTGTGTGTCCTTTTGTGCTTATGTCATTTTGATGTAGGATCTTGGACCCTAGGGGCTTGACTGCCTCCTTGATCTTTGTCATCCTAGACCATCCGTGTTGGTACACTTGGACTCCTCTTGAATGTCTACTTTAATGTGAGTTTGAAGCAAGTTCATCCTCTCAATAAAGTGGGGGATAAATGTAACAACAAAATTGCACTCCCTTGGAGATGGCACAATTTATCTTAAATTGGGAATGATTAATGTTAAATTGGACTTAAGGTTGCCTTGATCTAGTGTTGTAATAGTGTTGTAATATGTTTTACTCAATCACATTACGTCTTGGGCCCCTTTTAAGCTAAATAAACCTATCTTTACCTTAAATTAGTGTTGTAAAGTGTATTTATTTACACGTTCATATTAAATTTAGGAGGCTTGTAAACTAAGTGGAGCTAATCTAGTGTTGTAATGTGTTTTACACATTCACATTGGATTTAGGACCTTTTTTAGCTAAATAGACCTAATTTTTTCTTAATTTAATGTTGCAAAGTGTATTTATTTACACCTTCATATTAAATTTAGGGCCCTTGGATGTAATGGTGCCTTAATCTAATGTTGTAATGTGTTGTACACATTCACATTGGATTTAGGGCCCTTTTATGCTAAAAGACCTATTTTTCCCTAATTTGATGTTGTAAAGTATATTTATTTACACTTTCACATTGAGTTTTGAGCCCTATTGAATTTATGACCTTAATATCATCATTAATAGGCCCCTAAGACCCTATATTGCACATCCTGAGGCATATTTCAACCAAAATCCTAACAATATCATCAAATAAACTTAATTTCTTCACTCCCCGACATTTTATCTCTCTAAAAAGGCCTTGTGGGACCCATACACTACCTTGGGCATATGAGTCCCATCCAAGTGGGATTCATATGCCACAGGTGGTGTATGAGTCCCATTTAGCCCCTTTTTTATGGTTTTGAGCAGGAAATCTAGGTTTTAATTTCAAATTTCATGAATGTCGGCTTGTGGGATCTAATAAATGAGATATTAGTTGTATTTTCTATATAAATGAGGTCTGAAATCATTATTTCAATAGGCATTCATGATATCAAGTCAAGGACTCAAGATTTAAGCATTCCAAGACTTTACAAGATCATCAAGAGAGCATTCAGGATCATTTCTAAGGCATTCAAGGGTAGATTCTTCATCATTTATTGCAGCAATTCAAGATCCATCATCCTCTCAATGATATTAATCATCAAGCATGTTATTGCGCAAGTGTTGTGATGTTGCATACAAGATCCAAGGTCAAGCATTGTTCTGCACTTATCTCAAGATCTAGATCTACATCCTTCATGGCCATTTTATGCTGTATTGTAGATTTACAAGAGATCATTCAATGTATCATTGTTCACATATCATGATTTCACTTTTCATGTTTCATGTCCTTATTTCATTATCTCATCATTTGGTTTAATTACCTAAAACGGGTTTGACCTAGGCAAACCCGTATTCATTAACAAATCAACATTTTTTTCTCTCTCTACATGTGTGATTGCAAATCTTGGTGTATTGGAGCTCAGAGATCCCTTGAAGATTAGGTTATAAGCTTGGAGAAAGTTGTTGGAGTTGTCTCCTTATTTTCAAGGTTGCTATCTTCACAAAAAAGTCATCTACAGGTCTGAAATTAGGGTTTCAAATTTGGATACAAAGTGTGGCAAAAAGAGAAGAGATTGGAGAGAAGGATCATGCCTTAACCTTAAGAAAAAGCACACTAGGGATAGTATGCCACCTTGGGCGTATGAGTCCCACTACAATTTTTTTTTTAGGTATTTTGCAGTCTCAGACAACCATTTGATAGATTTTAGTTTTTGCATAGAAACCCAGATCTGGGACTAAATCACATAGATTGGCGTATGATTCCTACTAAGCATCAAAATCAATGTTTTCAACATTTCTATTCCTCATTCAAGCCTCTTCAAGTTTCTAGGTGCATGCCTATGATTTTATAGCTTTTTGTTTTGATATATATGCATTTATAGGTCATACATTCAAGTTCTATGCATCACTTGCCTCTATTTCTAGCTTCCAGGTGCATGCCTATGATTTTATAGCTTTCTATTTTGATACATATGCATTTCTAGGTCATACATTCAAGTTTTATGCATTTCTAGGTCATCATTAGATCTTGCATTTCATTAGTCTTTCCAAGCCCTAGCTTGGTGGTGAACCCCTCATTAGTTTATAATCAGACCCTAGGACACCCTTCTAGAATATATCTTGCCTCTATTCCACTCTTGGGTTGAGATCTCTAGGGCATCCTTGAATGTGGAGTATAGAAAGTTTGTTTTCCTAGGTCCTAAACCCTAGTGACAACAATTTTGTATCTTATAGATGCAAACTAGTGATTTGTGACATTTTTCTATAGATTCTATATATATATTTTAAATTTTTGGAATCAAATTGCATTTCTTTTTCCATCTCCTTCAAAAGTGTGTTTTTAACAGTAAACACCATTTTTAAAGAGTGACATGTACTTGCTAATACATAATTTTTTTTCTATGAAGAATAAAATTCTAATTTTTTGAATTTAGATTTTTAACTATGATATCTAGTGCCTGTAATTGGTTTCATAGTGTTTTATTGAATATATTTTTCTTAATTAAGTTTTGAATTCAAACCAGTCACAATTTAGATATAGGTTTACTTGCTAACACAACTTTTTTTGTATGTATCAAAATTCAATTTTTTTTGTTGGATCAATGAGATCAATTATATCAAGTGCATAGATATTTTTTAGATTTTTTTTTGATAATCTGCTATTTTTCCATATGTGTAGAACAAAGAGCTTGATTTTCGATGAAAAACCTACATTCCCAAGAAATAAAAAATAAATATAATAATCAAATTAAATATATTTATAATTATACATTTTGGGAATCTTATAATAAGGACTACATGCTTACAATTTTTTTTTTTTAAAATTATTTCATTTGATCCCCCAAAAGGTAAATCAAAAGTGGTTTTTTATCAACATTTTGATAGGTGTAAAGGAGACTTTGTTATAGGTGTGGTTTAAAACTAGCGGGGTTCTATCCAAGGGTGTTTGATATAAGGTGGTTTGATCAAACCCTCTCTAATTGGAATCCTTTAAATGGAACTTTTAAGGCTTAGATCATTATATTTTCTAAAAATATGTGATTTCAACAAAAATTAGGATGTCCCAAAAAGTGTAAACAACTATTGTGGGATCGCTGGATACCATGGTGGGATACATTCATGTTATTCATTCATCCCAACATGGGGAATCAAACACGTATCAAGATACTATTTTAAAATAAATTCCAAACCAATGAACAACATCTAGAAATATTTCATACCAAAATAGCATCAAGTATGTATCAGATTGTGATATCTCTCCCACATATGACTTCATGATTGGGCATGTTGAAGAAGTTCCAAATGAGCAAGAAATATACCTTATTGTACCCACACCCAAAAAATGTTCGAAGATTATTTCACTAAGGATATATCATCCACCCAAGGATCATGTCAAGAGGAGGCTCTTGAGGATAACAAAAATTGCTCTGAATCAAGTCAGGATCAGGAACCCCTATCCTAAGAGTTTGATCAAGAGCTAAGGGACATCTTACAAGCTATTTTAAATTCCAAAGATATCCTTGATATCACCCCTGAGATGTTTCTTTTTGATGGACATATAGATGTCCTTCATACAAAACAAGAGTCTCTCACTCTTGATATTCCCACACAAGAGCAAGAAACAATCAAGATTCTTGATTCTTACAGTGATTGTGCATAATCAACATCTACTGAATCAACACCAACATTTTCTGAAGCGGTATCAATAGGTAAATATGCCATAGAATCAAAGCAAACGGTTCATATTCCTAAATAGTAGGAACCCATAGCAATATCATGTGTTCATGACAAGTCATATTTAGTGGCTATGGATTAGAGGATACATTATCAGGGCAACAGATTAGGTATTGTCAATACCTTTACAATGTCAGGGGCAATCTTGTGTAATGCAAATAACAACATATGGGGCACAAAGGAAAATTCTATCAACACTACAACTAGTCATATCATGAATCATCATCCACCCATCATCTCATACACAAATTAGGACCAACGTAAAAAGAAAGATTCCTATCAAAGCAAGGAGAAGATCATCTAGGAAAATGAAGTAGTAAGGAAAAAGGGACAAAGTAAATACAAATGGATACAAAAGAATACAAAATAAAATCATCCCAAACATACTCCATCAGTCAAAAAAACTATGGGGAAAAGTAAAAAATGGAAATGTATCCATCAAAGACGTCCTCAAATACAAAATTAGGCTTCTCAAGTGATGAAAAAAGTATATCAAGTGGTTTTTCCTAATTCCATGAAAACTACCATATCTACTCATCATTTCTCATCTTCCCAATTTTGGAGAGTCAAAAGTTCCAAACCATCAACCAATCCATCTCATATTCCTTCATGCATGACACTATACAATCCATTCATTATATCCAATTATCATGTTAACTGTATGCTGGAAACTACTTTTCATCATAAGGATTTTGAGGTCAATCTATCATGATGTATGCACATAGACAAGGTTAACCGTTGTATGAACAAGGCATATTAGAGTTCTCAAAAGTTGTATTCAAGTGCTCGCATATAGGGAAAAGAAAATTCTTAAAGTGGGGTATCGTTGGAACATTATGACACTGGCATCTACATCATACCACCAGGTGGTTCAATATGAGGGTAAAATTTTTGAAAAAGGAAAAAAATTAAAAAATCAAGAAAATTGTAAAACTAAAAACCATCCTCTAGAAAAAACCACTTCAGTGGCATTTTGGGCATGTACTATAATGAAAACTTGGAAAATAGGGATCATGAGTAGATTTGAGCATCTATAGGATCCTTCTTAGATAGAAGTATCTCATCCTTTCCATGATAAATCTAGTGTTCCCTTCATCCATCCAATCCAACTTTATCTAGATATTCTAGTTTATCTTAATCTTGATGAAGGTTTAGCATATACTCCAAATCTACTCATGGAAAATGCTTGATAGGTTCTTTACCATTTTTGTCTCATAAAGTCCCATAGCCTATATCTAGTATGATTAAACTTTGTTGACCTCTTTGCATGTACATCACCTATCTTGGTTGTTCATTACACTATGAAAAAATACTAGACACTGGGATTAGGTTCTTCCCCTCTTGTGTTCAACTCTTGATCCTGTATTATATCTCACAACATGTCATTGACATTGTGATCTAGGTATTGTTTATTTAAAAATCATTAAAAATCCTAAAACATTTGAAAACATCATAAAAAATCCAAAAGCACTTGTAAAATCCAAAAAAATAAAAAACAGATCAAAATCTTGTACAACCAAAATCCAAAAACATTTGAAAAGTTGTAAAGTCAAAATCTAAAACATCGAAAACACATCAAAATCCCTAAACAGGTCAAAACATCAAAAAATAAAAAATGTACCTTGTTGAACTACATTGTCTTTGAGCTTGAATGTAGGAAAGGACATCATTCATGTGCTCCCAAGATGCATTAGGTGAGTCCCTTATGGGTCCATCATAATAAACTGACAATCCATCAAGTGTTCATATCTCATCAATAAATGGTTACCGGTTAGACTCAGTCAAATTGCGTGGTCTTTGCATGTATAACATAGGCAAGGCTAATCTTTGATAACCTTTGAGGCCCTAGGTCAGTCCCTTTTAGGTCGTGGTCAAAACTCAAAAAACAAAAAAACATTTGAAAACTCGAAAACCAAAAACATTGGAAAACATTCAAGAAAAAACCTTAAATAACCTCACATAACTTGCAAAACGTAAACAATCACATATACCCAAAAATATCAAAAACATTTTCAAAACATTTCAAAACACCAAAAACATTGAAATATTCCAAAAATATCCAAAACCACCCATCCCATTTCACTTTCCCTTGCAATAAACTCCCATCCATAATAAATCAACCATCACACTCACTCTTTGGCGAAACAAATAGAAACATGTACAACAATAACTAGAAAGCAAACCTTCAAACACAACAAAAAAAACTATTTATCATTATCAAACATGTCAAAAAACTTTATATCAATAGCCTTTTAAAAAACAACCTGCCACCACCCACTAACATGTCCTATGATGCATCCTTCCTAGAATTTTCATTATCATTGGCAATCACTTTGGATACTTATCCTCAACAAAACACATTACACCTTTTTGGCAAGAGATATATATAATATTGACTATTTGTTCATATTGATATTGTCTTATGATTTACCTTATTGAACCATTATGAGGACCTCTTGATGATTTCTATCAAAACAATTTAGAGAGAAAGGAATAGGGAATCAATCATTATCTTTTGTTTGTTGTCCTTGTGGGATGTTCTTGTAAAATAATCTTGGTGAATACTTTCTTTTTTTGTGTATAGGGAGGTCGTTTTGAATAGATTGTTGACTATTATGTATGCTTTGGTCTGAAATATTCTAAACTTCTAAAATACATTCCAGCAAGGTTTTTGTATGTCAAGGTATGAATATGTATTATCCTATTTGTTTATAGAGTCAAATTCCATCTCACTAGATACAAATCAATCCTTGTTATCAATACCTTGATGCATCGTATCTATGTGTTATATCAAAAATAAGGAATGAAGTGCTTAAGTATCCCAATCCCTGAAATAAGAAAATCATCAATCTCATCACCATATCTATTAAAGTCTAGAATAATCATAGACTTGTTGGACTTTTGAATCAATCACAAAAACAATGGTTAATCCATCCATACTATTCTTCTCATTATTCTATCTCTACTAATTTTCTATCCAAGTATCGAATCTGTGTGATATATATAAAAATATACATGAGGTTACCCATGGCCAATGATTGTCTATACATCATAAAATCTATCTACATAAAAATCTGAGCTTTCTAAAAAGTATCTTAATTTGTCCTCTTTAAGATGTATTGATCTTGAACCTTTGTCACAATCTCGACCCAAAAATTGAAATTTCTGCCTGATCTTTCAAGGGGGCATCCCGTACCGACTTAATTCCTTCTGTTGGTGCAATAGTGGGGCATCTAAAAAAAATAGAAATTTTTGAATTTTTGGTTTGAGTAGCAGCATTAAACTGAAAAAAGTGTCAGTCTTTGAACCAATGTAACAAGTACCTCACTTCAAATAGGGGAAAAATGTAGACACTAAAAATTGTCCTGAATGATATTGCACACTCAAATTTGATTACTAGGGTATGTGCAAGATCATCATGGAAAAAATAGGCCCTTAAGTGGCAAAAATATCAGAAAAATTAGAGTTAGGAAACTTGACTTAAAAATTTGAGTAAATTATCTATATTATTTCAAAAATATGTAAGAATAGAATCTGTAGAAAATTGAATGTAGTTTCTAAACTACTAGGTTTGTTTAAAAAAATAAAAAATCTATTTGGTGAAAATTTGAAATTTCAATGCAGTAGTACTTAAATTTCAGGGAAAAATAAGAAGTAGGTGTTTGTCTGACCACCCTAACCACAATAAAATGATAATATTTTTTTTATAATATTTTAGATATAAGTAGAGGACTCATGTCCCGATGTTATGCATATTTTTTTGTAATTTTTTTCCAAGTAAATAATTAATTATGAATTTTTTATTACAAATTTTAAAAAATATAAAAAACTCGTATGTCTGACCACCTTAACTTAGTCAAAACTTCATGAAATTCATTTTTTTTTTTAATCCTATAGTATGCGAAGCATAGAATGTGACACATGTTTTGGATTCAAAAAATGTGATACCATTTGAAAGCTATGGATGTTTTTCAATCAGTCTATCGATCAAGACTTTAGTCGTAATTTGAATAGAAAATGAATAATAATTACTTATTAAATTCAAAGTAAAGCATAATTTATATTGGTGGAAAGCTGAGAATATCCTTTAAAAACCCTTTTCATTTCATCAATTTTGGGTAAAAAAAAAGTTGTCAGCCACATACCCATCATATTGCCACTTTTTGGCCCATCATGATCCTGCACATACCCACTAACACCATTTTTTCCTAAATTCATCTTCTTTTCAAATGTTTAATTAAATGATCCTATTTTCTTAATTAAAAACACCATTTTCATCTATTAATCTAATTAATTTCTTTAGGTTAATTCTCCCCCTTTCACACTAACATTTCATCTTGTTTAATTGAATAATGCAAATTATTTAAATTAAATCCCCCCTTATGTCCTCTCATTTAATTGAATAATCTAAATTATTTAATTAAATGTCACTTACCCCTTTCATTAAATAAATAAATAATTTAATGATAATCCTAATATTCACTCAACTTGCACAATTAAAACTTTGTTTTAATTAACTAATTAGCTATTTTTTCCCTCACCCATCCACTTGCATGGGAATATTCCCTTGGAATATTCTCCCATTTGAGCTCCAAAAAGGGAATATTCTTTCCTAACAAACTTTGAAAGTGTTCTTCCTTTGATCATTGTGAGCCATTGATTGACTCTTTGATCCATGTGATCTTGCACTATCATCCATTGACGAGAATCCTTGATCCATGCCTTCACCTCACTTTTCATCTCAACCATTGATTGATCAAATCAATCTTAGCCCTTGATTCACCATTTTCTCCTATAAATATCTCACATTTTGGAGAGAAAGGGATCCACTTCCATCAAAACAAAGTTATGCTACCCATTTGAATACTATCTTTATTCATCTTTGCATCCATTACTAGATTTTTCATCCATCTTTAGCATAGTTTCATCAATATAATCTTGGTTTCCATCAATGGAGTTCAATTAGATTCTCATTTTATCAAAGGGATTGGGAAAGGGCTGCCATTCCATATAATGCAACACCAATCCCCCAATGGGATAGGGTTTGAAGCATTTATCTAGGATTCATTTATGCATTTCTTTATGGTTTTGTTTAAATGGCTTCTTGGTTAATGGTATTTGAACATTTCACTGAGATTGTAGCATAGTTAGTTAAAAATAGCTTAAATTTGTATGGATTTGGTGTATTTAGCTATTACTATGATTACAATCACAAATCTAAATTCCCTAAGATGTTGGATAAATAATTTGATTCTCCTAGAGAGTGTTAGAAGAATTCTTTTGGAAGAGAAACACAATAATAAAGTTCCTAATGATGAAGGCATAATCTACAAGAAGAAAAATTAAAATGACAAAATAATTGTATAATTGCTGAAAAAAAAAACATAAACTTACATATATCTACATATATATCCACAAAATTATATAGATTTACTAGATATAAAAAAACCATACACTCAAATAGGTGATGCAACATAGATAATTGATTGAGAGGAACTCATCATGGTAAAAGGTGTGGCATTAGTCACATCTGGAGCACACTACAAAAGTAAAAATAAGATCAAAATATAAGTTAGTATTTATTTAATTAATCATGATTTAAAGGATATGCATGTACAATAAAAGAAATTATATGTAGAAAAAATATGCCAATGTGTTTAGGCCAAATTCAATGGCTGAAAAAGTGCCATGCTGCAGATCTCTAATCTACTCCTTTGTCATCAACTATTCAAAAAAATTTAAATATACATTAGTAACATGTACTATTTATTATAATAATTTTAAATGAAACACACTATGAACATATTTAAGTTTTACCTATACAAAGGATTGAGGTTTTTGTTCCTCATCTACATTAGGGGAGGGCACTACACTTGTTCCTCCCTCACATGTCTCCCCTACACCTATAGTATGTACTGGTGCATCATCTCCTCTAAGTTATGTATCATGCACCTCATACTCAGATGTGTATAGGGGAGCCTCATTTGTATCTCCCATAGGACCTAGACATGTATTCCTACATGTAGTGTATTGATCAAGAACACAAGTATGCCTCGATGATGATGTTGCACCATTATCAACTGAAGCACAAGGACTGCCACCCTCTAGAAGTTGAGAAAACTATGGTGACTATGTAATCAAATGGTCAGTCAAAGAGTGTAGGGCGAAGAGACTATGCTAGGTCACATTAGCAACAAGGTATACATGGGGTGGTGGAGGTGGGGGAGGAAGACTAGGAGGGGGAAGGGTATGTACAAGATCATCATGGAAAAAATAGGCCCTTAAGTGGCAAAAAATTCAAAAAAATTAGAGTTAGGCAACTTGAAGTAAACATTTGAATAAGTTATCTATATTATTTCAAAAATATGTAAGAATAGAATCTGTGAATTGAATGTAGTTTCTAAACTACTAGGTTTATTTTAAAAAATCTATTTGGTAAAATTTGAAATTTCAATGCAATAGTACTTAAATTTCAGGAAAATATAAGAAGTAGGTGTGTTTCTGGCCACCCTAACCACAATAAAATGAAAATATTATGTTATAATATTTTAGATATAAGTAGAGAACTCATGTCCAGATGTTATGCATATTTTTTTGTAATTTTTTTCCAAGTAAATAATTAATTATGAATTTTTTATTACAACTTTTAAAAAATATAAAAACTTGTATGTCAAACCACCTTAACTTGGTCAAAACTTCATGATTTTTTTTTTAATTATATAGTATGTGAAGCATAGAATGTGACGCATGTTTCAAATTCAAAAAATGTGATACCATTTGAAAGTTATAGATGTTTTTCAATCGGCCTATCAATTAGGACTTTAGTCATAATTCAAATGGGAAATGAATAATAATTATTTATTAAATTCAAAGTAAAACATAATTTATATTGGTGGAAAGTTGAGAATCTCTGTTAAAAACCCTTTTCATTTCATCAAATTTGGGTAAAAAAAAGTCATCAACCACATACCTTACAGATACCCATCATGATCCTACACATACCCAAAACATAGGGACCTTGCATTATATGCATTACCCCAGGTCTATGTTGGGGAATTCCCATACCCACTCCTTGAAAATGCATGAAATCAAAATAATTTAATGTCTTCCTAAAACAAATTTTGTATATAATTTGTGGAGAAAGTATAGAGGGACATCGATATTGTTGTTGGGTGGTTTATCAAAAACCATCCAACAACGACTCCAATATTTTGCAACTATGCTTGGATGGGTGCATCATTTTATGGAAAATTTAGGTTTGCATAAATTGACATTTTGTCTTATTCTTTGATCCACAAAATGTTGGGCTAAATCAGCTTTGGATACTTCTAATCTTTTTATGTCCTCATACGACAAACCATTTGCATATTCTAACCTCTTTTGATCTCTCCAATTTTGAAATGCAACATGCTCCTGGGTGATGTCTCTAACATGAGAGATTATGGATTCTATACTTGGGGTCACTGATCGCAAATGCTCATGGATACAATATCTATCAGCTATGTTTATCAATTTAGTTATATTTATTTCAGTTAAGTCTTGAATTGAAGGAGGGTTTGCTAAACCTTGTTCTATTTTACCCCTATTGTACATAATAAATTTATAAATTAACATTGTTTTCAAATAATTCCTAAAATTTCATCAAAAACCCTAATATTTTGTTAAAAATCATATAAAACAATAAAAATAATTAAAAATTACATTTTAACATACCTGTGTGATGAAAAATCGATGGGAATTTGCAAAGAGAGGTTGAAATTGTGAAGGGGAGGTGAAAATGACATCAAAAATGGATATTTGATATATTTGATATTCGTTCCTTGCTTCTTTACTGTGAAAAATCACTATTCAAATGACTATTCACGACCTTTAATATTCTATTTATAATAATTAGAATTGAAATATTAATAAAATATGTACCTGAAAATCTCGGGGAGGATGAATTCTTCGAGAAACTCACTGAGAAGTGGCAAAAACATTTTTCAAATTTCAAGGATCATCATCAATTTCCTTTGAGGTTAGGTTCTCTGACATTGATGGGCCTGTAACAATAGTCTATTGGGTGGTGGGCTAGCACAAATAGTACATGTCCTCACTGCCAGTGGAGGCCAATGCATCCAAGGTGAAATTTGTGACATGCTAAATGAGACATTTTTACATTTTTGGATCGCAAGGATTTGTAGATGAAAATATTGATCCTTCAGTTACCTATCCAAATGATATTCTGATTAATGTTTCTTTCCTAGACAACATTGCATTGAAGCAAGACGATTGTTATTGGCTCCTTCACCTACAGTTTAGGAATGTGCAATGACAACATAACAGATTTTATCATGGGTTGTGGAAGAGTCCTGTTGATTAGCTAGTTAGGGTTTCATTTTCAAATAATATCTCCTTGAAGTAGGAATATTTTCAATGAATCTGCCAAATAAAATAGAGAAATGCTCAAGGAAATGGGTTGTTGTAGTGGGTTCACAAAGATTTTTTTACCCCGGGATCGTGATGGTGGATTATGAAACAAGGACTATGGATGTCACCCTACCGAATGAATCTTTGTGTATGCAAATTCAAGATTTGAGAGAGCACACATTAATTTGTAAGTTTTGGAACCTTTTGCCATCTATTGATGTTTTAAAAGGTTTACTTTATCCACAAAGGGATGGGGAAAACCAAATATTTTATATAGATCAAGGAAATGGTTATTTTATTGTTCTTTTCTCCACAAAATTGTAAAGGGGTGAGGTTTTTAAGGTCAAATCATGGGTCTTTGAGGGATCTAGTTTATTCATTCAGCCATGGATCCTAAATTTTGACCCGACCTCTACTAAAATACAATTTATCCCATTCTAGATCCAACTACCCACTCTTCCTTTAGAATACAGGGAGATGGAAATAGTGGAAATTATTGCTAATAAGTTGTCTATTTTTCTAATCCACAGGGCCAAACTTTGATAGAATGTGAAAAGGAAAATTTATAGTAATGGATTATTCTCAAAGAAATGATAGATTATGCCCTATGTTATCCAAGGTTGTTCCTAAATCCATTATTTCAAATTTCATAAAGGGGATGTCCTCTACATTATTGTCTTGAAGCCTTGTTCAAGAAAAGCATGATTTGGCATTTGTCCAAATGATATCTTCACAATTTGATAAATTTATGTTAAATTCTAATAGATTGTCTCTAAAGGTGGCAAGGGGAAATAATTTCACAGTTAGCTTACCAAAAAGATGGAAAAGTAATGTTACACCCCATTGTATATTTACCTATTTACTATTATAGTGCTACGGTAAAATATTGCATGTGTGAATGTACTTTGAATTCTGATTGAGAATATATGTGCTTTCACTTTGTTATCAATGATTTGTGAATGAATGTTATTTCATTTAAAGCTATGTGAAATGCATGGTTATTGAATTGGATATTCTAACTATAGAGAAATATTATGTGAAAGCACATTTTGTTGAACAACTAACTACCATGGGAATGTGTTAATTGGATGCAGGTATATGTTCAATCCTCCAGGTGAGAGGGGAAGTATCACTCAGAAGAAGAACGTGGTTGGGTAACTAGTAATGTAACCTAACTAAGCTTATACACACACACACTCATAGTAGAATGGTTGAATAAAGTTATTATGTTGGGAATTTCTAAGTCATCCTTAGTATGAAGTGTTTGCATTACTAAGGGTCATGATTATTGTTGAATGCATGCTTGGATGATGTTTATTTGTTTAGAGCTTATGAGTTCTTCCTTATATTACTATGCTTTAATTGATGAGGGGGAACACACATGAAATGTATGTATATGTATGTATATGCATGGAGGAACACATACATGAGAGTACATAGGTAGACATACCTATGCATGCTTATGAGCATGGTTATATCAAACGAATGAAATGATATGTATGTATATATGTATAAATACATTGCAATGTATATATCTCATATCAATAAGATAGTAATTATGTGTGTAATTGATTGTGCAATCGAATGTGTATATATATAATATATATACATATATCCTTATGTATACATGTGTCGATACATACATATGTTTGACAAACGGAAATGTCCATATGGATGTATCAACATATGTATAAGTACATATACATATACATATAGGAATATATATATAGTTGATATTAACATTATGTGAATGTTAATTTGATCTTATTCATTTGTATATCAAATGTATATGCGTTTGATTGTCATGGAATATATATACAAATATATATCTATATGTATATATGGTAATTAAATAGAGGTCGATTTGTATATTTGCTATGCAAAGTATTATTGGCTGATTAATACATATGTTATGCAAAACATTAAATTCTGATATGCAAGTAATGTGCAAAAATTAAGGCTGATATGGGAAGTGAACTATAGTCGATGCTATTGAAATCCATCACTATTTTTATAGCAGTGAATTACTCCCAACTTAGAATGCTTATATCCAAGATGTAAAGCAATGAAATATTAGAGTATGTTTCATAAAGTATTTTGAATGCATGATAATAGGAAAATAAAATAGAAAGTCACGAGCTGGTCAAAGCACCATTTAAACGCTATTATTGTGGAGTGACTCATATTTCTTTTATTGCTCAATAAAACTATGACCAAGTCGACATAGTATAAGTGTTTCCTATAAACAAAAGACTATTTAAAAGAGTTAATATGTGTGAAAAGATAGGGATGGTAGCTCCAACATGGCACCAATATATAAAAACTCTATATTATGTATAATTCTATTCTAGTTGCAAGTCGAATGTCATCATTTGGGAATTGTGCACATTTGAATTAGTCATTAGTTGCTATTAATTAAAAGGGTCGATCTATAGTATATTATGTTGAGTTTAGACATAGATTTCTACCACCTTTTAGTTGTATGAAGTGAGTCAACCTACATGAAGAAAGGTGTTGAATGGCATGCCTTTTCTATAGAATACAATGTCTCAATTTTTTGTATAAATAGAGAGGCTCGTTCTCTCATTTGGGGGTGCGTTAATATGCAATTCTATTTTGCTGTAAATATTCTAAGAGCTGCAATTTGTGAGAGATAGAGTTATTTTGTAAGAGTATAGTGTTATTTTGTGAGAGTATAGTGTTATCTTTAGTAAGAGGTTATAGTGAAGAATTTTTGTGAGTTGGTAAAGTAAGCTAGTAAGCTACTGTTGAAGGGTTGTGCATCAAGTCAGTCAATTGGTTAAGCATATTACATGCATGAGGATCTAGTCTTCTCTTCTTTGTCTTTAATTATGAAAGATTGAGAATTGAATGCTTTATTTGAGTTGCTTGAGATTACTTGCATTAGGGAATCATAGCATTTGGTTTGGAAAGGAAAAATAAGTTGTTTTATGCTTTTCTATGAAAGTGCTTGTATTTACTCAATAATAAGAGGGATTGTTTGTCATTAATATTAAGATATTAGGAATGATTGAACAAGGATAGCTTAAGGGTTATTCATAGCCATGTTATTTGATTGAATTAGATAGCTTGTAAGTTACACCTAGGATTTGATTATCCATCGAAGGGAGAGTAACTTGTATTTATGATTTATGGGTAGAAATACCATTAAGTTTGTGAGAAAGGGGTATAGGATGTTTCTAGGGTTAAAGATTACCCATTTCTAGAGGAAATACCCATGCATAGATTATAGTGGCCTAAATTCAAATCGAGCTTGAGTAGTGTATGTGAGTAGGATGACTATCACTCAAAGTACTGAGTGAGAACACTTTGGCTCCACTGTCAAGTCACTATGATCCATTTATGCATGCTAGAACCTAGATTGTAGGGTTTACAAGTTCTAGTCATGTAGGACACCACACTTAGCTCAGAATGGTTGTCATTATGAGGTTACTCCACCAATCTCTTTATTGAAGGGTAGGGCCATCTATCTTATTATATATGTGTGGGGGATTGCATATGAGTCTATGGTTGGCGAAAAAGCACTTGAGTGATGCTTCTCCTCCTCAGGAGGTGACAAAAAACAAAAATTTGAAAGGATATTCCTAGACAATCTATATCTATTACTTTGAAGCTCGGTTGAGCTATGTATGTACTTTGTACACATTCCTTGGAATATTGTAATGTGTGGATTATTATATTGGAATGGAATCAATGTTAATTATTGATATGAAATATATGTTCATTTGTTCTCTATAAATAAAATAATTTTTTTATGGCAATGGTTAAGTTAAGTAATTTATTTACTTGAAAGTGAAAACTTGGGAAATTTTACTTTAGTGAACAATTTGCATGTTACATGTAGTATCAGAGCTACAAAGTTTAGCTTTGGAACCTATGAGCTCATCATAATCTCCATCCAACATTATCTAATGTTTGGAAATTCTTGTGCCAGGATGATGCATCTCAAGTTAACTACAAGAAAGTTAGTAATCAGGAATGAGCACTACCTGAAGGCTAAGAATGAAAGAGAGGACATTGTTCAAACATTTGAGGGTACCAACTATGGCAATGTCATTTGGTTAAATGACACTGAAACCTTCAATCATGCCCTTTCTCAAATTAGTGATGTAAAGATAAATATGAAGATGGAGGCTAAGTATAACTATATACCTTTCGTCTCACCAGAGAAGTCTGAATCCTTACCACTTTCCAAGGATATGCCCTTAGAAGGAAGGAAGTGTCAATTTGAGATTTATCTTTAGAGACCCTAGAGTTCTTCCAATGGTAGAAGTAATGTAATTTCCTCAAGTAATGAATTAGAGGGTTATGTCCCCCACAACTATGTATCAGATGAAAAATATGAAGGCTACTTTCCATTTTGGGATAGATATGAAAAAATGATATATGAACAACAATCTCAATATATAGGGTATACCCCATTAAGTTATGTGTCTGAGAGTGAATCTGAGGGATACTCTCCACTTGAATATCTAAATAGTCACTCCATGTAATCAAAAGGATATTGAGATCCTTGTGGAAAAATAAAATCATGTGTTTATCAATAATCTTGTGCTTAAATCTTATGTGGAATTCTTTATGTGCGATTGATTTCTCATTTAAATATTTTCCATAAGATAATTGATAAACATGATTGAATCTAATATGGATGAACCTTCAAGTATAATCTTTTCTTGCAAAGATGGTGAGAACACAGACCAATCCTGGAAAAATCTAAGAAGTTGGGAAAGGACCAGTAGGAGTTGAAGCTAGACTGGATCAAACCTTAGCAAGGTTGGGAAACCTAGAGCAAGAAATAAGGGTAAATAATAGAGTTAAGAAGGAAGTTCCAAATAACAAGGATGAGGGAGATAAATATTCTTACAAACATGATCAAAACCATGATCATGATCTCAAGAGAGAAATCACCTTCTCTATTTGAGGAAACTAATAGGAAGCATATGACTTCTAAACTCTCAAGAGATATGAAGAAAATCACCCCACCCAAGGTTGAAGGTAGTGTCAACGAAGATGAAGCTCAGGCTTGGTTAGTCCAAATGGAGAAGTATTTCAAGATTTGAAATTATTTTGAGGTCACCACATATACATGGGGATCATACTAGTTAGTAGGAGAAACCTCTAACTAGTGGATGAATAAAAAGATGGAACACAATCTTAGCTCATTGAAACTGACATGGAACAAATTCATTGATTTTTTTTGTAAAAGATGATTATCCCAACTCTATTTTGACTAGGAACTCATATTTTCAAAATCTAAGAAGAGGTGAGATGTCAGTTAATGAGTATTGGGAGAATTTTACCCATCTACTATGTTATGTTCCTATGTACCAAAAGAATGAACATTTTTGCATAAGAAAGTTCATCATGGGGCTTAATAGCCAGATCAGGGGAGAGGTAGATGTTCACGATCCAACTACTATGGATCTTGTGTATGAGAAAGTGGTTAAACAAGAGCATAAGCTAAAATCTATCTCCATCTGCTAGGAAAACAAAAACTATAAGAATATTGTGAGAGTTCAAGACAAACCAACTCCAAAGAAGGTGGAATTTGTGCATAATATTCATAAACAAGAGGAAAAAGGATCCCGTAATAGTGGGAAAGAATCAAGAAGGGAATGTAAAAGGAATGGTTCTAGTGGAGGATACCACTATGCTAATCAATGTCCCAATAAGTCTTCTAGGTCACAATCTTATGGTAATCCACTTCCTACTCAGCAAGTGATGTTCTAACAAAAGATTCATGTTGTTGTGGATGATTGCCAAGCAAAGTATCAAGTGACTCCAATAGAGACTTCAAGTATTTTTTTGGCTTACCCATTTCTATACTTATAGATACCGGAGCAACTAAAATTTTTATTTCACCTAGAGTAGCTAAGTAAATATCTAGGAAAGATGGTTACATGGAAAAGTCTTGGGATGTAGAATATGTAAACCAAAAAACAACAATGGTGGAGCAATGTTTGTTCGAAGCTAGGATAGAACTACCTTATTTTTCTATAGAGGAAAACCTATATGTCATGTCTTTAGGATCCTATGATGTTATCCTAGGTACAAACTAGCTATGGAGACATAGAGCCAAGGTAGATTGCCATACCAAAATAGTAGAATGCTTAGATGATCTTGGTAACCAAGTGATACTACAAGGGATACCTAGGGAGGTCAAGATACGTCAAATCTCTGCATTTCAATTGTTAAGGACTAATAAGAAAGGATGCAAGTTGTTTGCAGTCAAGATGGAAAAGCTTGAAGATTATAAGAGATCTAATTCTCAAGAGAATCTTCATAACTTTGGATTAAAGAGCTTCCAAGATGGTGAAATGGAGGAAACTGGAATGTCAGATATGGAGAGATATCCTATACTATGCAAGTTTGTAGATGTGTTTCCAGATGAATTACTTGGAATAACACCAAAAAGGATTATTGAATTTTCTATTGATATAGTTCCAAGATCCGAACCTGTTTCCAAGGTGCCTTATAGAATAATGACAACTAAACTAACAAAGCTTAAGGCACAACTAGATGAATTGTTGTCTAAGGGGTTGATAAGACCAAGTGTATCACCATGGGGAGCACCAGTAATCTTTGTGAAAAGGATGGTATTTTGCATTTTTGTATAGATTATCGTATGCTTAACAAAACCATGGTAAAGAACAAGTACCCATTGCCACACATTGATGATCTATTTGATCAAATGAGGGGAGATGCTATATTTTTTAAGATTGATTTGAGATCTGGATACCACCAATTAAGAATTAAGGATGAAGACATCTTTAAGATTGAATTTAGAATTAGATATGGACATTATGAGTTTATAGTTCTACCCATTGGTTTAACGAATGCACCTGCAGTATTTATGAACCTTATGAACAACATATTTAGGGATTTCCTAGATAATGTTTTGTTGGTTTTCCTAGATGATATCCTAATTTACTCAAGGAATGAGGAGGAACATTGTAGGAATTTAGAGATGGTTCTACAACGACCTAGAGAACATAAGTTGTATGGAAAACTCTCTAAGTGTACCTTCTTTCAGAAGAGAGTATATTATCTTGGACATGTGATCTCAGTGGATGGAATCTCGATAGATCCAACTAAGATCAAGGCAATGCTTGAATGGCTAGTGCCCAAAAATGTATCCCAAGTAAGGATTTTTATGGGTTTGGTGAGATACTATAGAAAGTTTGTTGTATAATTCTCCAAGATAGCCTTTTTGATTACTTCTTTGCAGAAGTGATGCAGGAGCATCCAGTGGTGTAAGGGCAATCTTGCATCACCCAAAAATAGTTAAATTTCAAGTTTCTCAGTTTTTAGATGTTTTTACATTTTCGGATACCCTTTTCGTCATAATGAAATTCCCAATTTACGATTTTTTATTTTCTATTCCTGGGTTGAAAGATATTGCAGTTTTATTTTCCCATATTTGCACCTGAAAATATTTTGAGTTAGATTTGAGGCACTCAGAGTTCCCGGAATGGCCCCAAAACTTGCCAAAATTAGCATAGAAAATTTTGAGCACGTTATTGACTTCTAGACCTTTCCAACAGTTTAAACGGTTCACGGATCGGAGTCTTGGATCAAAAGTTATGGCCCCAAGAAGTTGGTGCACTTTCTAGAAGATACAATTGCAAATATTCTTTTTAAATTTGAACTTCAAGTTGTAATTTTTCGGCGCCAAACTGCCTAAACTCAAATTTGAATGTTGTTTTGGCTCCAAACTAAATAGGAGCTCTATTTATGGGTGGGTTTCTAATTTTTGGGTAACTTTTGGGGACAAGCTTGCATATTGCGAAAGGGTGATTCTATAGCTTTCTGTAACTTGCATGTGTTGTAGAACTTGGGGATTTGAGATCCTTTGCATGTAAGAAGCTCCATTTTCTAAATAATAAAATTATTCTCTTGTTTGTGGGTTATTATCTAAGTCTCAGGCTGCGCCCTCATCAAGAAGAAAGGGAATAAATTTGAGTGGATAGAGAAGTGCCAAGTAGCATTTGACCTACTCAAAGAAAATCTAACTACTTCACTGATTTTGAAAGTACCAAATCCTAAAGGTGAATTTACTATTATCACAGATGCATTAGGAGAGGGCTTAGGAGGTGTTTTAATGCAAGAAGGGAAAAAAATTACTTATGAATCAAGGAAGTTGAAACCTTATGAGAAAAAATATGCATCACATGATTTAGAGTTAGCAACAGTGGTTCATGCATTGCAAATGTGGAGGCATTACTTGTTAGGGAAACCCTTTGAGATGAAAATTGATCATCATGGGTTGAAATATCTATTTACTCAACCTAGTCTAAATGTTAGACATCAAAGGTGGTTAGAGTTAATATACAATTATGAATTTAATATCAATTATATTAAAGGAAAAGGAAATTAGGTTGCTGATGCATTGAGTTGAAGAAATCATATTGCTTCAATAGTGACAATTCAAACTGACTTTAAAGGACAAGTATTGCAGAAATGCAAAGAGGATGAGTACTATATGCAAGTTAAGCAAGCACTCACTAGCAATCTGCATGATGCAAGGTATAAAGGTTTTAATTTTGAACCTAATGGTATAATTAGGTATAAGGGGAGAATATATGTACCTGACTCAGAAGAGCTAAGAAATCTGGTATGGAAAGAAGTTCATGAAGCACCATACTCTGGACACCTTGGTGTGAATTTTTTTTTGCATATGTAAAGCCATTATATTTTTGGAAAGGGATGAAAGGAGATGCTACTAGATTTGTGGTTAGGAACCTTGAATTTCAAAGGGTGAAGGAAAAGCATCATCATCCAATAGGCTTGTTATACCCACATGATATTCTAGAGAGAAACTGGTAAGTCATAAGTATGGACTTTGTGCAAGAATTTCCTATGTCAAGGAATAACCACAACACCATTCTTGCAGTTGTGGATAAGCTTACTAAAGTAGCACATTTCATACTTAGAAATCTAATTGATGGAGCTCTTATCATATCTTAGAATTTTTTTCAAAAAGTGTTTAGGCTACATAGAATTCTTGAGAAGATTATCTCGAATAGGGATGCATGAGTCACTTCAAGGTTTTGGCTAACATTGTTTTCTACACTTGGGACTCAACTAAATATAAGCTTATCATATCATCCAAAAATGGATGGAAAAACATAAAGGATAAATCAAGTACTGGAAGATCTACTTAGAATGTATTGCATGGATGAACAATACAAGTGTGAAGACTAATTTCCTTTAGTGGATTTTTCTTACATCAATTCCTACCATTCCGCAATAAAGGTGGCTCCTGTCGAAGAATTATGTGGTTGAAAGTGTCAAACCCCTATAAGTTTGGATAAAATTGAGGATAGGGTGAGTCTTGAGCTAGAAATGTTGGCTAACATGGAAGAGCAAGTTAAGATTGTTAAGAAAAGGTTGGATGAAGCTACTGATAGACAAATAAAGCTATGTTGATGCTAAGAGAGTGCCCCAAAATTTTGTAATAGGTGACAAGGTGTTAGTGGGAGTAAAACCTCACAAGAGTTCCATCAAATTTGGGAATTCTTCCAAATTAGTTCCACGATATGTAGGACCTTTTGAGATTCTTGAGGAAGTGAATCTAGTAGCTTATCGAATTGTGTTGGCACCAACTCTTTCTAGGATGCATAACATCTTTTATGTGTCATACCTAAAGAAGTATATACCAGGTGATAATCATGTGATTGATTGGAATGATTTATAGGTATATGACCTCAGAGTAGTAACACTAGAGCCTATCAAGGTGCTCAAAATGTATAAGCAAGTCAATTATGTAATAGGGAAGTATTGCAATGCAAAGTCTAGTGGGACTAGTATGTGGAAGACTCTACCACTTGGGAAGACTATGCTGAGATACAACAAAAGTTTCCACAAGTTTTCATTTTTTTGAAAGTACTTAAAAATAGTGTTGCTTGTTTGATTAGTTTATGTTGGTACATAAAATCATTGAGGATGATCATTCACAAGGGGGGAAGTATGTTACACCCCACTTTGTATTCACCTATTTACTATTACTGTGCTAGGGTAAAATATTGCATGTGTGAATGCAATTTGAATTATGATTGAGAATATATGTGCTTGCACTTTGTTATCAATGAATTATGAATGAATGTTATTTCATTTAAAGTTATGTGATGAAATGCATATATCTGAAATGGGTGGTTATTGAATTAGATATTCTAACTATGAAGAAATATTATGTGAAAGCATAATTTTTTGAATAACTCACGACCATGGGAATGTGTTAGTTGCATGCAGGTATATGTTCAATCCTCCAGGTGCGAGGGGAAGTATCACTCTAGAGAAGAACTTGGTTGGGTAACCAATAATGTAACCTAAGTGAGCTTATACACACACACAGTAGAATGGTTGAGTCAAGTTATTATGTTGGGAATTGGTAATTCATCCTTAGTATGAAGTGTTTGCATTAGTAAGAGTCATGATTACTATTGAATGCATGCTTGGATGATGTTTATCTATTTAGAGCTTATGATTTCTTCCATATATTACTATGCTTTAATTGATGAGGGGAACACACATGGAATGTATGTATATGTATGTATATGCATGTCAAATAATAGACCATAAGCATGCAGGAACAAATACATGAGAGTACATAGGTAGATGTACCTATGCTCGCCTATGAATGGGTTGCTTATGACCATGGTGCTATCAAACAAAAAAAATGACATGTATGTATATATGTATAAATACATCACACATATATCTCCTATCAATAGTATAGTAATTGAGTATGTACTTGATTGTGTAATTGAATGTGTGTATATATATAAGATATATACATATATCCATATGTATACATGTGTCAATACATACATATGTTTGAAAAATGAAAATACCCATACGTATGTATCAACATATGTATACGTACATATACATGTACATAGAGGAATATATATATATATATATATACATAGTTGATATTATCATTATATGAATGATAATTTGATCTTATTCATTTGTATATCAAATGTTTATGTGTTTGATTGTCATGGAATATATATATCTATATCTATATATATGAGTATATATATACATATACATATAAATGTGATAGCATTAAGGCTATTCATGACATATATATATATGTACATGTATATATACAAATATATATCTATATGTATAAATGATAATTAAATAGAGGTTGATTTGTATATCTATTATGCAAAGTATTATGGGCCGATCAATAGATATGTTATGCAAAACCTTAAATGTCGAACCATATACAAGTACTATGCAAAAATTAAGGCCGATATGGAAAGTGAACTATAGTTGATGCTATAGAAATGCATAACTATTTTTATAGCAGTGAATTACTTCCAACTTAGAGTGCTTATATCCAAGATGTAAAGTGATGAAATATTAGAGTTTGCTTCATAAAGTATGTTTAACGCATGATAATAGGAAAAGTGAACAACAAGTCACAAGAAAGTGAAATCACCGTTTAAATGCTATTATTGTGGAGCTACTCATCTTTCCTTTGTTGCTCAAAAAAACTATGACCAATTCAACATATTATAAGTGTTTCTTGTAAATAGAATACTATTTCAATGAGTTAAACCACACCAAAAGATAGGGATGGTAGTTGCAACATGGCGCCAATATATGAAAACTTTAAATTATGTAGAATTCTATTCTGGTTGCAAGTCAAATGTCCTCATTTGGGCATGTGCACATTTGAATTAGTCATTAGCTACTATCAATTAAAAGGGTTGATTTGTAATATATTATGTTGAGTTTACACTTATATTTTTGCCACCTTTTAGTTGTATGAAGTGAGTTGACCTACATGAAGAAAGGTGTCAACTAGCATACCTTTTCTGTAGGCTGAAATGTCTCAATTTTCTACATAAATAGAGAGGCTAGTTCTCTCATTTGGGGATGCATTAATCTGCAATTCTATTCTGCTACAAATATTCTGAGAGCTTCAATTTGTGAGAGCTAGAGTTATTTTGTAAGAGTGTAGTGTTATTTTGTGAGAGCATAGTGCTATCTTCAGTAAGAGGATATAGTGAAGAATTGTTGTGAGTTGGTAAAGTAAGCTCTAGTAAGCTATTGTTGGAAGGTTGTGCATCAAGTCAGTCAATTGGTTAAGCGTATTGCAAGCATGAGGATCTAGTATTCTCTTATTTGTCTTTATTTATGAAAGATTGAGATTTGAATGCTTTATTTGAACTACTTGAGATTACTTGCATTAGGGAATCATAACATTTGTTTATAAAGGAAAAAGAACTTGTTTTATGCTTTTCTATGAAAGTGATTGTATTTACTCTATAATAGGAGGGATTGGTTGTCATTAATATGAAGATACTAGGAATGATTGAAAAAGGATAGCTTAAGGGTTATTCATCGACAAGTTATTTGATTGAATTGGATAGTTTGTAAGTTACACCTAGGATTTGATTATCCATTGAAGGGAGGGTAACTTTTATTTATGCTTTATGGGTAGAAATACCATTAAGTTTGTGAGAAAGGGGTATAGGATGTTTCTAGGGTTAAAGATTACCCATTTCCAGAGGAAATACCCCTACATAGATTATAGTGGCCTAAATTCAAATCAAGCTTGAGTAGTGTATGTGAGTAGGATGACTCTCACTCGAAGTACTGAGTGAGAACACTTTGGCCAAAGTAGTGTGTTAGACTTTGGCTCCACTATCAAGTCACTATGATACATTTATGCATGCTAGTTCCATATTGTAGGGTTCACAAGTTCTAGTCATGTAGGACACCACACTAAGCTCAGAATGGTTGGCATTATGAGGTTACTCCACCAATCTCTTCGTCAAAAGCTAGGGCCATCTATCTTATGATAGATGTGCGAGGGACTACATATGAGTCTGTGGTTGGAGGAAAAGAGCTTGAGTGATGCTTCTCCTCCTTAGCAGGCGACAAAAGACCAAGATTTGAAAGGAGATTCTTGGACCATCTATATCTATTTCTTTGAAGCTTGGTTGAACTATGTATGTACTTTGTACACATTCCTTGGAATATTGTAATATGTGGATTATTATATTAGAATGGAATCAATGTTTATTATTGATATGTCATTTGTGTTCATTTTTTTTCTATAAATAAAATAATTTTTTTATGATAATGGTTAAGTTACATAGTTTATTTACTCACAAGTGAAAACTTGGGAAATTTTACTTTAGTGAATAATTGGCATGTTAGAAGTAAATTACCTATTTTAGTTATGGGATCTCACAAATCCCTATATTTGTATCAACCCATAGAATTTTTTTCCACTATGCAACAACTAGAGGGAATAATTTCATCTTTAGTATGGGGAAATCCTACCTTATCAAGAGTTGTGTCTCCTTATAACAATTTTGGAACATGCTCATTAGTACCTTTACTAGAATATTTGAATATGATTGAGCTTGATCTCTCCTACACAAAGAAGGAAATGGATAGGATAAACATGTATGAAGTACAAGATTTGGGTGTTAATGACAATCTAGAAAATTCGGCTAGTCATTTTGCTAATATGGTGGGGTCAAATTTGATTGATGAAATTGCAAAAGAAATAGATAATGAAGAGGGGAATATAATGACAAAAGAGGTTGACACATGCTTGCAAACTCCTGCAACAGTTTCTAATGAAGATGCACAAGAAGATGAGGTTCAAATAAATGTTATGGAGGACAAAGAAGTTGAGGATGAGGCGAATAGGGATGAGGGTGAATATGATTTCTCAAAATTACTATCTATTTTTCAAAAACCCATTATAACACCCCCTGCAAAGAAATCTCCTGGAAAGAGAGGTAGGAAATCCAATGCAACAAAGATTCAAGAGGTAATTGTTGTAGGTGTAAAAATAGCTGTAGATGAAAACATAAAGAAGAGATTGAGGAGAGCGGGATGCTCTCTTCAATCCCCATAAAAATATTCTCTTGGAATATTAGGGGAATTAATGCCCCTAACAAGAGGGCCCAAATTAAACAACAAATAAATTCTTCTAGGGTGGATACATTCATATTACAAGAGAATAAGTTGTCCAAGGATAACTATGATCATATAATTAGTAAATGGACTCATTGGAAGTCATGTCAATCTAAAGCTCAAGGAGCTTCATGAGGACTGTTAACATTATGGAATCTTAAATTTGTTCAGTTAGAATCTATTTCTAGTACTTCTAACTAGCAATTATCCAGAGTTATTCATTTTGATTTAAGCTTCTTGCTGGTAAATGTGTATGCTCCAAATTTGATAGTTGGAAAGAAAAGGTTATGGGAGGAGCTTGATCTAATTTTTTAACAATCAGGAGATGAAAAAGTTGTGCTTGGAGGTGATTTTAATGCAATCCTTTCTCTTAGTAAAAAGAATGGAGGAATTATACCACCCCCAAAGATGATGGAGGATTTTAACAATTTTTTTGACAACAATGCTCTTGTAGATGCTCAACTAGTTAAAGGTATGTATATGTGGGAAAATAAGAGGCATAATTTTTTGCAAATAGTTGTATGCCTAGATAGATTTTTGGTTTCATCCAATTGGGTTTTAGGGACCTATTTGCAAGTTTCCAAAAAATTTCCATGGGAAGGTTCTGACCATTTTCCTACTTACTTGAGAATCACATCACATAGTTCTCCTCTAACATGCCAGTCATCTTTTAAGTTTGAATCTATGTGGTTTAGACACAATGATTTTCTCCCTTTATTGAAAACATGGTGGTTACAATCACCATATGAAATGGGATCAATCATGTACAAATTTTGTAAAAAAATGCAGTATGTGAAAGGAAAAATCAAGCATTGGAATATACATGTGTTCAAAAATATATTTCAACAAAAAGAAGTGATTTCAAAACAGCTACCAGAAATAAATGAGAAAATCATATCTCAAGGTTTGATGCCACATTCCTATGAGCAGCAAAATAAGTTACAAAGTGAATGGAAATAATTGATGTTGTTAGAGGAAATGAATTGGATACAAAAATCACGTGAGTTGTGGCTTAAAGAAGGAGATAAAAACACTAAGTTCTTTCATATGTCTGCTTAGATAAAAAATTAAAGAGTGCAGTATTCATAATTCGGGAAAGTACATCTGGTAAGTGGTTGCCTAATGAAAATGAGATACAGAAGGAAGGGATAAAATTCTTTTCAAACCTGTTAGCAGCACCAGTAGGGCAACCAGTCTAGTTACAATAGGAGAGGGAGGATATGTTACAATCAATTCCAACTATAATCATTGAAGAATAAAATGAAAGCCTCATTAAGCCTTTTACCTTGGAGAAAGTGAAAATAGTAGTTTTCTCACTCAAACTAGACAAGCCCCTAGGCCTAGATGGATTTACATCAATTTTCTTTCAAGAGTGTTGGGATTTCATTGGTAATGATCTTCATAAACTTTTGGAGGATTCTATATCTTCATACTCCATGCTAAAAAAATTCAATGTGACTTATATTGCTTTAATTCCAAAGGTCAAGGAACCAAAGAATTTTTTTGAATTTTGTCCTATATCACATTGTAACACTATGTATAATTTTTTTACAAAATCTATCTCCCTCCGATTACTTCCACTTATTCCCAACATTATTTTAGAAGAGTGAGGTGGGTTTGTTCCTGGTAGGGAGATGACAGGTGGAGCTTTAGTGGCACATGAAGTTCTCCATTCTATTTCTACACACAATATTCCATCATTTATCATTAAGCTAGATATGATGAAAGATTATGATAAAGTGGATTGGTCATTTTTGATGTAAGTATTGAAGAAATTTCAGTTTAATAATAAGTGGTGTAAGTGGATACTTTCTTGTTTGACAAGAGAATTTTTTTTAGTGTTAATCAATGGAACACCTATAGGTTTCTTTAGTTCTACATGAGGAGTAAGACAAGGTGATCCATTATCACCTTTTCTTTTTATTATACTTACAAAGGCTCTTAGTAGATTAGTTAAAAATTCACATATTTGGGGGTTGTGGAAAGGAATAAATATTCTGTCAACTGATCTATCTATTACACTCCTTGTTCGTGGATGATACAATATTATTTCGTAAGGCCTCACTTCATGAATCCAAGCATATCAAGTCCACATTGGATAAGTATTTATTTTCCTCAGGTCAGAAAATAAATGCAAAAAAGTAAAAAATTTATACTTTTAACATCAAGGTAGGCTTACAAAGATAGATTGTAAGGATTTTGGGCTTTCAAATAGCAGTACTCTCTTGTAAGTAGCTTGGTATTCATTTCTTCATAGGTGCAAATAGGATCTCCTATTGGGACAAGATCAGTCAAAGTATTCAGTTGAGGATAGCAAGTTGGAAAGGTAGTTGGTTATCATTGTCAGGAAAAATTTTAATGGTCAAATCAGTGGTTTTTTCTATACCCAATTACTATCTTGTAGTGTTAAAAGATCCCAAATCAGTGCTTGTTGTAATTCAAAATTTAATCAAAAACCTTTTATGGAAGGGAAATATAGACAACAAGAAAAAGATTCCACTTATTTCATTGGAAAAAAATTGTGAAGAGAAATTAAAAGGGGGTGCCGATATACAAAAATTCTCAGCTAGAAATATAGCTTTAGGGGAAAAGTTAGTGTGGCATATATATTCCAAGCCACAAGCAAAGTGGTGCAAGGTCATGCAGGAAAAGTATTTGGATATGGCAGATCTAAAAAGAATCTTTACAATTTTAGATCCACCACAAGGTTCTACAATGTGGAACTTTTTGATTACATGTAGACAGGTAATCACCCCTTACTTGATGTGGGGAATTCATAATGGACATCAAGAATTTTTTTGGAAGGATTCATGGTATGACATACAAAGTTATGCACATAATTTGTGGGATTTATTTTCAAGTTGGCCAATGCTTTATAAGACATCACTATTCGCATGCATATGGAAAATGGTCCCTTCAATATTTTTTGTGGAGAATTTGGTGGGAAAGAAACAAAAGGATTTTTAGTCATGAAAAAGTGAACGTAGATCAAGTATTAGTTAAATTAGAATCTTCAATATCTGAAATAACAAATGCATATGTTTGAAAGGTCAAAAATGTTGGATCATTATTCATAGATTGGGATTCAAGTTTATTGGAGAAATGGAACAAAATTGTGTTTCCTTTAAAAGGAAGTTTACATCAAAACCCAAAGCAAAAGTTGGATAGAAGTAAAATAGCTTGAATACTACCACCAAAAAATTTTTACAAGCTAAATTTTGATAGTGCTTCATGTGGAAATCTAGGGATTTTAGGGGTAGGGGTGGTTATAAGGTATCACAGAGGCTCGATTATTTTGGAAAAATCAATAAAAATTTCAAAAGGAACCAATAACCAGGCCGAATCATTAGCTCTGTTGCATGGTTTGCATTTGGAAATGCTACTAAAGATCAACAATTTGGAGATTGAAGGAGATTCACTAATTATAATTAATGCCTATAAAGAAAGGAAGGTGTATTGTTGGAAAATTAGATGTGTGCTTGAGCAAGCATGGAAGCTAATGCACAAGTTAAGATATGCGCATCTAAAACATAAATACAGGGAGGGAAATTAGTTGGTGGATAAACTAGAAAACCTAGGCTGTGATCAAAATGTGGATGAAATATTATATGATAATAAATCAAATATTTTTATGCAAGATTTAATGGATATTATGCAAAAGGAAAGGTTAGTGTAAATATACTCAATTGTCATGGGGAAAAGGTTACTATTAGTAGTATATACAATCACCTAATGTGATGGGATCAAAATGGTACTATGGAATGTACCTCCTCCTATAATTCAGAATGGACCTCCTATTCATCAGAATGGACCTCTTCCTATTCCACCAAATGGCCCTCTTCATCAGCCATTACTGTCAGATATAAATGTAACAATAGCCTCTCAAACTTCTCTAGTAAATCAACATGTGCAGATTGAACGATAGGATGAACAATCTTCAGTTGGATGTTCTTGAAAATGATGAAAAAAGTTGGATTTTTTTTGGGATTTTGTGTAAAAATACAATTTGAAAATACCATATGCACAGTGTAAATAACTTGTTGAACATTTCTATTTGAAATGTATGTCAGGATAGATATTTTAATAGTATATGTCATGCAAAATCATGATATTTTGGTATTTTAGAATTTTAGATAAGTACAGGTGGAAATCATTTTCAAGCATGTAAATTTGCACTATTATTTCAATATTTAACATTTTGTATTAATATAATATATTATGTTGGCTTAATGTCTTTTGATTAAAAAAAATATTTTATTTATACTTCAAAAAATGAATATCTATTTTTATAAAATAGCTATCCATTTTTGAGAGCTACACATAGCTCTCAAAAATGAATATCCATTTTGGAGAGCACTTTAAATTTTTAAAATATGACATTTATTAATATATATATATATATAATATATATATTATATATTATATTATATATTATTTATATATACTAATATATTATATTATTTATATTATATATTACAAATATTATATATTATTAATATATTAATATATATCATATATACTATATATTACATATATTATATACTAATATATATTATATATATTATATATATATATATTAATATATAAACATATTTATTAATATTAATACATATTTTTATATATTAATACATGATATTACAAAACAAATATATATTGTTTAAAGCTATCTGCAACTCTCCAAAATGGATATTTGTTGATTAAAGCTATTCACGGCTCTCCAAAATGGATATCTGTTGTTTAAAGCTATTCGTGGCTCTCCAAAATAGATATCCATTGTTTAAAGCTATGTGTAGCTCTCCAAAATGGATATCCATTTTGGAGAGCACTTTTTTTAAAAAAAAATATGACATATATATAATATTATATTATGTATTATTTATATATATGTATATATGTATATATTATATATATTACATATATTATACATTGTATATTAATATACATTGTATATTAATATATATTAATATTAATATGAAAAATTGATATTATATTAGTGATATTATATTATCTAAAATATAACCAGTAATAGATATCTAATATTGATATCAGATATTTGTTTCGAGATGATGACTTTTTTTCATATTAGATATTCGTATTAGATATTCGTTATTAATATTAATATGAAGAAATCTGCTCCGCTTCAAAGCTTCTCTGAGGTGGTGGCTTCTGATTCACATGCTGCTGGGGCTTCTGATTCACATGCTACTGGGGTTTCTAATTCACTTGCTGCTGGGGCTTCTGATTCACAGGTTGCTAGGGTTTCGACTGCTGGGGTTTCTCCTTGCTCTGCTGGGGAAGCTACCTTGATAAATCATATTGAGCATACGACTAGACCGGTTTCTGTCTCTACTGATGGTTCTTTGTTTTCCACCTCTGATTGCTCTCCGATTATTTCCATACCTATTCAGGTGAACTCTGATGTTACCTCCCGGGTTGCGGACTTTCATCCTCAGGAAATTGATGGGCTGGCTTGGCAGGCTAAGGCAGCACAAGTTGAAGAAGGCTGGACTACTGTTACTAGAAAAAAATCTAAACCCTCTGGGCCTTCTTTCGATATGACTCTTCGCTCCAACAAACAAAACTCTAATTGTAAAACATAATGGTGTTTTTTTGTGAGCTGGTTTTTTTGTTGACTGCAGGCTGTCTTTTCTGCAGTTTGGTTTTTTGGCTTTTTTAAGCTGTTTGGTTTTTGGTTGTTATGGGTTCCGGATCCCATCAAAATCTATTTTCCCCAATTTCAAAAATAAATATCCATTTTTTTAAAAGCAGATATTTGTTAATAATGAATATTCATTTTTCTTTGGTTTTACCAAGTAGAAAAATGTACTTTTTTCCAACCCAACCAAAAAGTCAAACTTGATTTCCGTGCTTTTCACTTCCTCATGTCACATTTTTTTGTTGTATCACCACTGTTTGGCCCCCCATGATCCTGCACAAACCCCATTGTTCCAACTATTTAGATGAACACTTAAAATCTACTCAAGATTATTTATTACCATTACCTGGTTTTGCTTCCAGCTCAATTCGGTAGAGCTAAGATAGCATTTTGCAAAGTAAAGGGAAAAGGTACACATTTAATTTTTCTATGTTCATTCATATGCATAATAGAAATTATCAAAAGACTGCATTATTAGGTTATGAAATTGAATACAATAGAGAAGATAATCAACATTTATTGCAAAGGTAGTCTTTATTGATAATCATAAGTGTATAGTGTCCCTCACAAGCCAAGGGACTGACTATTTAATGCAAATAAGGAAAAAACTATACATTTACAGATACAAGAAAGAAAAATGCATATGTAAAGAAGGGGGACCCGTCATTGCCTGAATGATGAATCCCGGTTGAGTTTCCTTTGCATCAGCTTCAACCCTCCTGCTTATCCAACCTCTAGTTGTTGCTTTCCCCCTATTGCTCCAAGGTTTCCTACATTTGTGAGAAGAGAGTTGGTTAGAGTAATGAAAGATCACCAATTAGTACATATGAAAACATCTATAAACATATAACCTAATCCTCATAAACATCAAAATAGTTTGCATACCACAGATGTCTAGGAAAATAAAAGAGTTATCAAAAACATCTATCATATCTAACAAGTTTCCTTATTGTGCAGGTATAGGTGAAATATTTGATATTTTTTTGTTTCATTTGGTTACAACATGTGGAGTAAAATGTGGCTCCCACGAGGGTTGAGCCCAACATGCTGCCCTCTTGTGTTTTAAGAGGGGTAGGAATGTAAGTCAAATTGAGCAACTTGATCAAGTTGATGATAAACCTATTCTTGATGCATTAAATAAATATGGAATCATACCACTTGATCAAATTTCATTTTCATATTCAAAAGATGCAACAACAACTATGTGAATTATCAAGAAATATTACTCTTCACCATTTCACAATGAACCAGAAAGTAGGCTTCCATCTTGTTGATCAAAGGGGTAGTCATGGAGAAGAAGAGAAATGCAATGCAAAATATAGTGCTTTCACTAATTGAGAGAGATAAGCAGTCATTTCAATCACCATTTACAGTGAAACAACATATTGGCAGTGTTCTTGAGCAAATTGGAGATTGCATTGCAATGATTAAGTTATCTTTATAGGGAAACTTGCTTATCGGTCATGTTCTTCAACAACTTTTTATTCATGGAAATCTTACTCTACTAGATATGTTTTTCAATCTTCTTAGTGGACCCATTTTACCTAAGCTTGCAAGAATTTGAAATTAACACATATTTATGATCCTAATCAATAGGAGCATGACACAAAACTAGTCTACAAATATTCGATGATGTTTTTCTATTTTAAACTCATATGTACAGGGTTATCATGTTTTGAGATAGCAGGAGCTATGAAGAGCTATCAAGAACTATCATGAGTTACATGGAGTAGCTAAAGATGAGCAAGAAAATGCATGGTTAAGGCCACAATGTATTTGTTGTCAAAAAGCAATGCAATGTAGATGAAAGCACAATGATTCAGCCAAATGATTTAATGATTTTTTCATTTGAAAGTAAATAGGTGCATGGTAAGTCAATTTATAAGAGAAAATGTAAATCAAATACAATTCTACTGAAGTGCATATAAGAAACAGGTGCTATGCATCATGTTACTTTCTTGCATTTAAATGTGAGATTTACATTCACTGTTCATCTCACAAAAGACATTCATCAATTAGGAGAGGGAAGTATTCTACATTGAAAGGATAGTATTGAGTATCAAGAGGAATAGTCAATGCAAATATGTGGCTAAGTGCACAATGAAAATAAATTCCTACACAACAAATGCAGTAATATAGGCTGTATTCCTATTTAATGTTGAATAAAGAAATAATGTTGAATAAGGAAAGCAGCCCGAAGCATCATAACAGTTGACATAATTGAACATGAGAGGAATTCATGTAGATTAAAAGCTTACACAATATTCATCACTCATGAAAAAAACATCAAATAAAATGGTGACCATAATCATGATTGTGAAACTCATTCATAACCTTGAAATAGTGGTCCATGGTAGTGATCTAGAACATCAAATCATCAACAGTGACAAGAATCATCAAAACCATAATGAGTTGAAACTCTAAGATGCATCAACAAAATTGAGAAAAGCCAAAGTGAATCACTTAGAAGCCATGCATAAAGGGTTTTATTCTTCAAACCGTAGCATGGAAAAAATCATTAAGTCTTCAATAAAGTTTTCTGGATGCAGAAAAGGTATAATCTAACAGTTTGTGCCTGAAATGAATGTAAATTCATTCATGATCCTTTTCATCTTAAGTATCAAAGCATGTTATTACTATTTTAGTGAATAAGAACAAAAGACATTTCGAGTGATCAAGTAATGGGACAATTGTAGCAAAGGGTAACATGAAGTATGATAGCATTTAAAAGATGTTACATAATTTGGAAAAATACTGAGAGATAGCAATACATAATGCCTTTTGAACAAGACAACAAGTTCCAAGGTCATCATCTTCACAAAATTACAATCATGAGTAGCAGTGTGGTATGGTAAACACAGTGGCCGTGAACCTTGCAAAATGACACAATCAATATAGCAAGGCAGTGTTCTATAAGAGCCCCTGTAATAAGGATATTTTACTAATAGAGCACAAGATCTAGAATGATGAATGCTAGAACGAAACTCTCAAAGGGGAATATGTAGAGTGAAAGCAAGGTGAGCTCCAAGAAGCCTCTAAAGCTATGGTCATAGAGGTAACAAAGGCTTCTATATTTTGCAAGGGGTAGAAACAAAGTTAGGGTTTCATACTTTTGATTTCCATGGAGTAAATACAAACCCTCATTCATTGTGAAGGGTTTGGTTATAGAAAAGGAAAGAATATAAATGCAGAGCTAGGGTTATGATGGATCCCTTTATCATTTGCAGAGAACCAAAAAACTCACAAACATGAGGAATGTTAGGGAAGAATAGAGGTTAAGTGTCAAGAAAGAAGGAAAAGAAGAAAGTTTTTTAGAATCTACAAGATATGGAGGGTAGAACCCATGACCTTAATGCATAGAAACCCTCAAAAGAACCCAAATGAACACCTGCAAAAACACATGGACATGGAAAGAAATGCAAAGAGAGTTCAAGAAATGCATAGAAAGACTCAAGATGTCTATCATTTTTGCATATAAATTTAGAACAAGAAAAATAAGTGAATGGAGGCATGGGTTTTTGATAACGCTGAAACAAATCTTGATACCTGCACTATGTATGGCCCCGACCAATAATGGCAGACTGCACCTTGAATTTGCAAATAAGAAAATAAAATATAGAAAGAGCTTGCAAGCCTAGAGTTCCATGAAGGAGAAGCATTGAGCATATGATACACATAAATAATGAAAGAAAGAGCTTGAATGGAGCTATTTTCTTTAGATAATGAAATAAAATGACTGAAAATACTTACAGAAGCTCACCTAAGCTTTTTCAGGTTGATTTTTTGAGAAAATATGTTGAAGATGCCACGAAAGCACTTAGAAACCCTATGTCGGCAGGTTTGGAGTTCTTTAGAAGCTCAAAAGTTAAAATGAAAGTAGTTTTTGCAAACTTTGCATTGTTGTGTTTGCTAGGGTTTCATACCCTAATGGATTCTGACAAGATACAAGGCATTTTTTTCCTATCTTTTTACAAAATTGAAATGAACTAATGTATGCCCATGGTCACGTTTATGCCTTAGTAAGTTCCATGTTCCCTTTTTTTTGAAGCATAGGAGTCCTTTAGGACTTAGTTAAAATTTTCATTGTCTTCCTAGACTTAGGCAGAATCTGGGCCTTTTATTTTGCATTAATTTGAAATGTGAAGCATTTGAGTTAAGTGATATTGTTATAAATCACTTAATCAAGTTGCTATTTTTAAATGAAAAATAGGGAAGCATGTGTTGATAAGACCAAGTCATAGAGGGGATATGGTTGATCCCTTATTCTTTTGCATTCACTTTCAAATGTAAAATATTTAGTTAAGTGGTGTAGTTATAATCCACTTAATTAAGTGTTATTTAAATGCAAAATAAGGTGTATTATGCCTTTACAGAGACACCAAAGGTATGAGGCAAAGTAGTTGGAGATAGGATTGAATTATGATGATTGACCAGCATGTGGAAGGTGTCTGGGTTGTCTTTGACTAGGTTTTGGAGGGAATGGGACCATTTGCAGGTAGTTTTCTCATGCTTTTAGTAAGGGCAGGGTCATGGATTGACTTTTCTTCACTTTGGTGACCTTTTGGAGGGTTTTTTGGTGATTTTATTTTGGTTTTTATGTGGCATATGACCAAAATATTCTAGAAGGATATGTGTGGGGAAGTCTTTCAAAAAAGAATAAGTAACTTCAAACAGAGGTTTTGAAGTTAGTTCTTTCTTTCCAACAATATTGTAACTCATTTTTGGAGTTTTCTTTCAGGAGGAGCAGTATTGTAACTCTTTGACAGACTTGTATACCAGTGAGTACTGTGGATATCAATGATATTGAGTATTTTTCCTTCTCATTTTGTGCTTTATTATGTGCATCTAGTTGTTTGATCAAATTACTTATGAAGTTTATCTCTTTCCTTGTAATTTTGTCTCATGTTAAGCACCTTTTTGCATAAAAGTATGTTGTTGCAGGTTATAAGTTGTGTTTAGAATGCAAACACTTGTATTTGTGAAACCTCTTTCCTTCTAAGAGTTTAGCATTAAATCCTGCTTATAAATTATTTATGCAGGAAACATAGAGAAGTGAGTTTTGTAAGCCAAATTCAGTCATTGTTTAAATTGTGTATGTAAACTAAGTTTGTAGGTCCTAGTTAGTTTTTGGTGCATCACCTTAGGAGATAGTTTCATTGTCATGTTTCCTTCTTACTCTTTCCTCAAAAAATAATTAGTTTAGCAGTAGTTTAGGTGATACCATTTAGGATCCAACCTTATCTGGAGGTCCACTCCAAGTTTGGGTGACCCACAGCCTAGGAGTGTTCCCATGTTACTCCAAATTGCTAAGTTCTGCAACTTAGCAAGGGCACAGATTTGAGAGATAACAATTACCATTTGGATTTAGTTTTTATGTCTAGATATCTAATTGAAGGAGGATATAATGATTTTTTAATGTGAGTGTATCATTACCTTGATTGAGATCTTGAATATTTTGTGTTGACATGATGGAGGATGAGAGGTTTTTTCTTAAGATGGTGATCAACTTGGTTGTTGTTACAAATTCCTTGATGGAGCACATGGAGTACATATATCACATTGATGTTTAGGCAGTACTAGATTTGGTTATAGGATTGTTCCCTTCATTATTGACTTTACTTTTGACCCCTTTACACAATTTATACAAAAATTAGGAGAATATTAGAAAAAGGTGTGTTGTAAACCTTGCATAATGTTAATAATATATAATAAATATTTAACTTTGGTGTATCTATAGATGTGGATATTACATGGTATATTAATTCTTGGGGTTACTTGTATGTTGTATGGGATATTGGAATAAATATTTAATATGATAATTGCTAAGGAAAAAACATTTAATATTTTGGTATGGTTTTGAAACTTATGGTTTGTGTAATACGACTTAGTGGTTTTATGCAAGATTATTTTGTAAAAGAAAGCACAAGAATATTTGATTAGGTTGGTTAGATTAAGAATCTATTATACACTACATATGTGATTATAAGAAGTGTGGATTAGGATGTGTGGCTACATGATTGTCATTTTCATGTTGATATGTAGGAGTGCAATTGAGTTATTTGACTCTTCCAAAGCCTTGATGGAGACTTTGCAAGTGTTTAGTAATCCTCTTCATGAGATAATACATTTAGTTGTCTGGGTGGTTTTAGAGGCTCAATTTTTTGAAAGGGTTTTCCTAGGGACCTTTGGTGTTATCTTGTGGGTATTCTTTAATATTCTCTGGAGTTGTGAAATTTGAATACTTATTTTTCATTACTTCTCTCATAACAATTATGTTTCTCCCATAACAAGATGGATGGAGCTGTAAGGAGGTTGTTTCTTCTTAGAGCTATGCAATTCTCTCTAACTTTCCTATGGAGGTGAGGAGTTTGGATGTGCTTGTTGTAATGGAAAACAAGGTTTTGAGGGTGTTATACACTGTTAAGCTATCTAAGTTCTTTGGCTCAGTTTTGGTTGTTCTGAGCAGCAAATTAGTTTTGGCCTGACTAATTCAAGCTATGTGCACGATTTGTTAGGGTTCAACGTCCCTGTCAAAACCTAGTTGTAAAAGGGTTTAAGGTCCCTTTAAAACCTAGTTTTTGTAGCTTGATTTGTCTTGAATATCTTCAGATGGTTGTTGTTGATGGTCTATGATTGGTATGTTGATTATTTTTCTTGCAACTTATTTGTCTTGATATGGTTTTAGGTCCCTTCAAAACCTTCTTGTAATGGGTTTTAGGTCCCATCAAAACCTACTTTTCCCATGATAAATTTTTTTTTATGAGGATTTGGTATACTTTTCTTGCAATTTCCTTTTACTATATGCACTAACTGTATAATTAAAATACTAAGTATTATATACATGTATTTCTAGGTTACATTTGTATATCCCCTTATTATTTCTACCTTATAAACCAAATGCATTAATTGCACCTACATCTAACTTAAAACTTTTTTTATTGTCATCTTAAACATTAAATCCTTTATATAGAAAACCTATATAAGTTATAAAAATGTCATCTTATAGAAGTTTTTGATTTAAAATCACTTATAAATCTCAATACCCTAACACTTTCCACACCAAATCTAACAAAAGATTCTTGTAATAATGAATATCTCAATTATGGTATACATATTTTAATCTAAATTATAATTTAATGGTTTTAGAGAAATTTGGTGATTCTTTTGGCTAGGATCACACCATTATCAAAAGACATCCAGTAACTAGTTTTAGGAAACTTTCATAGTATTAGATTCAACTTGTACAACACTAGTGTGACCTTTGTTTCTTTTGGTGATTGTATTAGAATTGGGATTAAGTAGGCACGGTAAGATTGTATCACAATACATCACTAAGTGGTGTAGGAAAAACATAGCTTGATGAACATCACAAAACTAATATATCAAATGCCATTTCCTTTAATCAACCTATGAAAAGTGATCTATAGAAGATTTTTAATGCCAATTAGAAACCCCAACCCCCCTCCACACATGTTTCATAACCCCAAATACCTACCCATATATAGAGGATTTAGTTTAAAAATATTGAAAGTGATGATTAAGAAATAATTATATTTGATGAAATAGAGGTAAAATTTTGGTAGTTAATTAAAAATGTTTTTGATTATATAAGCAACATTTACAGGGTGTTGCACCCTTTACACGAGGAGCCTAAAGGGCCAAATAGTATCATACCAAAAATTAGCAAAATTATTACAGAAACAACAAACTATAAACGTAGACACAACCAAGTAACAACATAGACACAACATAGCCACAACCCATAACAAACCCAAAAGCTAATTGTCTAAACCCTCCCATTTCTTGACCAGGAGGTTTAACACATCCTCCCCAATCTAGTTGGGGCCTTCATCGATGATGTTATTGTTTAGCTACTCCTTAATCACATCAGAGAGAGTGAGAGATGACTTGTGAATCAACTTGACAACAATTTGAGCTAGGTAAATAACCTTATAGTTTAGCATAGTCACCTCCTCCTACAACCCTCTGGGCATGTTCGCTTTGTCTTCCTTGCTCTAGATCTCCATTTTAACACTAGCGCTCATGTTTGAGGAATTAGTAGAGTCCTCACACAACATCTGGTTTAGGTCTAAGAAGTGACTAGGGTCTTCTATGGGTCTGATATCCTTCCTATGTTCAGTAGCTTTGATTCCTTCATCCTTGCCGCCAGACTTAACCAAGTCACTAGAAATATTGTCAACATGGGCCTCTTTTTTGCTATGCACCAGTTTGTGAGATCTTCTCACACTCAAATGCTCCACCCTAAATCATAACTAGCCCCCACCACAATATCACCCTTATAATCTTTTTCCTCATCAAATTTACCTTCCTTAGAGACTGGAAGAACCCTTAGGGGAAGAGACACATTTTTTCCTTTCTTCTTAGCTGTAGGAGTGCTAACCTTCTTACCTTTTAGCTCATAGATCCCAACCGCTGCACTTGCTTGAGACAAACTAGGCACAATTTTCTTTTTGTTCGGGGGAGGGGTGGGTATGGTATTAGTACCATGAACTTCTTCAAGGATAGGGGATTTTTTCTTGGAGCCCACCCAAACAACAGGGGAAGGGTTATTAGGGTTAACTTTAGGAGAATTCTTCCACCCTCATAGTTAAGATGGGTTTAAGCGAGACCAAATCCGAATGTAAATGATAGAGTCTGTGGATCAAACCTTGGTGCAATGGTAAACGAGGTATGTAAATGATAGAGTCTGTGGATCAAACCTTGGTACAACAGTAAACGAGGTACAAAATCAGGGTTGTTAATGGCTATTTCCTAGGTTTCTTTGATGAAAATTTCTAAAGAGGAAAGAAGAAAGAAAGGGAAACTGAGCAACATCCTATTCCTTGAATGATTTAACAATGGTAAGTGATAGAAAAAATATACATTGAAGTGACCCTCGAGAGTGACTTACTTCATAATCACAAGGAAGACCTTATCCCAAGGTTGAGGCAATGCTTCCTGGTCAAAGGCAGACTAATTTTTCATCAGCTTCTCATTCCCCTTAAAAAATGTATTCAGATTCACCAAATCCTATGATTTGGTGTGCTTTTTATACTTTATGCCTTCACAAGAGAGGCCAGTAGCCCTACTAATAACCTCTTCATTAACTTCAAAAGAAATGCCACCCAGGGTGACCCACCGATCCTTCCAAGAGCTAGCAAATAGGCCTAACAACATCTCATCGTGGACCATAATATTTTCCATTAGCAACGCTAGCCCACCTTTTGAACAAATATGCCAAGCCAAGGGATCCTAGCGGAACTCTTCACAACTGTCTGACTCAGTCTGAACATGTTCACAACCCATCATGACCCACAACACACAGTAGAAGAAAAAGAAAAACTAGACAACAAAATGAACGCCAAAAATAATACCATTGCAAATAACTTTACAGTGCCCATTGGGACAAGACCATCATCATCACTCGACCACCCAAAATTAATCCAAATAAAAGTAATAATAGCCTCCAAAATTAAATTCAAATATCTCATCAACTTGAAAGAATTACACATTTTCCAGAACCATATAAATGTGGGAGGCAGATTAGAAATATTTAAGTACATTTGATAAAATATAAGGCACAAAAGATGCCTTAATTTGAAATTACTAAAAGAAGAGGTTGGATGAAACCTTATACACAACCTCCATAAGATTTGGAGAGATCTTTTCTACCATTGATAAGAAAGCCCACAAGTGTTAGGGGCCCCACCAATAGTAAACAATAGAAGGATAACCCACATGATCACAGACACCTCATCTCACCTGGACCAAATCAACCAATGATTCATTGGGGAATGCCACTTGTTCCTAAAAAAGAAAGATCGATTAATCATTAATATTAGAGTGATTGCTCCACTCCAAGAGGATTAGCCTTTGAATAGACTTTTATAGAACTTCAATTTTTCTCCAATACTTGCAAATCTATCAGGTGGACCCTAGGTTGGCAAAACCGTTAGCCACCTGATTACCTTCCTAAAAAGTATGAGATAGGCGATGCCTATTCAACCTTGAGACTAAAATATTAATATCCAATAGAGTGTCCCGTAATTTCCAACCAAGCTAGCAGCCCTTATTAATAGAGTCAATCACATTTTTAGAATCCCCTCGATCTATAGGGATCTAATGCCCAGAGTGACAGTAATCTCAACACCCTTTAGCAGTGCATGAGCCCGGCCACCATAAAATATTGGATACCAATACCACCAACAAACCTTGTTACCAAGTTACCACAACAATCCCTTATGACTCTACCTATGCTAGCTGGACCAGGGTTCCCCTTGGCCACACCATCAAAGTTAAGTTTAAACCAACCCTGTGGCGGCTATTTCCAAATAGTGTTTTTCCTAGCAATAGATTTGGAGTTATCAAAGGAATCAATCCCAAGATCAATATTCCAGGCTTTAGTCATTTTGATCTCTAACTCAGTTGAGGTTGTGTCAAGTGGCTTCCACTTTATTAAGGAGATACTTTTAGAGATTAGTCTTGTATCGCACCCAAACACTTCCTTCGAGCTCTTCTCAATATCACATAACACTCTATTGTTCCTTTCCTTCTAGATACACCAGTAGATAATAGGTGGAATTTTCCTCCAAATTTCTAAGGGTAGGGGTGACTGAAAGGCCAATTCCACCACTCCACGAAAGAAACCAAATATTTATTCAAATTACAGTGTGTCCCTAACTTTTGAAACATAATATCCCAGACACCAATAGCAAATGGACAGTGCAATAGCATATGATCCACAGATTCTTTGTTGTCTTTGCATAACATACACTTGTTTGGGATTTGAAAACCCCTCCTTCTTAGGTTATCTTGGGTAAGGATTCTGTTGTGGCAGGACGTCCACCAAAAGAAATTTATCTTAGGGATCAGATGACGGTTCCAAAGCTTCCTCCATAACTTACTTTGGATACCCTTGTCAGTCAACATACCATAAGTTGTCTAAACAGTCAAATCACCTTTACTATCAGACCCAAAAGAAATCATCTTCAATAGGAGACAGAGGATTTTTGTACAAAGATAGCAAGACCTATAAGGAAGAAGCAAGAATTTGTAGGTTAGGGAAGAGAGGGACATAGGAGCCAATAACTTTCCAACACCTACCCCCCTGAGAATCAACAATGTAATCCTCCACATTCCTACCAAAGAATCTAGAAGTAGGTTCCATCAAATTTTTGAATTCAGAATCAACCAAAGGGGAATCCAAGAGCCAGGAATCCTCCCAAAAATAGATTTTATTACCCTTTCCAAGCTTCCATTTAAGACCAGAAAATAGTAGCTTCTTCATTTTGCATATATTGTTCCAAGCTAGAAACCCACGGGGATGATCATTTTACATACAATTTATTAGCGAATAGTTATTCAGGTATTTTTCTTTCATTATTCTACACCAATCCTTATTATATCTTAATTGGTCCCAACCCACCTTTGCAAGAAAAGCCTTATTAGAAGCCAGGACATTGCTAATGCCAAGCCCCCCTGCAGGCTTAGAAAGGAAAACTTTCTCCCAGCTGACCAGAGACAACTTATTTTTACCTTCAGTCCCTGACCATAGGAAGACATGCTAGATCTTCTCAAATTTCTCAACAATATAACTAGGCATTTTGAACATGGACATAAAATACACAAGGATACCCTGAAGGGAAATAGTGAGGAGTTGAAGTTTTCTTGCATGACTCAAGAGACAACCTTTCCAACCAACAAGCTTTCTTTGTATTCTCTCAAGGATAGAGTTCCAAAAATTAGGTGTGAATTATTTGATAGTAAGGGGGAGGCCTAGGTAGACTGAGGGAAGTGAGGCACTCACATAGCCTAATACAATAGTAACTCAAGCTTGCAAACCAGGGGATTAGTGGAAGAAATAAATCATACTCTTATTATAATTGATGCATTTACCAAAATAGGCCACATATAGATTGAGGCACCCCTTCCATTTCCTGGCTTCAATCACTAAAGCTTTACCAAAAATCATGGTATCATCGACAAATTGTTGGATGGACACAGGAGCATGGGTGGATGTCGGTTTGACACCCATAATGGAGCCTATCGACAATAGAATAGCCACATTCCTACTCAACACTTCAACCACCATAATGAATAAATAAGGGGAGAAGGGGTCACCCTATCTGATTCCCCTTCTAGCCTCAAAGAACCCTTGGGAAACTCCATTGACCATGATAGAGTATTTCACTATGGAGACACATTCCATAATGATTTTAATAACTTTTTTATTGAATCCAAACTTACCAAGGACTTTGGGGAGGAAGTTTCATAGAACTTTATCACAGGCTTCAAAAATATCAAGCTTGAAAGACATGCTAGGGTTGTTACAATGATCCATAGAATGAAGGATTTCATGGGTTGATAAAGCAACATCCATAATATGCCATCTAGGAACAAAACCTTTTTGATAGGGGCTAATCATTTTCTCAAGGAGGGGTTTCAGCTTGTTCAATAAAATTTGGGAGAAGACTTTATAAACAATATTGAAAAGACTAATAGGATGAAAATCAGACATTGTTAGAGGGTCCTCATATTTGGGGACCAACGCAATGAAGGTGTGGTTCAACTATTTGAGGAGTTTACCTAAATTAAAGAAATATTTAGTAACAAGGGTAAGATCTCCCCCACAATCTCCCAAAAGGTTTGGAAAAAATTCAAGGGGAAACCATCCTACCCAGGAGCTTTAAAGGCCCTCATACTAAACACAACAAAATGAACCTCCTCATACCATCCTAAGAATAGAAATATTATCGTTTGTGGTCAATTGAGGTAGGGAGGGGATCCAACAACATATCCACCAACTCAGGGGTTGGAGCCTCATCAGGGAGAGAGTAAGCCTATTAAAAGTGATTAGCAACTAAAAGACCAATTTGAATAAAATTAGAAACTTCAACCCTAGCCTCATTTTTCAATTTTTTAATCTAATTCTTTTTTCGATGTTTAAGGGCCAAAACATGGAAGAAGGAGGTATTCCAACCCCCCTCAGCAAGCAACTGAATTCTGTACTTCTACTTCCAGAAAACCTCTTCTTTCGTTAATATTTTCTCCCATTCCACATGTTCCTCCTTCTCCTATTGGCCCATCAGTATGCTATTGTCACCCTCTTCCATTTTCTTCTGTAACTCACCAAGCTTTTCTGCCACAACCCATTTTTGATGGAACACATCACCAAACACGTGTTTATTCCACCCTTTGACCATATGTTTGATATGTTTAAGTCTTGGAGAGAGTATGAACATAGGGGAACCTTGCACTAGGATATTCCACTAGACAACAACTTTATTCCAGAAATCCGGATGGGAATTCCACATGATTTCAAACCAGAAAGGGAAAATACCAACAGTAGAGTGATTAGTAGGGAGTAATGATAGACGACTATGGTTTGAAACAGTCCTAGGGAAAGACAACAAGTTAGCATTAAGGAGAGAAGTCCAATTGGTGGAGAAAAGAAAACAATCAAGGAAGACCTAGATTAGGTCAACCCCAAGGTGATGGTTTGACCAAATAAAAGCTTGGCCATGTAGACCAATATCAACCAAACCAATACAATTTAGAAAGTCATCCAGATCAGACATCTATAAAAATAATCAATTAGACCCCTACTCTTCTCTAATGTGTAAAGGGGAGAGTTAAAATCCCCTACCACCATCCATCAACCATCCTTATTAGTCAAAATCCAATTAGAAATCTCTAACCAAAGGGATTTCCTCATGTTCCTAATATTGGGAGCATACACATTTATCAAGAACCAAGAGCCCCCAACATTGGAGAAATTTATACCTAGACAGTTCCTGCATTGGAACAACTCAAAGCCACAAAATTGAGAGGGATTCTAGAGCACTGCCAAACCACCAAACGCCCCATCAACATCACTACAAGAAAAGAGATCATTTGACCAAATATACTTGGCCATAGGATCAAAATTTTCTTCATTTTAGTTTCTTGGAGAAGTAGTATATCAACCTTATGTTCCAAAACATAGTTCTTTAGAGCCAGCTGCTTATGGGGGTTATTTAGCCCTCTCACATTCCAAGATAGGACTTTCATTTAGAATTTTTCTTTGAGGACACTTCCAATGTGCTTTGTTTTCCTATCGCAATGTCTTTTGATATCTCTTTGAGCTTGGTTGTTTGTTGGTTGGGTCTACTTGGTTTGGAGTCACTAGCCACATCTACTTTCTTTTGTTTTCCTTTCTTATTAGGATTCAACCAAAACTTTTCTTCCACATTTTGTGCCTGAGCTGCAACTATCTCCACCTCCTTTCCATGACTAGGTGAAACAACCTTCTCAACTTCATCCTGTATTCCAACATCCTCCATGCCATTTGGGAATAGAGTTAAAACTAAGGATACCTCCAAGGCCAGAACAAGGGGCTTAGAGGGAATCATAGTCTCATTAGTTGGAACTAAATATGAAGGAAACAATGGGATCACAGGGTCAACAGGCACAGGCTTAGTCGGGGACTCAATAATCTTTAGCAAATCTGATTCAAAGGGGAAACCATCTGAAGGGATCTCCACTGAGGGAGCACTTATTGAGGATTTACAATCTATTATAAGGTGACCCGGTTTAGCACACTTTTGACAATATATCACAACATTCTCATAGCAAATAGGTTGAACCCAAGAACCAAAGACATCACAGAGCTTCACAGAATTGGGAAGAGTCTTGTTCACATCAATGTTAACACAAAAGTGAGCAAAGACTAACTTGGACATGATTTTAGTGATAGAGTCTGAGGTAATGAATTGACCAAGAGAATCCCCCATGCAATGAAAGACATGATTCGTCCCAGTATTCTAGAGGAAGATTGGGGAGTTGAATCCAAACAAGAGTCAACTTGCAGAGATCAACATTAGGATTGAGACCTGGCTTCCAACAACATAAGGACAACACATGTTTCCTGTAAACCCAGGGGCCTGACAAGAGAGCATAGACCAAATCCACATTAGTCGTAAACTTAAATAGAAAGAGACCACCCGCCATGGCACAGATACCAACACTACCTTTCAAGCACCATTTCGCATCAACCCATCTTCGCACCATATCCACAGAGGGTCAGAAGGAGAGAAACTTACCCACAACCACCAACTCCATGGAAGAAGCTAACCTGTAGTTGGTAGCTTCTGGAATGGAGAACTCATTGCCAAAGAAAGTAATCTCCACAGTGGGACAATGGGGAGAATTTGTAGGGGATATGCCTTTGTTAGTCAACACATCTTTCCAACCCTTGGATAATGGGGAAACGTGGAGAATTGGCTCCTCGAGATCAGGCAGAATAGGAAACACGGGATCCCCAGAAGCAGAAAGCACCAGGGAGGGCTCCAAAGGCAGTGCCACATGTGCTAAAGGGAGAATCTGGACATAAGGGGATAGAGGTGGGGGACCGAGAGGTACCTCCGATGCATAGTCAATCATGCACACAATCAATTCAAAATTGAGGAGTGGGAGAGAGGAGTAGGAAAATTTTAGAAAAAATCTTATAATTGAAAATGTTAAGACATGTGATAAGATTAATTTCACAATTAAAGATAAATATTGCTAGTATTGAGAAATTACTTGTAAGTATTGCTAGTATCGAGAAATTAACATTTAAATGCTTAAAAGTAGGTCTCTACCTCAAGTTATTTCCAAAAAATATATGTTAATTATTTTTTATACTAAACTACATACTCTTTTTCTATGATATTTTATTTTACCTTATCTAATAATTCAACATATTAATAATCTATGTTAAAATTAATTATTATCATTCCACCTATATGTTTCTCTGGATTTGATAACATCCAAGAAATTAAAAAAGATAAATAATTATTTTTCTTAAAAAATATGTAAATCATTTAAGAACACTTCAAGTTGTAGAAGTATCTCTTATATTTTTTCTGCACATTTTAAGTATGGTGTTTGGTTAGTAGAAGTGGTAGTTTTCTTCTTTCTTTTTTTCCTTCTGCACGAGGACAACTTTTGAAGTTGTGGTTTTCTTTTCTTGTGATGGCTACTCTACCTTTTGCGAGAATAGAATACTGATAAAACTCTTTAATACAGCCAGTGCTATCGTCTGCCTTATACCAAAATACTAAAGAAAAGTCTTCGCTTAGTTAGGAAGAAGACGCCAGGCTTCTGCTGAATTGACAATGGCCTTCATAATCACTGCACGCGTCCATTTTATAAACAATAATAATGGCTTAAGAACTCAGAAAGTTCTCCAACAATACTAATTCAACAAGCTTCCACTTCATCGAAGGAAATTGCATACATAGTCAATTGAAGTTAGCTTAGAAACCTTGAGATCTTGACACTTGTAGTAGTTTTGTTCGTTCAATAATCAAATCTTAGTCTAGTTGGCTCTCAACTTGTATCAACAGCTATCATATTCAGGTTTTAAATTCATGATAGGCCCAAAGAATAATATAGTTAGACTATTGTAGCTCCTACAATATTTGACTACATAAAAGTTCATACTACTAGTATAAAGGAAAACACTCCAATTCAAATTCATGGTAGGCCCAAAGATGCACATAATTAGAATAATTGTCACTCTTGCAACATTTGACTATATAAAAGTCCATACTACTAGTATAATAAAAAGCACTCCAATTTAAATTCATGTCCTTGGACAAAATTCCCTTTCAATATTAAATTAACTATTCTTATAATGAATTTGAATCCTAAAGCACTTGTAAAATTATATTAGAGAGTTGTACAACATTTAAGAATGTGGGGACATGGATTACCCATATTTTATGCAAAGGAGAGTCACTTAGTCCATCATATTTATAATTCTTAGCCACCTGACATGGAAAATAAGATCATATTTCATCTTTGATGATCTAATACTAACATTATTTTTCTATGTGAACCACCTAGAGGGCTCCTTTTTATGGTAATAAATGCATAATATCTCATGTATTTCTATTTCTTTGTAACTAGAGAACCACCAACAAAACCTTAGTTTTATAATCTCTCATTTAAAACATTCATAGGTTCCTTCATTATTTAAGACCATTTAAATTACATGGTGATCCCACAAAGCTAGTTTACAATTTTTGGGAGATTTTGATTTTTGTTGAAATCACATATTTTTAGAAAATATAATGATTTAAGCCTTAAAAAGTTTCATTTAAAGCATTCTGATTGAAGAGGGTTTGATCAAACTACCTTATATCAAAACCCCTTGGATAGAACCCCGTTAGTTTTAAACCATACCTATAACAATCTCCTTTACACCTATCAAAATGTTGATAAAAAACCACTTTTGATTTACCTTTTGGGGGATCAAATGAATTCATTTTATTTTATTTTTTTGTAAGTATGTAGTCCTTATTACAAGCTACCCAAAAAGTATAATTTTAAATAAATTTAATTTAATCATTATGTTTATTTTTTATTTCTTGTGAATGTAGGTTTTTCACTGAAAATCAAGCTCTTTGTTTTGCACATGTGGAAAAATAGGAAATTATCAAAAAAAAATTGAAAAATATGAGTGCACTAGATATTGAAGTCCTTGAACCAATAAAAAAATGAATTTTGATACATACAAAAAAAGTTGTGTTATATAGTCCACCTATGTCTAAATTGTAATTGGTTTGACTTTGAAACATGATTAAGGAAAATATATTAAATAAAATCTATGAAACCAATTGGAAGCACTAGATATCATAGAACTACAAATCTAAATTTGAATAAATTAGAATTTTATCCTTCTTGGAAAAAAAGTTGTGTTATACGGTGAACTTCACTCAAAAATGGTGTTTACTGAAAAAAACTAGTTTTCGAAGGAGATGGAAAAATAAGTGCAATCTGATTGCTAAAAAATTGAAAATAATATATTTAGAATCTACAGACAAAATTTCACAAATCACTAGTTTGCATCATCTTCAATTCCTCATGGTTTAGCTATTATAGATGCCCGAAAGTGAAAATTTAGTTAGAAAAAATTAGTTCAATGTCCAGTTTGGCCAAAAATTGCAAACCATTATTGTGGGATCACGAGTAGCTTCAATTACCTATCATAAATTTACCATTTAGAGACATTTAACATTCTCATGCTCACTCAAATGTGCACAAAAACCTTTTCAGAACTTGTTAATTAGACTTAAGGATAAATGTAAATTAGTTTATCATATTGTTACATGTAAAACTACATAATCCCCTTAGATTATTGTGCCTTAAAATAATTGGTCATTCATATTTGTAGGCTCACATGATTATCAAAACACACTAGCTTAGGCCAATAGATGAATCCTTCCATATCTCCCTCTAATGCACAAGAGATATTGATATGACTTAGTACCATTGGTTACACACCACTTAAGCTTATATCCAAAAAATTTCACTTTAGTCCTTGATACCAGCAAAATTTGATTACAAGTAATGAACTACAAAAGGAGGCACATTGAGAAACTAAAGACAAGGGCATGCCATAACAAGTTAGTATGATTGCAAATTTGAGCTTGGAAATATAAGGAGATTGATGTAGAGTACTGATAAGTACACAAGGACACAACAAAATAGAGCACAAACATGAGGATTGAAACCCCATCTTAATTCTCTATCTACTTATTAGTAAGTAGTTACATGATGAAACAATATAGCCAAAAATTTCTTTGACAAGAAGTATTGTTGAAATGATGGTTCTAGTTCAAGGGGATTTGTCCCTCCTAAAGGTATAACAAGATTATTGGAACATATTTTAGAGTAGCCAAATTATAAAATGGGGAACACAAACAAAACAAAAAGTAAATAAAAACATATATAGTAATTAAAAACATGTCAATTGGAAACACACACACTTGATTATGAGAACACATAGTCATAATTACAAAAAGAGAGAAAAAGGTTTAGAATTTTAAAAAATTAGTCTAATGAGCTTCATTATAAAAAATAATATTTGAAACGCATCCATACACTAGAAACTCCAAAAAATTATCATCTAGGCTTCTTACATTGTAAGCACCTTGTCTATGTAATGCTTCTCAATAACACACTGGCTTAATCATAATGGATCAAACTTGTCATTCATCCTATTATAATTATATCTAACATTCCATACTAAAACTAAGTCACCTAGTTGAATTTTCATTTGTCTATTATACTTTTATCTAACATTCCAAACTAAAATTATTAGACCTAGTTGAAAACATATTTCTTAGCTCCTTTTTTAAATATCCATTTAATATGTTTTGGTGATCTTTTCATGTACATATATTTTTATTTTATCCAATTCAGTTAGCCAATTAATCCTTTATGTGATTGCATCAATGCCAACATCATCAACTTGTTGTAGTAGTCCATATATATGCATTTCTAGGTTACTGGGAAAAGTAGAATTTGTTTCATACACAAATTCAATCTCATTTTTAGGCATCTTAGATGCAAACCTATTAGCCCATATTTTAAAATTTAACTTACCTACTACGTTAAAAAATGTTATTAAATATATTCTTGACATTTTTTTATCAAATTCTTTTTGCTAGAATATATCAATATATTACCTTATGTATGATATAGAGATGAATCTATATTGTTGATTCTATACATAATACACAAATTAGTTAGCTCATGTGCCTTAAAACACAATACATTATTAAGAATAATCCTTTGATGTACTCCAAATTTAGTCATAATATTATTGAAAAAATTCAATTAGAATCTTCGATATAGCCTTCTTTATGGCAATGGCCTAAAAGTATTCAATAACTATAATGATCCACTTTAATCCATTTGCTGATTTCTTAGTGATGTCACATATCAAATCCATATGCAATTATAAAATGGAGCCTCAATTATAATTGGGATAAGAGGTAAAGCACTAACAAACTTCATTTTACTTGGAGAATATGGATTAAACTCACACTTTATCCAAAAGAGGTTCCTCTATTCTTATAGAATTTTAATTTTTTATCTACCTTCAATTCACAAGGAATGGAAAATAAAATCATGTATTTCATCTTTGTTAATCTAATACTAAGGAAGGGTTAGAATTTGTAAAAAAATAGTCTAGTGAGATTTATCATCAAAAGTAATATTTCAAATTCATCTTTGCACTAGAAAATTGCCATCTATACTTATATTGTAAGCACATTGTCTAAAAAGGTTCTCAATAAAATACTAGCCTAATCATAATGGACCAAAATTTTCATGCTTCATTTTATCCTCAGATATTGCATTCCATAATAGAACGAGGCCACCTAGCTAAAACATCATTTCTTAGATTTTTCATCAAATATCATTTAACACCCTTTTGGTGTTCTAGATTTTTATGTGCATAAATTTTTATTTTCTCTGATTCAATAAATTAGTTAATCCTTTGTGTGATTGGATCAATGTCAACACCATCAACTTGTTGCAATAACCTATATATAGGTACTTCTAGGTTAATGGGAAAAGTAGTATTTTTTTTTATATGTCAAATCAAATTGGATACTAAGTATAGGTCTCTTAGAAGTGACCCTGTTAGACTATATTTAATTTAATCATCCCACATTTCCTTATTTTATTCTATATTATTGATAATTTTCATCAAATTCTTATTGTTGGACTTTACAAATCCATTACCTTGTGGATGATATGGGGATGAATGTAATATGGTGATTTCATACATACTATATAAATTGGTAAACTCATGTGCCTTGAAAACATGGAATTATTAAGAATAATCATTTGAGGCACTCTAAATTTAGTTATTATATTTTTTTAAAAATAAATATTTATTTTGATAATCAATTATAAGGAAATAGTATAATTTTGAAGTTGAGTTGTTAGGAAATTTAAATTCTTTTTTTGTGTAAAAGGAATGGACATAAAGAAAAAAATATCCTAAAATCTAAGAAAAATCTTCTAGGCCTATGAGGAGTGAAAACATAAATGGAAAAAATAGGGGGGAAATTAAGAACGATAGAGAAAATGGTATTGTTGCAAAAGGAACCCCCCTTCTAATAATGGAGCGAAACTAATGAATGATGATTGAATGAAACGTGGCCCTCTAACTAATAGCTCTAAGCCTATATGGAGCCTCAAAATAATTTTTTTAGTTAATTATCAATTAAAAACCTTGACATTTGAAATAGAGGTTCTCTAATGGAAGGGGATTACATTGTTATTCCTACAACGTAGAATACTAGCAAGGTAAATATAGTGTTGAAAGGTTCTAACATAAGAAATAAAAGTAGAATACATGCTAAGTAGTTGGTCATGAAAATTATCAAAGCTAAGGTAGAGTTATAAACAACTAAAAATTATAAGGTCCCAAAAACATAGCTAGATACTAAGACCAAACATATGGATGAGAAATTTGATATGGTTTTTACTAGAAAATATAAGAGGATGAAAATATATTGGATTGTATTAATCCCCACTTTTAGATGAGAGTATGTAAATTAATCTTATAAAGGAAAATTTCTTGTCTAAATAGAAAAATAAAGAAAAAAATTGACCACGAGTGTAATGGTAAAAGAAGTAGAAAAAAATTACTTTACCCTAATCAAATAAGGAAAAAATTATAGGAGATGGAAAGGTTTAGGATTGATCTAACAATCATAGTGGCGTTCACAGTCTAAGTGGTCCATAAATTTCCCTCTATCAATCACCCTACATATTATCATTGTTAGGATAAGGTGACATAAAAGTTGCAATCTTATGTCATTTGTATGTCTCCATGTTCCTTGGAATGTGTTCTAAGGGACATGAGAGAAAAACATTAATGTTTTGGCATGTTGTAATTATATTTTAAAGAGAGTATTTAATTTCGGTGGAGGTTACACAACAAATACAGATAAGATATATTTCCTAGGCATCCATAATGGAATATGAAAGGTCTTGGATGGGCCACCCAAGATTGGAGAAGAAAAGGTGTTTGTTGGTGTTCCATCAAGAAGCGAATAGGTCATTGGAGCATCCAAAAAGAAGTAAGTTGGATAGGGTATGGGCTAGGTACCCATGTGAGAGTCTTGGATTTATATTGAATATTTTATTATGTCTTTTGGCTGTCCAAGAAGACGGGCATGGGTTTTTGTAGGTTATTTTGTATCCTTTTTTTGGTTTACTATTCGTAGTTTTACCTCTCACAATTTCTATAAATTAGAGCCACGAGATGGTAATTTATTAATAATATGCTTTCCCTCTTTCCTTGTGTGGATTTTTTCTCAAAATTGTTTATCCATGTAAATTTTATGTCATATTTTGTTTGTTGATTTTTATATTGTGATATATGTCGATATCATATGTTTAAATCTGATTTGGTAATCTAAATTTTAGATTTGAATCCACTTACATAAGTTCATATTATATCTTTCCTTTACCTTATTTTCAACATTTGGTATCAAAGCTAATGGTTTTTTGAGAAGGGGGCACCTTTCTCTTAAGTGCTGGAGGCTTTTTTAGCTATAGTGGGAGCTTTTGTCTTTTGGTATATTGTAGATTTATGAAGAGGATTGTTTACCATGGCTTCTACCTCTCACTATGATATTGAGAAGTTCACTGGAATAGTTACAAGATGTGGAAACTAAAGATAGAGGATCTCCTTGAAGAGAGAGATCAGTGATTGCTAGTTTCACAAGAGACCAAACTAGTTGTAATGTTTGATGAAGATTGGAAAAATTTAGAAATGAAGGAACAAGGAACCATATGATTGTGTCCCACATATTCCATCCCTTTGAATGTCTCCATAGAAGAAACTGCATATAAGTTGTGGAAGAGGATAGGTGATGTTTATCAAACTAAATTTTTTTCTAACAAGTTATATATCAAAAGGCAATTACACTCACTAAAAATTAAAGATGGTGATTCTATTGCAAACCATTTAAATTAGACTTGTAATCTAATTATAACTCAGCTTGCATTAGTAGATGTTAAATTAGAAGATGAAGATAAATATATCTTGTTTCTTTATTCTTTGCCAGAGTCTTGGGAAAATCTAATTGTTTCCATAAGTAGTGGTAATGTAGAGCCAACGATGGACAACATGATTTCCATACTTCTATCAAAGGAGATTTATTCTAATTTTAAGGACATGGATGATATAGACATGTTATATTTTGGATCTTCATTCAATGAATGTTTGATGCAATTATAATAAGTGTTTTCATCATGGTGTTATGCATGGAGATATGGTACAACATGGTTGTTTATGAAAATACATAGTCAATGGTGGTTTATTTTGTTGGTACTAAGATCATGGTTCCATTTTACCCTTTACTACTTGCTAGTATTATGGTTAATTATTTTGATTGGTCTAGGGTCATGGTTGATCTTTTTTATGATATAGTTATCACAATTCCATGTGTAGCTCTATATCATAGTTTAATTGGAGATTGGAAATGATGTGGGTATCTCACATAGTGATGGATGATCTTTTTTAGTGGATGTTGGTGTCATGATGAGCTCTTAGATTATATACATTGTATGGAGTGAGATTTCATTCACATAATTAGTTATATTAATAGAGGATGCATATTTTCATGTCGTTTGGAGATTTTTTAATGTGTTACCATGGGGGACTATTGGATTATTTATTAAAGATGTCAATTATGACTTTTTAATTTGATAAATGATCCTTTATTTAGAGGATGGATGTTATTGTGCCATGATATAATCAAGTCATTATCAATTAGATTTTCTACATGATATAGGTGCTCTTGGGAGAAAATATTTTTATTAGAGACTTTTTTTTTGAGGAGATATAGATTTTAATTTTTTGTAGACATTTTTCTAATGTTTTGATGTTTTTAGATTTTTTGATGCTTAAACGAATCAAACCATTGCTTTGAAGGATAAAATGAATGCGTGCTTTCATTGTTTTGTAATTATTTACACAAAGTAATATCACCAAAAGACGTATGCGCTTCTCTCACGCCTCACAGCAATCTTGAGAATCAAAAGGCTTTTGGTGACATTAAGTTGTGTAAATAATTGCCCATACACACTTTGATTTGGGTTTTGAAAATTGAACAAAACACTTTGCGAGTGTGAGTTAGGTATATCTCGTGTGTTCTCCCTTTGTTTCTAAACAAAGGTCGATCAAACTATGGATGTGCTTGCTCACTATTGTTTACCTTTAGAGGGGCCTGCCTAAGAGACACATCCAAAAGGAGAACTCGAAGGTGAGTCCAACCGGTTTTTCATTTGGGCCGGTATACTAATGGAGAAGACTAAACTTTCAAGTCCTCATGGTATGTAGGCCTTAGCCATACAGTGTCTTTCAGAACGGGGTACTACCATAAAACATATAAGAGCCCCTAGTAGGATTGATTAAAGCCTTTAGTGGCTTACTGGACGCTCGCAAGGTGCCATGTCCCTGATGTTGTGTCATTAAGAACCTTTTTTTGTAGCAGCCAACCAGTCCATCCAAACGAGTTTATCAAAGTGGTGCATTGGAACTTAGATTCCAAGAAGTTACTTGCCATGTCCGATCTTGGTTGAAATATAGAGGTTAAGACTTCATTCTTAACATGCCTTTATATTTTATCCTTGGTTGCATGTAAAATCATCTCTTCTACTACAAAGGGCATGAGGCAAGTCCACTAAGAAAAACATACCAATTGAGCTAGGATGTTACATTTCTTGTAAACACAGTGTTGTATTTGAAAACATTTGCAAATAAACACTTAACAATATCATTCAAATTTCAAACCCTCTTGGAGACAAATGCCATTGTCGCAATCCATATGTTATTGCTTTCCCTTGGGATTCACATCCTTAGAGGTTTCTAAACATTGGATTATATCTGAATTTGTCTCCTTAAGTAAACAATAGGAAACCCTTGCCTTAAGTTCATTAAATTACCACATAACATATCTTGTTGAGTTTGAAGAAATTAAGACATTGGACATCTTAGTTTGAAAACTTAATCAAAGAAAGTGTTTTTGGTAAAATAAAGCCATTAAGCAAAGCTAAGAAAAATGAGTTTTCATGTGTGATTGAAGACTCACAAATTCCAAACTAAAAATCATTGGAAATCTGAAAATGAATGTTTAAATGAAATCATTTCTTGGTTACAAAGGTCTTTAGGAAGCATTTGCATGCTCTTCAATACCTAGGTCTAGGAAAACAAAGTGTCTTTTTAGGTTCACCTAAGGATCAAAACAAATCAAACCTCTTTCATCCATCTTTCAAAACATCAAATCCATCTCACAAATCATCTTTTGGAAAATATTGAAATTATCCTTGATACTAGGTTTGTGGAAAAATAAAAAATCATCCAAAACATTGAGACTATATCCTTGAAAACATTACCAAAATCACCTTTGGCTAGGAATGTGTAAATGCATGGAATTTTACATATCCTTAGTCAAAGTTATCCAAATCATCTTGCCTAGCTTAGCATATGTAGATGAATCCTTCTCCATATGCTTAGCAAAAGCTATCATCTTGTTTGAATAGGTGTGGGTAGATGCATCCTTCTCCTCACACATATTCAAATAGTCATTCTTTTGAACAAATCCATCCCTTAGATCATTATCAAACATCTTAGGCTCCTTTTGTTCAAAATCAAAATAAAGTCAAAATCAAAGTCAAGGACAAAATCCCAAATCCAAAATCCAATCAAATCCAAGTCCTAAAGCCTAGTGTCTCATTCAAGATTTATCAAAAGCCAAAACATTCATATCATTCATCATCATATCATCACCTTTGATCCCCAAAAAGCATCCTTAAACTTTCACTTTGGGACATAAAATAGAGATTAATCCAAAGAATCAAGATATTCATCTCTCATATTCTCAAAGATTGATCCCCGTTTTATGGTTCTAACTAGATCTCAATACAAGAAGAGTATGGAAGCCAACAAAGAAATACCTGCTTCAAGTGATCTTAGCCAAACCACTCCTGAAATGAATCTCATTGGGGATGGAAATCTCACAATTAGCCTTCCAACATCATCGCAAAACCCACAAGAGGAAACCCAAGGAGAAGATCTTACCTTTGGAATGTCTAACGAAGAAATAGCTAAAATGCTCCAAAATCCGGACAACCATAGAATCATCAACATCATGATGAGACTTAACCCTTCGTTGTATATGCTTGAACTAGCAAAACAAGGGGCCAAGTTGCCTTCAGATTTTAATGTGAGCACTATAGTAGAGACATCTTTTCCACCAATGTCATCCACCATCCCCATTTCATCTACGCCCCCATCTCAAAACGTCACGGAGAATATCCTGCAAATCATAACATCATTTTCTCCAACCCAACCCAACGTTAACAAGGGAAACACATTTCTCAATGTTCTTCAATCACATCCCCTTGTTAATAATCAAAACTTGGATGCAAACACCACATTCGAACAAAACATCCCCAAAATCCATTGCACAAAAATGTTCCTCTCACCTTACACTATGACCCATCATCAACATTTTTCCACGGAGCACCACTACACCTCTTCTCACAAACTCACAAGAAGAGGAAGATATGTTTGGACCAAGGGGCATATTCGACACCACACAACAACTAATTCCCCTTACATTTCCACCTATCCCACCATTGCCATTATCATCCACACCACTTCTTGGTTTTGGGTTGCCTCCCCTACCAAGTATCAATCAAATTGCTATCCAAAACATCAATCAAAGCATCACACCAAATGCTCAAAATTTATCATTGATATCACAACAACAAACGATAAATACACAAGCAAGGGCAACACCATCAAACACACCCTTAACATCACAAAGCATCGTCTCACAAGGACCAATCACATCAATACCATTATCCAACACACAAAATATCAACACAACATCATCATCTACCACCATTCCAAATCCACCACTACCTCCACCACCACTAATGTTCACCACATCAAACCAATTCGACGCAGCATTACAAGCCACTTTTCAAAGAGGATACCAACAAGTGCAGAAACAAAAAGCTGTGCAACAAGCTGCATTACAAGTGCAACAAGCACAACAAGCCCAAGATTTATTGCAATAGCAACAACAACAAGCTGCCCAAGCTGCACAAGCATTGCAAGCACAAAGAGTCACTCAAGCACAACTTTTATTACAACAACAAGCCACACAAGCGCAAGAAGCACAAGTGCAAGCCCAAGCTCAAGCACAATATCAATATCAAGCACAACAAGCACAAGCACAAGCACAACTTCTTGCACAAGCAACGCAATTTAAATCATATCAACAAGCATTAAAGCAATACCAAGAACAACAAGAAGCAGTATAATTGGCAGCCCAACAACAAGCATTGTGGGAACAATAGCAAGCACAACAAAAAGCATTATTAGAGTAGCAACAAGTGCAACAACAAGCACAAATCCTAGCACAACAACAACAGGATCAACAATAGGCATCGTTCATACAAAAGCAAGTAGAAGCCTACTTCGCTCGACAGAACATGCAGATACCATCAAACAACACACCGACCAACCCATCCATCCAACCAACAATTCAAACACCCCAAAACACTTTCATCCCATCCCTTGATCCCCAGAATGATGTGACGACACAACTCAGGTTGCTCTCGCAACAAGTGCTCGACCTTTAATCGGGGCGGACAACCAAAATGCAAAGCAACTTGTGTCCCTATCCATTTGATAAGAGCCTAGACCTGAAACCATTCCCTAAGGGATTTGAAATCCCCAAATTTGACAAGTATCAAGGGATGGGAAACCCTGAAGATCACATCAGGGAATTCTAGGTTCATTGTATGGAGGTCGCATATGATGATACTTATCTGATGTGGCTATTCCCTAGGAGCTTGGTAGGTCCTGCTATAGAATGGTTTTCTCACTTACCTTTAGGCATTAGAACATTCCAAGAAATAAGAGATGAATTCATCAGGAACTATGCATGTAACATCATAATGGATGTTAGTCTCAAAGAATTATATGCTCTAAAACAAGGAAAGAATGAAGCTTTTGCTTCATTCCTTCAACGATTGCGATCTAAGGCCAATCGGAGCAAGTGGACCATGCCAAAAGAACAACAAGTCTGCATGATCATAGCCAACCTTGAAAGCCGCCTGTCATTTCATCTCAAGGTTCAGGGAATCACCACATATGAGCAATTAATCTCCAAGGCACTTACCATCGAAAGAGCCCTTGTGACCTAACCCACCAAATCAAGGTCATATCATGAATTGCAAAACAACCACCCATCATCTAATTACAATGATAAACCTCATACATGGGAAAGAAACAAGAACATCACTAATGATGGCATCGTCGATGCCAAGGTGGTCATTAGTGGTCCATGCCAAAATACCCCTACACCGCAAATCCAACCACAATGCCAAAACACTCATCACACAACATACCAACCCAATAATCCCACCATCAATAACCTCACTGATCAAAGAGGACCACCCCAATGTAAAACTTATCCAAAACATAAATACACCATTTTGGGGGAACCATTGGAGGACATAATGAAAAAGTTGATTGCCAAAAAACTCATCCAACCTCCTACATTCAAAAATTACCAAGAACCCGATGTCAAACCCCCTAGGTACAATGAGAATCAACTTTGTGAATTTCACAAAATAAAAGGTGACACCACAAACAATTTCATGAGACTCAAAAACATCATCCAAGATCTCATTGACAAGAAAATCATAAACGTGGAACAACCTATGAGAAATTAGGACCTAAAATCTACATGAATCCGATGTCGAATCATGGAAATAAAGGAAATAAAAATGACAAAGGCAAGGGTAGTGTAAATGACGTGTATGAAACAGTCGTTGCCTCCCTAAATGAAGACTACATGGTCATCACCATCAAGGGTTCCCATGTCGAAGATTGTGGAGTCACCACAAGAGGCGGCAAAGTCACCATTGCAGGATCATCCCAACCAAATAGAGTCCCTACATCAAGAGCCATTCTGTATAGCTACAATGTTGTAGACCAACTCAAAAGAATGCCAGGACACATCTCCATCATGGAGTTGTTAAAAATCTCATAAGCGCATGAAAAGATCCTTGAGGAAGCATTAGCCTCATCCACTATCCCCGCAGATCTCGATGTGGAGCAATTCCAAGATATGGTCATAAATACCATAACACCTAATCTCCTTACATTTTCTGACCAAGATTTCCCCGCCCAACCATCTCAAAACTGCGCACTTCACTTGGAAGCCATTGTAAAAAAAAGAAAAATCAAAAGGGTCTTGGTGGATGGAGGTGCAAGTTTGAACATCTATTCTCTTAGCCTCATCAAGAGTTGAAAATATCAGAAGATTCCATCGACAAAGGCAAGGGCATCACAATCAGAGCATATGATGACCAAGAAAGATTGTCTCAGGGCATAGTTAAGCTCCCTATCCAAGTAGGGCCAACACTCACGGAAACCACATGTCAAGTCTTGGACCTCAAATTGCCATACAATATCCTTGTGGGATGCCCATGGATTCATGCGATGAAAGTCGTAGCATCAACCTTCCACCAATGTGTGAAATTCACACATAATGGACAAGAGGTTACCATCCATGGAGATCCTGAGCCATTTTCATATTGCAAGAATCTTGAAGCCAAGTATTACAAAATTCCCCAAGTGCCAAAAAATGATGAGGGACCATCCACATCATACATCATCCTACTCACTCTGCAGTCCATTTTTGTGATGGAGATTGGACCTCAGCCATTCCTACCTCATTATTATCCACACATGAAGCCTTACTCATCTAGGAGGATGGCTTGCAGCCATGGTGGCCTTCGGTGAATAATGCTTTGGTGGATAGGAGATACTCACAACTTCCAAGATCACTTGAGGGACTTCTAATAAGAAAAAATCAATGCTTCCACATCAATGTAAACGCGATCCCCGAGGGATTTCATCCCCCAAATCTCACAAGATGGGGAGAGACTCCTTGGTCATATGTCATTGAAGCTTTTGAGATCCATCCTCACATGTTGTACTCAAGGATGAAGACTCCACAAACTTAATTTTACTCAATGGATCTAGGCCAGGCTAAAAGGGCCTTGGCCAATACGATGTTTGCAATGGCTAGTTGACTAAAATCAACATCATCAAATGACAATAGGCTCATAATACCTATCATGCCTAAGAAATGACCCATAAAAAATATTGGTCTTGGATGTGCCACTCCGAGAATAACCATACATGGCTGAAGTCCTCTGATTAGAGCCGCTAATGTTTCTCCTCAGCCAGTACTAGTACAAGTACACTCACCAATAGTCATGCAGGTGGGATCAATACTAATACCTTTTATAACCGGTTTCCCATATTAGTAGTTTTATGATGAGGACCCATCCACCTAGGGTTATTTGAGGTACCCTTTGCATGATTAGTACCTTATCATTCAATCCGGACATCAAATCATGATCCGCTTTAATTCACCCCCAACCGAATTACTCATGACTAACGAGGGATCACTAGTTCTCACATTCAAACAGATGTTTTAGAATTCATGGGATTGAGGAGATAACATTCCAGATGGAGATCATAAAGCAGGCTTTATAATGGAGTTGGACACACATGCCTATTACCGGGAAATGATTGAATCCTTCAGTCGCAAATATGAGAAACTAAGAATCATATCCAAGTTCTTGAGTGAAAAGCACACTGTGGCACTCTTTGACAAGAAAATAGTAAAAAAAAGGGATGTATCCAATGGTGAAAACCTCTTTGAGGCACCCGAGGATGAAGGATTCAATCTTCCCTTAAGAGCTATTCATCAGGAGAAGTCAGCAGTCTTGGCTGAAAAGTGCAATCCTATCAACCTAGGGACAGAGGAGACCCCACATATCACGTTCTATGCAGAATCACTATTATCGGAAGAGCAAGAACTCCTAGCAGCATTCTTAAGGGAAAGGCGAATAAACTTTTCATGGAGCTATGCTGATATGCTAGGTCTTGACCCAGAAACCGTAGTCCACCATTTAGCAGTGTATCCAAAAGCAAAACCTGTCAAACAAAAGCTCCAAAAAATGCATCCTCAGATTGCCTTGTTAGTCAAAATGGAGCTCAAAAATTTGTTAGATGCAGGATTTATCCGACCAATTGATTATCTAGAATGGGTGTCAAATTTGGTACCTGTTTCAAAACCTGACAGAGCCATCAAAATCTATACGAACTTCAGAGATTTGAACAAGGCATGTCCCAAGGATGATTTCTCACTTCCCAACATTGACATGATAGTAGACATGACAATAGGACATGAGATGCTATCACTAATGGATGAATTTTCAAGATACAACCAAATCATGATAGAAAAAGAAGATCAACATAAGGCATCCTTCACTTGTCCATGGGGAACTTACTATTGGAACATGATACCATTTGGCCTAAAGAATGGAGGAGCAACATATCAAAGGGCTATGACATTGATCTTCCATGATATGATCCATAAAACAGTTGAAGACTATGTTGATGACATCCTAGCAAAGTCCAGAAAAAGACAAGATCATATAGCAACCCTAAGTGCTATCTTTGACAGATTGGAGGAGTACAAAGTCAGACTAAATCTGAAGAAGTACGTCTTCGACGTACAATCAGGTAAACTGCTAGGAAACATAGTCTCCATGAGAGGTATTGAGGTGGATCCAACAAAAGTAAAAGCAATCCTCGAGATGGAAGCACCAAAGACATTAAAACAACTGAGAGGCCTCCAAGGCCAACTTCAATCCATCCGATGATTTATAGCACAACTAGTAGACAAGTAAAACCCATACTCTCACCTACTCCACAAGGGGGTAGCATACAAATAGGATGCAAAATGTGAAGAGGTATTTAACAAAATCAAGGAATACCTACTTACACCACTAGTGTTAATGCCACCTATCTAGAGAAAGCCTTTGATCTTATATGTGTCAGCAACAGCAGCAACCCTTGGAGCTCTTCTTGCTCAACATGATGAAAATGGAATGAAGAGGGCTATCTACTATATCAGTAGAACAATGGTCAGTCATGAGCTAAATTACTCATTTATCGAGAAAGATTGCCTCGCAGTAGTGTTTGCATCTCAAAAATTTAGACATTATATGCTAGCACACAAGATAAAGCTCATCATGAAAATTGATCCCCTCAAGTATCTCCTATCAAAGGAAATGCTCACAGGAAGAATGGAAAAGTGGGTAATGATATTGTCAGAATATGACATCGAGTACGTAGAGAGGAAAGCAATCAAGGGATAGGTTATTACAAATCAACTAGCAGAAGCACCCAGTTATTCTGAGAACCCTCTTGTCTTAGAATTCCCAGATGAATCCATCTTTAACCTCAATGTAACTGACCATTGGAAACTATACTTTGATGGTTCATACACGCAACATGGATCAGGAGTTGGTGTCTTCTTCATCACCCCATAAGGGGATTGCATACCAAAGTCATACAAATTGGAATTTCCTTGCACCAACAACATCACAGAATACGAGGCTTTGACTATAGGCCTCAAGATAGTAGTGCAATGGAATATCATAGCTCTCAAGGTATATGGAGACTCTTAGTTGATCATAAATCAGGTCAATAATAAATATCAGAAAAAGGATGACAAGCTAACCCCATACAAGAGATTGGTGGAGACTCTAAAGGAGTCCTTCACCGACATAACATTTGAGTAGATTCCAAGAACCAACAATAGAGCCATTGATGCCATGGCTACAATTGGGTCTCTAGTAGACATCCCTCACAACATGCCGAAATATGAATTTCTGATTGAGCAGCTTCTTGTTCCCACATTCGAGGTACAAGAATCAGAATATGTGTTTCAAATCATTAGCCCTAGCGATCCTTGGTATCATGACGTCTATACATATCTTCGCATAGGAGTCATACCGGTTGACCTACCATCGACCCTAAAACAAACCTTTATAAAAAAGGCATCCAGATTTGTCATCCTAGGTGATACCTTATATCGTAGAAGCATATAGGGTACCTTGCTACACTGTTTAAATGTTGAGGAGGCATTAACCACTCTAACCGAGGTTCATAATGGTATATGTGGCTCACACTCGAGTGGAATGACCATAGCCAAGAAACTACTAAGGCTGGGGTATTATTAGCCCACAATGGAGTGAGAAGCACATGATCATGCTAAAAGGTGTTTACAATGTCAGTAGAATGGGGACCTCATCCATGTTCCAGCTCAAGAGCTTCACCCAATTATCACACCATGGCCCTTTTCGTAGTGGGGACTTGATCTCATTGGGAAAAACACACCCACCTCATCTAATGGCCATAAATTCATCATAACTGCAACTGAGTACTTCACAAAGTGGGTGGAAGCCATACCCATGACATATATCATGGGGAAGCAAATCTCAAAATTCATCCTGAACTATCTCATCTATCATTATAGTGTCCCACAAGTCATTATCTCAGATAATGGGACACCATTCAAGAATCAGGATGTCTGTGACTTTTGTGAGAAATTCAAAATCCAGCATCACTTCTCCAGCCCGTACTATCCCCAAGGCAATGGCCAAGCAGAAGCTATGAACAAAACCATCCTCAAAATCCTCAAGAAAATAGTCAATGATGCAGGTTGTGACTGGCACTTGCAGCTTAATCCCACCCTCTAGGCTTATCAAACCAGCATCCGCACACCCACTGGCGCCACCCCATTCTCCTTGGTCTACAGATCAGAGGTTGTACTCCCAATTGAGATTGAGCTCCCATCCCTCATAATATCATTGCAAAATCTCATCACCGATGAGGACTGCCGGGTGTCAAGATTAAAAGAGTTGGACTTATTGGATTAGAGACACATAGATGCTTTGAATCATCTACAAGTCTATCAAAATAGACTCAAACGAAGCTACAACAAGAAGATCAGGAGCAAGAATTTCCAAGTCAGAGAATTGGTCTTAAAAGAAAATCAGAAGAATGTCCCGAATCCCAACAAAAAAGGAAAATTCGAACCCAATTGGTTAGGGCCTTTCATCATAACAACAAGTTACAAATCAGGGGCATATCAGTTATCAACACCCAAAGGGGAACCTCTACAGGAGCCAATAAATAGGTCCCATCTCAAAAAGTTTTATGCCTAATTCTTTCAAGGTATAGAACCAAAAAATCCAAAAATTAGAAAAAGTCCTGAAAAATGGTTACTGTGAAAACCCTCGCAAACAAAGTCTTGGTAACAACAAAAAAATTAAAAAAGAAAAAAAATCCAAAAAAATCAAAAAAAGGATCAAAAAAATTATCCTCTAGTGAAAACCACTTTGGTGGCACTTTGGGCAAGTACCTTGGTGAAAACCTGGCAAACAGGCGCATTGTGTAAATAAGCACTTTCCATCCACTAGGACCTTTATGGCTTGTTCATCATTATCCCTCCATTTCGCTTCCATCATCCATCGCATTCAGGTCTCCATCCATCACACATCCATTCGCATCCGCACCATAGCTTAGTCCTGTGTCTGTATCATGATCCCTCCTAGTACTACTCGGCCCATCCTCAAGGTTAGCTTGTCGTGCCTTTATCGGAGTAGTCTATTACATAACGCTGGGGGCACGTTCTCATCAGATCGGATTCATGTATGGTCTTAAATTCCTCAAAAATTAGAAAATCCAAAAACATTAGAAAATCAAAAAATCTAAAAAAATTAGAAAATCAAAAAATCCAAAAACATTAGAAAATCAAAAACTCCAAAAACATCAAAACATCAGAAAAATCCAAAAACATTCAAAACATATCAAAATCCAAAAACAAGTCAAAAAGTCATTCAAAAATCTAAAAACAAGGTTGTCTTGTCGAACTACATCATCTCTGAGCTTGAATGTAGGCAAGGTTGATCTTTGATCATTCCCTGAGACATTTAGGTCAGTCCTATAGGAGTCTATCATAATAAACTGACATCTCATCATGTATATCATCATTTGTAAATCAGCCAAGTTGTCAGTCAAATTACGTGATCTCTACATGTATAAAGTAGGCAAGGCTAATCTGTTGATCAGCCCTCGAGGCCCATAGGATAGGTCTTTAGGTTAGTATCTTGGTCAAAATCTTAGAAAACCCCAAAAAAATTTGAAAAAATCAAAAATCAAAACATTTGTAAAACCTTGAAAAATACCAAAAATAGCCTCAAAACATTACAAAACATCAAAAACATCCAAATATTTAAAAAAATCCATCTGCCTCATCTCGCTTGCACCCACAATAAACACCATTCATAATAAACTGATCATCATCCTCAACCTTTGGTGAAACAGTTAGAAACAAGTCTAGCAAGGTTAAAAGTAAAACTCAAAAGCGTCAAGTCTCAAGTCTGGTCAAGACGTAAACAAGTTGGTCAAGTCTTTGTGTCAATAGTCCATCATCCAAACAGTCCCATATCAATCATCTGATAACATCATGTCCTAGGATGAATCCTTCCTACAAGGGGCATTATTTATCTAAAGAACACTTGGATAAACAAAATGACGCGCCCATCCACTAACATGTCCTAGGATGTATCCTTCCTACAATGGGCATTATCTTTTGGCAATAAGTTTCAGTTCTTATCCTTAAAAACACATTCCCTTTGGTTAGCAGTATTGAAGAACATCAACTTGTTTGTGTGCTTTATCTTTTTCTTTGACTTATCTTATTGCGCTCAGTCCAAGGACCTCTCGATGATATCCGAATGAAGGATTTAGAGAGATAGGAATGGGGCAACGATCATTATTCTTTTGTCTGCTGTGCTTGTTGGACATTCTTGTAAAATAACTTGGCGAATACTTTCTTTGTTAGATATGTATAGAGGATGTTTTGGATGGCTTGTTGACTATTGCATTGATTGGTTATACCTCTCCGTGTTTTGGTTGAGATGTTTGAAACTTCTAAAGTGCATCCTAGCAAGGTTTCCATATGTCAGGTGTGAACATGAATACTCCTATCTATTTGTCAAGTCAAAGTCCATCACACTAAGTACAATGCCATCTTGGTCCTTTATACCTTGATGCATCGTACTTATGTGTGTTATCAAACATAAAGTAAGTGACCCTTTTTAGAATCCCAATCCTTGATAAGCAAATCATCCATCTATCATCATCATTTCTCATCATCATTTTCATCATCATCTCTCATAATGTTGGCTTGTTGGATCCTCTTGTCATCATCTAATTTCTTCATTTTCCGCACTAACATCACAGCATGAATAGTTAATCATCATCACCATTATATCCATGATTCATCCATCATGCATCCATCGTGCATTCATATCATCATCATAATATAGATTTGTTAGTCTAAGCATCTGCATAAATCATACATTTGCATAATCATAGCATATCACATCATCAATCTCATCCATCTCATATCATATCATCATTTAAGTTGTTTAGGATAATATAAATTTGTTATTCTAAGCATCTTGAAATCATCTCATTTGCATCATTGTCCATAACCATCCATTTTGAACCTCTTTATCGTGAAATTGACCCTCAAATCGAATCTTTTCACTCGATCTCTCGAGGGGGCAATGTATCAGTGCACTTCTTTCCATTGGGGCATCCGAAAAATCAGAATTTTTTTTATTTTGATCACGGCAAGTTTATTCTTTGAACCAATCCAACAAGTACATTGCTTCAAAGAGGGACAAAATGTAGACATGCAAAATTAACATTGTGCATTCAATCAAGTTCATTCATTAACTAAACTAGATTTCACATTAGGTCCATTCATCAATTAATCAGGTTCACTTCCATCCATTCATTAGGTAATCTCATCTCCTAAGGTCATTTATTTAAAATAAAATAAACATTATCATCAACCTTTTAATAAATCAAATGACCATTTAATCAAATCCCAAATCATATTACATCATTTTCTGATTTAAATAAATCAAATATCCAAGTCCTGAAAGTCAAACTCACCTAATCATCATTAAGCTAACCTAATCCTAATTAGCCTAACCTAACCCACCCACTTGCATTCTCTAGATTTAGCCACTTGCACAAATAAATCAATTTATTGATTTATTAAAACCCTCATTTTCACTCAACATGGCCCTCAAGTTTGAAAAATATGACAAGTTGATTTGTCCCTCCAACATTGCATTTATTGTTCTTTTTCTTGTCCCCCTCTCTAAATTTATTGCCAAATTTGAATTCAAATTCTCCCTCTCATGGGCACACTTCCCAAATCTTGCACATCCATTGACCTATCACCACTTGACAAGTGGCCTCTTCTCATTGGTGGATCTTTAGTCCCACATTCACCCTCTTGGCCAATCTCTCATCAAGAAAATCTATAAAAGAAGGCATTAATCCTCAATCATGCATCTACAACTTTTATGCAAGGTTACTCTCTTGGTTTGAGAACTAATCTTGTTCACAACTCCACAATTCTATCATTTCATCTCCACAATCTGATACAAGGTTAATCTCTTCAATGGGGAGCTAATCTTGCCCACACCATCTTCATATCACATTCATAGCAAATTCATCATTTAGCTTAGCTTGATCAAGGATTGGGAAAGGGATTCTTTCCACAGAAGCACCAATCCAATATGAGATGAATCACTTCATGTTTTTCATGTGCTTAATTAGCTTGCTTTTATCATTTGTTTTCATTTGAAAGCATTGATGTACCATTTCATATGGATGTTGTTATTTGCTTTGTTTTAAACTAACATGCTAATGTGTGCTGTTTGTTTTGAGAAAAATACGGATTTCACCATCTACAGTCATAAAAGTTAATTCATATTTATTCTACTCATCAAGTAGAGGGAGATTGGGTAGTAATTTGTGGTAGTATTCTAACTTGTTTAATGTAATGCTCATTTTTCCCTAGAGCCTGTAAGTATTGTAGTGATATAGTTGGAGATTTTTTGGAACATGATGGTTAATTGGGTGCCCATTCATATTGGATATAAGCATAGGTGAAGTTGGATATCTCAAACATTTAGTGTTCATGTGTTAGAGTAATGAATCCTAATTAGGTTCCAATAGAAAGAATAAAGAGCCTTCACATATAGAGCTATACATGATTTTGGAATGGAACAAATGAGGATATTTTTTATGGATAAAGAAATTTCATTCCACACACATGGTCTAGTCAACAAAGAATCACTTGGTAGGTATTCCCTTCCTTGTTTCTATATGTGTTTTGTTTCATGCTTTATCTTTCCACATGAACAAGTCTTAACTTGTGGATGCCAACTATGGAAGGATATTTTGAGAAGTACTTGGCATGATTTATTTTTCCTCTATCTCCATATATATATGAGCTTTTTTAAGGATAGTTTTAAGGAGCGCAAGGGGCAGTTTTGGGTATATTCCCTAGTTTAGAGAATATTTTTTAGTTCAATATTTCAATTGAGATTCTTAAATCCTTTCTATTTTATTGAACTGAACATGTTTTTTTTGTCTTAGGGGTGAATGGTTGGATGATGAGAAGGTTTTTTATTTTGACTTTTGGAAGGAGATCTACCCTATCACAACTAGAGTTCTCAAAGGTGTTCATAGAAGGACACTATATTTGGTATGTTTATGAGCTTTCTCTCTATGGTATATCATTTATTCCTAGAGGTTTGTATTCATATAACATAGGAGTTGTGGTTTGTGTGGAGGTGTTATGGTCACTATGTCTATGGTTGTTTACTATTATTGAACTTCATTAATTTTTAAATAATATGTGGGATCTTTAATCTCCATCTTTTGTGACATGGAGGTATTGGGAGAGTTGAGTAGATAAGTTGTGTGAAGGAGAAAAAACCTTCTTGGAGGAATTTTTCTTTAATTTGTCATGATTTGGTTATAATTTGTAGATCATTTGTGTTCTTTGATACCAGATGATTTTGTTGACATGATCCACACTCTTCTTGTGAGTATTTTTGGTGATATTTTTATGCTATTTTTGTCACTAGGCTAAACATTAACTAGGCAGTGAGATCCTTAGAGAGGTATATCTATCATTATATTATATAGTATAGAGGCATTTAATATTTCTACATTACTATGTGATTTTCAGTAATGGAGACATAATTTGCATAAGATAGTGAATACATAGGGACTTGATATTGTAGATTGGGATAGATATGTGGCTAGTAAGAGATCTTTTAGTGGGTTTGTTTTCATTGATTTATCATGTAGTTAGTTGGATTTGTGTGTAATAAGTTATGTTTATTGTTCCAAATATTTGGTTAAGCAGTTGGTATCTACCCAATCTTATTTGTTACTATTTGGATTTAGTATTTTTGTTTAGATATCTAGTTGAAGAAGGATATAATGATATTTTCATATGATAGTGTGTCAACTTCTTTTCTAGATTTTTCATCTTTCATTTTTTGGCATGATGGAAGATGAGAGGTTTATTCAATATGGTGATCACCTTGGTTGTTGTTGCAGATGCCTTGATCAAGAAAATGGAGCACATGGATTTTTAGGTGGTAAATTTTAGTTTTAGGGATTGTTCCCTCAATGATTGAGTTTTATTTTGACCCATTGGGTGATCCCACAAAGCTGGTTTACAATTTCTAGGGGATTCTATTTTTTGTTGAAATCACATATTTTTAGAGAATATAATGATTTAAGCTTTAAAAAGTTTCATTTAAAGCATTCCAATTGAAGAGGGTTTCATCAAACTACCTTAGATCAAACCCCCTTGGAAAGAACCCCTTTAGTTTTAAACCATACCTATAACAATCTCCTTTACACCTATCAAAATGTTGATAAAAAACCACTTTTGATTTACCTTTTGGGGGATCAAATGAATTCATTTTATTTTATTTTTTTGTAAGTATGTAGTCATTATTATAAGCTTCCCAAAAAGTATAATTTTAAATAAATTTAATTTTATCATTATATTTATTTTTTATTTCTTGTGAATGTAGGTTTTTCACCGAAAATCAAGCTCTTTGTTATGCACATGTGGAAAAATAGGAAATTATCCAAAAAAAATTTAAAAATATGAGTGCACTAGATATTGAAGTCCTTGAATGAACAAAAAAATGAATTTTTATACATACATAAAAAGTTGTGTTATATAGTCCACCTATATCTAAATTGTAATTGGTTTGACTTTGAAACATGATTAAGGAAAATATATTCAATAAAATACTATGAAACCAATTGGAAGCACTAGATATCGTAGAACTACAAATCTAAATTTGAATAAATTATAATTTTATCCTTCTTGGAAAAAAATTTGTGTTATACGGTGAACGTCACTCCTTAAAAATGGTGTTTACTGAAAAAAACTAGTTTTTGAAGGAGATGGAAAAATAAGTGCAATCTGATTCCAAAAAAATTGAAAAAAATATATTTAGAATCTACAGACAAAATTTTACAAATCACTAGTTTGCATCATCTTCAATTCCTCATGGTTTAGCTATTATAGGTGCCTGAAAGTGAAAGTTTAGTTAGAAAAAATCAGTTCAATGTCCAGTTTGGCCAAAAATTGTAAACCATTATTGTGGGATCACGAGTAGCTTCAATTACCTATCATAAATTTACCATTTAGAGACATGTAACATTCTCATGCTCACTCAAATGTGCACAAAAACCTTTCAGAACTTGTTAATTAGCCTTAAGGATAAATGTAAATTAGTTTATCAGATTGTTACATGTAAAACCACATAATGCCCTTAGATTATTGTGCCTTAAAATAATTGGTCATTCATATTTGTAGGCTCACATGATTATCAAAACACACTAGCTTAGGCCAATAGATGAATCCTTCCATATCTCCCTCTAATGCACAAGAGATATTTATATGACTTAGTACCATTGGTTACACACCACTTAAGTTCATATCCAAAAATTTTCACTTTAGTCCTTGATACCAGCAAAATTTGATTATATGTAATGAACTACAAAAGGAGGCACACTGAGAAACTAAAGACAAGATCATGCCATAACAAGTTAGTATGATTGCAAATTTGAGCTTGGAAATATAAGGAGATTGATGTAGAGTATTGATAAGTACACAAGGAAACAATAAAAGAGAGCACAAATATGAGGATTGAAACCCCATCTTAATACTCTATCTAATTATTAGTAAGTAGTTACATGATGAAACAATATAGCCAAAAATTTCTTTGACAAGAAGTATTGTTGAAATGATGGATCTAGTTGGGGATTTGTCCCTCCTAAAGGTATAACATGATTATTGGAACATATTTTAGAGTAACCAAATTATAAAATGGGGAACACAAACAAAACAAAAAGTAAATAAAAACATATATAGTAATTAAAAACATGTCAATTGGAAATGCACACACTTGATTATGAGAACACAGTCATAATTACAAAAAGAGAGAAAAAGGTTTAGAATTTTAAAAAATTAGTGTAATGAGCTTCATTATAAAAAATAATATTTGAAATGCATCCATACACTAGAAACTCCAAAAAATTATCATTTAGGCTTCTTACATTGTAAGCACCTTGTCTATGTAATGCTTCTCAATAACACATTGGACTAATCATAATGGATCAAACTTGTCATTCATCCTATTATAATTATATCTAACATTCCATACTAAAACTAAGTCACCTAGTTGAATTTTCATTTGTCCTATTATACTTTTATCTAACATTCCAAACTAAAATTATCTGAACTTGTTGAAAACATATTTTCTTAGCTCTTTTTTAAATATCCATTTAATATGTTTTGGTGTCTTAAGATCTTTTCATGTGCATGTATGTTTATTTTACCCAATTCAGTTAGCTAATTAATCCTTTATGTGATTGGATCAATGCCAACATCATCAACTTGTTGTAGTAGTCCATATATAGGCATTTCTAGGTTGCTGGGAAAAGTATAATTTGCTTCATACACAAATTCAATCTCATTTTTAGGCATCTTAGATGCAAACCTATTAGCCCATATTTTAAAATTTAACTTACCTACTATGTTAACAAATATTATTTTATATTCTTGACACTTTTTTATCAAATTATTTTTGCTAGAATATATCAATATATTACCTTATGTATGATATAGAGATGAATCTACATTGTTGATTCTATAAATAATACACAAATTAGTTAGCTCATGTGCCTTAAAACACAAGACGTTATTAAGAATAATCCTTTGATGTACTCCAAATTTAGTCATAATGTTATTGAAAAAATTCAATTAGAATCTTCGATATAGCCTTCTTTATGGCAATGGCCTAAAAGTATTCAATAACTATAATGATCCACTTTAATCCATTTGCTGATTTCTTAGTGATGTCACATATCAAATCCATATGCCATTATAAAATGGAGCCTCAATTATAATTGGGATAAGAGGTAAAGCACTAACAAACTTCATTTTACTTGGAGAATATGGATTAAACTCACACTTTATCCAAAAGAGGTTCCTCTATTCTTATAGAGTTTTAATTTTTTATCTACCCTCAATTCACAAGGAATGGAAAATAAAATCATGTATTTCATCTTTGTTAATCCCATACTAAGAAAGGGTTAGAATTTGTAAAAAATAGTCTAGTGAGATTTATCATCAAAAGTAATATTTCAAATTCATCTTTGCACTTGAGAACTGCCATCTATACTTATATTGTAAGCACGTTGTCTACAAAGGTTCTCAATAAAATACTAGCCTAATCACAATGGACCAAAATTTTCATGCTTCTTCTTATCCTCAGATATAGCATTCCATAATAGAACGAGGCCACCTAGCTAAAACATCATTTCTTAGATTTTTCATTAAATATCATTTAACACCCTTTTGGTGTTCTAGATTCTTATGTGCATATATTTTTATTTTCTCTGATTCAATAAATTAGTTAATCCTTTGTGTGATTGGATCAATGCCAACACCATCAACTTGTTGCAATAACCTATATATAGGTACTTCTAGGTTAATGGGAAAAGTAGTATTTTTTTATATGCCAAATCAAATTGGATACTAAGTATAGGTCTCTTAGAAGTGACCCTCTTAGACTATATTTAATTTAATCATCCCACATTTCCTTATTTTATTCTATATTATTGATAATTTTCATCAAATTCTTATTGTTGGACTTTACAAATCCATTACCTTGTGGATGATATGGGGATGAATGTAATATGGTGATTTCATACGTACTATACAAATCAGTAAACTCATGTGCCTTGAAAACATGGAATTATTACGAATAATCATTTGAGGCACTCTAAATTTAGTTATTATATTTTTTTAAAAATAGATATTTATTTTGATAATCAATTATAAGGAAATAGTATAATTTTGAATTTGAGTTGTTAGGAAATTTAAATTCTTTATTTTTGTGTAAAAGGAATGGACATAAAAGAAAAATATATCCTAAAATCTAAGAAAAATCTTCTAGGCCTATGAGGAGTGAAAACATAAATAGAAAAAATAGGGGGCAAATTAAGAACGATAGAGAAGATGGTATTGTTGCAAAAGGAACTCCCCCTTCTAAAATGGAGAAAAAACTAATGAATGATGATTCAATGAAACGTGCCCCTCTAACTAATAGCTCTAAGCCTATATGGAGCCTCAAAATAATTTTGTTAGTTAAAGTATCAATTGAAACCTTGACATTTGAAATAGAGGTTCTCAAACGGAAGGGGATTACATTGTTATTCCTACTATGTAGAATACTAGCAAGGTAAATATAGTGTTGAAAGGTTCTAACATAAGAAATAAAAGTAGAATACATGCTAAGTAGTTGGTCATGAAAATTATCAAAGCTAAGGTAGACTTATAAACAACTAAAAATTATAAGGTCCCATAAGCATAGCTAGATACTAAGACCAAACATATGGATGAGAAATTTGGCATGGTTTTTACTAGAAAATATAAGAGGATGAAAATATATTGGATTGTATTAATCCCCTCTTTTACATGAGAGTATGTAAATTAATCTTATAAAGGAAAATTTCTTGTCTAAAGAGAAAAGTAAAGAAAAAAATTGACCACGAGTGTAATGGTAAAAGAAGTAGAAAAAAATTACTTTACCCTAATCAAATAAGGAAAAAATTATAGGAGATGGCAAGGTTTAGGATTGATCTAACAATCCTAGTGATGTTCACATAATTGGTCCATAAAGTTCCCTCTGTGAATCACCCTACATATTATCGTTGTTAAGATAAGGTGACATTAAAGTTGCAATATTATGTCATTTGTATGTCTTCATGTTCCTTGGAATGTGTTCTAGGGGACATGAGAGAAAAAAATTAATGTTTTGGCATGTTGTAATTATATTTTAAAGAGAGTATTTAATTTCGGTGGAGGTTACACAACAAATATAGATAAGATATATTTCCTAGGCATCCATAATGGAATATAAAAGGTCTTGGATGGGCCACCCAAGATTGGAGAAGAAAAGGTGTCTATTGGTGTTCCATGAAGGAGTGAATAGGTCATTGGAGCATCCAAAAAGAAGTAAGTTGGATAGGGTATGGGCTAGGTACCCATGTGAGAGTCTTGGATTTATATCGAATATTTTATTATGTCTTTTGGTTGTCCAAGAAGAGGGGCATGGGTTTTTGTAGGTTATTTTGTACCCTTGTTTTGGTTTACTATTCATAGTTTTACCTCCCACAATTTCTATAAATTAGAGTGCGATATGGTAGTTTATTAATAATATGCTTTCCCTCTTTCCTCGTGTGGATTTTTCCTCGAAATGGTTTATCCATGTAAATTTGATGTCATATTTTGTTTGTTGATTTTTATATTATGATGTATGTTGATATCATATGTTTAAATCTGATTTGGTAATCTAAATTTTAGATTTGAATCCACTTACATAAGTTCATATTATATCTTTCCTTCACCTTATTTTCAACATTTGGTATCAAAGCTAATGGTTTTTTTGAGAAGGGGACACCTTTCTCTTAAGTGCTGGAGGTTTTTTTGGCTATATGGCAGCTTTTTTCTTTTGGTATATTGTAGATTTATGAAGAGGATTGTTTACCATGGATTCTACCTCTCACTATGATATTGAGAAGTTTAATGGAACAGTTACAAGATGTGGAAACTAAAGATAGAGGATCTCCTCGAAGAGAGAGATCAGTGATTGCTAGTTTCACAAGAGACCAAACTAGTTGTAATGTTTGATGAAGATTGGAAAAATTTAGAAAAGAAGGAACAAGGAACCATATGATTGTGTCCCACATATTCCATACATTTGAATGTCTCCACAAAAGAAACTGCATATAAGTTGTGGAAGAGGATAGGTGATGTTTATCAAACTAAATTTTTTTCTAACAAGTTATATCTCAAAAGGCAATTATACTCATTAAAAATTAAAGATGGTGATTCTATTGCAAACCATTTAAATTCTTGTAATCTAATTATAACTCAGCTTGCATTAGTAGATGTTAAATTAGAAGATGAAGATAAATATATCTTGTTTCTTTATTCTTTACCCAAGTCTTGGGAAAATCTAATTGTTTCCATAAGTAGTGGTAATGTAGAGCCAACGATGGACAACATGATTTCCATACTTCTATCAAAGGAGATTTATTCTAATTTTAAGGACATGGATGATATAGACATGCTATATTTTGGATCTTGATTCAATGAATGTTTGGTGCAATTATAATAAGGGTTTTCATCATGGTGTTATGCATGGAGCTATGGTACAACATGGTTGTTTATGAAAATACATAGTCAATGGTGGTTTATTTTGTTGGTACTAAGATCATGGTTCCATTTTACCCTTTACTACTTGCTTGTATTATGGTTAATTATTTTGATTGGTCTAGGGTCATGGTTGATCTTTGTTATGATATAGTTATCACAGTTCCATGTGTAGCTCTATATCATAGTTTAATTGGAGATTGGAAATGATGTGGGTATCTCACATAGTGATGGATGATCTTTTTTAGTGGATGTTGGTGTCATGATGAGCTCTTAGATTATATACATTGTATGTAGTGAGATTTCATTCACATAATTAGTTATATTAATAGAGGATGCATATTTTCATGTCGTTTGGAGATTTTTTAATGTGTTACCATGGGGGACTATTGGATTATTTATTAAAGATGTCATTTATGACTTGTTAATTTGATAAATGACCCTTGATTTAGGGAAGGATGTTATTGTGCCATGATATAATCAAGTCATTATCAATTAGATTTTCTACATGATATAGGTGCTCTTGGGAGAAAATATTTTTATTAGAGACTATTTTTTTTTGAGGAGATATAGGGCATGTCATAAAAGTTAATTCATATTTATTCTACTCATTAGGTAGAGGGAGATTGGGTAGCAATTTGTGGTAGTATTCTAACTTGTTTAATGTAATGCTCATTTTTCCCTAGAGTCTGTAAGTATTGTAGTGATATAGTTGGAGTTTTTTTGGAACATGATGGTTGATTGGGTGCACATTCATATTGGATATAAGCATAGGTGAAGTTGGATATCTCAAACATTTAGTGTTCATGTGTTAGAGTAATGAATCCTAATTAGGTTCCAATAGAAAGAATAAGGAGCCTTCACATATAGAGCTATACATGATTTTGGAATGGAACAAATGAGGATATTTTTTATGGATAAAGAAATTTCATTCCACACACATGGTCTATTCAACAAAGAATCACTTGGTAGGTATTTCCTTCCTTGTTTCTGTATGTGTTTTGTTTCATGCTTTATCTTTGCACGCGAACAAGTCTTAACTTGTGGATGCCAACTATGGAAGGATATTTTGAGAAGTACTTGGCATGATTTATTTTTCCTCTATCTCCATATATATATGAGTTTTTTTTAAGGACAATTTTAAGGAGCGCAAGGGGAAGTTTTGGGTATATTTCCTAGTTTAGAGAATATTTGTTAGTTCAATATTTCAATTGAGATTCTTACATCCTTTCTATTTTATTGAGTTGTTGTTTTTTTTGTCTTAGGGGTGAATGGTTGGATGATGAGAAGGTTTTTTATTTTGACTTTTGGAAGAAGATCTACCCTATCACAACTAGAGTTCTTAGAGGTGTTCATAGAAGGACACTATATTTGGTATGTTTATGATCTTTCTCTCTATGGTATAACATTTATTTCTAGAGGTTTGTATTCATATAACATAGGAGTTGTGGTTTGTGTGGAGGTTTTGTGGTTACTATGTCTATGGTTGTTTACTATTATTGAACTTCATTAATTTTTAAATAATATGTGGGATCTTTAATCTCCATCTTTTGTGACATGGAGGTATTGGGAGAGCTGAGTAGATAAGTTGTGTGAAGGAGAAAAAACCTTCTTGGAGGAATTTTTCTTTAATTTGTCATGATTTGGTTATAATTTGTAGATCATTTGTGTTCTTTGATATGAGATGATTTTTTTGACATGATCCACACTCTTCTTGTGAGTATTTTTGGTGATATTTTTATGCTCTTCTTGTCACTAGGCTAAACATTAACTAGGCAGTGAGATCCTTAGAGAGGTATATCTATCATTATACTATATAGTATAGAGGCATTTAATATTTCTGCATTTCTATGTGTTTTTCAGTAATGGAGACATAATTCGCATAAGATAGTGAATATATAGGGACTTGATATTGTAGATTGGGATAGATATGTGGCTAGTAAGAGATATTTTAGTGGATTTGTTTACCTTGATTTATCATGTAGTTAGTTGGATTTGTGTGTAAAGTTATGTTTATTTTTCCAAATATTTGGTTAAGTAGTTTATATCTACCCAATCTTATTTGTTTCTATCTGGATTTAGTATTTTTGTTTAGATATCTAGTTGAAGAAGGATATAATGATATTTTCATATGATAGTTAGTGTGTCAACTTCCTTTCCAGATTTTTCATCTTTCATTTTTTGGCATGATGGAAGATGAGAGGTTTATTCAATATGGTGATCACCTTGGTTGTTGTTGCAAATGCCTTGATCAAGAAAATGGAGCACATGGATCTTTAGGTGGTAAATTTTAGTTTTAGGGATTGTTCCCTCAATGATTGAGTTTTATTTTGACCCATTGGGTGATCCAACAAAGCTGGTTTACAATTTCTAGGAGATTCTATTTTTTGTTGAAATCACATATTTTTAGAGAATATAATGATTTAAGCCTTAAAAATTTTCATTTAAAGCATTCCAATTGAAGAGGGTTTCATCAAACTACCTTAGATCAAACCCCCTTGGATAGAACCCCGCTAGTTTTAAACCATACCTATAATAGGGTCTCCTTTACACCTATCAAAATGTTGATAAAAAACCACTTTTGATTTACCATTTGAGGGGTCAAATGAATTCATTTAAAATTTATTTTTTGTATGTAGTCCTTATTATAAGCTTTCAAAAAGTATAATTTTATTATTATATTTATTTTTTATTTCTTTTGAATGTAGGTTTTTCACTGAAAATCAAGCTCTTTGTTTTGCATATGCGGAAAAATAGAATATTATTAAAAAAAATAAAATGAGTGCACTAGATATTAAATTCCTTGATAAAAATAAAAAATAAAATTGAATTTCGATACATGTATACAAAATAATTTGTGTTATGCAGTCTGCCTATGTCTGAATTGTAATTATTTTGACTTCGAAACTTGATTAAGGAAAAAATATCCAATAAAACACTATGAAACCAATTGGAAGCACTAGATATCATAGTTACAAATCTAAATTCAAAAAAAATAGAATTTTATCCTTCACAAAAAAAAAATTATGTGTTATATAGTGAGCGTCACTCCTTAAAAATGGTGTTTATTGAAAAAAAACTAGTTTTCAAAGGAGATGGAAAAAAAAGTGAAATATGATTCCAATTTTTTTGAAAAAACTATATTTAAACTCTACAAACAAAATGTCACAAATCACTAGTTTGCATCATCTTAAAATTCCTCACGGTTTAGCCGCTATAGGTGCCTGAAAGTGAAGATTTAGTTAGAAAAAATCAGTTCAGTGTCTAGTTTGGCCAAAAATTGTAAACTAGTGTTGTGGGATCACCCCATTATGAATGTATATAACAAGTGGGGGGATATTAGGAAAGGTTTATAGTTAAACTTGTATAATATTAATAATGTACAATAAATATTGACTGTGATATATCTTGAGATGTGGATACTACATGGGATAGGAATTCATGGGGAAACTTGTATGTCTTATGGGATATTGGAACACATATTTAATGTGCAATTTAAGACAATATTTAATTTAGGCATTTCATGGTTTAGTGATTTCATGGTTTTAAGACATGTGGTTAATGTAATACTACTTAGTGGTTTTGTGTGAGCTTATTTTATAAAATAAAGGAAATGAGTAGTTCTGTGGGTTGATTAGATTCAACATATCTTACAAGTTGCATATGTGATTATAGGAAGCATGTATTTAGATGTGTGGCTACACAATTCTCATTTTCTTGTTCACATATAGGAGTGTAATTGAGTTGCTTGATAATTTAAAGGCCTTCCATGGAGATTCTACAACTGTAATGTAATCTTATTGAAATGCCCCGCCATGTAACCCTACAAAATGATGCAAACACAATGGAAGCATAACAAAATTTTTTTTTAATACCAATTACAAATTTTCAAGTCATAATTTAAACACATAAATATTTATATATATATATATATATATAATATAATATATATATACACACACACACACTTATATACATATATACATATATATAAATGTATTATATTTAAAAAAACCTTAAAATTAATATAAAAATCCAAATACGAATTAAGGGGGTGGATGGGTTTTAAAGTTTATAGGGGGGTTGTTTACACAGTCGTTGGTTGTTTGTGCAGCCTTCCCCATATAAGGGGAGGCACAAGTCTATGTGGGGCACCGTCGGCTACCTCACAGTGCTGACTCTTCCCCAAAGGGGAGTCGGTGCTAGGGGTAGCCAACGCTTCCCCCAAAACAATTAAACTCCATTCAAAATAAAACTTCAAATTTGCATAGTACAAATTTTTAATCCAAAACTTTTAAATATATTTAAAAAAGAAAAAAATTCAACAGGGTTTAATTCATAAACACAAAACATATATATATATGTATATACTTGTATATGTATGTATGTATATATATATATATATACATATATAAATATATAAAAAAAATCACCAAGAATACTAGAGTCAAGTAAATTATTTTCATAAAGCTTTCTACAGCAAGTATTTAGAAAATTTTCCCAACAAAATAAAACTAATTGGAAAAGCAAATTTAAATGATATTCTTCTACAAGAAGATCTTTCCAATACAAATAAGATTTTCCCCAATTTTTTTCTATTGTTTTCCTCTGAGCTTTTCTATTGTTTAAAAATAATTTTCCACAGAGGCTCTCTGATTTCATTATAAAATTTTCTATAGAAGCACTAAAATATTCATGGTAAATCTTCAAACCTGGAAGGCTTACAAATTTAGAAAAATAATTTAAAAGCTTCTACAAAAATTATAAATTCTTCTTTTGTACAAACAATGTTTCAATTTGCAAAATAATAAAAATAACTAAAGGAACCTATATTGGGAAGCTTGCGAAAGTGATGCTTGATGTAAAGCTTCACTTGTAGAATCCAATTTTTCCAAAGCTTCCTCCAAGAATTCACTTTTCTAGAAGAAAAAAGTCAAAAACCAGAGCCCAGAAAACTTTTGAGAACTTCCTTTTAAATTCTTTTCAACAACTTCCCCAAAATATTTTTACCATTCCTGTGAAGTAACTTCTTACCTCTCTCAGTTATTGCAAATATTCTCTTTGAGAATAAATTTTCAACAAGAGTTTAATAATTTTTCTAACACACATGTCAAAATTAAAATATCTTTCAACCAACTCAGATATTTTCCTTTTGATATTTTCAAGAAATTTATGCTATTTTAATAATTCAAACATCACAAATTATTATCATCTATATTATGCAATTTATAATTCAAATTCACATTATAATTTCTAATTAAATTTAATCTAATTCATTTAATTACTTTATAAAATAAATCTAATCACAAGGATTAAATTAGTTTACAAAATAAAATAAAATAAATAAATTAAATTAATACAAAGCTTCTATCAATATTAATTAAAATTAATAAATAATCACTAAAATATTAAAAGCATTAATTTAACATTAATTTCCATAGAACAAACCTTGCAAAAAAAAATAATAAATGACAAGGAAAACATGTACAACATAACAAAAAGTATACCGAACAAAGAATGATGACACACTGTGACTAGGGTTATGGTTTGACAAGGAAAACCCTATTACTATCTCCCAAGCACATGTAACATTGGGAAATGGACACACTCAAACCTATGAATCTAGGTGGAGTTGATGCCCTATACATACAATCTTGCAATAAAAATATATGTTGTACATGTATATAGATCATAATTCAAACACACTATGAAGAGAAAATCCTGGAATCAGAGGGTGCTCACAAGCAAGTGATGCAATCCCGTTCTCTTCACCAATACAATGTCATATCAAAACTGACGAAATCAAAATATCAATTAACTACAGAAGCACATATCAATATCAACTCAAATAAACAACTATGCTAGAACCAAAAAACATGTCACAAACAATAATTATCCATATAGTGTACCATCACATCATAAAATAAAAACCATCACTCTAATGTCAACGATCAAATAACAACAACATAGTATCAAGGTCTATCAAAGTTAAAACACGTTGTCTAAAAAGATAAAGCAAAATGGAGGGGTACTATATCCTCCCCCCTAGGATCAGACTTACTCCTAGAAGCTTGCAAATAAATAGGGATATATCCCCCTCATCCTAGTCGCATCCTGCCAAGTAGCTGAAGTATCATCACTAGGATCCCACTGGACCCTAACTTGAAGTGTCCTTATTGGGACACTTTCATGCTATGTGACCTTGTTTGCCACAAGTGAAACATCATGTACCTCTACTAAACCCTCTATCCCCAGGAGTACCATACTACTAAACATTGCCCCAATTAACCATAGATTGTGAACTTTGGGCTAGTTGATCGATATTATCACGTTGAGTTTGTTGCCAACTCTGATCTCTTTTCTTCTAAATCCAACTACAACCATGTTGAGACTGAGAGTGTTGATGTTGCTGAACACTCTGTGTAGGAACCTATTGTGTCCTAGGTGGTCTAGCTCCCTAAGCCTAGCCACTACATGAACTAGGTCCTACAACTGTAGCACTACCTATCTGCACTCTAGTATGGCCACCCAACACCATCACCAAATTCTCCTTCACCAATCTAGCCTTCTCTACTACTATCTCCATAGTCTTAGGTTTGAAGACCTGAACACCACCATTGATCCTAGCATTTAAGCCCTTAATGAAGTGTTGTACTAGCATGCCCTCATCATTGCCAATGCCAGCAAACTACTTGAGATCATAAAATTGACACTCATACTATTCCACCGACATGGCCATCTGTCGCAGAGCATGAAACTCATCTCCACGACACTATCGCCAATGGTCAGAGAGGAATCTAGCTCTAAACCTCTCTATGAACATATCCCAAGACACAAAATTAATGTTAATGTGGAGCTTCTGCTCCTCCAATCTCCACCAGGTAGATGCAAAGTCTCTCAAGTGCATAATCACACATCTGGCCTTGGTGTTGCTATTGTGAGGGTGCATAGCAAAACACTGATCTAGGTCTATCAACCATTTCTAAGTAGCCTCTAATCCACTACCCAAACCATCAAAACTCGACAGACGAGCTCTAAGTAGGTCTCTCATGTGAGAGGTTATGTCTACCATTAACTATGTTGGTGCCTCTCTCTCACCAATATTAATCTGATCTTTGTCCTGCCTCGGCCCAAGGTGAGCAAGAGTCTCCTCTAAGAATTGACGCAACTAAGTGCCCTCAATCCCTGGTGGATCCCAATTTTGATCACTACCTCCTGGAGCATTTTGGGAAGCCTGATGTTCCTCATGATCTGAGTCATGGGGAAATGGGGAGGTGAATCCCGCTAACTACCTCTGTGATAGCCTGCACGGCCACAACCTCTACCGTGACCTCACCTAGGTGGCATGATCCTACATAGACACACCAAGGTATAAGATAAGGTACACAAACTTAAATCCTATGCAAATAATAGCTTAATGGGTTCAACATTATCCTAGAGCACCCAGTGTTTAAACTTGGGCTCTAATACCATGTGTAATGCCCCGCCACATAACCGTAGAGAATGACACAAACACAACGAAAGCGTAGAATTTTTTTAATACCAATTATAATTTTCCAAATCATAATTAAAACACATAAATATTTAAATATATATATATATATATATAATATATATACACTTATATACATATATACATATTTATAAATAAATATTATATTTAAAAAAACCTTAAAATTAATATAAAAATCCAAATATGAATTAAGGGGGTGAACGGGTTCTAAAATTTACAAGGGTGGTTGTTTAAATAGTTGTTGGCTAGATTTGTGCAACCTTCCCCATATAAGGGGAGGTGCATGCCTATGTGGGGCAGTGTTGGCTGCCTCATAGTGCCGGCTCTTCCCCAAAGGGGAGTCGGCACTCTCGGTAGCTAGCGTTTCCCTCAAAACAATTAAACTCCATTCAAAATAAAACTTCAAATCTGTGCAGTATGGATTTTTAATCCAAAACTTTTAAATATATATATATTTTTAAATAAAATTTCTACAGGGTTTAATTCATAAACATAAAACATATATATGTATATACTTGTATATGTAGGTATATATATATATATATAATCATCAAGAATACTAGAGTCGGGTAAATTATTTTCATAAAGCTTTCTACAAGAAGTCTTTAGAAAATTTTCACAAGATTTTCCAATTTTCTCAACAAAAGAAAAATAATTGGAAAAGCAAATTTAAATGATATTCATCTACAAGAAGATCTTTCCAATACAAATAAAATTTTCCCTAATTTTTAAACAGGAAGATTTTGGAATCCATTCCTATAGAGATTTCTAAATTTTTTCTATTGTTTTCCCTTGAGGTTTTCTATTGTTTAAGAATAATTTTCCATAGAGGTTCTTTGATTTCACTATAATTTTTTTTACAGAAGCACTAAAATATTCAAGGTAAATCTTCAAACCCATAAGCCTTACAAATTTACAAAATAATTTAAAAGCTTCTACACAAATTATAAATTCTTCTTTTGTATAGACAATCTTTCAATTTGCAAAATAATAAAAATAATTAAAGGAACCTATATCCGGAAACTTGAGGAAGTGATGTTTGATGTAAAGCTTCCCCTGAAGAATCCAATTTTGTCAAAGCTTCCTCCAAGAATTCACTTTTCCAAAAGAAGAAAGCCAAAAACTAGAGCTCAAAAAATTTCCAAGAACTTCTTTTTCAATTATTTTCAACAACTTCCCCAAAATATCTTTACCATTCCCATGAAGTAACCTCTTACCTCTCTCAATTATTGCAAATATTCCCTCTGACAATAAATTTTCAACAAGAGTGTTTAATAAATTTTCTAACACACATGTCAAAATTAAAATATCTTTCAACCAACTCAGATATTTTCCTTTTGATATTTTCAAGAAATTTATGCTATTTTAATAATTCAAACTTCACAAATTAATATCATCTACATTATGCAATTTATAATTCAAATTCACATAATAATTTCTAATTAAATTTAATCTAATTAATTTAATTACTTTATAAAATAAATCTAGTCACAATGATTAAAGTACTTTACAAAATAAAATAAATTTAATTAATTAAATTAAATACAAAGCTTCTATCAATATTAATTAAAATTAATAAATAATCACTAAAATAATTAAAATCATTAATTTAACATTAATTTCTATAGAACAAACCTTGCAAAAATAAATAATAATGACAAGGAAAACATGGACAACATAACACAAAGCATACCGAACAAAGACTGATGACACACTGTGACTAGGGTTGTGGTTTGATAAGGAAAACCCCATTACTATCTCCTAATCAACTATATTGTTGAGCAATGGAAACGCTCAAACTTGTGAATCCAGGCGGAGCTGATGTCTTGTACCTGCAATCTTGCAATAAAAACATATGTCGTACATGTATATAGATCATAATTCAAACACACAGTGAAGAGAAAATCGCAAAATCACAGGGCACTCACAAGCGAGTGATGCAATCTCGTTCTCTTCAACAATACAATGTCACATCAAAACTGATGAAATCAAAATATCAATTAGCTACAGAGAGCATATATCAATATCAATTCAAATAAACAACTATGCTAACCAAAAAGCCTGTCACAATCACTAATTATGGACATATAGTGTACCATCACATCATAAAATAACCATCATTGCTCCAATGTCAGTGATCAAATAACAACATAGTATCAGGGTCTATCAAAGTAAAAACACACTGTTTGAAAACATAAAGCAAAATGGAGGGCTACTACACTTATTCTTGTGATAATACATAAGTTGTGTCAGTGCTTTTGGAGGTTTAGGTTTTTAAAAGGGTTTTTGTATTGTACATCTGTACTATCTTGTGGGAATGCTTTGTTATTCTTTTACATTGTGGATTCTAAATACTTATTTTTCATTAATACTTTCATAAGGATTATATGGATTTGTTATATTTTACTTGTGATTTCCTTTTACTACATACACTAATATAATTAAAATTCCTCTAAATTTTCATTATCCTATGTATTTATTTCTAGGTTACATTTGTATATCCCCTTATTATTTCTACTGTATCAATTAAGTTCACTACTTGCTCCTACATGTAAGTCAAATATAATTTTATTACCATCTTAAACATTGAATCCTTGACATAAAAATCCTAGATAAGTTATGGAAAATATACCATCATATAGAAATTTTTAATTTAAAAGCACTTACAAATCTCAACCCACTAATACTTGTCACACCAAATCTAACAACAAGTCATCATAACGATCAATATCTCAATTATAATACAAATATTTTAACCTAAATTATATTTGAAGGGTTTTAGAGATATTTAGTTATTCTTTTGGGTAGGGTTGTGACATTATTAAAAGGCATTTAATAACTAAATTTTTAATTTAAAATCACTTACAAATCTCAACCCACTAATACTTGTCACACCAAATCTAACAAAAAGTCATCATAATGATTAATATCTCAATTATAATATAAATATTTTAATCTAAATTATATTTGAAGGGTTTTAGAGATATTTAGTTATTCTTTTGGGTAGGGTTGTGACATTATTAAAAGACATTTAATAACTAATATTAAAAAAATTGGTAGGATTAAAATCAACTTGCACAACACTAGTGTGACCATTATTTATCTTGTTAACTATATTAGAGTTGAGATTAAATAGACACTCTTATTTTTATAAGGTTTCATCATAATATGCAACTATGTAGTGTAGAAAAAGATAGCTTCATGTTTGTTGCAAGACTAACATAGTGAATGCAATTTCCTTTAATCAACCTATGCAAAGTGATCTACAAAAGATTTGGAATGTTGGTTATAAAATCCCACCCCCTTCTACATGGAGGCTTCCTAACCCCAATACCTATCCATATATAGAAAGTTTAGTTTTAAAAACATTGAAAGTGATGGTTAAAGCACAACGATGCTTGTGGTGAAATTTTGACAATTTATTAAGAAATGTTAAAACATGTGATAAGATTAATTTGACAATTGAAAACAAGAGTTATAGCATTAAGAAATTGAGATGTATAAAATATGACAAATAAAAACAAATTAAAAAATTAAACATTTCAATGTTTCAAAATAGGTCCCAACCACCATGTCATTGAAACTTAGAAAAATATATATTGACTGCTTTCTATGTGAAACTACTTATTCTCTTTTTTATAATGTTAATTTTTACCATATCTAATCATTCAATATATTAATAATCAATATCAATATTAAATATTATCTTTTTAGTCTAAGTTTCCCTTTATTTTATAACATCAAATAATAAATAAAACATTTTTTTTAATTTATATTAATTAGTCAATAGACTACATATAGTGTGAGATTTGAGCCTGAAACAAGTCTCCTCCAAAATCTCACTTATCACGTAAAATCAGATAAGTATTGATTTTTCAATTGGATGGAACATTCTATTTTCATTTGCAATGTTTTTTGTCAATTTGATGACAACTTTCTTTTTTTCATTTGCATTGCTTTATGTTTTAAATTTGTATGCAAATATTTGAAAATCAGATAATACTTAATTTCTTTAAGGAAAAAATCTAGATTTGTCTAAGTTTATTTCATTTCATTATTTGTCACTTATTAATTGTTTAATCCAGCCACAAATAACAAAAATTTGCAGCACATAGCTTTCAATCGATATGATTCTTGTGTTGAATTTAATGACAGCAGAATAAACGATAGAAAAAGATTGCAGAAAATAAAATGAATGACCAATAACACACAAACAAGAACATAAGATTTTATAGTGGTTCATCTTATAGACTACATCCACTTTCAATAGGAGAATCTTTTTATTAATTCTCAATACAATCTGCATTCAAACAGCAACAATTTTTATAAATCAATCTCATCTCCAAAAATTGAAAAATTCACCAAAACAGTCAACTTCTAAATTAACAAATACATACCAAAAAAAAAATCAGTTACAAAAAAGATATCCGTTTCGAGTGTGAGAGATACTGTCACTATGATTAGAATATTTGAACTTCACATAACCCAACATCTTAAATGCCCTTTTAAATGAACCCTTTAACTTGTAAAAACATTGTACAATATTTAACATGTGGACTTGGATACTTCATTTTTTACATGTTTTCCAACACCTAGTTTTGTCATTTCAGGGATCGTAGTAGAACGGGTAGTTTGCTTTCTTTTCACCTCTTGCACGAGGGCAACTTTTAAGTGGCGGCTACAATCGACCTTCGGAAAAGTATTTATCAATCATTTCATCAAAGTTAACATATAGACAAACTATACAAATATTTTATTTTCAACCAAATATCAATCATTTCACGAAAGTTAACATATAAACAAACACGGATCCTCTCTAAAAGTATTTTAATATCAATCATTTCATCAAAGTTTACATCTACGCAAACGATAATCAATTTGCCTGAACTGTGGGACAGCAGTTTGGTTTTGCTGTTGTTTTCTACCGCCCTCTGTTTTCCTGCTGCAGACGTTTTGTACTGCTTCTTTCAATAGATTAAAAAAAAATAAAAATCAATTTGCGGGTCCGGAGGGGTCAACCACGGAATCTTTATCTGAGGAGAGTCTGCTTTGAAATCGTTACGTGCAAGACCCGACCACATCTCTTTGCGTAGTTGACCCGTCTATTTGTCTGCTTTAAAAATGTAGAGACGAGCCATCGAGGAACATTTCAATCACTGACTGAAACCCGCAGAATGCAACGAACCACATTTGACAGCTTACGTACTGGACTCTATGATTGTCAAATGGTTTTATGCTCACTCTATGACGTCTTATGAATCATACGTCTTCCAAGTTCTCCACATCATTAAGGATAAAGATCAAACAGTCTTCATATTATTATGAAAAATAATAATAAAGCATGATAATAGTAAATGATCACAAACAGTTCAATTTTAATTTAAAAGTTATATGAACAAGCCATAAATTATAGAGAAAAAAGCTGCAAACTATTCATAAATAGTGTCATTTTACCAACACCACCAAATGTTCAAGTTGTGACAATAACACTCTTACCTCTAAACTCCCAAAAAGGTAAGACATCACAGCATCAAATTATTCAAGTCCAATGTCAAACACAATAGTACCTAACTAATAAGTCAAAAAGGATGCAAGCTTCTAAGTTGAAGGAAGATAAAACTAACAATGATTCCCACACCTTGGGAGCATGTTCCAAAAATGTCCTTTATATTTCTCTATACTAACCTTCGAATAAGCTCATACACATGAGAAGACAAAGGAAAATGACACCATAGCAAGTAATCCTCAAAGTAGTCTTCAAAAATTGGTGGGTATCAATAATTGGTGGCCTATCATGTTGTTGAATGTATCTTACAAGATCATAGCTAAAGCGTTGGCTCTCAAGATTTGCTCCATGTTGCCTTTATTTATCTGACTAGAGCAAACAAGTTTCATTAAATCTAGAATAGTTTCATTAAATCTAGATTTATTCTAGATAATATAATTTCTATGGAGGAAGGAATGGAGTGGGCTTCTCAACAACCTATTGCTTTTACCGTAAGATTGATTTCACTAAATCTTATGATCACATAGAGTGTTCTTCATATTGGTCATATTATAGGGTCTTGACTTTGGCCCCCAATTCATTCAAATAGCTTAAATTGTTTTCACAAATTCTTATGTTTGCATTACCATTTCAAGCCAAAATCCTCTTCTTTTGGGCTCTTTTGGTCCATTGGACAAGGTTTCCCTCTTGCTCGAACTCTCCATGTTTTAGTTGTTGAAGGTTTTGGATATCCATTAGCACAAGTTGTCTCTCAATCTTGTGTCAAGGGGCTTTCTCTTCCTAATTCTTCCCAAAATATAGTGAATGGAAAATTTTCTTATGACTCTTTTCTCACTCTTTTTGAGGAGGAAACAGTATCAAGAAAGATCTCCACTGCTTGGACATTTTTTGCCAAGCTTTAAGCTCCAATAGTGAATGACATAAGACTTTGTGTTATATATAATCCTTCCTTATAAAGTCAGGTTGGCTTGTTCATTTTGATTGGAAATGGATTGATCATGAGGAGATTTTCCATTTTTTGGGAATTCCCTTTGCTTTCCATGCTACTCCTTCCTAGATTTGGTAGGTCATGATTATGAGAATTGAGAAGAAAATGCACTATTGGATTACCAAGCCTCTATCTTTGGCAGCAAAATTTCAAAATTTCTCTAAGATTTTGGCAACCACTCATATTTATTATTCTTCATGTTGGTTCACTTTCAAGGCTTCTTATTTTAAGGTTGAGAAGCTTCTTATTTCATTCACACGAACAAGAAATATTTTGATTTAGGAACCCTTCTTATCATGAGGGAACATGTTTCCTCTCAAGGTAATTTTGTTATCAAAATTATTTGGAAGGCTTGGTGAGCCATTAGGCCCAATATTTGATGGGTTGGAGATGATTTTTGTAATGGCATATCCATTAACCATTACTCCATTTACTACTCCCCAATTCTTGTCTCTCAATGGGGAACACTTTCTTAGTTACCCTAGATTCATGCTCTAAAATTATTCAAATGAGTGCGAGTTTTACTAGTTTTCTTTCGTTAGGACACCAATTTTTTTTGTTTCCAAAGTTCAAACTTAAATTTGGAAAGTGTGAATCAGGATCAAGAGACCTATCAATTATTAATTGATGTTATCCCTGCTCAAATGATTCATGAGGTTGGGGTGAGATGTTTCAAACCATGGTGGAAGAATTGGAAATGGTTTCCAAATACCCCTTTCAAAAATACAAACCCCCTAAAGGTAATTCTTAGTTTTCTCCACACCTACATATGATAGATGGACTCAATATTTACTAGCAACTTTAGTCCTCTCATGAGACATGGAAAAAATATTTTAGTGTATTCGGTTGGCAGTGCTAGAGCCCAAATTGGCTTATTTTTCCTAGTTGTTTTTGTACCAAGGACTTCTTTGAGGACTCCTCTTTCTTTTATGGGTTTTCCTATTCCCCATTGTCCAAGCTATGGAGATCTCAAAACATCTCTTTTAGTTTTTCCTCTATGCTCAAGAAGCATAGAACTAGATTCATTATTTCTTCAATACTTTTCAAACTACCCCTTTTTCCTAGCACATGGTTTTTCTTAGATATTGGCCTTGTCTCCTCCATAAATATGCCTAGATTCAACATGATTTTAAGGTTTCCAAATAATTTAAAGTATTTGGAAATATAGGTATGGTATTCTTTTTAATCAGTATGATGATGATAATTGTTTTTCTTTGTACAATAAAGTTAGCATTTTCTCTAATGATGTGATGCAAATTTAGGTTTAAGATAAAAAATTTACTTGAATTTTCCTATCTCTAGGAGTTGCTAGACCACTAGGGTTATGCCCCTTGCATTATTGCCAAGTTCCTCTAGACTCCACCTCCCCTTGGGGACATCGACGTGGACATGGATGCAACCATTCAAACAAGCATGATCATGGAATTCATGGAGATCATGGTTTTCATTCTTGTGGCCCCTTGCATTAGAGTTATAGGGATTCTATTTCCCATGGAGGATGGTTTGAACCCTCTTATCTTCCATCTCCCAAGCAAGATAATGGTGGGCTAGACGTTGTCAAATTTACTTAGTCATAGCTCACCATTTATCCAGTCCATGCTCAACAACCTTTTGAGGAGAATGAAGATGAAAATTTAACTCTCACTAAATGGGATCTAATTGATGATGTTATCTAGGGTGATGTTTGGGGGAAACCTAAGGGTAATTGTTGGTATGTGGCAACTAATCATGTTATACTATATAGCCCATGGTATATTATACACCCTGGCATGTATCCTTGCCTGGGTCCTACTACTTTTTCGCGTGATCACCGAAAAAGGGAAAAATCAATGAAAGAAGAAAAATCCGATTTTGTAGAACCCAAAATATGGAAGCTTCTAAGCTTGTCAAAAAGGGGTCAAATGGGTGTTACAGTATGATGAAAAATGTGATTATTAGAAAGATTGTAATAAGTTTTTCACTGGATAATAAAAGTATTGGATGGCTACGGTTCCGTGGATGTAGCCCAGATTGGGTGAACCATGTTAAATTCTTTATGTGTTTAGTTTCTTTGTTTATTAATTAAATAGATGCATTTAATTGTTAGATATTTTCCATCTCTAACCCTAATAATAATCCCATAATACTAGGTCCCAAACCTGGGATATGAAAATTTTGGAAGGGAGTGGCAAAATTTGTTTGAATAGGTACGTTAAAAAGTACCTTCGTTTGAAGGTTGAAACCTTCAAATGAAAGTAATTTTCAAAAATGGAAAAAATGGACCTCTGAATGAAGGCCCCTTTTTATTCCTTTTATGGAAATTTCCAACAAAAGGAATGAAAAATGGACCTTCGTTCGAAGGTCCCTTTTTTCCATTTTTAGAAATTACCTTCATTCAAAGGTCTCTTTACATTTATTTTTGTGGGAAAAATAACTTCAAATGGAGGTCCTTGAATACCTTTAAATGTAGAGCAAGTTAGCAAGACACTTTTGGTGTCCACTTCAAAATTTCCTCAAAAATTCCAATTTCAAACCATAGGTTGGACCTTCAAATGTAATTAACTTGAAAAGATAATTTGCAAGATCGTAGTCCTCAAAACAATCTTTCCAACAAGTAGAACTTTAATATATTTTTATTTTTACTGAACATAGATTTTTCACCAAACATCAAGTTCATTCTAAATAGATAAAAAATAGTAAAATATTAAAAAATAAAAAATATTTGTGCACTAGGTATTGATGTTCTTATTTCACCAAAAAAATAAAAAATAAATTTTGATTTATACACAAGTTATGTTTGACTACATACACCTATGTCCAAATATAATTATCCTACCTTCAAAAATTATTTTAAAAAAATATGAACCAAAAAATTATGAAAAAAATATACATGCACTAAATATTGATGTTAAAACATACATTTTGTAAAAAAATAATTTTATCCTTTCTAGAAAAAAAGTTATGATAGACAACATTAATGTTACTTTTTAAAAATGTTGTTTTCTATTAAAAACTAGTTATTAAAAGTTACATAGAAAAATTCAAGATTTATTTTAAAAATATTAGAAAAATATATTTAGAATCTACACACAAATCACTAGTTCACATCATCTTGAAATTCTTAATGATTTAGTTGCTATAGGTCTCAAAAAGTGGAGATTTATTTAAAAATTCAATATCAATGTTCATCTTGGCCAAAAAGTGGGACTCATTATTGTGGGATTACCCCTAATCATCAAACCACCCATGGAGCCACCCACACCCTACATCATTATCATATTTCACCATGTATTTTTATAATATTTTGTTTGCCATGTCTGCTGAGTATGCACCATAAACAAAAAATATATATATTCATTATTTCTAAATTTTATTTTGATAAAAAATTTGAAGAAAAATATTGAATATATATATATATATACATGAAATGAAGAAAAATAGGGTTGTTTATATCCAAATGTGGAAGGATAATTAGGGGAACCCTATTTCTCAATATTTCATTAGGAAATGAGATCCCCAAAATGAATTGACTAACAACCCTTAGGTGAATCAATCCAAAGTGAGAATCTACAAATTTTCTTATGACTAAAGGATGGGGGTCAAGTTCAAACAACACTTTGGGGAGAATAACTAAAAATAGAAAATCAACTCCAAAATGCAATCTAACACAGCTTGAAACAACAATATTAAACTCAATTTTTGTAAAACCAAAAAACCAAATGCAGATCTAAGAAGGGAGAAATGTGTTTACCAATCACCAAGAGGCAGTTTCTGAAGGTTGACTGGGGCTCATTCGCCCATGGGCTAATGGGTCTTTCCTCAAGATTTTTCTACAACTTTTAGGAGCCTCTAACATAGATCTTTAACTTTTGATTTGTCCAAGTTTTAGTGTCGACAAATCAGAAATGAAATCTATAGGTTAGATTTCATGATTTGACAACTTTGACAACTTTTCGATCTTGCACTTCAAAAGGTCTTCAATCCTTCTTCAAACTAAATCTACAACCACAAACACAAGAGAGAAAAATATTTTTTTTTGGTGAATGGGGGTTTTCCTTTGTCAAAACCCATTTTAGTAATCAAACCTTGAAATGAAATAATGAAATGAAAGAGGGAATGAAGAATTAACAAAGCTATGTTACCACTCAACAAACCCTTGAATGAAAATTTTTGCAACTTGCATGAAATGGCTAAATTGGATGTGGATCTTGATACTTGAAATAATTCTTTGAATGCTTGAACTTGATCTTAAAACTTACATCACAATGTTAGCTCCAAAAACATGCATGATGCAAGAAGAATTTGACACATGATGGATGGATCTTGATTGCTGCAATAAATCCTTGATATATCTTCTCTTGAATACCTTTGATTTCTCTTGAAATTCTTAAAGAATTCTCATAAAACTCATAAATTTTCTAGTTGGAACTTAGTGAAATAACCTTGTATTTATAGGTATGTATCCTTAATTTCCCAAAATTTAGATATCACAAGTCGACATTGAACTATGAATTTAAAGATGTTAAAATATTGCCAAAAATATAATTTAAAATTAGGTCCAAAGGTCTAGGGAGGACCCATTTGCCCATGGGTGAATGGGTCCCAGTTCCCTATTCTTAGAACATACATTGCTCAAGGTAAAGTGTTATGTTTAGGCATTAATTATTGTTAGGTTTTCTCTTCAGAAAATGTGGGTGTGTGCAAGAAGTTGAGTCCACTTTTTGGCCAAAAAGTGGAAGTGTTTTCCCTGATTTTCAGCATTTGATACATTTGACCTTAAAATTTGAAGCACTTAGAGATTAAATCTTTAAAAAAGTCACTGATCATAAAATGTAGTACTTGGAGTCTAGTTTCCAAATATGTAATTTATTTCAATACCCAGATTGTACAAATTGAGTTTTAATAGGCATTTCTAAAAACAATTGTTTAAAAGTCATTTTTTTTTACCATACCATGCACATGTACGACATCCATATTTTGACTTAAATTATCATATTTTTCTAAATCCTTTTGGGAAAAGTTTTATGATTCACTGAAGCTTGTTCTTGATATTTTTTGTAATTTTTTATTGAATATTTTTTTTGTTAAATTTTTATTAGGCAGATTTGTCGTTTTGAAAAATCATGTACAACATGCATAAGATGACCTAAACTTATCATTTTTATTTTTTTTCAAAGTGAAAAGAATTGTTTGAAGTTTGTTCTCGTTCAATCCATTTGTCAAAATGTTATGTTGATCAAAAGTTATTAAAATAGTAAAAAACTCTTATATTTAAAGTCTATGGACCAATTTTACTAGAAATTAATTGAAAAATAGAAAAAATAATTGCAAAAAAATTGTAAAAATTGCATATTTAGAATCTGCATTGTTTCATCTAAAATGGGTTTTAATTTTGTTAGAAAATTCTACAAAAAAGGTCATAAGCCATATGTCCAAAGTTGGTATTTTTCTTTGACATTGTTAGGGCCTTCAACTTGTAGGTCAAACCAGGTTGAAGGCCTAGGTTCGGACTTCCAATGCTTTTCCCAAACCAAAAACCTTGGCAAAAACTCGACCACGATGCAAAACAAAATTCAAATTTAAAATAACGGGATCCCAATTATAAAACAGGATCTTGTTTATTAATAAATGAGATCCCGTATTATAATCGAGATCCCATTTCCATCCGACAGTATTTAGACCATTGTAAATGTAACGGGATCTCGTTACCTTTACAACGGCTCCAACATTCAATGTCGGTGAATGAGATCCCGATTATAGAGCGAGATCCTACTTATTAATAAACGAGATCCAGTTTTATAGTAAGTGGGATCCCGTTTTATAAATAGGATCCTGTTTATTTTATTTAAATACACTGTGCAAAATTATTGTGAAGTCTGCAACTTTGCAACTTCATATGTATGGACAAGAGCACTAAAAATGAATTATTTTTCATAAGTTATCATATTTATAGGTGGTGAATTTGATTTTTGGTCGATTTTATCAAAGGGAGCATCATCTACACCATTTTTGAAGTGAAATTGTGCTATTTTTGTGCTTGTTTGGAGGAACAAAAGGTTTCAATTTGAAAAATGGATTGAATTTTTCAAAGGAAGCATGAAGAAAGCAATTTTTAAAGTGGAATTGTGGTAGTTTTCTACTTGTTTTGAGGAACACAAGAGGGAGAATTTTGTCCTAATAGATATTCAACTTCCAATTTGTATTGAATATTTTGAAGTATTTCACTATTAACATTCATTTGTCCTTGAGAATTTTATAATTATGGGAGATAAAGCTCGTAATAAGAGAAGAAAGACATTGACTCCTCAAGAAGTTGAAGCAAATAGAGAAAAAGAGAGACAAAGACAAAGAGAAAGAAGAATGAGAATGAAATCAATGAACGATGGTGGAGCAACCAATTCAACAACTATTGAAGATGAAAACATTGAAGATACCATAGTTGTAGATGAAGCTAATTTGCAAGGAGTCAATTTGGAGAAGAATATGATTATACAAACAAGTCCTACTATGTCTTCAAATCCCTCTTTGAATGTTAAGGATAATGTTTCAATATGCACAAATCTAGGTACGTCTTCAAATCCACATGTTAGTGAAATGGTAAATTTGTATGTAGAAGTTTTACAAGATGCTGGATTTAATGATGTTGACATTGACTATATTTAGAGAGATGAAACTTTTATAGAATTTGTTGAAAACAAAAAAGAAAAATCTTTTGTTGCAAATGAAAATCAAAATGATTATTTTCTTGAAAATGAAAACAAAACCTATATTTTTGATGAAAATGAAAATGAAAATGAAAACCATTTTGTTGATGAAAATGAAGATGAAAATGAAAATGAAAACCATTTTGTTGATGAAAATGAAAATGAAAACCATTTTATTGATGAAAATGAAGATGAAAATGAAAATGAGAACCGTTTTGTTGATGAAAATGAAGATGAAAATGAAAACAAAACCGTTTTGTTGATGAAATTGAAAATGAAAATGAAAATGAAAACCATTTTGTTGATGAAAATGAAGATGAAAATGTAAATGTAAATGAAGATGAAGATGAAAATCTAGAATGTGATGTTGAATTTAATGAAAATACTTTTTTAAAATTGGAAGTGGTGTTTTCAATAATCTTCCTGTTAAATTTCTTGGAGGCAAATAAGAACACATGCAAATAGAATATACACCAAATTCTTTTATCGTAAAAAAATTGCATTTCAATGTCAACTAATGATGCAATTGATGAGAATGCAAAAAATGAGGAAAGCAATGAAAAGGTTAGGCTTTTATGTTAAACCAAAAAGAAAAGATCAATCATTAAAACATGCTATGTCTACTGTTGCTAGTGCCATTCAATCTATTGGGAAAAATAGTCGATCTAAAGATAAAAATGCAACAAGAAGAGCTATAACTATTGCTATAGTTAATAAAAAAAATTTGAATAAAAGAATGGTAAGTAATATTAGTGAAGTTTTAAAACTGCATCCTAAAACATTACTAAGAGTGGCAAAAAGAAGAGAAAGTATAGAAAATGATCCTATCAATCAATGTTGGAGTTTCAATGGATGACTACTGAGGTCTAATATAGAATTGAATGTTGAAATTAAATCTTTGATCAAAAAATATTGGCATGATAATACTAGGGTTTCATCTAGTGCTAGAGATGTTTTAAAATTAAGGGTGGGGTCCAAAGTTCACGATCCTCACCCAAAACACCTATTAGATACAACACAAATTGAATTTTATAGAAAATTTTGTAGCGATTCAGTGTTACTTGGTAATATTAAAATAAGTCAAAGGTCTTTTGAAAAATGTAAACCCTGGTATGTAAAAATTAATAAGCAACAAATATCTTGTTGTTGTAAAATACATGTTCAATTTCATTATTTTTATGATGTTTTTCGATATATACATTGTACCTTGCATTCTAACATGATTATATAGGATTGTGGTATTGATATGCCACCTGAAGCAATAAGAGAGTTTATTTCAGGTTTGTTTTGTGAAAAATCTAATGATAAATTATTTTATTTAAGTTCTTGTATTTCTGGACAATGCATTAACTGTGGATATCTTTTATTTTTAAGAATTTGTTTGCATGAAAGTGTTGATCATGATTTTGGACAATAATTAGTAGACATCAAAAGATTTAGGAATGTTCACTATTCTTTAAAAGATGGAAAAATAGGAAAGCGTTGTGATTTAGTTACAGAAAGAGTTAGTGTGCATGCATTTATGAGTGAATTTAATAATAAAATTGTACCAAAATATGTTATGCACTCTGAACATGCTCGATGGCTTGATGGCCAATTTCGCGCATGTAGAAACACATTTCCAATCGGTACTATACTTTCAGTGGTCAATTTTGTGGAGAATTATACTCTGGCTCCACAAGAGGAAATTTAATCTCAATATTATAATTAGTGCAAGTAGCTATGTTTTTCCATATTGTTTATAGACATGAGGATAATGAGGATGATAGAAAATTTTGAGGGAGTATCATTTTTATTTGAGTGACAATCGGTTACACTCATCGAGTTTGTTCAATATTGTTTTAGTATATTTTATAGAAATTTAAGAGAAAGAGGAATCCATATGAAAGAACACCTCATATGGCCAAATAATTGTACGGGGCAGTTCAAAAATGCTAGAATGTTCAATTGGTTAAGTAGGGTTCACAAGGAACTTAATGTCCAACATATATGGAGTTTTTTTTAAGCATGGTAAAGGAGAACATGATGGAGCTGGTGCGTGTGTCAAAAGAATTCTTGCTAGAGAACAATTAAAATTTGAGGATTTAGTAAAATTTAAAAATGCACATGAGATTGTGGATTGGTGTAATAGAAGATTATCTGCACCTGGTTCGAGTGATTACTCTACAGTTCATCAATTATTTTGGTTGATGGAAGAAGAGAACATTGTATCTAGAGTTGATTGTGATTCAATTAGTGGATCTACTAAATGGCATTCATTTAGGACTGCGACAGCAAGCACATGGACTATTTGGACAAGGGAGCTTGCATGTTTTTGCCATTTTGTATCTTAGGAGATTGGGAAGCTTGTGAAAGTACATAATGGGTTGAATAGTGGGAGCAAAGATCGTTGACACCTGTAGAAGAACATAATCAATATGAAAGAACTATTGAAGAAAATGATCAATTGTTTGTGTAACGCCTGTCGTGCAAACCCCAGAGAACATGCACATAGAAAATAATTTTTTTTAAACAATACAATTAAACATGCAAGAAACATTAACCATAATCACATAACACATTACATTGCACTATTACGCTTAGCTCTCTAGGGCACACGAGGTTACTTCACAAACAACTAACAACGAAAGCAAAAGATAACAACTATTAATATTATAAACCATGAATAAGAATACATCCAATGACCAAGAGTGAGAATATTAATACATCACATAATACAATCATAACAAATCACTTTTAACAAGTTGCAATTGATCCTAACTATTCATCATTTTAATATTACATTACAAGCTCTTGATTAATAATTACACCAAGTTTCCCAAACGTGTGGGATAATATACATACAATAAAATCTGAATTACAAAGGAACACTGGTGCAACACCAACTGCAGAAATGCTAAGAAGATAGACTGGTGATGGGGAACCCAGCGGGTGAGAAGCACATTCCACCCAACCATGTGAATTATAAATAATTCACCCCCCGTACTCAGAGGTGACAAGGAAGAGAACCCGACCATGAATGTCAAACCGACTCCAAGGACAACATAGTACAAATACAAACTCAATATATACAATAAAATAACCATCAACGTTCACGAATCAAACATGACAAGATAAAGCTATGAAACTCACCACAATTAAGTAAAGCATTATCAATTAAAAAAGTAACTAAATAATGACCATAAATCAAATTCCCAAGAGTCAGATACAACATAAAATTTACTATTCCAGAGACAACCAACAACCAAGTACAAGAGTGTCTAGTGGAGAGTGTCATTGCTTAGCTCTCATGGGATCCAATGACCCTTCCTCCAACTGAGGCACTGGCCCCCACGAAAAACCACTCTCCCTAAGACCCCTAATATAAAACAAGTCCAGGCAAGGGTTGAACTAAAACAAATAAGGCATAATACTCAAAATAGGAAAAAAATGTGAGGCATTAACTAGAAAGGCATAGTATGCATTGACTATGGCTAGATAGCCAGCCAGAGTTTTAGCACTATAGAAACGTTTATGCTATGATCTTATTGACATTAATTAGTTTTATGGTGAGTCTTCATATAATAAACTATATAATAATGGAGTTTTAAGAAAATCACTTGTAACTTAAAAGATCTCAAGCTCCAAAAAGGAATAATACAAAAATAATAATGTTAAAAGAATAAATGGAACGATCAAAAGCTTCAACACAAAATTGTTTCTTTTATGCATCTCCATTTCACTAATTCATGTCGAAAAGAGTATCATTTAATATCATATCCAAGTTCAAAGATCATCCCTTGCATGGATAAATCGGTTATTGTGGGTGCTCATCTTACTTTAGATAAGATTGGGAAGAATCGTGGGTGCTTTGCTATCACTTCAACTTAATATGACTTGTCATTGATATTGATATATTTTCATGTTGATTGAAATACAACAATACTAGGCTATTATAACCACTGCTTTCATAGTAACTGTTCTACACCTCAAAGTCACATTCACACTTCCTGGTATTATCACGACATCAACTTCATAGAGGAGGACACAACAAGAATAAAATTGCAAGCCTAGACTGAAGTCCTTGAAAGATTACACAAAATATATAAAGTATATCTTTTTTAAGCAATTTGCAGTAAGATGACACATATAACTGATTTCAGAACTGAAATATATAAATGCTAATATAAAGTGTGACCCTACATACCGAATTAACAACTAAATATAAATATAAATCTCAATATGAATATAAAAGCATATAGATATAAAAATCAAAATATCCAAATTCCTTCGGGAAGTAGGCCATGACTTGAACTAATGGTATATGCCCACAACAAAGGTCTAAAACTGATTACCATCACTCCAAGTTTTGCATTAGAATGAAGAAGGGATTAAATGATAGCAAGGTCAGATGTCAAATACTTTCCAAGATGACCAACAACAAATTTCCTACATACATGACTATCATAATCTCGAAGACCACACAATTTAAGGTTACATACAAATCCAGGTAGCGAATTGCTTAAGGTAAGCAACGATATCTATACACATCAAACTCATAACCAAAGGCATCAAATTTATACACAAGGTAGTATCAATAGCTAAAACCGCATGAAGCTTGGGTAGGATTACGAGACATGCAGCATATATAACACATGGGTAATGATAAATGTAAAGAATAACATCGCATCTCAATTAGAGTTGCAAAAAAAAACTAAACACACAACACTAGGATGCATGATACAGAGGATGGCGCATATACATGTGACCGAGGTTCATCTTTGCACACTTTGGATTGTCTTTTGGAGTTGGGTTCATGTGTTCTCCTTTGATTGTTACTCCTACAATATTTCTTGCAAAGACCCATTGATTCTCAATGGAGTGAGACATGAAGCTAAACAAGCCGCTCTCATTTTGTTTGATGCATGAGGTGTTTACCCAAAAAAAGCATTGTAAACTAAGTCTTAAGTGCAACTTGCAGCATGGGTATGGTAGCTAAGGCGTGAATACTAGAGATATCAGAATAATAGGAAGGATAAGTGCATCAAAAGTTTCAAGGTTAAGCATTCAAAGGGTTTAAGTTTACTCATAAAAAGATTTCAAGGATTCAGTTCAGACACTCCAAATGGTTTGAAGATAAGGCTTAAGTAACCATCCGCAAAAGCTATGATCCAGTTTCAAAACTAAATGCTTCAAATCAAAGTTATCTCATGGAGGAAGAATGATTGCAGGCACACACATAACCAGTTAGCTAAGAAAATAAAACTCTAGAATCCTTTAGCAAATACAATTGGGGGGTCAGAGGCTATTTGACAGAGGACTTTGATAGAACACCAAATGGGTAATGCACAACCAGAGTTTGAACGAAGCTTCTAAAAAGATGTAGATGACAAATGTAAATGATTCCTCTGGAATACGAATAATACATAATATGCATCAAATATTTTATGCTATGATTCTAAAAATCGATCAAATCATTAAATAATCGAAACAAAATCATTTTCGTAAGTAGAACAAAAACTTATCTGTCAAGTTCATTTTCCCCAAGTTAATTGACACGATGCCATCCTTCGCTTGACCATCTACATTTCACCCTTCTTTGACTCAACAATATTGAACGAAATCCTATATTATGATATTTCCTTCTCAAAACAGTTCTTTAGAATGCAACCATTCTACAAGAAATTTCTTCACATCCCTCTTGCCCTCTCCATCTTCAAAACTCTCCCTTCAATGTTCGCATTTTCTGATCACTTCAAGCCGATAAAAAATTCCTATTTTTTTTTCTTTCCAAAAAAAACCTCAAAATTTTCCATTAAATAAATGATATCCCCCATTTTCTTCCAAAAGCTCAAAAAATAAAACATAAATAAAAGAAATTATATTTTTAAAAGCAAGCTTTTCAGTCAGATTTGAGTTCTCATTCGTTCTCACAACTTTTTCATACTTTTATTTATTTATTTTTCTATTTTCAATACTTTTTGTTTTAATTTCTGTTTTTACAACTTTACTTGCAAAGCACATTATCTAATTAATTTATATAATTTATTCTAACAATTATCCTCAACAAGATAATTAATTAAAATAATAAAACACAATTTAATATTTTAATTATCATTTAATAAACTCATGACTTTTAAAAATAAATAAAACATTTAAATATTTAAATACAATTTAATCTAACATTTTAATAAACAATATTACCCTTAATTAATTAATTCAATCACAACTTATAAAATACCAACATAAATAATGTACGACAAAACACAAACAACGAACACAAAGAACGACAATTACAAGAACACACAAAACCATTTAAACAAGACGATCTGACATCATGGGATAGGATGACTTCATTTCCACCTCTGTTTCAACATTATGCTGTTGGGTTATTGTTGCTCACCCTGTCCTGCCGAAACAGGTGGAATCGAGACTATGTACTTGCAATCCCTGCATACAAACAATGTTGTGCACAATATATCTATTTAAATACAAGCACCTCATGAGAAGGAATTGCAGCGTAGCAGGGCACCTGCGAACGAGTGGTGCTACACTGTCCTTCATCACATCTATCCAATCAATATAATATAACCAATAAATTAATCATTTCTAAACTAACAAATCATATCATAACATAATTTACTAAATTATGCATCACAATGTTACTGAAATCAAACTAATATCACCAATTAAATGCAATCATAATATAATATCATACTCACAAAAATACCATTAGAAGCTCTTGTCCCATCTTCCTCTTCTGATTCCTTAGCCAGACTACCTGCACATCCCAGGTGAGAATGGAGGGGTACTATAGTTTGCATCTGAAGATTATGATCGTGTTTCAGACCTTGTACAAGAAGGTAATTTTAATTTAATTTATTTCATTTTATTTTGTTTTATTAAGTTATTTTTTAATACTAAATTAGTTATATGGATATGCACAAGTTATTAAATCGAATTTTGTTGGCAAGACATGTGTATGCAGTTATTGCACCTGAGGGGAATGAAGAGCAAACAGAATATTGGTTGGCTCGTTGTGTGGAAACTAAACATAAGTTGTTAACACCTCGAGAAGATGATGATGGCTTTCATTATCCAACAGGTACAATGATCCCCTTAAGACACCTCCTTAAGCAAATTTTGATAACAAGTTTTAGATCCCCTTAAGCAATTTTTTAGAACAAGTCTTTGATCCCCTTTAGTAAATTTTGAGAAGTTATTTGATGATGGTTTTTGAACATGTTTTCCAATAGGATCAGTGGTGGTTGTTGGCACTTGGCTATAAAAATACTTGAGATGAAAGAATGGTCTACCTGCATTCAAAGACTATGAAACATGTAACGCCCGTTGTGCAAACCCCAGAGAACACACACACATGAAAATATATATATTTTTTAAATGATTAAATTAAACATGCAATAACATTAACCATAGTCACATAACATATTACATCACATTATCACACTTAGTTCTCTGGGGCACGCGAGGTTACATCACAACAATCTAAACGAAAGTAAAAGATAAAGATAAACAACAAAACCATTTATATTATAATAACCTTGAATATATGTACACCCATGAACCAAGAGCAAGAATATTAATACACCACATAATACAATCATATGAATCTCTTAACAAAGTTATAAATGATCCTAACTATTACATCATCATTATAATATTACATTACAAATTTTTGATATAAGAATTACAATAAATTTCCCAAACATGTGGGATGATACAAATTACACCAACATCTGAATAACAAGGGAACACTGGTACAACTCCAACTACAGAAGTGCTGCGAACAAAGGATGCTGATGGGGAACCCAACGGGTGTGGAGCATGTTCCACCCAACCATGTGAATTATGAGTAACTCACCCCTGGTGCTCAGAGGTGACAAGGGAGTTAACTCGACCATGATTGTCAAACCGAATCCATGAACAACATAGTACAAATACAAATACAACTCAAGGTATACAATGACATAAACAACCACATTCACGAATCCACATAATAAGAACAAGCTATGAAACTCATCACAATTAAACAAGGCATTAACAATAAAAAAATAAGTCACCAAAGAACATTCCTAAATCATTTTCACAAGAATCTGAATCAACAATAAGAGTACAGATCCAGAAGAACCGAAACAACATCCAAAATACATTTCCAAACAAATCTGAAACAATTAAAAGAGCATGATTCCATATAAATCTAAAACAACAATTTAGTACACAATTCCAGAGGAAACAAGAACAAGGCAAACGGGTGTCAAGTGGAGAGTGTCATCGCAAAGCTCTCATGAGATCCCCTGGCACTTCCTCCAATTGAGGCGCCGACACCCATCTATGGATCCCCTAGCCCTTCCTCCTACTTGAGGCGCTGACACCATGGGGTAGCTTATGCAGATTCGATAACCCCTCATGAAGATGAGATTATGACTTTTCCAACCACGGCCTACTCAGTCTATCATTAGTCTATGGTAGCCCTAATGCATAAACGAGGAATTCAATGTTTATTATCTTGTGTGTTTTACTACCCATCCCCCTAAATTCTATTTTTAGATTATCACTTGTTTAACTACTCTTACGTGGGTTCCCCTGAGCTTTTCCTCCTTTCGAGGCACCGACGCCCACGAAGAGCCACTCTCCCTATGACTCCTAACATAAATCAAAACTAGGCAAGGGTTGAATTAAAACATAAAAAGCATAATACCACAATAGGAACACGCGAGGCATTAACCCTCTCGCAATAATTCATAACCAAAAGTCTTAACGAACCGTTCAACCCTTCCAAGCATAAATCATTAAGTTTCAACTCCAAAAACATAATCAAGACAAGAAAAAATTCTAAAATAAACAAGCCTCTAGAACAAGGTTTCACAACACGGTTCCCACATCGACAACACTAAATGAAAACCATAACATAAAAGAAAAACTCACATTACAATTTGCAAGATTGCACCATTAACTTTCATTCCCAAACGGATATTTAAATTAAAACACCCAAAACTGATCATTAAAAGGTTCAAAGTCTTAATCATAACCAATACATTTGTCTCGATGTAATTCGCAACAACCAATTAAAGCTTATTTTCTGTTTAAAATATTTGTTAAACTAAATCGAATAATAAATTAATACCTTAAAAAAAAAATATAAATACCTAAACATAAGCATTATTAACCATTTTAAATAGAATACACAAATTACATTATTTTTTTAAACATAATAAAATAATATTAAATAAAATAATTATAATTATTATATTTGATAAATTAAATATTCACCACATAATAATAAATAAATAAATATATACATATATATATATATATATATATTTATGTATATATATATAAATATATGTATATTTATATATTTAAAAAAAACAAAATTAAAATAAACCCACGCTAACCTTTGTACTGGCTGACGACCATACTGCCCACAGCAGTCTTAATGACTGCTGTGTAGCAGTCATTGAGACTACTATGGTAGTACTGCCATAGTAGTAAGGTGACGGGGAATGGTACGACTTCGGCTGTCCTTCTCCTGAACCTCCAATAAAATTTTATTTTATTTCATTTTTTTTAAAACAAAATTTTGTTTCATAAATTTTTTTATAAATAACTTTTATTTTAACGAAAGGAAATATATGACAATGCAGGACGGCCGACCATGTACTGGTTCGGCTCGAACCCCAAAGAAAATAAATAAATTTAAATCTCTTTCATTTTTTTGATAGTAATAAACAAATTAATAAATCATTATATAAACATAGATATGTATTTCGTACTAATTATATATATATTTAAATTTATATATATATTTTTCACAAAACTGATTCCAATAAGAGGATAGGTTTACATTCAGATGTAAGCATAGTATGATTTAAATATACATATATTTATATATATTAGAGTATGAAGTCAAACTTTGTTTGTTTCAGAAAATCAACTATAACCAAATTGGGGATTTCCATCAAATGAAATTTGTTATCAAATACTTCTTCAAAGAGTTTTCCCACAGATAAATTCTATTTATCTAATTTTCAGAAAATATTCTTTTACAAGCAAGATTGATTCTAACACACATTTCTATTCTTTTTCTTGCAGATTTAAAAAAACAAACAAAGAGAGAGAGGGTGGAACCTGGAGTCCTACGCTCTCAAGAATCTGATGAAGCTTGTTCGATCATGATAGCGTCTACGAAAATCTCCTCGTTCCTACTTCGAATCTCCTCTCTAGAATACCGTGCTCAAATCTCAAACCCAAATCCTTAATCTCCAGACTCTTTTCAAATTATTTCAAAACAAAAGAATCAAAATATCCTTTTTGAAAACTTCAGAAAATTCAAAGATGCATAACATTATTTTTCAATTTCTGTCTCCATAAAATCTTTGTCTCTCCAAAAACTCACAAAATTCTTAATTAAATAAAAGATATTGTCCATTTCTTCCAAAAACTCAAAAAAATCAAAAATAAAAGAAAATAATTCTTTAAAAGCAAGCTTTTGAGTCAGATCTGAATTCTAGTTTTCTCTCACAACTTTTTCATTCTTTTATTTTTTTATTTTTTTTCTATTTTCAATACTTTTTGTTTTAATTTCCATTTTTACAACTTTACTTGCAAAGCACATTATCTAATTAATTGAAATAATTTATTCTAACAATTATTCTCAACAAGATAATTAATTAAAATAATAATACCCAATTTAATATTTTAATTATCATTTAATAAAATACATGACCTTATAAAATTAAATAAAACATTTAAATATTTTCATACAAATAAATCAACATTAAAATGAACAATTATTACCAACATTTAATTAACTAATTCACAACTTATAAAATATCAACTTCAATTAAATACGACAAAACACAAACATGACCCACAACGAAAAACAACTACACGAACATAGAAAACCTTTTAGACAAGACGGTCTGACATCATGGGACGAGATGACTTCGTTGTCACCTCTATTTCAACTTATACCATTGGGTTATTGGTGCTCGCCTTATCTTGCCAAAGCAGATGGAATCGAGACTTGTACCTGCAAATCCTACATACAAACGAAGTCATGTACATGTGCATACATATATATAAAATCAAAGCATTAATTCAAAGCATTGCATTGTGAGAAGGAATCGCAGCGTAACAGAGCACTCGCAAACGAGTGATGCTACACTTTCCTTCATCACATCTATCCTAACAATTATAATATAACTGATAAAATAACATTTCTAAACTAGCAATTCATTTCATAACATAATTTATAAAATCATTGCATAATAATATAACTCTGAAACTCAACTAATATCTCCAACCATAATGTCATATGAAATAATTATGTCCACTAATGGAATAACAGCATCATCAAATGTCTAACTAACCAAATCAACAATAATAGTATCATCACAGTATCAAACCAAAGCATAGAAAATAATAAGTCTAAATAGTAAGAGGAGGGGTATTACAAAACACATAAAAAGATTATGCATTATTCACATTTGGTGGTGGCAACAAATATAAAACTAGAGCAGTATTGTGGAAGGCCTTCAAAAAAATTGCTATGGTCAATTTCTATGGAAGAGCATGAGGAAATCATAGATGCATTGCAAAAAAGAGAGGATGCAAATGGTACAATGGATTAAGTAAATACAGGTAAATATAGTTTTAGTTTTATTTTGTCCTTATAAATACATTAAATACATGTTTCAACATTGGTCAAGTGTGTTATTAGTTGAAATTGATTTAAATTGTTCTTTTATATATCCTTAAGGCATAATCACAAAAAGGATCTAGCCCATGCAAATTCAACCTAGACAACATGGAATACTTGGTAAAAATAGGTAATTATCAATTAAATTATATTTAAATACATGTTTTGATTACATATTGATATTGCTTGGACATTAATAGTTAAAATTGATTTATTGTCATTTTCTGTATCCTAAAGCCATCATTGCATACTTTGAAACAAAAAGGATAGGATGCCTGGATTCAACCTACAAACATGTGTGGAATAGTTTTAAATGCAAGTACATGAGTTCTGTACATATAGATAGTTTATATAAATTAAAATATGTATGTTTTGATGATTTCATTGATATTGCTTGTACCGTTTTGATATCAGGTGGTGTGAAGACCTACTACATTCTAGCCACAAGTTTGAGATGTTCTTGAGATGGCACATCCAAATTTTGTAAACATCGTTTTGAGATGACATATATGTACATACATACTTACAAAATTAAACATACTCTATGTACTTCTATGTATCAAATCAATATTCTATATATTTCGGCGTATTATGACCCCTTAATACATCCCCTTAAGACATTCTATTATGACCCTTTTAGACATCCCCTTAATTAACATGGTCTATTATGACCCCTTTAGACATCCCCTTAAGACCCCTTAAGACATCCCCTTAATTAACACATTCTATTATGACCCCTTTAGACATCCCCTTAAGGCATATTATGACCCCTTAAGACATCCCCTTAAGACATTCTATTATGACCCTTTTAGAGATCCCCTTTAGACATCCCCTTAAGACCCCTTAAGACATCCCCTTAATTAACACGTTCTATTATGACCCCTTTAGACATCCCCATAAGACATATTATAACCCCTTAAGAAATCCCCTTAAGACGTTCTATTATGACCCTTTTAGACATCCCCTTAATTAACATGTTCTATTATGACCCCTTTAGACATCCCCTTAAGACCCCTTAAGACATCCCCTTAATTAACACATTCTATTATGACCCCTTTAGACATCCTTTTAAGACATACTATAACCCCTTAAGACATCCCCTTAAGACGTTCTATTATGACCCCTTTAGACACCCCCTTAAGACGTCATTATTTTTTTTGAAAACTTATAAATTAGTGTTAGATGAACTATTATTCATAGTATTTATTAATGCTTTTATTCTCTAATCTTCTATGGTATTGTTATGGTTAGGATTAGAATTTTAATTAGAGTTAGAATTGAACCCTAATTCTAACTGTAATACTAATTGAACCCTAACCCTAACCGTTATTAGAACCCAACCCTTATTGAACCCTTACCCTATCCTAAAATTAATCCTATCCCTAAGCCTTGTTGTATCTAACCCTAATTGAAACCTAACCCTAACTCTAGTTGTGTCCTAATCCTAACCTTTACCCAAAGCTTTATCCTATAACCCTAACCTTAATCCTAATCTTAAAGTAACCTTAATCTTAATTGAATTCTAATCCTAATTGAACCCTTTTGAACCCTAACCCTAAATCTAACCTTGATCTAACCCTATGCTAACCATTACTCCAAGCTTTATCTTAGAATTTTGATTGAACCCCAATCCTAACAAAGTCATAATCATAATCATAACCCAATTGTAAATAATAATAATGTTATATAATTTTTTTCATATGATAAAGTTATATGTGAATATAATTCTTAATTACATTTATTTTTAAATATAGATATGCTAGCTTTAAATATATTGCTTTAAAAATTTATTTTATGTGTAATAATAAATTTATTATATTTTCTTTGTATTTAATTTTATAATTTTAAATTGATTTTAGATGTCTATTTATTATGAAAAACTTATCTATTTAAGTTGCTATATTTTTGTACAATAAAACCTTTAGTAAAGCCTTAAAATTTTAATATTTATTTACATATATATGTTAATTTTGAATAAAATAGAATATTAGTGATTTTTCCTTTTTGAAATGTTCTTAATTTTTTAAAAAATATTGAAGATTTTTTATGTTGGAAGATTTCTACTATTCATGTACAGTGTTAATTCATGTGTATTTTGAGCAATCATTATTATAGTTGAAGATTATTTTGATTTTATAACTATTTTTTCCTTTTTGAAATGTTCTCAATTTTTCCTATAGTTAAATTTGACATGTTAAAGACTTTCATTACCAACTTGATATTAATCTAAATATGCAGTAATCCAAAGACTTTACATTCACATGATTATTTCCAAATAATATTAAAATAATAACTTATGTAGATTTTGGAAGTGCATCTGCACATTTTAAGCATAAGATCCATGTGCACTTGACCCATATTTTAACACAATTCAGGTTTAGACCCTAAATTTCTGGTATATAAATAGATTGCTTTTGTTTGTAAATTATGATTTATTGACTGATTATTGTAAATATTAAAATGTCCTATATTAATCCATGTATGAGATCACTAAATTTCACATTAATGTCCTATATTAATGTCTTGACTATGAACATAAAATGCATAAATGTACATGTGTAAATTAAAATTTCAAACAATAATAAAGTCCATAATTTATGTAACATATTAAGTGCATGAAACCAATATATTAAGCACATGAAATAAAGTCCAACAGAGTACATGATAAACAAGAAATATAGTCCATGAAATAAACAAATATAACCATAAAATCACATGTTTCTAGGTCATGTATTGTCTCTATAATCAAGAGACCTCTTCACACCATGCGGACTATGTGGATGACCTAAAACACTTCTGTATAAGAGAAAGATGAAATTAGATGTAAGACAATAAAAAATATTTAATGACAATTTAATTTATAATCCATCATAAAATTAAATTACCATCATATCATGTTTGGATGCTCTGGTGCACCTAAAGAAACCTCTAAATTCTCTAAATCAATCAACATAAACAAGACAAAGAAATTCAAAATTACAACTCTACAATTAAATTTTTTTAATTCAATTTAATTCAAAATTTATCATATTTTAATTGTATTGTATTCTGAGGTTGTGCACTAGGCTCTTCTCCGGACCTTCATGACATGCTCAACTACAAGATGTGTCTCATGCTATAAAAGAAAAGAATATTTGAAAATCATATTATATATATTCAATTTAAAATTTGCACTACTCTAAATGGTATAAAAATTTTAAATAGCTTGATCCTAAACCTACCATGTCCCCTAGTGGTGTAATCATGTTCAGTTAGGCTGAAAGTTGCACAAAGTCCAAGATCAGTACCAAAGCATGTACAATTGAATTAGGTTAATATATACATATATATTCAAGTTTGCACATTTTGTGTAGAAAGTTTTGTAAACAACCTGGAAATCAGTGGCCTCATGAGTAACTACAACATCAAATGTTTTCCCAATGCCCATTCTTATTGTGGTATCAACCTAGACATACATGTACATAGACATTTAACCCTTATAATATTTACAAGTGTACATGCATGCATTTCATATATCTAGTGAATTCAAAACTCATAAAATTTTAACTATACTAATGTAAACTTTAAACAAATTTACAATATGAATGTACTTGCCCCTGATCTATGATGCTCGATAGTGGAGGAGTGCTTGACAATCCCTCAGGAGGAATCGACGTGGATGCCGATTGACTCACCTAACCAACATGAATATTTGAAACATATATGTGATTCAATTATAAATTTAAAACTCAAGTTAAATAATTTATGATTTCATATATAATTTTTAAAATTGAAATCAAAATACCCCATAAGGGTTGCCAATTATGACCGGTGTCGATGTATGTACTCGTGGAACAAATGATTGCCCTTGCATCGTTAGTGTCATCCATACACCAAACAATTTGATTGTTAAAATGTATTGCAAACTTTTCTTTGATATATACAACCATAAAAAATTATTATAAAGTGAACGTACATCTAGATGCATATTTATACCTGTGTCGTAGTGTCCTCGGGGTGATGTTCTGCTACGAGGAAATCTACAAATGAACTGATGCGACTAGATGAGCAACCAAAATCTCCTCGTCCACCTGAACTAGGTGTGGCCTGATCAGGTCCATAGCATACTAGAGCGGTACTCAAACCAGCTCCATAAAAACCTCCATCATCATCATCATCTCTATTCTCTCCACTCACTATCGTAGAAGTGTGTTGATCAAGGTCTCTTGTGAGTGTACTAAGGGAACCTAATGTTGAGACCAGAGCTTGATGATGTACAGGTGTAGGAATGGGAGGACCAGGAGCAACAAAAAGGGGTTGCGCATGCACGGGGCATCGAGGATCAACCCTTTCCCCTAATCTCTATTGTGGCATGCCGCCACCAACACCCTGAAATGATCTAAAATCAAAATAATTGGGCTTTTGCCCCAAAACAAACTCTACATACAGTTTTCTCAAAAAATACAATGGGCACTCCCAATTAGCATGTGGGGGACTATCAAAAACCATATATCATCGATCCTAAAAGTGTGCACTCATTTTCTGATGTATGCACCACCTCATGGATATTCTAGATTTGTTGGGTGGAATGGGTTGTCGAGTAACAAGGTCAAGAAAGTAGGGGGCTAGATGGGCTTTCATTATTTTAAGGTCTAATATTTGTTTGTAAGAGAGACCATCAGAATAAAATTGTCTCATTTGTTCTCTGTCTCGTCGATGCCTATTAAGATCAGAATCGATCATCTTGATGGAATCAACAATGTTTTGCATTGCAGATGCAAAATGTCTCACATGTGGAGGAATCAATGCTTGACTCTGCATAGCATTGATTTGATTTTGTAAGGATGCAACTTGATCATTTATTCGTGCTCTCAAGCGAGCCTCATCAGATGCCATAGGTGTTGGAGGTGGCATATGAGGGGGAGGGGGAGGGGGAGGCGGAGGTGGAGGTGGAGGTGGAGGTGGAGGTGGAGAAGGGGAGGCGGATCTAGCTGTGGCTGAGGTGGTGGATTGATGATATCATCAATGTTAAAATCATCCATGACATGCTTGATATAAATGTGCACCTGCATTAAATCATACAAAATAGTCCATGTGCATACATATATTAAGATCATATATTTAATTGAAATAGGATGAGCAACATATATATTAAGCTCATATATTTAATTGAAATGTACATATATATACATTGATTGTTCAACTCAAGAGCATGTCCATACAAAATTAAAAATTAAATGTATGTACATGTACATTTAAAATAAAAAATATGATGCATAATTTGCATTGTGTACTGTAAATAATTAAACTAAACTATGTACATACATACAAATTTCAAAATTTAAGAACTATGTATGCAGATTTTTAATACATGCACATACATACTAAACAATAAACTTGAAACATTCAAAAAAATATCATTTTATGTCTAACACACACACACACATATATATATTACAATTTTTCAGTAGGAGAAATCATGATCTAGTAGATAGTCAGAAAATATATACTATTATATACTATTCATTATAAGTTCATAAATTCCACCAAATTCATAAATCCATGTCACTAAAAATATCCATCTAGAACCAAAATCATAAATTCGTGTCACTAAAAATATCCATTTGGAACCAAATTTATATATTCATCACACAATATGTCCATCGTTCACCAAATTTATAAATTCATAACTATTTAAGATCAATGTTTTAATTTATAAACTTTTATGGCTCTCTACTATATAGATCTTCATTTCTTTGTGTTTTCCTTTTCAAAATCAGGAGTTATTCTCTCCTCTAGCCATTGTCGATGCTCATCTACAATCCCATCCATAGCCCTGACAACATCAACAAGGGTTTGCATCCTAGATGCGAACATCCTCACAAGAGGTGCAACACATTCTTCATTTTGAACAATGTTGATTTGATCTTCGATGGTTCTAGTAGAAGCATTGATTTGTGCTTGCAAAAGAGCATGTTCATTGATTTTAGGTGGTGGAGGTGGGGGGTTACGAGGTGGAGTGAGCAGAGGTGGAGGTGGAGGTGTTGGAGATGGATGGCGTGGAGGTGGATTGCGAATATTATTGAATGGATCCATGTGATCTTTAAGATATGAGTGAACCTGCATTAGATTTGTAATTTCAAGATGTAAGATACATGTTTAGGAAATACCTTTAAACCATTCAATATAAATGGCCTTAAATAATTGAAATAGGATGATAAAATTATATGTAAGCCTCATTTATATGTCTAAGGCACATGTTACTTGAATGAAAATACAATTAACTATTGATATTGTATAATCTTGCAGGATTTTATTATTGTTAAATTTGGTTGGCCCTTGGGCAACTTTGATCACCAAATTTTAAGAACTTCTTTGATCCCCTTAAGAAATGTCATATTGGAACCCCTTAAGAAAATTGAATTATGATTTAGGGTGACAGGATGGCTTAAGGGGATTTACGTCTAGTGAGGTCCTAGGAGAAAATGGCATGGCTCAAGTGAATAAAATTTGGTGAAGTTGCCCAAGGCAACCAAATTTAATTAAGAGCATTTAAAGAAAAAAAGATGTCTTTAGGGTTTAGGGTAATAGGAAAGCTTAACGGGATTTACATGCAGTAAGATCCTAGGAAAAATTACATGGCATAAGGTAATGAAATTTGGTGGAGTTGCTTAAGGCAACCAAATTTCATTAAGAGCTTAAGAAAAAATGATGGCTTTAGGGTTTACGATTTAGACTTTAGAATTTAGGTTTTAGGGATTTAGGATAACTTAAGGGGATATATATAGTAAGATCCTAGGAAAAAATTACATGGCATAAGGGAATGAAATTTGGTGGTGTTGCCTAAGGCAACCAAATTTCATTAAGAGCCTAAGAAAAAATGATGGCTTTAGGGTTTACGGTTTAGACTTTAGAGTCTAGGGTTTAGGGCAATATGATAACTTAAGGGGATATATGTAGTAAGGTCCTAGGACAAAATTACATGGCATAAGGGAATGAAATATGTTGGAGTTGCCTAAGGCAACCAAATTTCATTAAGAGCCTAAGAAAAAATGATGGCTTTAGGGTTTAGGGTAATAGGATAACTTAAGGGGATATATGTAGTAAGATCCTAGGATAAAATTACATGGAAAAAGGGAATAAAATATGGTGGATTTTCCTAAGACAACCAAATTTCACTTTATGATCCTGGGTAGGACAAAATGAATGGTTTAGTGTTTAGGGTTTCGGGTTTAGAATTTGGAATAATTAATGAACTTGCAAGTTAGTGAAGAAAATTTTCTTGTGGAATAGTTGATTGAGATCTACTCAAATGTTTCAACTGACCAACCTAGATCATGATGGAAACTTTTATCACCAAATTTTAAGAACTTCTTTGATCCCCTTAAGAAAATTGAATTACGATTTAGGGTGACATGATGGCTTAAGGGGATTTACGTCTAGTGATGTCCTAGGAGAAAATGACATGGCTCAAATGAATAAAATTTGGTGAAGTTTCCCAAGGAAACCAAATTCCATTAAGAGCCTTTAAAAAAAAATGATGGCTTTAGGGTTTAGGGTTTAGACTTTAGAGTTCAGGGTTTAGGGTAATAGGATAACTTAAGGGGATGTACATGTAGTAAGATCCTAGGACAAAATTACATGGCATAAGGGAATGAAATATGGCAGATTTTCCTAAGACAACCAAATTTCACTTTATGGTGTTGGGTAGGACAAAATGAATGGTTTAGTGTTTAGGGTTTAGATTTTAGAGTTTAGAGTTTAGGGTTTACAAAACTTAGGGTAAAGTTTTGGTGCCCCTTGGAATATTTAATGAACTTGCAAGTTAGTGAAGAACATTTTCTTGTGGAATAGTTGATTGATATCTACTCTTGTTTCAACTGACCAACCTAGATCTTGAAATCTCATTCATATTATAATCTTGCACAATCTTATTATTGTTAAATTTGGTTGCCTTGGGCAACTTCACCAAATTTTAAGAACTTCTTTGATCCCTTTAAGAAATTTGCCGTATTGGGACCCCTTAAGAAATTGATTTATGATTTAAGGTGATAGGATGGCTTAAGAGGATCTAGATGTCTAGTGAGGTCCAAATTTAGTCATACTATAGCCTCATTGGTTCCATCTAGCTCTGGGTCAAAAGTGTTTACCCCTCTAATAAAAAAAAGTATCATGATGTTAAAAATGAATCAATCTATACCTATCACAAAAATAACAATAATCTTAATTGTAACCCATACTCTAACAATAATAGAATGCTAAATGATCCCCACCTCTAACCATATCCTAATTGAATTGCAAACCTAATTGAAACTTAATTAAATTATAACCTTTACCTAGTCTTAAATGTATTCCTATATTATATTATATTTAAATTAATTTATTTTTGTATTATAATTATATTAATATTTACTATATATTCCTAATTGTAACCTAACTATTTACTACAAACCTAATTGAATCTTAAGCCTAATCCTCATTAAAACCCCAAGTAAATTGTAACATTACCTATCCTTAATTGTAATCTTATATTATATTTTATGATATTAAATATTTATATTATTTAATATATTATATTAAATATAATATATTAAATAATATAAATATTTAATTATATATTTTTATATGAATCATCCTCTATCTCTAAATTGTAATAATAGCATGTAGTTCCTCCAAACTATCATCATGTACCTCCTCCCTTTCCCATGTAATAGGTGTACCTTGTAGGTGTTAAATGGTTCCATCTTGGTCTCCTTATTGATGCATTTCTATCCTTCCACATAAATCTATATAGTATCAAAATATAGGTAATTTTATGGTTGTTGAATCTCTTTTAATTGTTAAAGAATCCATTATGATTGAGGATGGGTTGATTATTATCTAGGATCACATCTTAAAAATACTATAGAGGTCATGTGGTATGTTTTTCTTAATACATATATTCCCATACAAACCTCTTTCCATGTATTATCAACTCTCCTATATAATAGACACCTTCCCAAATTTAAATTTCATATGATATATATGTACCCAAGTGTTTCCAATTGGAATTGCTATAATTATATTTTATGGCATTCTAGATATTCAAAATAGTTTTCATAAATCTACCAAATAGACCCATTCTTGACATTGAACCTACATAATTTTAGGTATGTCCAATGAAAGATTAGGGTCTAGGGTTCATAAATTTCAAATGCTTTAGTGTTATGGGTTTAGATTTTATAGTTTAGGGTCTAGGGTTTAGCAAACTTAGGGTGAAGTTTGGGTGGCCCTTGGCATAATTTAGACTTGCAAGTTAGTGTCAATTGAAATCAATTGTAAGCATTTAGATTTACGAATTTGCTAACTAAATTTGCAAACAAACATCAAGATAAACTTTATGAATTTTAACTATTCTTTAACATATTGATTTCTAATCTAATTATAATTTAATATTGAAACTAAAGTTTAATATATATCATTTTTTCCATACAAAGTAGATAAAATTTAAAACATTTAAGCAATGAGAATGATTTTTTTGAGCTCGAAATTACCTAGTTTTCAAAATCAAAATGATTTGTTCAATTCCAATTTAGGGTTTTAACAATTTTTTTTGTTCCAATTCAATTTAGGGTTTCAATTTTAAGCAATTAGGGTTTTTCATGCAATTTTTTCTTTTCAATTCAAGCTAGGGTTTTCAAATTCAATTTTTTTCGTTTGATTTGAATTCAGGGTTTCAAAAAGCTTGATTTGGATTTGTAAATGCAATGTTTTTATTTCATTTCAATTTCTAGGGTTCTGAAATGCAATTTTTTTTGCTTTGTTTCAATTAGGGTTTTCAAATTCAATTTTTTTTTGGGTTTAATCGAACAATTTAGGTTTCAACAGTTAAATTTTGTTTCTAAAACACAATTCAAGGTTCATTTTTTCATTTTTATTAAAAAACCTTTAAGTTTCATTGCATTTTTTCGTCTATTTTTACAATTATTCAATTCTACTATAACAGTTAAAAAAATGCTTAGAACGTGAAATAAATTAAAAAAAACATGCTAAATTAACTTATTTTTTTCAAAATTTCAATTGAAAATAGAAAAATGCAAAAAAATGGCATGGAGGTGGGTACCTGTTGCTGATCGTGGGGGTCATTGTCACTAGTACTCGGGGTCCCGTCTGCTAAGCAATGAAATCTATTTTTTTGAAAAAATAAATATCAATATAAAACGGCATCCTGATTTATAAAAAATGAGATCCCGATTTCCATAAATCGAGATCCCATTTTTTTACAATCGGGATCTCGTTCCTTTTCCATTGGTTTGGGATCCTATGGGAATTGGGATCCCGAGTTTTAAAAAGAAAGATCCTATTTCGTCTTAGGCTCGGGATCCTGAACCATAACGAGATCCCGATTTTTAAAAATCGAGATCCTGTTTATTAAAATCGGGATCCCGTTTCCTCAATGCTGATTTCAATTTTTTGGTTAAGGCAAAAACTTCCATGTTTCGTGGACTCAACTTTGTGCACTTACCCATGTAATTTATTAGGCTTGCAAATAAATTAAAGGGCTTATTAAGGCATAATTAAGCTCAATTGAATTAAGAGGGCCCCAAAAAGTGTGAAAATGTAAAGGGATATATTTTCAACACTAAATTAAGACACTATTTTTAGTCCATTTTAATTAGGAGGGCCCAAACAAGTGAGAAACTGTAAAATGGTACATTTTTATACACTACAATATATATACATATATATACATATATATATGTATATATATGTATATACATATATATATATGTATATATATGTATATACATATACATGTGTATATATATATATTTATATATATTTGAACCTGTAACAAATAAGCCTGAATGGAGAATTTTTTGTCTTCTACTATCCTTCATGCTGAAACAAATTGCAATGAATATAATTTCATGCAATGATTAATGGCTTGCATCTTTGAACCTAGAAACCCTCGAATTATTCCATCTTTAAGCACACTTGTCCTTGCCAACCCCTTACCTTAGCAAAAATGAGACAAAATTATTTAAAGGAAATCTTTTTGTTTAGATTATGTTGTGTTAATTTCTTTGTTAGTTTCCCTAAAATAAAAAGGCCAAGATTTAATTAGATTTGTGGCTAGAGATTGTTTACTCATTCATTTAGCTTTAAATTATTAAATTTAGAGCAGGCTCTTAGGTATTGTTAAGAGAAATAGGTTAATAATTGGCGAGGCTTATGAAAATTAGGAGCTTGTAACTTTAGATGAATCATAATAAATTATATAAAATTAAATTAATAATTTATTTACTTAGGAGAATTGAAAAGGAAATAAATGACCAATAATAAAAAATAAACATGTATTTTTTAGATTAAATGGTGCACTTAATTTAGAAATAATATGAACTTATAGCTATTGTATATTTAAAATGATTGCTTAAAACCAAATATCAAATATCACTAATATGGCTAACTATTATATTTAAATAGTTCATACATCACGTTTCTTGTTTTTTCTTATTGGAGTATTTAATTATCCATTGTAGTGATTAAATTTATTTAGCATTCTATTTAATTTTTTTGTTTATAGAGATGTAACTATTCATTTATTGATAATTAATTAATTATGATACTCATATTTCTTTCATTGGTCTAGTCTTGATGATTGAACCCTCATCTTACCATGTGGTTAATCTTCAGGGATTTTAAAAAAGAATGTATCTCCCTTCAAGGTGTCTTCCTCAGAAACCCAAATCTATTAAGTGGTCATTGTTGTTAAAATGTGAGGAAGGGATATCTCACACCCAATTTTTGTTACCCTTCTACTCACCTTTTGTGCAATGTTCTTATTATGGAAATGTCTACACATTTCCATTAGGCACACCTAAATGATTAGCTAAATGCTATCTTGTTTTAGATTATTATCCTAAAAAAAAATTGGGTTTGTGTCATTGTTTCCTAGTGTAAAAAGTGGCCATTAAATTTGGTATTAGAGAAAGCTTTCTACACTAGAAACTTTTGGTTTTTTTATTATAAGATTGATTATTTTATTTTTCACAAATATTTAGATGTTTCTTAGGTCAATAAAAGTTCTCACTCATGCCAATTATTTGATTGGATCATGCACTCATGAGACCCATTTCTAGTCCCATCATTCAAAGAGTAGCCATCATTAGGCTTAGTCAAACTTAGGGCCCTAAATTTTGCATGCACTATAAAATTTAGTGGGGTTCATTGAGGAGAGATTACCACCAATAATGGGAGCACACCATGAGGATCAAGTTACTCATGTCAATGAGGAGAACACATTTGCTTGACATAATTTTAGTATGATCCATTCTCACATTCAAGAACTATGTGTTGATGATGTAGCAAATGATTCAATTCATATCTCACAACCTCATCATGAGAAACCTCAACCTGAGATGAAGTTTCCACCAAGATGTCAACAACATGCAAGAGATAAGATCAAAGATTTGTTGTGACTTTAACTACCTATGTTTGAAAGATCAACTAATAGAGTCAAGGTAGAATATTCGCCTCTTAGCCTTGAGAGGTGCTTTCGATTACATAACTATGAGAGAAATTTCAAGGAAAATTTTGCAATTCATTTTTCAAGAGGGACCACTTCTACTTGGTGGTGACAAGAGGACTAGATGCATCATCTAGTCTTCGATACTTTGACTAGGGACATATTTTTGGAGTATTTTAGGAATAAATATATTTTTGAGTATCTTTATCAATGACATATTGATGAGTTATATGATCTAGAATAGAGTGGACTCACGATTTATTAGTATGACATAAATTTTATGGAGTTATTATAGTATGTGGATTACATTCTGTAATGCCCCATCGTGCAAACCCTAAAGGACAACATAAACAAAAAATTACAACAATTTTTTTTTTGAAAGTAGAACAATACATAAAGATAACATACAACCATTAATGATCAAAAGAGAGGAAAATGATACATCATTTTATTACAATTCAATTCACAATTCCATAATACAATTATGGAGCATATTTCCACATATATAACATATCAAGGATACAATGGTGCATTACATAATGCTTCCCTTATAGAAATGGGCAAAATACATCAAGTAAAAGAATGCTACATCAAGGAAGAATGAGGTACAAAGTGTAGAGTAGTCTTCAACCAAGTGAAGCTCTAGAACTTAGTATCTACTTCCACATCACGAACATAACTTGGGAAACTAATGGGGTGCATAGCACGTTCCACCCGACTACGTGGGTTTGAAGACCCACCCCCTGTGCTAGGAGATGACAAGAAAGACTCACACCCAAATCGGTTAGGTGAACAATGGAAAACAAGACTCCATGAAAAGAGCAACAACAAACACATAACTACAAAAAAATAATTGAAATTACAACAAAACAAAATGCCAATATTATAGATCAACATTAAATAACCATAAGAGGTGCCAACAACAATAGGATCCAAAGCCTTCAAATGAAATTGCAATATCAACCAACAATAAATATTAAGGCACCTTTCATTAACATCAATCAAGTTTCCATGAGGCTTGTGTGCAACACTAAAAGATAGAACTTGGAGGCTTCAACAACAAATACCAAGAACCAATTGCCTCAACAACATATAATTCAAACAACACTCCCAGAGGCAACCAAACAAGGGAAAATAAATGGGTATTGTAGGAGAGTGTCATTGCCTGGCCTTACATGGATTATCCAGGCAACCTATCACAAGGTACTTCCTCCATCTATGGTTATCCTAGCTACCTATCTCAAGGTGTCACTCCATAGGGTGACTCATGCAGGACCACTTACCTTTCGTGAGGACAAGGCACTGATCTTACCAACTAGATCTTCTTATCCCATCCTTAGCCTGTGAAAGCACTAACAGTATGGGTGAGGCTCATAATTAATCTTATTTATTGTTTAACTACCCAAACCCACTAGTTCATTAATTACATTATCACTTGTTTAGGAAAATCTTCCATGGGTTACCCTAACAACCCCTTTGTGTGTCAGACCCCCATGAAGAGCCACTCCCTACAGGTACCCAAACCAAAACACGCAAGGGGTGTACCTTATCTCTCATAAAAATCAAGGTGTACATAACACACAACATGCGAGGAAAGAACCATCTCGCAAAACCATTCCATATCATTGAAACAAAAAAACAAGGAGGTACCACCCACAAGAACTCAAAATCAAAAAAATAGGATCAATGAATCACAAAGGTCCAACCATGGAAAATAAATATAATTCAAGTTTCTTCATTTCCTCTAGAAGCCTAAAATATCAAAAATCCACAAACTCCCACAGAGGGTAATTCAAACTCTCAGGTTCCCAACCATCTCAAAAGTGACCACAAGAAGGTCATTGCAAAAAAAGTCTCCTTAATTAGAATTAACGCAAAAGGGTTCAAGAATCACATCATGAATCCACAAAATGATCAAATAATTTCCATAAAAACAAAATGACAAGAGAAGAGTAAAGGAGGCAATATCATAACGAAATAGTAGCCAACACTTTCAAAAGATTATCAGCATTATACAAGACCAATCATAATAGCCAAAAGCAAGGTTAATCGTCAATACATCCAAAAGAGAGCTGACTGGACATCAAACAAGCAATACCATTTAAGCCTTGTATTTAAACTAAAGATTGCATGTAATTCCCCATCTTGTAACCTAAGGAATGATACATTGACTACGAAAGTGTAATAATTTTTTTGTTTAAAAATGTAATCATTTACTTAATTAATTGCAAACATTCCCTAAGTAACGCGATGACACACTATCTGAAAATTCCCATGGACGACAATAGCATTTAACATTGCATTAATTTATCTCACATTAACTTAGAAACATACATTGAATAACATTTAAATTACATCATTGAAGATATATAGTACAAATAAGAATCTTACATTACATTGAAATTACATTACAATACTCATTTTCCAAATGAGGTAGATCAAATAATAGTTTACAATTACAAGTTACAAGTATTCTCCTCTTCAAAAATTGAGGAGTGTTACACAAATACAGTTTCCATTGTTACAATTAAGAAAGTACACATAAATCCACATGTGAGCTCTCCATCCAAGAAGCACTCGTTACCATGATCAAGAACTGGGGACCCAATGGAGTAAGGTACATGTTCCACCCAACCATGTGGTACCTGTAGGTCCACCCCCTGTGCTAGGAGATAGTAATAAGGTTCCCTAGACATAACCTATAAACCCTAGACACAAGTAAAACCATGGACAAACTATACAAGTTCAAACTTAACTTATTGGTTACATTACTTCCAGAATTAGGATAATCAAATATGCTAAGTTCACAAGGACACTGCTATTTTAGGTGGAGTGTCATCACAATGTTGCAAAGGTTACCCTGGTGTTTCTTCCTAGGTTCTGGCCCCCAACTTGGGTTACCCTGGCGACCTCTTATGAAACCCAGCCCCACATGCATACTATTGCGGTATCGAACATCTCTTAATAATAACAAGATATCGATTTGCCATTCCAAGCCTTCTCAACTTATTCTCAAGAATGAACTAGCCCTAGAGTCTATAAGTGAGGCTTATTAATCTAATTAAATATTTTAAACTAACTAATGTTTTGTTTTAGTTTTCACTAACTTACTAACTCTACATGAGTTACCCAGGCACCACTTTATGTGTCGGCCCTCACACAGAGCCACTCCCCTAAAAATAACATGAGAAAACTAAGTTCACTAACTAAGGTATGCAAAGTGCACTCAAATCATCATATATAAAAAAACATATTACAATGAATTTCACATCTTGTTCATAGAACCAGGTGTCTAAAATCATACAGAACCATGTGCACAACCCTAGTAACTTATAAAGTGAAACCTTCATGATAACAATTCCCTTTCAAGATATAATGTCTGGAAGACTTGAAAACACATATAATCCCCAATCTGCCAATATGTTTTCAAAAATAACTTAAAATAATTCAGGCACATAATTATCTAATTTTAGGATTTACTAAATCCAATCAAGCCAATAAGAAATATAAAGAAATTAAACAACTCGATTATAATTCTCTCTCAACAATAAAAGTTGTATCATCTAATCTAATTTTCACTTTCTCAATTTCACATAATGAAATAATCATCAATTTATCAAATAAAAATATTTTATTTAAATTAAATCAAATTTTAAACCATACTCTTATTAGTTTCTCTGAAATAAAACAATCACTTAAATAATTTTATTTAAATAATTATTTTATTTTATTAATTATATTATTTAATCATTATATCAAATAGTTTTTAATAAAATTTCTATCAAATAACAAACATATATAATATATTCTAATATTATATAATATATATAATATATTATAAACATATTATATATAAAATATATATTAAAGATATATTATATAAAATAAAATAAAATAAATTAAAATTTAAAATTTAAAACCATGCGATTTAAATAAATCGCAACCTTTGTTGCATAGCATTCCCTGTAAGGGAATGGCTGCTTCATAGCCTTCCCCACAGGGCCGCAGACTATGTGCAGCACTGGGCATTGCGCACAGTTCGTGTCCCTTGTGGGGCAGCTATGGTAGTGCCAGCCCCCACAACAATTACAACAATTTTTTTAACAATTATTCTTGTATGAAATTTTCGCCATACGACAATTTCATCAGGGATTTTTTTCTTATACATTTTTTTTTTGTAAAACAAACTTTTCATAATTCAATTTGCATTAATTTTTCAATAGTGTACAAATTCATATAAATATAAAATTTTAAATACTAAGATAATTGCTAGAAGAACATGAAACTAAAAATTAAAATTTACTACAGGTAAATTTACCAGAGGTTTTGGTTCTCACAATTTTATCAAGATTTTCTATTTCTAAAATAGAAAGTTTCATCTTCAATCCAGATTCCCAAAAATGTTTTCTACAGGAAGTAACTAAAATTTTATCTCATGAGTTTTCAATTTCCTCCAAGAATTTTTAGTTTCAATCACAGAGGGTTTCTAACTCAAATTATAAAATTATTTCCTTGTAAGTTCTTCCAGAAACTTCTTTTCCCAAAAATCACAGAGAACTTATTTTATAAATTTACAGAGTATACTTCTATTTTCTTTTGAATCTTTCCTATTGTTTTCTCTAATTTTCACTATAAACTATTCTTTTCTAGAAATTCTCACAGAAAGATAACAAACTTCTACAGAATGATTTACTGAGAAAAAAACAAAAACTTTAATAAAAATTCCTTCTACAGGAAAATCTTTTATTTATAAAATTTTTACAAATCTTTTACAAAAGAAATTCTATTTATAGAAAATCTTTTCAAAAAGACAATAATTATAAATAAATAACAAGTAAGGAACTTGTTTCCTGTAGCTTGAAAAATTGTCTATTGAAGAGAAGTTTTTTCTATTGGGTGCAACTTCCAAAGCTTTTTCAACCACCACTTTCTAGAAGACCACAAATACTGAAAAAAATTCTATTTGAGAACCTCTTCCAGAAAATTATATCAAAAACCCAAATAAAATCACAAACAATCACAATTCCAAAAATTTTAGCAGAACTCTGTTCTTTTCATTTCCTATGAAGTAATTTCCTATTTTCTCCATGTAATGCCCTGTCGTACGAACCCCAAAGGACAATTAAACAATAAACACAGCACAATTTTTTTTTTTCTTTTTAAAGTAAACATAACATGCATGTATTACACATTAAGTCATGACATGAATTCCATTTAAGCAGATTCACTAACACATACATCCCTTGGGGTACACGAAGAGTCATTACTAGACTGAGATCCACACAACAACAATAAAAATCAAAGATATAATCCATAACAAAATAAACATTAACAATTATAACATATACATGAAAATCATTGATAAGGAACCATCTGAGTACATAAATACAACATATGCATAATTAACTCAACACATTGAATAACAACTGCCAATAGCCACATAAGGTTTAATGTTACATTACAATACAATATTCAAGAAGTACAATGATACAAAAGTGTTTCCGAACATAAATGGAAACCATAGATAAGATAACATGATACAAATAAACTGAAGAATACAAAGAATCATAACTGGCTACAACTCTGGAGTCGCTGCAACCGCACCAATCTGCACCTCTCGATCCTCGACTGGGAACCCAATGGGGTGCTTGGCACGTTCCACCTGACCATGTGAGTTCGAAGACCCACCCCCCATGCTAGGAGCTAACAAGAAAGAGACCTCAACCAAGAACATCCAAACACGAAAACCACAAGACTCAACAACATACAAAAGTATCATAAAACTCAAGAATTACAAAGACATAATCCACAACATCCAAGAGTCATTAACACAACTTAAAATCATAAATCTCATCACATAAATCAAAGCAATGACCAATAACAAGTATCCAAAGGATGATCATGAAACACTTCCAAGTCAACTAAATTAATAAACATAATATAATTCCAAATGCAATTAAACAATAAAATAACATCATATCACAGTACCAAAAGAGTACAAGATCATAAGTCAAATATCAATGAGATCATACAAAACCACAAAGTACACCAAAGATGTATCAAGGCAATACTCCATAAATCAATATAAGTCCATTCAACCACAATCTAAACCAACTCCCACAACATACTTCCAGAGGAACACAATAAAGTAAACACATGGGCAACTAGGGGAGAGTGTCATCGCATAGTCCTACATGGGCTGTCCTGTGCTCTTCCTCCCAATTGGAGGCGCCGGTCCCATCTATGGCTGTCCTGTGCTCTTCCTCCCAACTGGAGGCGCCGGTCCATAGGGTGACTCATGCGGAGCCGTAGACCTCTCGTGGAGACGAGGTCACGACCTTGCCAACCACGGCCTTCTCAGCCTTCCATTAGTCTGCGAAGCACTAATGAAGACGAGGCATCCATTTTATTAATCTTATAATGATATTACTACCCAACCCTCCTAAGTTAATTATTAGGTTTTCACTTGTTTACTAACTCACTCGTGGGTTATCCTGAGCTCTTCCCCTTAAACGGGGCGCCGGCCCCCACGAGGAGCCACTCTCCCTAGAGACCCAACCACATAAAAACCAAGAAACCAAGGGTTGTACAACATCACAAGAATATTATATCACAACTGAAAAGCATGCGAGGCATTACCCATCTCGCTATAAATACAATTTCCAAGTCTCAACAAATTCCGTACAACCCTTTTAAAATCATGAAACCAAAACACTTGCCACATCAAGGGCCCATAAAGAGAGAGAACATCAATTATCAATCATCTCAAGCCTCTGGAAGCCAAAAGAATGAAAACCCATAAACAAAGGTAAAGTGAAGCAACATGAGTATTTCTCCAATAATTCAACACAAGGATAAAATTTCCTCAAATATGAGAGTAAATCAGAAAAAGCCATAACAAGGAAAGATTCATCAAGACCCATCTACAAATTAACAATGGCGTCACCTCAAATAGGAAAACGCAAAAGAAAATCAACCTTTAATTCACGAAATCACTAAATGAAACCAAAAGCCACCAACTAGGCATTCCATGGGAGACCTCAATTTTCTCCTCACAAGAACCCCCTTATGATGGTACGCAAATCACTTTCATAAAAACAACAACATAGCAATGACAACAATAATTGCAAGGCCACCAGATCAATTTCAATTCAAATATAATGAGTGAAAACATTGAAATAAGATCAACAACTCCATCCAGACTACATGATCAACTTTGATACAAAAATAAATCAGAAATTCAAGAAGATCAACCATCCACAACTCATAAACCAAAACACGAGTTCCCAATTACATTGCAACAAAATTTAAATGACAAAGGATTCCTTGAATCAAAATTAATCTCCAATGACATTCATACCAATACGGAAATGTTCAAAAACAATCTTTCAATAAAAGAGGTAAAAGCATGCAACCAGGCATCCAAAGAACACATTAAATACTCAATCACTCACAACTCCATCAAACATTCGCATAATAAACAACAACCAAAAATTCAAACAAGAACAATATTTATTAACCAATCAATTAACGACCAGAACTAAATAACTTTACAACTTCTCCATACTAAAACAATTCATGATAACCATCACAAGTATTCTAAAAGATTTATCCAAAAAGAGAACTTACAAATCAACCATTAAATGAATATAAAGAAAGTCAATTTTCAAAAGATTAAAATTCCATTTCACCAATAAACTATCCAATTCGAAATTACCCTAATCAATCTCTAACTATACCCATACATTTAAATTTCCCCTTTCATCATACTCACTTAACATACTTCCAATATTTAAATTAATTGTGAAAACCATATAAGGCCAATTGTCTATACTTTTAAAATAACAATAATAACAATACTCTAAATGCTCAAATTACATATTAGAAATTACCACCTTAAAATCTTAAATCTATCTAAATAAATTTACACACATAAATTCTTTTTAAAACCACTACATATTTATATATATTAATTCTTTTTGATGAAGGAAAGTAGAAAGAGAATAGATCTTTTCTAAAATTTCAACAAATCTACAAGACTTAATTTCAAGAATAAAAATGAAAAGATAACTTATTTAATTTCATAATAAATTCTACTTCTAGAATATTCATACTACAGCGAGAATTAAATAAACCATGCTATCATATATTCGTAAATTGATATTTTCTACTAACTTATCATCTTAAAATTGTAATTTAACAAATTAATAGGAATTATTTTCTATTCCAAAATATTTACTCAGAACAAGAATTAAATAAATCAATGTTGTTTTACTTTTGTAAATGATTTTTCTGCTAACAATATCCTTTCCAAGTTGTAATTTAACAAATCAATAAAACAGATTTCTTTCTATTTTACTAATATTTTCCTTGTAAAAATTTCTGCTTTATTTTTAATTAGAGAAGAAATAGAATCTAAATATCTATTTTCTAGATAACAGATAAATTACAGAAAATATAATTTTAATCAAAACAGATTATATTGATGCATTTGTTTGCTAACAGTTAAATCAACAGAATATCTATTAAACAGATTTAAAATAGTATTTATATATTCCTCTTAAATAACAGAATTAATTAAATTACTATCACAGTAAAATTGTGACATACAATTATAATTGAATAAATCAATAAATCAATAAATATATATATACAAATATATATAAATAAATAAATATATATATATATATAAAATCAAGTTTCAAAATACATATATAAATCATATTTATAAAAGTGAATTTCGCATAATACATAGATTGGAATTTCGCATTTTATAAATTTAATAAATATAAATTTGAATGGGCATTTAAACCATACCCCGGCATGGGAATTTTCGCCGCCGGCCGTGGCAGTCTACGGACTGCCACCGCAGTTCGACGGACTGCTGTGGACAGTCTACGGACTATCACAGCAGTCTTTCGGACTGCTGCGGTAGCCCGTAGGCTGCCGCACCACCACGGCCGGCTGGGTGGGGTGGTGGGTACGGCCGAGGCCGACCCACCACTCAACCAATATTTAATTTTTTTTATTTTTATTTATTTATTTTAAAATAAATTCACATTATTTAAACAACGAAAATTTGAATTATAAATTTTTAGCTTTATTTCTTTAATAATTTCAAACAAATTTAATATGGCGACAATTCAAAATTTAAGAATTAAATTTCACACTCAATATTTATTTATATATATATATATGTGTGTATATATATATACATCTTATATATATTTATTATATTGCAAATAATTCGAAAACAGAGAATAACAATCAACAGTACAGGTTACAGTATATATATATTTATATGAAAATTGTATTTGAAGAATATATATATATATATACAGCAACCCAGAAATTTACAGTAAGGTAATTATTTTTCCATTTATTTATTTTTCGAGAACAACCACAGCAATACAGTTTATTTCCAGAATCCCAACCAAAGCTTCATTTTAATAAACAACAATCCAAAACCCAACAAATAATTTCATTTAAATAAACAACAGTCTCAAGTTCCTAGAAATTTCAATCTAATAATTGACAGTCAAGAATCCAACCAAATTCTATTTTAACAAACAGCAATCCCAATCCCCAAATGAAAATTTCATGCACAGCGAAACAATTCCAATCAATTGCCATTTTATTTAATGCTACACAAATAAATAAGAGAGGAACCTGGCGTCCTGCGTTTGAAGTAGATCTGTAGAAGCTCTATTCCTTTTTGCCAGTCCAATCCTCTTCCAACGAATGTTTCCAGCAGCGGCTACAAGATCCTCCCCTCAACTCCAATCTTATTCCTCAATGAGTTCTCAGAATAATAAAAGAATGCAATACTATCACAGAAAGATGACTGCCAAATTCCCAAAAATCTGTTGGGAAGAGAATGCAATCCCCTTCCCAAACCAAAATAAAAACTCACACAAGAAGCCTCTTCTGTTTCCTCTTCCAGAGAATACCAACAATCACATTTCAAGAAATAAATCAAAATAATATTTAATCCTTAATTCTTTTTGTTTCCTTTTCATGTATTTCTATTTCATTTTCTTTTATCATGCATTTGATTAAAAATTAAATAAATTTAAATCCACAGAAATGAACTTTTTATTTATATATATATATATTCATTATTTTCACAAAACTTTATTAATTAATTACTTCCACATTAAAATAATTAAAATCAACCATTCGCAAGATTCTAAATAAGCATTCATTAAATTTCTTATGATAATAATTATCTTTTCAAGATTATTTGTTCATAACAATTTAAATCAATTTATCTAATAATATCACTTTTACTTTTAACGAATTAATTTGATTGATCATTTGTTCTAAATCATTTGATTTAATTTAATTGATTATTACTTTAATTTCTAATCATATTTTAAATAACCTTGCAAATCACTTATGATTTAATTAATTATTTAATCATGATTACTAACATATTATATTTTCCACAAAATCAAATAACATAGTAATCAATGAAGCACACACAAATACTCACCAACAAGTTTAGAACAACTGACATGGAGGGGTATTACACTCCAAATCACATAATATCTTCCGAGAGAATCCTCAACAAGAAATTGCAATCAATTTTTAACTAACACACATGTCAAGAAGAAAATATCTTCTAATAAACTCACGGCAATCTTTCTTTCTTCCTTATCAAGAATTGAATGCATTTTAAAGAATTAAAGAATTCAAAATTCAAAATTCAAAATTCAATTTCCTTTTTTTTTTTTTTATATATATTTAAAATTTCATTCCCAACAAAGCAATTAATTTAAATTTAATCTATTCTCACAAATAAAGCAACTTTAATTTAATTAATTAATTTATTTAATTAAATAATTTTAATCTCAATGATTAAATTACTTAACCAAATAGACTAATTTAATTAATTAAGTAAAATATATGTAAAGCTTAATTTTCAACATTTAAAATTAATTTAAATAAACATTAAATTAAAAGAACATTAATATTATATTAAATTAACAAAATTTTCCTTTCAAAATAAATAAACCAATCAGACACAAATGAGACAACTAAAGACACCAGACTTAAACTGATGACATACTGTGACTGTGTTTGAGACTAGACTAGGAAAAACCTTGTTACTACCTCCCAATCAACATTTCCATTGAGTCTCGACACGCTCAGACCTGAGTAACTAGGTGGAGTCGGTGTCATGTACCTACAATCCTGCAATCAAACAAATAACATACATACATACATATAATCCATTAATCAAACACACCATGCAAAGAAAATCACAGAAATCACAGGGCACTCGCAAGCGAGTGATGCAACTCCATTCTCCACACCAATACACATCACATCAAACTGACAAATTAAATAACAGTTAATCTACCATAAACATATATATAACAATAACATCTGAAGGAAACATCTATGCTAACATAAAGCATGTCAGAAATTAATTATCAGTGCCATACAATGTATCATCATAACACAAAATGAATCCACTATCGCTCCAAAGTCAGCGATCAATACACCAAAACAAAGTACCAAAGTCTATCAGAGTGAAAATATGCTAACAAAAAACATAAGCAAGGTGGAGGGGTACTACATTGCAAATGAGATCGACATTAAAATAAGCTACTTACTTGATCAAATTAAAATATTACATACTGATACTTCAAGAAAATGGTATCATCTATGAAACAATTATCTCAAAACCCTAGTATTAAAGCTTCACTTTACCATCCACTAACTTATCTAAATAAATATATTCATATATTTATTATCATAGGTAGCAATCTAAAAAATCATATAGCTATATTTCTTAACTTGTCCTATCCTTTTCTTTCTAATAGAATTTACATGATTTAAATTTAATATCTCTATTCATATTTCTACATCTATTATGAAATCATTAAGTGACTAAAGAAAGTTATAAAAGAATACTCTTTCCTAAACACAACATAATCCATGGACTTCTCTCAGATATAGTTCAAAACAAGCAATTTACATTTATTTAAACGCTCATTATGAAATTATACAAAATAATTAAAGAAAATATATTCTTTCCTTTCTAATAATTTTGAATTTACTTCCTATATTGTTACTTCCTATTTATCCATAACAATAGCCTCTAATTTCTATTTCAATTACTCTTTTATTTATTAATACCATTTAATTCATCTATTTACCTTTCGTATTCCACCGTTATATGCAATTACTAACCTAAACCATTTTATTATATTCTATTTTCTAAAAGAACATAACATAATTTATTGTTTTGTATTCCTTGAATAACCTTAACAAAACAACCAAATAATAAAAAATAGAGATTATATAAAGACAACCATTTATTCATTCATCATTATATAATCTCATTTACTTGAAAGCATAATTCCCAAAATGTGATTAACCTAGTCTATTAATTTAAACCAAACTATGCAAATACTCAAATAAAATTAAATCAATTTTTTTTCTTTAATCTTCATTACCCATTCTAAATAATGATTTGCAAAAGGACAATCTGACTAAAAAAATTTACTTTCATTATGTAATTATTAAAATAATTAATAAGACTATAGATATATGCAAAAATATACAAAATACCATTAGTAAGTTAATTTTTTTTCCTCTTAATATTAATATATTGATATCCCTCCTTAATATTACTAATGTTAAACCCAGGTGAGCATATATCTTACTTATGTATGATTATATATATATATATATATATATATATAATTTACTTACAAGAAAAAAATACAAATAATTAAACATACAAGTCACCTCCTTAAAATTAAACACTAGTAGTATTCATTATTTAATTTTTATTTTTATTTCACCCCATTTAATTTAATATAACTACCTCCACCTTGTAAGGGGGAATATGAGATATTCTCCTATTATTCAAAAAAAAGAATTAGAGAGAACATTGCATATAGTAGTATACATTTATGATAGGATCTCTTGGGGTGTAAAACCCTGTCCCGCAACCTAGAGGATGATGCACACTATGGAAGCACAAATTTTTTTTTTTAAAGGTAAAACAAGATGAGTAAAGTATCCTACTCTAACCACATACATCCTCTAGGCCACACAACGCATCTACATGTAAACCCATTACTTATAAAATTAAACCAACCATAACATATGAAAGTTAAACCATGATCCAACATACATCAAGCATTAAACCATTTCAAAATAAAACTAACTCATAGAAATGTAATGAGCTTATTTCCATAGATACAACACCACATAACATCTAATAATGAATAGATCATAAATATTATTACAATTACATCACAAAGGTTCACCACGATACAAATGAGGTACCACAATTATACATAATGATCCACAGTTACGATGAAGAGAGAGAAGAAAAATTCCAGAGAACCACATGAGCTCCTTGAACAAGAAGAACCCACCATAACTAATAGGAAGAGAAACTCAACAGTGAAGAAGCACGCCACCCAACCATATGGTACCCGTAGGCCCAACCCTCGTGCTAGGAGATAGTAAAAGGTAACTGAGACAATCCTACTACATCTAGACATAGGAAATATACAAAAGTACTCACAATATAGATAAATAAGAACTATGGTCACATTGCTTCTAGAATCACTGAATCAAGTACAATCACAATACAAATAAATTGACTATTTTCATAGGAGGAGTGTCATCACAAAGGTTGCATTGGTTATCCAAAGGAGATCTTCCTAGGTCTCGACCACCCTCTAGGGTTATCCTGGTAACCTCTCACGATTCCGGCCGCACATGCACACCAGTGCGAAATCGGTTCTCTTTCAAGAAGATAAGATAGCGATCTAGCCATTCCAGGCCTTCCTGACTCATCTCAAGTCTCATACAAGCCCTTGAGCCAATGAGTGAGGCTAATTATCTTGTTAAATGTGTTAAGCTAATAGATTATTTAATTCCCACTTGATTATATTGACTCCCACATGAGTTGTCCTGGGACCACTTTGTGTCCTAGTCCTCACTGAAAGCCACTCCCCTATTGACAACACATAACTCAAACTACATGCCAAGGGTAGAAAGTGCACTAAAACTGACAACAATAACCAATACACCTCAAAAGGTAACACATCTCTATGGATGTCCAATTTTGAATCCAAATACGTGCACTACCCAAGAAAACTCAAAGGGTGAACTAAAGTTACAACAACCCCTTTTCACAAATTACAACTCTGGAAGACTTAGATTCTCATAATAACAATTACTTCCCTCCCAGTACACAATTACAAAAAAATGTGCTTTTATAAATACAACTTCTAGTAATTAAAGAAATGCTATAATTCGGATTTCCTAAATCCATTACAATCAATTTCGCATATTTAAAAAGCATGATTTAAATATAATTCCATTCAGTAATCCATAATGATTAAAACAAAAGTTCAGTTTCTTAATCCACAATTATAGATAAACAAATCCCAATCTTACTAATAAAATCTCTTCATTAAAAGAAATAACAACTAGTGCTCGCATGCACTTACCCATTTAATATTGCATTAAAATAAATCATTTACTAACTTAAAAATAAACAATCTAAATAACTATATTTAAATATATCTATATATATATAAATATATATTTATACAACTATATATATATAATAAAAATATTATTTATCAAATAATATAAAATACATTTAACTCATAATACGTATTATATATAATATTTATATATTATATATAACATATATATTATATATAAATATATATGATTAAATCAAAATCTCCAAACATTCAAAAAAGCGCAACATAAAACAAACACACAAAGGGCTAAGTCTTAGCCGTGACCTCCCCATGCAGGGTTCATTACGCTTCCCCCACGTGGGTGTGGGGAGCATTGTACACAACAACACACCCCTGTGTGGGTGAGGCTGGGGGTTTCAATCCCCTGGCCCCCAAACATTAACATTCATTTTTTAAAAAAAAGACTACTATGCAGTATTCTGCCATTGGACAATTCTTTGAATTTGCCTCTCAATAAATTCATAATGTTATTTAATTGATGCAAAATATATATATGTATGTATCAATATATATTTTAATATATATGTATATATATATATATATATATATTATATGCAATAATTTTTCACAGAGGAGATTTTCTATAGAAAGCTTAGAAATTCATTTTTCTCATATAACCAAAAAGAATAGGGATAAGAAAATAGAATGAAGGTTTTCTACAAAGATCTAAATTCCTTTTGTATCAATTTATTTCAAATGAACAAACAACACAAAGGATTTTTAACTATTTTCTATAGAGGTTCAACTTTCACGGCAATCTTTTAAAAGAAAGAAAACAAGAGGTTCTACAGTATAAAAAAATATTTTCCTAAACATTTCAAAATTGCATTATAGTAATAAAAACAAATTTTCAATTCAAAATTCACAAAAACAATAAAGGAACCTATTCTAGAAGAACTGTTGCCTCAAGAAATGTTGTCAAGCTTCTTAGTAGCTTCAATTTTCCAATGTAGCCAAAGTTTCCTCCAGTGCAATTGCCTCTTTCCAGAAAACACAACAATACCACAACCAAGAATTCTATAGCAAGATTCTAAAACAAAAACCTCTACAAGATCCACAATTTTCTCAGCGAATTTTTCAACCAAACAAAAACTCTTCCCGTGAAACAACTTTCTTCCCTTTTTCCCAATCTTTTCTCTGAGAATCAATTTTCAACAATCAGATAACCAATTTCTAACTCACAATTATGCCAATCAAAATATCTTTTCCCTCAACAACCCAAATAGTTTCCATCCACATGCATTTAAATAAAATAAAACAATTTACTAATTGCAACCAATTTAAATACTCTTATTTATTTAATTACCATTTATTTTTAATAATAAAAATTACTCAACAACATAACTAAATTAAATCAATTAATTTATTTATTCTAAACCCTTCACAACAATAATTCAATTAATTAAATATTTAAATCAAATACACATTTAATCTACGAAATTAAACATGCACAATAATAAAATACCCAAAACAACAATGATAAGGCTAAGACCAAAACTCAAACTAGTGACACACTGTACTAGGGTAAAGGTATGACTAGGTAGCCCGTTACTATCTCCCAATATTATATTGAGTAGTAGACACGCTCAGACCTATGAAACCAGGTGAAGCTAATGTCCTATACCTGCAATCCTGTAAATAAGCAAATGTCATACATGTATACAGATAGTAATTCATACACACTGTGAAGAGAGAATCATGTAAATCACAGGGCACTCGCAAGCGAGTGATGCAATATCATTCTCTTCACCAATACAATGTCACATCAACTGACGAGATAATATATCAATTAAACTACAATAAGCATATATAGCAATGTCATCACAACTAAGCATCTATTGAAACATAAAGCATATTAACATAATCACCATGCATATAATGTGTCATCACATCAATATAGTCTATCATCGCTCCACTATCAATGATAGAATAACAATATCACAAAATAAAGTCTTACAAAGTATCTGAGCTGTCAAGAAAACATAACAAATCAGAGGAGTGTCACATACTCCCCCCTAGGTGTAGGCTTACTCCTAGAATCCTATGAACAAGTAAGGGTAGAGCTCCCTCATCCTGGTAGCATATTCCCATGTAGCAGAAGTGTCATCTCTAGGATCCCACTAGACCCTCACTTGCTCAATATCTTGACACCTAAGGGTGAGTCTCCTATGATAGGTAACGACCATGGTCTCCAAAGCTAGCTACCCATCCTCTACCTGTAAAGTAGTCCAATCAAGGATATGAGAAATGTCTAGATGATAAGGTCTAAGTACAGAAACATGGAACACATCATGGATATGCGAGAGACTGGGTGGTAAAGCAAGGCAATAAGCAACTGGCCCAATCTTCTCTAGAATCTTAAAAGGCTTGACAAAATGAGGTGTGAGCTTAGAACCATTTCCATAATGGATCGAACTCTTTCTCTGTCGCACTTGCAAGAAAAATTGGTCACCTACAATAAAGTGGCGATCCACACAGTGTGCATCTGCATACTTCTTCTGTCTATCCTGTGCAGCTACTAAATGCTCTCTAAATCATACCACCTTTTGCTCCATATCCTCTAACATATC